>JAHZTW010000002.1:15997916-16168908 GCA_020283515.1 Alliaria petiolata
TTGTTTACCACATCTTGGCATCCATATTTATAGAACTAGATTTCCTTTTCTAATCCTAATGATAAAAGGAAAACACATTTTTCCTTTTCTTAGAGAAACTAGACAATTTCCTTTATGTCTTCAACAATCATTAACCGCCTTGTTAATGATCTCTTGGGCTTCAAGCTTTGAAGCTTATCCAACATATACAGAGATGACAAAGAAAGTAAAGCTTGTGAATTTACCAATGACCCTCATAAAAACGATCACGATAAAATTTGTCATCATCATCATCATAAATATCATCTCTGCCGCCTGAGATCTTACTCTGGCCTAAAACCACCATTGACGTCAAACAGCTTGACCAAGCAAAGGCAACGTATGTCAATGATTTGCCTCCCACTGTTTTAGTCCATATGGAATATTATGATTTGGGAAAGGAGTAAGCAAAAAATTTATTTCCTCTTATACATTCAAATGTATTGTCATAATTTGCTGGGGCAAAGAAGAAGGATGAGAGGGTGTTAGTACCTGATTTGGGATGGGACCTTTGAAGAGTGTACACGATAGTTGAAAGAGAAAGTTTAAATCTTTGTAATGGCATTTAGTTGTTTTTAATTCCCAAACATTATTGCTTCCTTTTTAATGTTTATTCTTTAATGTGTTCTCTTTTATACAACTATATTGAGTAGTGTTAGATTCACTTTTGTGCTGACGAATCATTGATTTGTTCAAGTTGTTTGTGTGTTGCAGGCAAGGTAAATTGCCTTAATAAGAATGAGATGTACAAAAGGTTCTGTTAAGTGAGACCCTAAACCTGAAACTCTAATTTCACCTTCCTTTTCTGATTAAAACGAAAAATATTTCTATAAATTTGATTGACATGCACGAGTCTGTTCTTGACGGGGAAACAAAGACGGAGATGGTAAAATTTGTGATGCAAAAGCAGCAAAGTTGATTCATCATTGGCCTAAACTAACACGAAAGACACTTTTATGCAGTAAAAAAATAATCTACGTTGATTATAAAAAGCTTAAGCCTTGTTGATCAAGAAATTTCAAAACAAACTAAACAAGAAATAAAATAAAACTTGTTAGGGTTTTGATTAAATATTCTCCTTGGGAACCTCTTCTTCTGCCTCTGGTATAGAGATGTTGAGCTTTGCGAGAGTCTCGGCCATAGTTTTGCGGGCTTTCATCATATCAAGAAACGTTTGCACAGTGAGAATCCCACTGTGAGATAGACCAGGCTTGTGATGTCTAGGTAAAACGCAGCACTAACGAGATCGTCGAACATGGATGGATCGACTCTTTTCAAGAACTCGGCGTCCCACTTCTTGAGATCCTCCGAGGAGGAGGAACCATCGACGTGCTTCTTGCAGTACTTGAACACTTTCGCGAGGATCTTGCTTGTGACGCGTGGAAGACGGATTACCTTATTGTCGCAATCGTCATCAACCACCATACGCTCTATCAAACCGGATTGGAGTGCGATCGATTCTTGGATTTCGAACGATTCACCATCGGAGCTTTTCAACACGATCATCTTCTTCGACATCGTTCTTTGTTGCTGTAGGGAGATTTTCGATGAAAGGTTTATAATCGAGAAATCAATAATAAGGTAATGAAGCTAGCCTATGCGTCTGCGTATTTATAAGGCCTAATTTTTAGAGTTCGGTGGGATAAATAATATTTTCCTTTTTTAAAAACAAAAACACTTGGATCAACAATTCAATTCTCTTTTTTTTAATAAGGAAATACTACATAGTTATTTTGTCGACTCCTTTTCATAAAAGATAAATAATTCTACACGTGTAGTTGCATTTTTAGTGAATGGGCATGCACGTGATTTTCCAATCATTGGTCATGTAATATCACGTCATTTGTTATGTTCAATTCAATCATCAATTTAAGTAAGTGTATTTGATTGAATTGGTAGAAACCCATATAAATTGGGTTTTAGAGAATTAGTAGAATTTTCAGTACTAATAGACTAAGCCTGCACAACAGCAAAGCAAAGGAAAGATCGACATAGATCGAGATGTAAAATTAGCAACTGAAAATGAATAAGAAGAAAAAGAAAAAAGATGTAAGACAGACGTATAAAAGAATTTTGGAATGGAGAGAACAAAACAAATATTTATTTGAAAGTCTCTACATAAATTAAAAGTTTGTTAATAATTAATTGAGTTTTCTGTTTTTAATTATTATGAGCAAATTATGATTAATATAATTTCTCAAGATTCAGAACCAAATGTATAGTTTTACAAACACAAGTGTGGGAAAGCGATTTTAATAATATATTTATTTCAATTTTTACTTTTTTAGTTTTTTGGTATTCTTTTGAATTTTAACTATAAGGTGCCGGAAATCGATTTTAATAACATTTTGGTGCCATAAAACCATAGTAGCTACTTTTTGTTATGGAGATCAGATTGTTTTCTTTTGTGGTAACTCATATTTTGGTTTGAAAACTCGAAGTTTCTCATAATCTAGTGCAGTTTCTTTTTGTTTGATCTCATCTACTTCAATCTATATGTAGAAGAGTACGTACAACATTGCATTATTGCAAACAGAAGAAGTAGGTTTTCAGTTTCACAATGGTTAATTTGGTTAATGGCTTAATTCCAATACCGGTTAATGTTTATCATCATCAACCGGTTTGAATTTTCGGTTTTGGTTTAATGTAATACGCAGACTATTTAGTTGCTCATATAATTTGCAAGAAAGCCCATTATAATGGTAACGTAGGCCCATCGTTAACGGTGACATTAGTTTTCAGATAGATTCAAATTTTAAACACCAAACCAAACACAGAAAAAGAAAATAAAATATTCCTCTCCGGTCACGCCTTTTGCATCATCTTCATCATTTTTCATTTTTGTCGATTTGCTTCATCTTCAAAGAGCATCTTCTGAATTTTGCTCTTATTCTACTATCCCTTTCCATATGTGGTCGATCTCCGATATCCGTCTGTCGTCGTTGATCTCCGATCTCTGTCCGTCGTCGTCGATTTATTATCTTCGCTTGTGGTTGCTCTTTGATCTCTGTCCGTCGTCGATCTCATATCTCCGTCCGTCGTCGATCTTTGATTTCTGTCTGTCGTTGACTTCCGATCTCCTCCATCACAATCTCTGTCGTTAATATCATCGACAAATAAACTCTATTTATTATTTTTTTAGTTTTATTTAAAGATGATAATTAATTATAAAGAGGGTAGAATAGTCTTTTACTTCTTATACAAATGCTATAAGTGGTTCATAATGATTTTGCGACTATGATTGATTATAAAACTTTATTTGGGGCTATTTGAAGTAATTCCTAAATTTGCATTGTAACAAAACTTAATAGAATTCTTCATTTTTCACTAAAAATGAATAACATGACTTATTTTTTTTGTTTAATTAAAGAAAAAAATTAATTTTTATTTTGTTTATGATAATTAAAATATTTTAAAAAGAAAAACGTGATTCTTTTTTTTTTTTTATCTGAAAGTCGATGAAAATTTTACCCAGATCTAATAATTATTATTTCTTCCACTCCCACAAAAACAAATGGAGTCATGAATCCACTCCCACAAAACAGAGACAAATATTAACATCATTTATAATAACTGATGCAAATGTTTACTCCAATTATATTAACGGATGCAAATATTGATATCATTTATTGCAAGTGATATATATTAACATCAATTAATAGAAATGATGAAAATATTGCATCAATCAATAATATTGATATAAATGATTAGAGTCACCACTTTCAGGATCATTTAATTAAATGATGCAACTGAATTTGCATCAATCAAAAAATGATATTAAGTTATTAACAAATAAAATGAATGATACAACACACATGATTTTTTGTAATGAAATACTACATGCATTGGTAGATAATGTCGACATACAAATAGAAATTGCTAAGACGATCACTCAATGTGAATCATCATCCCGACATGTGGTACCAAATTAGGCTCAATTGGCAAAAAAGGTTAGGAAATCCCTGGTTTTTGATGAGCTTACAGCGGAAATGAACGATGCCATGAATGTGGAATAATTCCACGATAATGGCTGTGACACAGGTTATGGAGCTACTTTTTGTTGTGCAGCTACTTTTTGTTATGGAGATCAGTCCGTTTTTGTTTTGTGGTAACTCATCTTTTGGTTTGAAAACTGGAGTTATCAAAATCTAGTGCAGTTTCTTTTTGTTTGATCTCATCTACTTCAAGGTGTATGTAGAAGAGTATACAACATTGCACTATTGCAAACAGCAGAAGTAGTTTTCAGTTTCACAATGGTTTGGTTAATGGCTTAATTCCAATAACCGGTTAATGTTTATCATCATCAACCGGTTTGAAATATTTTCGGTTTTGGTTTAATGTAATACGCGGACTACTTTATAATTTGCAAGAAAACCCATTATAATGGTAACGTAGCCCCATCGTTAACGTTAACATTAGTTTCGTAACGGTTGTTTTCAGATAGATTCAAATTTTCTGAAAACGCAGAAAAGGAAAAGAAAATATTCCTCTCCGGTCACGCCTCTCTTTTTTCATCTCTCCCATATTTTTTTTTTCTTTTCGATTTGCTTCATCTTCAAAGAGAGATAATAACGAAAACGAGAGGAACAATTTGCGTTTCAGATTTTCTTTCTTCTGGATTTAAAAAGAAGCGGCTTCGATTGAAGATGTTCAGATCCGGTGGATTCCAAAAGTGGCCTCATCTTGATTCACCGGAGATTTCTATTGAAGATTATTTGGCGGATTCCATGGTGTTGTGATCCGAATTCAAGACTCGTGCCCACTGGTTTTCACAAGATCTAATCGC
The DNA here is from genome assembly GCA_020283515.1 of Alliaria petiolata. Lineage (NCBI taxonomy): Eukaryota > Viridiplantae > Streptophyta > Magnoliopsida > Brassicales > Brassicaceae > Alliaria > Alliaria petiolata. The sequence continues at coordinate 16,002,721 of JAHZTW010000002.1, forward strand.
ACAGGTTCGATCCTCTCACTTCCGATTTCAATTTTGTACATGTTTGGGTGGTTTCGCTTAGTGGAATCGCAGGTTTTGGATCTGAATCTCTAGGGTTTAGGTTTTTTCTTCATTTAAGCACATCTTGGGATTTTTGGAATCAGGATTTCTTTTTTAACTGGTTGATTCAACAACAAAATTCCTCTTTTTGACAAGATTTCAAAGCCTTTTTGTTCTTCTAATGTTGTACAAAACTCTTGTTTTGGGATATTGTTTTCGATGTTTTTGATTTTTTTCAATTAAAACCCCAAAAAAGATCAGAGGCAGACACTAATCTAATAGTGTTCTGTCAGATTCTTATTTTGGGAACATTGTCCCGTTGCTGTCTAAAGGAACGATGTTAGGGGATGGCAAAATAAGACCACACACGGCTTAAGAAAATCTGTGTTGGATTATTTGGATGGAATGGAGTATAACGACCAAAAAGGCTTTGATGGAATGGAGTATAACGATCAACGGCTTAAGAAAGTCTTAAGACAAAGACTAGGAATTGAAATCATATTCTTTACTTTACTACCAACGGCTTAAAACAACGGCTTTACGACCAAAGACTATGAACAACAGAGAAATATTTGGATGGACAAAAAAACGACCAAATTGGCTTGAAGAAGTCGTAAGACAAAGTCTATGAGCTGAGAACTACTTATGTATGGGTTGGTAGTGCATGTCTAAAGGAAGGATGTTAGGGGGTGGCAACAATAAGACCACACGGCTTAAAAGTCTTAAAGACAAACAGATTCCTTACTTGGATGGAATGGAGTATAACGACCAAAGGCTTGATGGAAAGTCTTAAGACAAAGACTACAAATTGAAAACAGAGTCCTTACTTTACTACCAAACGGATTACAAAAACAATGGATCGGTTAAAACTAAAAGACTTGCTTAGAAAATGTCATTAAACAAAGACTGTGAACAGAGAACCATTTGGATGGAGAAAATAACGAGTAAATTTGCTTAGAGAAGTCTCAAGACAAAGGCTTATGAAGCGAGAACTACTTATGTTCGATAACCACAAATGCTTAAAAGTTGGAAAAAGACAATGACTGAGACAAAAACAGGTAAACTCACGGCTTAGGAACACTTGTTGGATGGGAAAAAAAACTATGGCTTGATGGAAAGTCTTAAGACAAAGACTATGGCTTAGCTTTTCAGTTTGTTGGATGGATAGAATGACCAATAGCTGAAAGCAAGGCTTGAGATAAAGACAATGGTGTGGGTCTTTTGACAAAGAAACGACCAGTGACTACAAAAGAAAACACCAACGGCTTAAAGAAGCCTCAAGACAAGAACTGAAACAAAAGTCTGAAAACAAGGCTTGAGATAAAGACAATGGGTTGGTCTTATGGGAAAAAAGCGACCAGGGACTTCAAATGATAACACCAACGGCTTAAAGAAGCCTCAAGACAAGAACTGAAAGCAAGGCTTGAGATAAAGACAATGGTTGGTCTTATGGGGAAAAAACGACCAGGGACTACAAAAGAAAACACCAACGGCTTAAAGAAGCAAGACAAGAACTGAAATCAAAGTCTGAAAACAAGGCTTGAGATAAAGACAATGGGTTGGTCTTATGGCAAAAAAACGACCAAAGACTACAAAAGAAAACACCAACGTCTTAAAGAAGCAAGACAAGAACTGAAATCAAAATCTGAAAACAAGGCTTGAGATAAAGACAATGGGTTGGTCTTATGGCAAAAAAACCACCAACAGCTTAGAGAAAGTCATTAGACAAAGACTATGAACAGAGAACCATTTGGATGGAAAAAAATAACGACCAAATTGGCTTAAAGAAGTCTCAAGACAAAGGCTTATGAAGCGAGAACTACTTATGTTCGATAACAACAAGGCTTAAAAGTTGGAAAAAGACAATGACTGAGACAAAAACAGGTAAACTCACGGCTTAGGAACACTTGTTGGATGGGCAAAAAAACTATGGCTTGATGGAAAGTCTTAAGACAAAGACTATGGCTTAGCTTTTCAGTTTGTTGGATGGATAGAATGACCAATAGCTGAAAACAAGGCTTGTGATTAAGACAATGGGTTGGTCTTATGGCAAAAAAACGACCAGGGAATTCAAAAGAAAACAACAACGGCTTAAAGAAGTAAAACAAGAACTGAAACAAGGCTTGAGATAAAGACAATGGGTTGGTCTTATGGGAAAAAAACGACCAGGGACTTCAAAAGAAAACACCAACGGCTTAAAGAAGCCTGAAGACAAGAACTGAAACAAAAGTCTGAAGACAAATTCTTTGGATGGAAATAACGACCAGGGACTGAAACGAAGACAAGTTCTTTGGATGGAATTAACGACAAAGGTCAAGACAAAGACTATGACAGGAAAACAGATTTCCTTACTTTAACTCTCTCGGCTTATAAATGTCTTTAGACAAAGACTATGGATGAAAAAACAACCCAAGGCTTAAATAAGTCTCATGACTTAGACTATGAATGGAAAATTGATTCTTTACTCTGCCGCAAAGCTTTAAATAAAAAATTCTTTAGACAAAGACTATCTTTTGATTCGTTGGATGGAGAATGCAATCAACATATGTGAAGACTAATTCATTCTGATTTTTTTTTTTTTTTTTTCTGTTTCAGGTATGTGCTGCAGAAAGTGTTCTTACTTTCCGATTTCAAGTGTAGCAGATTTTTGTGACAGGTATGTGATTTTTTAACTTACTTGTAATTAGTTTATAAAATTCACAAGTATGAGAAACATCTGTGAAGTAAAGACTAATTTTGATTTCCATAGTACAGGTTGTTTGATTAAGCATCAAAAATCTTACGAGATTTATAAATGTTACCATACTTCCAAGCCATTGACTTCTATGGGTTCTTCTTCCCAATCACTTGAGAATTCAAACACATACAAACATACACACGTGCACATATACATACGTATTTGCATACTTGCTTTCTCGTTTACATTCATATCTGCTTCCATCTTTGATTGTTTACTAGTTTCTGTGATTTTTTGTTTTATTTTCTTGCTAACTTACTAGCTTCCTTGCTAACTTCTTTCTTTTTTTTGCTTCCTTGATTATTTGCTTTCTTTATTCCCTACTTCCTTGGTTTTTTGTGTGCTTGATTGCTTAGTTGCGTGCTTCCTTGATCCATGTTCAAATTTTTTTGTCCAAAACTTGGCGATGATTCCAAATCTACATAATGACATCCTTACGATTTTTACAGTTAAATTTGGTTCTTACCTGAGCAATTCTCTTACATTGATGATTATTGTTTGATGAATTGTACCCTTCCACTTGAGTTTTTTTACAAAACAAATGATTGAAAATATAATTTGTTGTGGTACTAGTCTCTGTCTCTTGATCTTAACATAATTGATTTTCGCTTGGTCTCTTTGTCTTAGTAGAGTTGATTATCAGTTATCACTTTGAAATCTATTGAATTATTGTTGTATCATACTTACTATCATAGAAGAGTTTGTTAGGTACTTAGGTTACATGTGATTACTGAACTAAGAGTGCCGTGTAATTAGTCCATATTGAGCATCACGGCTATTTATTGCATGTAATTTCAGTTGTAATATATATATATATATATATATATATATATATATATATATATATATATATATATATATATCAGTTGTAATATATATATCAGTTGTATTCTTTCAATATCTATATACTGTATATATCTTGCCTTTCTGGTCTTGTTGCTTTTACTCCATGTATATTTTTTTCAAAATAAAAACTATATATTGTTGTTTGTTTGTTGAAAATGGACAATTTGAATTTGAATGTTAGGTTTATTGTTAAATAATATTTTATGTATGTTTTGGCTTTTATTGTGTTATATTACGAGAGTTTTCACGTGAACACAATTTTTGCATTTTAGTTGCTTGTCCATTGGTCATTCTTTATTATAACGCGCTTATGATCTTATTTTCTTTGGTACGGTCGGATGATATCCATTTTGTTTTTTGCATCTTAATTTTGAATAGTTGATGTGGTAAATTGATTGAACTTTTTTGGGTGCTTAGTCCTAATTTGGATACACTTGAAAATTTATCTATGTTTATGATTGATATGCATATGAACAACATAAGGTTTTAGATAAAGTATTTTAAAAATATTTTGAGTATTTGTAGTCGTGACTGTGAGGCCATGCATATAGTGGTTGTTTGGGTGTAACCTTAGGTCTTGACTTAATTGTTCTATGCTGATTACACCTTTTAAACCACATCTAGATTAAATTACTTCACATTTGCACCCAAAAAATCTTGATTAATTTATGGTTGTTGTGTCGTCTTTGCTTTGAATTTATCCCACATACGGCTGCACTATTAGTTAGTGGATGGTCTAAAAACGCTTTGAAAACTATTACATGAACTCTTTTGATTAGAAATTTACTCTCTGAATGGTCTGTGATTTAACCCTCAATTTGACTATATTTTATACAAGAAGAACATATGAATACAATCTTTTACTTACAAATTCGTGTTCACGCTTTTACTTTCTCTTTCAATATAACATAGACATCTACTTACAAAGATAGTAGTATTCTATAGATCAAAACTATTTTATAGTTCACAACATATTATATCAAAACTACTTACAATTTTTCGAATGACTAGAAAACAATATTTCTTTATAAATTAATATTAACTAATATTTTTATAAAATAAGATTTTTCAAAATTCCGATATTATTGGTTTTAGTATATATATATATATATAGTAAGAATGAAGGTTCTAACTGCTGACCGTTAAATGAACAATAGGAATGAGAAAAAAGAAATGAAGAGAAACAAACATAATAAGGGTATTAAATACTGAAACTAAGTCGAAATTTTTTTTTTAGTCTCTCAGGCCCGGTTCCCAATGCAGAACCGCTGGTTCTCTAATGGTTGTGCTTCCACCCTGAATCCTTCGCCTCTCACCGCTGGTGATAGTCTCCCTCCCCCACCCTTTGTCCCTCCAGACCCTCCCGATCCTTTAGCCTCTTTTGCCCTCTCCCAGTTCCCTCCCCTCTCTTCACCAGTTAACCAGAAACACTCCTCCTTCTCGCGTAGTGCTCCTTTCAAGGAGCTTGTGGGTTCGGCTTCTGTCCAGATTCTCCATGCTACTGAAACTACTGATGTCGAGATGCCTCAGTCGGATACTGCCTCTCTAGAGGCCGTAGATTCTACTTCTTCAAAAACGAGATCTGAAACTACTGTTCCAGAAAAATTTACTGTTCTAAAACCTAAATCTTCTTCACCCCTTCAGACGAACAAAGCCCTGAACACGGCTCCCCCACGTCCGGCTGTGGTAACAAATGTCCATGTTGTTCAACCTGTTCAGCAACCAACTGTTCCCTTAGATCATCCTATGATCAACCAAACTGTCAATGCTCCAAACTTGGCTCAACGTATTAGGGTCTTTGAAGATCGATCCTTTCAAAGGCTTGCTCATGTATCATTCTCGGATACTGGTAGGCCAAGAGTTCTTATCCCGGATGGTGTGTTCCAGCGAGGGGAAGAATTGCACAGAGACTTTCTTGTGTGCTACTTTAATGGCAGACCTCCTCCCTACAGTCAAATTCAAAGTGTTCTCAACCATATGTGGGGGAAAGGAAATAAACTGGAGATTCACAATAACCCTTTGAGCAGATCTATGCTTGTTTGTATTCCAAGTGAATACCTGAGGACAAAGATTCTGGAAAAGGGTCTTTGGTATGTTGGAGACTCTATGTTCCATGTGCCTCAGTGGACGTCTTCTCACTCACCCACCTCTCCTCTTCTTGAGTCAATCCAAATTTGGGCTCATCTCACTGGTGTTCTTCTGGACCTACGTCATCAAAAAGGGCTTAGCTTAGTGGCGGGTTGGTTGGTGAGCCAAAGGAAACAGATGATTTCACCAAAAATCTTGTTAGTCTATCTATTGCCCATGTAAAAGTTGAAGTAAACCTTACCAAGGAACTTCCTCGTGTGGTGGAATTTGTTAGACAAAATGGAGAAGTTGCTGAAGTACTTGTGGATTACCCCTGGCTCCCTCCCACTTGTTTTCACTGCAAAGAATTAGGCCACATAGTTCGAAATTGTTTACAACTACCTCCTCCACAGAAGGCTACTAGTAATGCCCCTATGGGTCATGTGGCAAGAGAAGAAACAAAAACAAAAACTACTGCGAGTAAACCATCTACAAGCTCTGTGGGTAAAAAATCAAAGAATAAGAAAGTTGTGGTGGCTAACCCTGCTGAGGTCCTTACGTCTGTTGTATCTGGTTCAGTTGTTGCTCCATCTCTTGTTGCTGGTTTGGGTGTTGCTCCTAGTCAGGGTCTGAGTGGTTCAGAAAAATTGGCCTCCCCTCTGGCTCCTCCTGGTACCTATAAAAAACTTCCATTTTCATTCCCTTCTTCATCTTCTCATTCTTCTTCTTTACCGTCTATTGTTCCAGTTCTTCCCCCCTTCATTGTAGCTTTCCCTGCTTTTATAACTCCTTCGGGAGAGCCTTACCCCTATAGCCTTGTTGAAAAAGAAAAACAAACTTTAAAAAGATCTCGTTCAAACCCCCTGCTAAACACCTATCACTCCTCTCTGCCTTTCTTTGATTCCCCCCCTAATTCCTCCCTAAATTCGCCAAATTTGGCCCTTCCTAATTACTCCCAAAAACTTCATTATGCATCTAATCCTACTTTTGATCCTCAAGATTGTCCCTTACCAGGGAAATCTTCTCCTACTTCTTAATGTGTACAAAACTATTTTTTTGGAATGTTCGTGGTCTGAATGATCCGGACAAGCATCAGCCTTTTTGTCAGTGGCTTAATAGTCACCAGCCTATTTTTGGCACGATTATCGAATCTCATATCAAAGATCTTAATCTGAACCAACTTATGACTAACCTTTGTCCTGGATGGAACTTTTCATCTAATCACTTGTCTGATGAAGATGGCAGAATTATTCTCATCTGGAGGAACCCAGCTACTGTCCGAATCTTGCACCAATCAAGACAAACAATTACTTGTGAAGTCAGACTGTTAAATGATACTAGCTTCATTTACACTTCTGTGTATGCTTCCAACTCGAGTTCTGAGAGAACTGACCTTTGGGTGGAGCTCCTTAGTCTTCAGCAGACTCTCTTGCTTAGTATTGGACCGTGGATGATAGGAGGTGATTTCAATGAAATTATGCATCATGTTGAGCACTCAAACCCAGATGTAAACACTTTTAATGCACAAATGACGAATTTCAAGGACTGTCTTCATCAGATGGGTATGTTTGATCTTCGATTCCAAGGTCCTCTCTTCACTTGGTCAAATTGTCAGCCTGCTTCTCCTGTTGCGAAGAAACTGGATCGTCTTCTTGTGAACAGTCATGTAATTAGCCTTTTTCCCAACAGCATAGCCTCTTTTTTGCCTCCCTTGACCTCTGACCATAGTCCCTGTCTGATTGACCTTGCCCATCAGCTCCCCACTGCCGGTACCCGTCCATTCAAATTTTTCAACTACCTGACCAAACATCCTAACTTTCACAGTGTGTTACTTGAGGCTTGGATTCAGGCCGGAAGCTTTGCTTCCAATCTCACTTATCTGTGTTGGAAACAAAAGACCATTAAGAGAGCGTTAAAAGAGCTAAATCGAGAGAATTTCTCCCAAATACAAAGGAGAGTAAGTGAGGCTAGCCGTTTGTTACAAGCTGTGCAGGTACAAGCCCTTCAGACGCCTACTCCATCTCTCTTCCAGCAAGAGCGTGATCTCCATGATGAATGGAACTTCCTGAGGCATATAGAGGAGTGCTACTTCAGGCAAAAATCAAGGATAAATTGGCTCAAAGAGGGAGATTTAAACACTAATTACTTCCATCGGGTGTGCCAAACGCGTGCAAGCTACAACGCGATTAGATCTTTCCTTTTGAGCTCTGGTGTAGTGTTGGTTGACCCCTTGCAGATGAGTCTTCATGCTATCAAGCACTTCAAGTTAATTTTGGGCCCAAAAATTCTTCCTCCTCTCGCCATCTTCTCCCCAGTTGAATGGTTCCAATCACTTTCTGTCTTTAGATGCTCGCCCTCACAGCAACAACGGTTGACATCTGTTCCCTCAGTGGCTGAGATTACTAATGCTCTCTTCAAACTGAACCCTAACAAGGCTCCAGGGCCAGATGGTCTCTCTTCTGGGTTCTATAAGGCAGCCTGGGATATTTTGGGAGGGGAAGTCACTTCAGCGGTGTCTCACTTCTTTCTTTCGGCTTTCATGCCGGCTTCCACAAACTCGACAATCCTTGCTTTGGTCCCAAAGCGTCCAGGAGCTTCTTTGATTACCGATTTTAGACCTATCTCATGTCTTAACACCTTGTATAAGGTCATCTCAAGGCTTCTGGTATCTCGCCTCAAACCTCTGCTTCCTTCTCTGATCCTTCCTAACCAAACAGCATTTGTGAAAGATAGGTTACTTGTTGAGAATACAGTTTTAGCAGGCGAACTTGTGAATGGTTATCATAAAAAGAAAGGGCCAAGGAAAATTACCATCAAAGTAGACATAGCCAAGGCATTTGATAGCGTCTCTTGGGACTTTCTTTTCAACTGCTTAGAGGGTCTGATGTTGCCTCCCGTTTATCTGAGCTGGCTCAAAGCTTGTATCTGCACAACAAATTTCACAATTGGTTACAATGGAACGGTGCAAGGCTATTTCAAGGGTAAAAGAGGCCTAAGGCAAGGAGATCCTCTTTCTCCGTACCTATTTGTAATTGTTATAAACTGCCTGTCACTAATGCTAAACAAAGCTGCAGAAGAAGGAAGGTTTACCTATCATCTTAATTGTCCTGGCTCAAAGCTCACTCATCTCTGCTTTGCTGATGACCTCCTGATCTTTATGGAAGGCTCCCTGCATTCTGTCCAGAATGTGCTTCAAGTGTTGCATGAGTTTGAGCTTCGGTCGGGACTTGCTGTGAATGTTCAGAAGTCGAGTTTCTTTGCGTCTGGACTCTCTCAGTGTGACACTGATCTCATCTCTTTCTCTACTGGAATGCCTCAAGGTTCTCTTCCGGTGCGCTATCTAGGTGTTCCCTTATGCACCAAAAAACTAAGCATTAGTAATTGCGAAATGTTAATTCACCAGGTTAAATCTCGTGTTACCTCTTGGAGTGTGAAGTCACTGTCTTTTGCAGGGAGGCTCCTACTTATCAACACGGTGATCGCTGGAATTTCAAATTTTTGGTGCTCCTCTTTCATCCTCCCTAAAGCGTGCATTAAGCGTATCAACTCGCTCTGCGGCGTGTTTCTGTGGAAAGGAAATATAGATGGTCATCACACTGCAAGAGTCTCGTGGGCAACGGTTACAAAAACAAAAAGCCAAGGAGGATTAGGGATTTGTAATCGGGCCTGCTGTCTGAAACTAATCTGGCTACTCTTCTTTCAAGCTGGTTCGGTGTGGGTGGCTTGGTACAGGAAAGAGGTCCTGAACGGATCACTGAACAATTTTTGGATTGTGAAACCACATAAGGATTGGTCGTGGTTGGCAAACAAATTACTGAAAGTGAGAGATGAAATTTACCCGTGGATCAAGCTCAGGGTTGAAAGTGGTCGAAACTGTATGTTCTGGAATGACAACTGGTCACCTTATGGCAATCTGGATCGATATCTCCAAGGAAATCGACATTACAGATTAGGTCTTTCAAAGACAGATTCGCTTGCAAGTCTGCAGAGTCGAGGGACGTGGAATCTGCCTCCTGCACGTTCAGAGAATCAAGTAAATATCCAAGATTTTATTTCCACAATTACCATAACAGAGGATGAAGACTACTATGAATGGGAGCTGGATGAGAAAGTGAGCTCCAATTATAGCACTAGTCAAGTATATGAGAATTTAAGGGAGGTTTCAGAGCTAGTACCGTGGGATAAGGTGGTCTGGAATGCAGGAGGCATTCCGAAACATAACTTCTTGGCTTGGTTGTTCGTATTGAACCGGTGTCCCACAAGGGATCGAATCATTGGATGGGGTCTTGCAACGGATCCTTTGTGCCTCCTCTGTAACTCGGCTTGTGAGAGTAGAGATCATCTTCTGTTTGATTGTGCTTTCAGCTGGTCGATCTAGGGAAAGGTGGCTCGTCGATGCAACCTGCGTCCGGCTCGTGACTGGAGCAACTCGGTTTGGAAAATGCAGAATCTCCCTGGCGGTAAACTGGAGAAGCGTCTGGCTCTTCTGGGATGGCAAGCATCAATCTACTGGATTTGGACTGAAAGAAATGGTCGCCTACACCGGCAGATCTATCGCACACCGGAAGTGCTTCTTCCTCTCATTGACCGACAGATCCGTAACAGGATTGCAATTTATAGGGAAATAAACCCGATTCTCTCCTCAAATCTTCTCCAACTATGGCTCTCGACGGATGTTCCTCGGTGAAATCGCATGCAACTCCTTACCTTCTCTCTGGTTCTCGGATTGGGATAATTAATTAGACAAATGGAACTTGGGCTGGGTTCAATTAAGATCTTGATATTTTTCTTACTTTAGTTTGGCTGATGTTCTGGGCCTTTGCCCGAAAAACACTATAGCCCATGGGGCTTGTAATATTTTTACTTCTTATGCAATCAATATGAAAGCCCTTTTTATAAAAAAAAAAAAAAACATAATAAGAATGAAGAGGAATGAGATACAGCTCATTGGAACAAACACCATTGTATCTTCAATGCCGAGGCTGAAAATTCTGGCAAACGGAGACAAAGCTCGGTCATTGAAACCGGAAGACATCCAAATTGGAAGCGCACACCCAAGCAATAGTGAGAAGTGACTACAAGTAAGAGTGATAGAAGTGATAATTCTATATTAAGTTTTTTTTTCATCCATTGTCTTAAACAGTTTTGGCATTACCTGACAATCAGAAGCTCTGAGTCACGATGGTCCGTGAAAGCATTCATGAATCGATGCAAAGGCTCTCCAAGCGGCTGAATTCTCCAGATCTAGTTTTCCAAAAATGAAAATCATGCATATAAGAAGTGATGAAACCAAAAAAGTACGTTATGTGACATAGAAGAGGGAGCCCTTACTCGAATGATCTCCAATGTAACGAAAACCGCCAATGCCACACCAAACGCTAGATCAAGAAATTTAGGCTGAAACTAAAGGACATGAGAATCTTAAGAAAGCTACTAAAGGAGCGGACTAACACATAACATATTTGTTGAATCACCTGTAAAACTAGAGCAGGCAAGAACATTAAAACAGCCATCAGATGGTAGTACTTCCTGAGCAAGATTCTCTCAACTTTGCTACTCCTTGAGATTTTATGAAACCGCGAGACAGACACAGCGATCAATAGAACTAGGGCGGTCCAATCTGGTAAAATCGAACCGAACCGAAATAGAACATATGGTTGGATTCCGAATATATTATAATAACCGTATGGATGTAAGAATTTCAAAACCGTAGGATCCGGATATGGTTTGGATATTAACCGATAAAATCGAAAAAACCGATTAATTTTAAATCATAATATAATAATATATAGTATACAATAAATATGTAAATTATGTAACCCGAAAAATCTAATGTCTAAATAAATTTTTTAAAAACAATATAATTAACCGATAAAACCAAAAATCGAAGATATCCAAACTGAACCAAACCAAACTAGAGATGGTATTAAAATGGTAGGTATTTTTTACTAACCGAAAAACCGAGAAAACCGAACCGAAACCGATCTGATATCCAGATTGAACAGCCCTAAATAGAACCGGTAGATACATAATGAAAGTCTATTCATAGGTTCAGAGAAGACAAATGTGAGCACCCTGCGATAGAGGAAGTATAAAAGTTGGATACAATCTTAACTTACCGACACTGAAGATAAGTAACTGATAGTTGAGATTTAAGTACCAAAAGAAGGGATGCTGGTGGAAATCGTGAACAAACTGCATCCAAGAAGGAACAGCCACGACCATTAAAAAATAGAAATGAAACAAAGAATAAGACAAACTTTCTTTGTCGACCGTCTCTCATTCTCAAAGAGCTTTTGTAAATGCGCAGAACGGATCTAAACACCATCGGGAAAAGTAGAAGGCCCAACAGTAGACCCTGAGAAGGAGAATGGTAATTTCGTTATTCAGTAACACAGTAAAGGTTATCCATTTTAATTTCTTGATTTTATTATCAACATACTTGGACGATTATGCCGGTTTCAGTTCTCTTTATTCCATAGCTTATTGAGACAAGATCCACATGTATCAGTTTCTCGAAAAACTGTAACAAAACTACAAAAGTCATACCAAAGTTACAGGGACGAAATTTCTGAGTCATTCTTGGGAGCGTAAAGTAACCAATAATGCATGACTTGTTCAAAATTAAAGAATTGTATAGCCTTTGCAATTGTGAATGCCAAAAAGTCACCAAAATAGAGAACAAGGCCACTAGTCACGAGAAATACAAAGACGCTGAACCGTAAAAGGAGAAACGTTTTTAATCAAATCCAAAGTTCCGTAGAGCCAAAATCCATTTTTCATGACTTGTAATCAATTTGATGAACGCATACACAATTAAAACTACTACTTACATCCAAGCCGTGAATGGAAGTAGTTGTTGTACTTTACCAATTGAGGCACAAGAAGGAAAGGTGCAAAGCAAATGTCGAATTAACTTCACAGCTGAGAGGCCGTGAAATAACATCCACAACATTTTCAACGAAGTGTTCAAGCCTGTTCGAGGTTAAGAACAAACATAGGTCGGTCACCAATGAAAACCAAGCAAAAGAAAGAAATGAAATCTGGATCTTTAGTCTTTACTTACCAGTGTGCTATCATTGAAAGTGAAACAAAGCATGTTGCTCCATACACAAATATCTATACATACGCACGCAAGAGAGAAAAATAAATTTTATTTTATTTGTCTAGTCTAATTTCAACTTCCCCAAAGCAAAAATTCACTTTTTATCTTGTTGATAAAGGTTTACTTATTTGGGGCGTGTTATAAACGCCTTGGCTAACCCTATTGATGGTCGAGGTAAGATTTCAGCTTCTGAATCTCGGTTTATTGAATCTTTTGCCTCATGTATTATTTCGAGATGTTATGTATATGAGTCTCTTCAAACAGGATTTATTGCTATTGATTCCATGATCGCTATTGGCAAGAGACAACCTGGCGAACTGAAACATCTTAGTAGCCAGAGGAAAAGAGGAAAAGAAAGCAAAAGCGATTCCCGTAGTAGCGGCGAGCGAAATGGGAGCAGCCTAAACCATGAAAACGGGGTTGTGGGAGCCACTTAAGCTAATACTTGTAAGCCAAACGGACGAGGATGTAAATTCAGTTTTCTTCGCTTGCAACCTAATCACTGAGAGATATATAAGTATGGTGCAGCAGCTCGCGGATGCTTGCCAATACTGCATTGTCACATGCACAAGCTCTACACAAACAGAGATTAAAGCATGTTTGTGATCAACAGTCCTTATATTTGAGCTTCCTCCTTAGATCAATACTTTTGATAAGCCTTTTTTTACAATAAATTATGAGGATAATTACAAGGATAATTATAAGTATGTTCCCATTCCACCTACATTCAGTATCTCCAAAGTGTTGTGAACCTCTACCTTGGCTGTCAGGTCCACTGTATATCCAAATTGTATCGATGATTTCATGAAGTTTATCTATTGTCCTAAGACTCATTCATATTGTGTCCGTATACCGAGCAAAATCTGAACTTCTTACTTATATCAACTTTTTTGATAGGCCTTTTATGTACTACAAATTATGAGTACAATACAAAGATAATATTTTTTCGCCGTTCCGCAATTTTAGAATGTTACCAATCGGAGCCTCTACCTTTTCACGTGGAAAAATCTATTTGATCGATCGATAGGTTTACTTTAGATTAGAGAAAGGAAAAAATATGGTAAACAAACAAGATAAGATTTTTCAAAAGAGAAAATTACTTTTTTAACTTTCAAAACTACAAATCACTATCATTTTAAACTTACAGATTTTTACACTTTCACTTTAAACTATTAAATTAAAAGAATTCTTACTTCAAACCATTAAATTAGTTTTTAAGTTTGCATTGTAACAAAGTTACAAAACTTAACAGAATACTTCATTTTTGCTAAAAATGAATGACATGACTTATTTTTTTTGTTTAATTGAAGAATTTTGTTTTTGTTTAAAATAATTAAATTATTTAAAAAAAGAAAAAAGTGATTCTTTTATTTTTCTTATCTAAAAGTCGATGAAAATTTTACCCAGATCTAATAATCATTATTTCTTCCACTCTCACAAAAACAAATGGAGTCATGAATGTAAAATAGAGGCATGGCTTTGTTAATCCATTGTCATATTTGAAGATATCAATTACAATGTGATTGAGATTGAGATTGGATTCTGTTTCAGACAAAAATAAAATTTTATTTTTTTCGTTTGATTTTCAGTTTTAATCTTATATGTTTCAATCTATGTAGACTCTCTTACGTTTATGATTTTTAGTTACATGAAACTAGATATAAAATTTGAACAACTAATATACGGTTTTTGGTAGAATGAAGAAAAACACAAATGTTGTGCCCACTAATAAACCTTATATATCGTCACTTCTAAAATCCAACACAAAGGTGAGGAAATCTTAAAACATATAAGATTAATCATGATTTCGAGATGAACTGACTAAACCAAACTATGACTGTCTTGTTCTTGACTTGACGAAGACAATCGATATAAATCAGTTTTCCTTCCTATTTTGTACTATGTTTTGCGTTAAGACTTTAATTTCATTATACATGCAACATTGATTAATTTCAAAATAAAATCCATGAAATTTCATTCTCTAGACGACTACCCAAGTTCTGGAGCCCTTGCACAAGCTTTAGAAAAGTCTTATGTGGCTGCCACAGTCATTGTATATCCCTATTACAAAGATATAATAGAAAATATATCAAATAATTATGATGCTTCTGATTTATGCTTTTGATTTGGTTTTATTGGTTTGGTTATAGTTTGGTTAATTTTAAAAAACAAAATCTAACGTTGATAACGCAAGAAAAGTGGATAACTTAAAGTTTTAAACAAAACTCGTAAAAGAAAAATCATCATCAAAACAAACTTCTACGAACTGAGTCATATTAAAATCATAATTAACTAAAAAGAAAAGAAAACCAAAACACCCAACTTCATCATATCACATTATATAATTTCTAGCTAAGCTGTCCAGTGTCGATCCAACGTTTTTAAATATTTTATGCAAATTTAAAAAGCGTGCGTTTTTGTGTACTATGCTCTTGTTTGCAATAGTTGAGAGTCACGTTCGGATGAGTTAAATAATTATTTGGTACATTTCCTACAGTTTTTAGGATAGTTGCCAGGGATGAAGTCTCTTCGGTTATAAGAAGTGAGCGTTACAACATGCTTCATCTTTAGAATATCATAAATCTCATGCTCATTCTCACGCTCAGTAGGATTAATTGCAAAACAATCCACGTGACCGCAATAGTATCTATTACCACGTCGCGACTCGAGTACTACTTCAATATTTCTCTTGGGCCTTGCCCTTTTGTTTGTAATGGTAAAGCATGGGCGGTGTTGGGCCTCATACATAACATTATTATGAGGACAACTATAAGGATAATTTTTCAACGGATAGTTATCGTGACACGTGTCAATATCTAAATCGATAAACTTGACATGTGTCGTAATAATGTTAATTAGCAACTTTGTAATTTTAATGTATCATTTTGTTTTGTTTTTCCATTTTTTTTTTAGAAATATTTTTTTAATAGTATTTCTAGATAGATTCATTTGATAGATGTGAGTTGTTTTTTTTTTTTTTTCTTATAAGATTAGTTATTCAGCTTATATTTTCCAAAGTTGGATTTTTTTTTTCCAATAAGCATTGTAATAAGCATAAATTCATTCGGCAAGTAACCATTATCCAAAAATGCAAATGAGAATCTAGAGTCTCACAATTTCAACAAACTGATATCCCAAAACATTGAGAGAAAATATAAAACCCAAACCAGATTTAACGGTAAAGATAACATGGTAAGACCTTACATTTACCCCGATGTTCTCATCAATGTCCTCTTCCTCCCCAACCCCTTCTCCTTCCAGCATACTTCTAGCGACTTTGCACTTGGTTGAGCGTTAAATCAGGGAAGTCAGCGACCATCACTTGATTGAATTTCATTGGGCTTCTGATTAATAGGTGGCAGAGAAGCAGTTGCCTCGTCCAATGCATGGGTCCAATAGAACCGACCAACACGGCCACCTCGCAAGCCACCACGGCCTTGCAGGCCACCTCGCAAGCCACCAATAGCTGCTCCAGCCCCCGCAAGCCCAGCATCAACAAGAGCCTCAGGTTCAACATCAACAAGAATCGCAGGTTCAGCATCAACAAGAGCTGCATGTTCAGCAGCATTAACAAGAGTCCGAGGTTCAACAACATTAACAAGAGCCTCATGTTCAGCATCAAGAAGAGCCTCTTGGTGTTCACCATTGGAGGCTGCAAGAGGCAGTAAGAGCCCCTGCAGCTACTCAAAATCAGAAACCGACTCAAGCCCAATAGTCTTTAGCCACTTCCCTACGTCCAGTTTTAGGGAGGTAAGCTTTACCCGAAGCTCTCTCTTCTTATCTTCTAGGAGAGAGAGAGCAATCGTCAGCATCTCATCAGCAGACAATATCATGTCAATCTCCGACTCCACCTTGTGGAGGTTCTCACTAACCGACTTTAAGTTTTGAATAATACTTATCTTGATCTATTATCTTTGATCTTCAAGAGATTTCTTTATCGCCGATCTTATCAAAACTAAAAGAAACGATCGTCGATCACCTTGGGGATTTTCTTTGCTTATTCAATTTTTTTGTTATTTTTTCTTTTTTAAATTGATAGATATTTTTGTTTTGTTTTTCTATTTTCTAATCTTATTTTTTATTTATTAATATTTTTATAATTGAAATATACTTCCTCTGTTCCTAAAAGAAAGTTGTTTTAAAATTTTTACACATATTAAGAAAATACATTAAAACTTGACTATAAATGCATTATTTTTTATAATTAATCATTTTCTATAAATTTAAACCAATAGTAATTCAGAAAAATCATTTAATTCTTTTGAAGTTTACAATTTTTCATTATTGATTAAGAAAAAATACATAGAAAACCTAAAATAACTATCTTTGTGAAACAAAAATAAACTTTAGAATACTTTCTTTTAGAAACAGAGGGAGTATATTTTTTTGTGTAATTCAAATTTTTAGAAATAAATTTTTATTTAAATTTTTTTATCATATAAATTTGGATGAATCTAATTGCTAATTATTGACGCATCCAACTTTATTTAAAAGATATATTATTTCCTTCTCGGAGAAGCTTGTTTTTTTCATGGGAAACAAGTCAATTTGATCGGTTCACCGGTTCGGTTTGGTTTCGGTATTGAATTTAGATTTTGAGCCGTTGAGTGAGAGATAAAAAAATATGGCAAGCAGACAAGATAAGGTTTTTTTTGGAATCGGGAGATTTTAACAGGAATCGAAGTGACGAAATGAGAGAATTGAAAATTTCTCTGTTGCGATGGAGCTCAGTTTCAAGCTGCGATCTTTTTCATTCCCCGCCTCGGTTTCAAGTAAGCTTAACAAAACCCTAACTCTCAATTTTCTTTTCTTCTCTCCAGATTCTGTGAAATTTGAGTGGACCCATGTTTGGTTTTGACCTAACAAAAAAACCACAGATTTCTAGGATAAAATCTGATTCGATGAATCGATTAAAATAATTTTTGACAATCCATCCAATTTTAGATTAATATTTTTCGAGCTGGGTCTCAAATTCGTTTGATCGTCGTAGCTCTGAAGTTTTGGTAGTTCTCTAAAAACGATTGAAATTTGCAAGATATTCAAGTTTCATATTTTAATCTTGCGGTTTCATTACAAAACACTAGTGTCTTGTAAGGAGAAACAGTGTCTTGACCATTCCACTTTTTGATTTTAGGTGTCAAGGATGTGAGGTTCTTAAACTCGGTTTCGTTCTATGATATGAAAAAATCCTCAAATCAAAGAGCTAAGAGGTCATCATCAAGATCAACAGCGATTCCGGCTTTAGTTGAAACAGCTGTTTCTGTAGCGATTGCAGCCACGGTTGTTGGCACTGCAGCCACTCTTCTTGTTCGGAGAAGTACCAAAGCCTCAGAAGAAGCCGAGGTAGTTTTTGTTTTTTTTTTTCTAAGTATATATGACACATGGACACAAATCTTGCATCTTGGTGAAAACTGATTATCTAAAAATGTAATTGCAGGCTTCTATGAAAGAATGTGAAGTTTGTGGCGGTTCAGGAATCTGTTCTGAGTGCAAAGGTGAAGGCTTTGTCTTGAAGAAACTATCAGATGAAAACGCTGAGAAAGCAAGACTCACTGCAAAGAACATGGCTACAAGATATACAGCCGGGTAACAAATAATAATAGATAAATAAATTAAACTCTCCTCGTTTGTTCTTTCTTTCTTTCATTGATTCTCAACAAAAAGAAAACATACTTCTTCTTAGGCTTCCCAAGAAATGGAGCTACTGCACTAAATGTTCTTCCACGAGATCTTGTATAACGTGTGGTGGGAGTGGAAAGATAAGCCTCTAGTGCCTCCTTTTGCAGAGTACACAAGTATGTTAAACTCTTTTTTTGGCATAGCTTTCTTGTAATGTTTGATATCTCTCATAACAAACTTTAGTTTTACATTTGCAATCTTCCCATGTCATACTTTAGTTTAGTTTCTTCTTACTCTTTCTTGATTCTTTTGATGCGATCTGTTTCTTAGACGTGAAGATTACTAAAGTCAATTACTTCTTCTTTGGTCTTTCTTTTATATCTATCTCTGTGACTTGTCTCCAAAGAAGAAAGGTTTCTTCATGTAAAACTTGTTGCGCCTCAAAACACTCTTCAGTACTTGATCGATTCGTTGAATGAATAATTTGATTTTGGAAGACTTTTAAAAGATGCTGCTCGTCGATTAAACATAGAGAAAACTGATGCAGAAGCCTTTTCATATAAAACGATATTTTACATCACGAGCACCGGGCTCACTGAAACCTCACTTATCAAGTCAGGATCTTACTCGGTACATCTCTCATAAGAGGAAACAGAAAACAAGAAAACATAAAGCTAAACTTTGAGGGTTATTTATATGTGGAAAAAAGATTTTGATGCGAGTATCCTTCACTAGACATGAGCTGGACTTCCGGTCTGCGGTGTTGGAATATCAGCCAACACCGCTTTACGGCCTCTCTCTGAGCGGCTGTTCTCAGCGAATTTAATGCTTCCCTCGTGTAGTCCTAAGCTCTTCTCTTCCTCTGTCCATTCCGCTCCATAGTAATGCTCCTCCTTTGATCTCTCGTCGTGCTGCGATGGCCTCAAGAACATGCTTCCCCACTGCGGAAAATGAATAAATGCAACCGGAATGGTGCACACGACCGCCATAATTCCCATCAACGATAGTCCTTCAGCTGTACTAAACCTTGAAGAGGAGAAGAAAAGAAGTTGAGTAATCCCCGACCCGAAATTTCCTCCAGCGCCGGTTAATCCCGAGATAAGCCCAAGAGAACGCCGGGAAACAAAAGGAGCAACTCCGAATAGGGCTCCGCAAGCGGCTTGTGTGCCTACGGAAAAGAGCATCATGGCTAAGATAGCTATAGGGAGTGTACTAGCACGGCCGAGCCAGATGCAGAAGAGAGCTCCAACAGTTTGTAAGATCCACAAGGTCCATAACCGTCCTCTCATTCCGAAGAGCCGTGCGGCTACATCCGAGGCGTAGCCACCGAAGGGACGGGCGAAGAAGTTTGCCATACCAAAGCTGGCTGCTACAATACCGGCTGTGTGAAGCGTAAGGTTAAACCTGTCGAAGAAGTATCCGGATATAACGTTGTTGATCGTTAATTCAACTCCCATAGAGAATCCGTAAAGAACGAATAAGATCCATGTTCTATAGTTCTTCACAGCGAACCAAAAGACCTATTAAAAATAAAATATTACAAGAAGAAAAATGTAATTAGAACTACATACTTTTGCTATTATCTCAAAGTATTGAAATGTTTACATATAATTACCTTGGAGAATTTGTCTTTGGAAACTTGACCACTCTTTTGGAGGGTACTAAGGTTACCGTCGGGGAGATCTTGGCCGAGAGTGAGGACAAGAATGCCCATAATGATCTGAAGGAAGCCAGGGATGAAAAAGGCGAACCTCCACGCCGTGAAAGGAGTTGCTCCGGTGAGTTTGATGACGTGGAAGACCATTGGCATGAGTAGCTGAGTAACGCCGCCTCCCATGTCTCCCCATCCTCCGGCACATCCGTTAACGAGTCCGATAATCTTACCATTGAACATAACGCTCGTCCAGTATTGGCATGACACGAACGTTGCTAAGCAAAAACCGATCATGAACCGCACGGCTAAGTAGCTTCCCGCATCAGCTACGAAAGACATCGAAAAGACGGCTGGAGCCGAGAGCAAAAGAGAGAAGGCGGTGCCGTAACGCGCCCCAAGAAGGTCACATACGGCACCCATAGCGAGTCTTGAGAAAATGGCACCGGAGACTGATGCGACCCCGGCGTTTCCGATGTCGGTTTTGGTCAGGTCGAGGTTGTCGCGGATGACGGGGACTAGAGGTGCGGCCGCAAAGGTGGAGATGAAGCAAGTGAAGAAAGAGATCCATCCTAAATGGAAGGCTCTCATGTGTGGTTTGGCGAATGAGAGTGGTTTGAACACTTTTGCTCTATGTTCTGAGTCCACGGGTAAGGCGAACTTAGCCGTCGGATCGTCTGATCGATCAGCTTGAGACGGAGGGCCACCTTCGTCGTGGACGGAGAAAGAGAAGACTTGCTCTCTTGCCGTGACTCCATGCAAGGAGCTCCCAATAGAGCCGTCTTCATTAAAATGGTTTGGAGCCATTAGTCTTTTTGTTCAAAGAAAATGGGAGAAATTAAAAGAAAGACTCTAAACAATGAAGAGGGTTCTCTTCTTCTTCTTTGTGGCCTTTGTTGTTTTCTTTGTTTTTGGTGTAAGTTGGAAAAGAGAAATTGCTTAGTATTTATAGAGGAGTTGGAGATCTAAAGCATGTTGGGTATAGTTAGGTGGATCCATTGATAAGATTTATATAATGAGGTTTATTATTATTGATAATGTTTATGTATTCAGACAATTTTGTGTAATTCACACGGAGATGAGAATATTCTATTAGTAATAAGCATACGTAGTATATCATATATGCATAATGCCAATTACGTGCCCAAATCATTATAAAATTGTTTGTTTAATTATCTCAGTACGCTTCATTAATTACTTTGTACCATATATATATATATATATATATATATATATATATATATATCAAACGCACCGCTATGTAAAGAAATATATTATAGAATTATATAATTACGTACGAGTTGAATAAAATGCAGTAGAACAATGACGTGTCATTTTCACCGCCGGCTTAGCGTCCAATTTGCGTTTGCGTCGCTAATGTACAACCATGAGGAGTCTGCCTAATGCATGGAGGTTTCCATCTGAGTACAATAATATATACTTTTTTTTGGACAAAAACAATACAATAATATATACATATTGTATTGTTAATTTACAAAAATTTATTAATGGTGAATATGTTTGACACTTGACGTTAACTAAAGGCCAATAGGACCGTACGGTTCATTGTAGAATTTGAAAAAATAATAATTTCGGTTTGTCTTTTGTCTATTATCCCATGTGGTCGACTCACCAAATTAATTTCGTTTTGGAAACTAAATAAAGAAAAAAATGTTTTCGCAAGTTGTATATAACAAAAACTCATGAAGTTCTCTTTCAAAAAAAAAAAAAAAAACTCATGAAGTATTAAGTTTCGTGCCTGTTTTCAACTCTCATAATTTCTGAATCGGAAAGTGTAACTCATCTATCCAAAATAGAGATGCTTGAACTATGCAGTTTTAGTCCACTTAGTGTGAAGATTCACATTCATTTTGTTTTTTCTCTGTTCTTATCATGTAATGTAATATTTTGTAGTTATCTTCATCAATAGTATTATATAATAATATCTTCGAATTAAATGTAATAACTTTTATTCAATGATATAAAATAATCGTCTAGTCCAGATGAAACTGTTGGCAGATAATATTCCGCATATGCTCGCAATGGAACCGACTGATAAGTTGACTTTCTTACATCTTCCAAACTCTGTACCATCCCTATGTTTCTTAATTATTTATTGGCTGCGGAAAAAATAATCTTACAACCCTTATGTTTAGATCTCTGAAAACAAAGTGTTATATAATCGACTAAAACCATTCAATCATATGTATACTTAATCTTCTCCGCTTTAACTCTCCAAAAACTGTATGACCATGTGTGATCTGTGATGTGTCATAGTTGTAACCTCTTTGTTATTTAAATTGCAAACCTTTTCTCAAAAAAAAAAAAAAACCATTCAATTATTTAGTTAACAAAAGTTAGAGAAAATCATGTGTCAAGTTTATTTTCATATATACACATTTAATTAAAAGATATATTTAATTACTGTTAATTTTTATTTTGTAGTTATTGATTATTATTAGAATCACTGATTGCTTATCATCCAGATTCATATCTGATTAAATGTGTGTTTAAATTTGAGTTTTTTGACAAAAAGATGTGACAAATGTTTGTTAAGTTCATGAGTTAACTGTAACCAAATTTGAATAAGTGGATTAATTTATATCGCTTATATATCCTAGGTTTTATATTTCAATTTACTTGTATGATTTTTAATATGTTTTCAAAATGATGATTTTTATAGCGATTTTTCTTGACATAATATTATTTTAAGATCAATTTTTGATCGTATTGACAAAATTAATTTTTTTGTTGAATTAGATCGATTAGACCAATGTTTTGTCGGATCGATTTTGATTCCAGTTGTGTCATGAGTCATGTGTTTATGAGTTTTCAACCTAAAAATAACTAGTAGTAAGTACATCAAACTATAAGCCCTTTTCTTTAAAAAAAAAAAAAAGAAGTACATCAAACTATATCAGATCAATTTTGGTTGGACTTATACATGAATGTTCATGTTGTGTTACTATATATTAATCCTGACGAGTATTCAACTCACGTTAATTGACAATAAATAAATTACTCTATATTTATATACCCCATTTTATCTCAGACCAGTTCTTAAATGTTTTAAATTTATTTCAAACTTAGTCGTGGGCAAGGAAAAAAAGTCCAATCTTTATAGGTAAAGAAAATTCCAATCATGTGGGGAGGTCAAACAAAAAAACTCTTTTAACCATCGATCTTTCATTACGGATGGTCGTTGACTTGTATAAAGTGTAAGATTTTTACTCAAAGTAGTTGCAACTTGTTAGATTTATATAGACTATATATGTATATATCACTATCAGATTTAATGCACAGAAAGGGTTTAAGTTGTTTTTTATCATATATATTTGACATTTCTCTTAAAGCATAAGAATAATATAGACAATGTAATCTCCACTTCATGAGATCTCTAATTGTCCTTGTAAAATATTTTTTTGAAACATTCGTTTAAGAAAATTAGTTCACAACTGATCATAAGTTTTCAAAAACCAATTTTTGTTTTTTTCATAATTAGTTGGTGATCCAAACTTTTTTACCATCCGACTAATCTTTCTATAATGAATATAGTCGTCGAGTTTTTCATTCACCGAGTTTTCTAATAGATCTAAATCATAACTTTAGTTCGACTGCATAAGTGAGAGTGGTTAGATTTAAAAGTTGGAAGGTTTAGAAATGTTAAATTTGATTTAGAACCAATTTTTTGGGGCATAAATTTATCATTTCAAAAGTTGAGGGCTAAGAAAGTTGTTATAAACGGGGCTATTTCGCAAATATTCAAAAAGAAAGTATTTCTATAATCGCCGCTTGAATTACGGCAAGTTTCACGTAACTATCAAAGTATCAACGTGGGGTTGTTCAGCAGAAAAGTGGGTGATTGATGATGCTTATCGTAGTTTCTGATAGGCGTACTTTACATTAATGATAATTAATTTGACTTATATAATAGTGTACCAAAGTCGTCTTTTACGACTACTATATAATAATATACCGTACAGATCACAACTTTTGTTTGTCTTGCTTTCCTTCTCCTAATGACGTGGGAGATGTACGGGCCTCTGACTCTGATCCTTATCATTCAACACATGTTACACATCTGAAACCTTTTTTTTTTTAAGCAAACACACAACACAATACATCTCATATACGTTTCTTTTTTCTTGCCAGCTATGTCTCAGTCTCTGTGCTTATGTCTACGTAAAAGTTCATTTATGATACTTATCAAATTGATTTTTAGTTTTCTTTCTCTTGTTAAAAAATTATTTGAAGTCAAAATTGTATTAAAGTAATTTTTTGGACTAGTTTTGGACTTTTAAATATATTTTTAACATGTTAATGCATTATAATTTATGGTTTTGATTAGAGATTTATCGGAAATTAATTGGAGGTTAATTTTTGGACATTTTAACATGTTAATGCATTATAAATTATAGTTTTGATATAATATTATGTTTAAAGTTGTATAAAACTTATGAAATCGAATTTTAGATCCAATACATTATGATTTTCATTAAAATTATGGACATATTGGATTCATCAAATTTTTAACAAAAAAAATAGGGCTAAGCGCTGACCTTGATAAAAAATTAATCGGTGTCGACAAGAATAAATCAGTTTAGGCGGGAATTAATCGAATACCCGATTTATTGATCCGATTAGATATTAAAACCGGTGCAGAAAAGACACGAAGAGCTCCTAGGCGGCTAGGCAGCGATTTTTCAAACATACCGTAAAGATAGCGTACATGAAAGAAGGGTTATTTATGAATTTAAGTTTTGTTGGTCATCATGTCATGGAGGTCTAAACTAGTCCTATGACTTACACTTTGTTATGGTCAATAAAGTACGTAAGTTTAGATTATGTTTCTATTATGATGACATGAAAAAAAAGAGAATCTAAATTTTGAATAATATTTCCTTTTAACAAAAAAGAATAGAAATTTCGAATAACATGGTTAAGGAGTCACTACAAGAAAACATGTTAAAAACCGACGGCATTTCCGACGGATTTCCGAAAGAATTCCGATCAATAAAAAGTCCGTTGGAAATCCGTCGAATAATTTCCGAGAGACTTTATCCGTTGGAAATCTATTGGTCAGAACTCCGTTGGAATTTCGTCGGAAATATAGACGTTAATATAGCCGTTAAATATATCCGTTATTATAGTCGTTGTGATTTAAAAACCGTCGGAAATCCGTCGGATATGTTATGTTGCTATAAATACCCACCACATTTCACCACCATTTTTCACAATTACACAAAATTATCTACATTTCTCCCCCACCATTTTCGAGTTTCTGTTACTAAATAGCTTCCATATAAAAAAAAATGTCTTTTTCAAATTCTTTTAATTATTTTCGCTCTTGGATGGACAAACCTCAAAATCATCAAGAGACCGGCGTAATTACGGAAGAGTTTGCAGAAAGTCTTAGCCAATTCATGGAATTCGCATCAAACCAGGAGCTTACATTGGAATCTGGTAAAATGTATTGTCCTTGTGTTAAATGCCAGAATCATAGATTTATTTCGGTTTTCTCTGTACGGAATCACTTATTAAGGCGAGGGTTTATGCCGGGTTACAAGATTTGGTATATGCATGGAGAAAATGATTCAATGGTGAATTATGGTAGTACTAGTGAACAATATGTTGCGGATAGGTTAGAGGAACCTAGAACGGAAGTTGAAAACATAGGTACTTTTCAGATGGTGAACGATGCATTTCCGGTGATATTGTGTACTATGGTATCCTGCGTGAAATCTTGGAAGTTCACTATCTGGGAATGATCGATTTGAGGTGCATTGTATTTTACTGTGATTGGTTTCATCCAATTCTCGGAAGAGGGGTACGACATGATGAATTCGGCGTTACATCAGTTCATTCGAGAAAAAGACTTATGAAATATGATCCATTCATCCTTGGTTCATAGGCCGACCAAGTTTCCTACATTCGCTATCCTCGTGTTCAAAATAAGCAAGATCCTTGGATCACAGTGACTTCGATAACCCCAAGAGGAAGAGTTTATGGAGTGTCTGATAGCGAACCGATGCAGCAAGACACAATTGGTATATTGGGTCCGATTGATAATTCCCTTCATGTTGACCTTGTGGTTGATTTAACCGTTGACGGAGATGATGAGGTATTTGAAGATTCAGAGGATGATGTCGGAGAGTTTGATGAAGATTCAGATTCAGCGTCGTCAGATTATTGTTCAGAGTCGGAGTAATTTATAAGCACTTTTGTAAAATAAATATTTTTTTAATAAGATTTACTTTCGTTTACTAAATAAAGTTTTTATATATTTTTCAATACGCAAATTATTGTTATATCTGAATTAAATGGTAAAATACGAATAATCGTTGAAAATTTTCGACGGTAATTTATAAGCACTTTTGTAAAATAAATATTTATTTTTAATAAGATTTACTTTCGTTTACTAAATAAAGTTTTTATATATTTTCCAACGGTTTTGGCCCTCGGTTTTGGCCTGATTTCTTGTAGTGAGTGAAATGTTTTCCTGGGTTCGAATGCTGGTTGGGAGGAATCTTGAACTGCTCGCGCTGGCACAAAGAGAATATACGGACTAATTCGGACTTAAAACTTCTTGGATAATAATAGAAAAAAAAAGAAGACTAACATGGTTGAAGAACCGTGTACCATATACGTCCATACGACCATTCGAACAAAAAAAGAAAAGAAAAGGTGCATTGTATATATAAGTAAGCTATATGATATGGTGCCGTTTCTGAATGAAAGTAACTAACGATCGTTTCTTCAATAGTACTATTTTATATCGTGTGTCTACTATTTTCTCTATTCGGAAACAACGTGCTTGTCTTTTTTTTTTTTTTTTGGTTGTCAACAATCTCAACATCTAGAACGATTCGAAAATCTAAACCGACGTCACTAAATTTTACATAATTTAGATCATAAAAGTAATCTCAAAGCACTCTATACTATCTTGTCCGCCTTCGTATTATACGCTCGTGGGATGTATGAGATGGAGAAGTAACAATCTTGCTCCTCTCGTATTGCTACAAAAGATCGAAAAAGCTTGCCATTCCTTCGGGTGAATCGTCATTTTCACTAGCTCGAAGTATCTCTGTGCATTCGGGTATGAGGGTCGGTTTGGTCGGATCTATGCGGGTTCAAGTTTTTAGGGTCCGACTGTTTAGGACCCAGTCGGGTTGTGAAGTTTTTTTGGCTCGGGTCGGTTCGAATTCTTTTAGGTTTGGGTCGGTTCCGAGATTTGGAATTAGAATTGTTACGAAACCAAAAATAACTCGGTCTGGAAATAATTCAAATTACCCAAAATATATGGATAGTTATTCTCTTAGTTATTCAAATTTGATAATTAATCTTGATTTTTCAGATAATCATTCGGTTTTCACGTATTATCCGAACCGAACCAAGAAATAATCCAAAGATTTGAAATCATTTGATTAATTATACAAATTATATGATATAAATAATATAATTAGTATTTATTTGGTAATTGATTTTGGGTTTTTGGATATCCGTTCGGTTCTTGGATATTACTCGAACCGAAACAAATTTGAAAAAAAACGGTTTGGGTTATATTGGCCCAACGGTTCGAGTCCAAATCCCGTATTTTGAATCGGATCGGATCTGGTTCCAGGTTTTATACCCAAGGCGAGCTCATAGTAATCTGTAGCGAAAGCCACTTCTAACTTGTTATTTTCAATCATGCAATTGCATGCATGGCCAAATTAACGCTTTCAATTCTGTGTATAAAGGTGATAGGCACCGTCGAAAGTTTCTAAGTCCATAAAAGTCTCATTTACTTGCGTGAAAGCAATACCATCCTAGTTCCGACCATTTCGCGGTGTCTTTCTACGATCCGTCAATTTAACGTGGTTGTCTTTTCTTCACTATGGTAATATATATGGTTTTTGCAATCAATTAACTCGTGTGAAATTTTAAGAAATAATTTTGCTCACCTGGTTTACAGAGATTCTTGGGGTGATTGGTAGTAACTTTGAGTGTATATTTTTAAAAATAAAATTGTTGTGAAAACTTTTGACTTTTAAAATAAGGGCCGTGACTTTTTGTTTTTAAAAAGTTATAAATTATTAGCTTTAAAAAAAGTAATGCAACAAGAGCAAAAAAGTGAAAAGTGACTGAGAAAAAATAGAAAAACTTTTAAAATTTTTAAAATGCTAAAATGCTAAAATGTGATTGGTAAAAAATAGACTTTAAAGACTTTTAAAAAGTACAAGTCTCTACAGTTCTTACCAATCACCCCCTTGTAACAATATGAATTGTTTAGTGACTGATGACTTACTTAAATTATATGTATCATAATCTAAATTATATGGCAATATGGATCATAATTAAAGCACTCACATGTAGGTGTGAACCATTAACTACTCTAATGTACTTTAATATTCTTGTAACAAAAAAAAAATACTCTTATATTTTACATTCTTCCCGTAGAAAAAAGTATACGAAACCAGTTAACTACTCTAAATATTTCAACAAAGATTACTTCCCAATAAATAATTTACATACCAGTAAACAAATTATACTACACACACTTGCTTCCACATTTGCTTTATGTAATTTATTACTGAAAACATCAATTTTTATTTGTTGTTGCTATGTCGCGCGTATGATATTGTACAGATATAAAGATCAATATATAAACAAAGATATAAACATGATTACTTATGGTTTAAATGGAATAAGCATCTTGTAATATTTTTTATCTGTTATTATAACATTTACGAACTCATGATCGATACATTTTACCAAAGAATGTCCCATTCTCAAAATATATCTATAAATCTTGTATTCGAGTGGTTTTCATTGCATCAGCGTATATCAGTGGGATTCGGGTCAATTACATTTTTTTTTTTTTTTGGGAACATTTACTTAACTATTTCCGGCACAAAATAATACTCCGTTTAATTTAACAAGGATTGCTATGTATGAATGTTAAAAAAAATGATCACTAATTCTGTATGTATGCCTAACTTAAGTTTAACTGTAATTAATTCCAATCATGATTAGTCACTATGTATGTTTTAAATGATAATAATATTTAGTTTTTTTACAAATATAGGAGACTAGAATCTATAAGAATATTATAGAATCTAGTCACTAGATTATCCGGTTATTTGAAAGAAAATAAAAATAAAAAGTGATTATATTTTTTGAAAATTGATCTTTTACACATAGACGTAAATGGGGGAAATTAATTATGTTTGAAACAATCGAAACTTAAACCAAATACCTTTGTTTCATAAATAATTTAATATAGTAATTAGAGAAATGATTTTATTTAATGTGTGAATAAAGGATAAAACATAACTTTTAATAATTTTCTTAATTTGTGTGAAATGTGTCAAAGTGACACTTTTTTGAAACGGAACAGCGACAATTGGATTATACTACTCCACAATATATTACATCCAAATTTTATTTTTGTTGAATTGTTATGATATGAAGCTAAATATCTACATCCAAAATTTTATAATCGAAAGAACCCATAAATTAAAATTTGAATCGTTGACAAGTGACAATGGACGTTAGTATTATAATCACCAGACTTTCGTTCTAACATGGAGTTGTGGAGACAACGCGATAAGTGGAGCAATCAAACCACGTTTGTTGACTTTCGAAACGCGTAAGATACGCGGGACAAAGTACATATCAAAATCATGGTCACGATGAAAAGATAACCACTTGGTCTTATATAGACATATCTACCGATCTATACTTTATTTATTAAATGGACCGTACAGATCATCATCATCTTTTGCTGTCAAACAAAAAAAAAGATCATCAATTCATCATCATCTCCCACTTTTCAAATCCAAGCTGTACTATATTGATCTCTTCCGAATGCAAGCTAACTCTATTTCTCTTCTTTCTTTCTTGTTTCTTTTAATATTTTTTTTTATATTATTACTCTCTCACATTGGATTTCAAGTCGAGATACAATATAAATAAAGATATAAAATATGTAGAATAAGAAGAAAAATGTTTCGTCTTTCTTGTTGCTAAAGATCTCAAGCTACACACATTCGAATGTGTTTTGGATGTTGTACTAAAAAGAAATTACGGACTTTTGCTTAAACACATTGATAGTTAATTCGTGCATAAAAATACAAAAAAAAATGTCAATTTCATGAAGATAAAGGTATTAATGATGTTAAAAAAACACTTTATATAAAATAAGAAACAAGCCACACAAATATTTAAATTATGTAGCCCCATAGTTTACGAAACATTTAGTAATCAAATTTATTAAGATCCTTAGATATGTAACACCGTGAAACACCAATGTATAGCCCATATAAACGGGAGAATAAGCTATATATAACATAACATGTGATTTATCAACGGGAGAATAATCTCACCAAAGATGTGTAATGTGCTATTCCTTGACTAAACATGAGCCGGATTTCCATTTTCTGGTGGCGTCGAGACGCCCTCCAGAACCGCCTTTCGGCCTCTTTCTGATCGACTATTCTCTGCAAATTTAAGGCTACCTTCATGCAATCCTTGCCGCTTCTCTTCATCAGTCCACTCCGCGGCATAATAATGCTCTTCCTTTGATTTTTTCTCATCACTTGTTGGTCCAAAAAACATACTTCCCCATTGCGGAAAATGTATAAACGCAACTAAAAGCGTAAAAATCATCGCCATGATTCCCATCAGGGACAAACCATCAGCAGTGTGGAATCTAGATGAAGAGAAAAAGATCAATTGAGTTAGTCCCGACCCAAAATTTCCTCCTGCGCCGGTCAGTCCTGATATTAGCCCTAGAGAGCGGCGCGAGACAAAAGGAACGATGCCAAAGATGGCCCCACAAGCAGCATGCACGCCGACTGAGAAAAGCATCATGGCTAAAATAGCTATAGGAAGTGAAGTAGCACGGCCGAGCCAAACACAAAAGAGACCACCAGAAGTTTGTAAGATCCAAAGGGTCCATAACCTCCCTCTCATACCGAAAACCCGAGCTGACATGTCAGATGCATAGCCACCAAGAGGACGAGCAAATAAATTAGCCATACCAAAGCTGGCTACTATCATACCAGCTGTATGAAGTTGCAGTTGAAACCTGAA
Organism: Alliaria petiolata; assembly: GCA_020283515.1. Lineage (NCBI taxonomy): Eukaryota > Viridiplantae > Streptophyta > Magnoliopsida > Brassicales > Brassicaceae > Alliaria > Alliaria petiolata. Next base: position 16,033,861 of record JAHZTW010000002.1, read on the forward strand.
ACGTAAAACACAATAAACGGATCAGGTTACTTGTGATAAAAAGAAACTTAAGTTCGAAAGAAATTTTTTATATTTGTTAATGTAATGGAAACCAAACCTGTCGAAGAAATATTCTGAGATAACATTGTTGATGGTCATTTCGATTCCCATGGAAAATCCATAGAGAAGGAACAAGACATATGTTCTGTAGTTCATCACAGCATACCAAAACACCTAAAAGAAACAAAAACAAATAATTATAATGTTTTAAGTAAACCGCCTAAAACCGGAATTCTTATTTTGATTCAACTTAATTATAAAATAAATTTATTTTAACTTCTACATAGTATCACATGTATTAGCCAATATTAAGAATTTTTTTTGGGTAACCGAATGGGATCTAACGGCCTCATATGATATATGCAAATATGAAATATGTGCATTCAAAAAAAAAAAATCATCAGTGTCAATATAGACATGTGATTTATTTGACTAAGTACCTTAGAGAACTTGTCTTTGGAAACATCTCCTTTCTTCTGTAGAGTACTCAGGTTCCCATCAGGAAGATCTTGTCCAAGAGTGAGGACAAGAATGCCCATAACAACCTGTAGACACCCGGGGACGAAAAAGGCGATCCTCCACGCCATAAAGGGAGTTGCTCCGGCGACTTTGATGACGTGGAAGACCATCGGCATGAGTAGCTGAGTCACACCTCCTCCCATGTCTCCCCACCCTCCGGCACATCCGTTGACGAGCCCGATGATCTTGCCGTTGAACATCACGCTCGTCCAATATTGACATGACACGAACGTGGCTAGACAAAAACCGATCATGAATCGTACGGCTAAGTAGCCACCAGCGTCAGCCACAAAGGACATACTGAACACTGTTGGAGCTGATAACATCAGCAGAAACGCCGTTCCGTATCTGTTTCATTTTTATCATACGTTACCCATTAATAATCGAAATAGACATTTTTTGTCAACATGGTAAATACTTAGAACGGTTTGGCATTTTAAATTGGCGGTACCAGATTTACATAATCAAGGTAATTGAAATTGACAATTACAATAATGAAAAACGGAGAGAAATTAATTTAGCCGGCGAAAATGATATATATGTATATGTAGATCACGATAAGAGGAAATGATTACTCTTTGTATCTCCCATGATATGATGTGTGAGTGTAATTATAGAATATGTTTCATATTCGTGAATTCTAGTTCATCTAATGCTTATGTTGATGCCAACATTTACGTGTCCACATATAATTTTAAAACATAATAAGTATACCTAGCCCCGAGCAAGTCACAAACAGCTCCCATAGCGAGTCTAGAGAAAATGGCGCCGGAAACGGAGGCAACTCCAGCGTTTCCGATATCATTTTTGGTCAAATCGAGGTTATCTCTGATGATGGGAACGAGAGGTGCGGCGGCAAACGTCGAGATGAAGCAAGTGAAGAAAGAGATCCATCCTAAGTGGAAAGCTCTCATGTGTGGTTTAGAAAATGAGAATGGTTTGAAAACTTTTGATCTATGTTCTGAGTCAACCGGCAAGGCAAACTTAGCCGTTGGATCATCCGATCGGACGGCTTGAGACGAAGGGCGGCCATCTTTGTCTTCTACCGAGAAGGAGAAGACTTGTTCCCTGGCCGTGACTCCATGCATGGAGGTCCCAATAGAGCCTTCTTCTTCATTATGGTAAGCCATTGTTGTTCCCAAAGAATGGCTTACTACTTTGCTTTTCCCTTTTTAGGTTTGTCGCTTTTTATTTTGCATACCATATATATATATATATATATATATATATAGGAATGTCGCATATTCGTTTGGGATAGTAAAAAATTAAGATTTGGTATTATAAGATTATTAATAATTTATTAGATTAGTCTATGAATAATTCTCCTTTTATACCGAGGTATATATATATATATATATTTTAACTTTTAATTCGAGTTACATTTTTCACTATAAAAGTAATACAAAGGTTCTAGAAGTGCCTATAGAACAATTGATTGGCCTATATATTAATTTCTAATTGGATATTGATTTACCATAGAAAAATCAGATTTCATAACTCTATCAATTAGTTGCTAACTTATATGATTAGTCGTTAAATCAGTTGATTCTCTAGTCGATTTATCGTTAAAGCCATGTTGCCGCAATCATATACTGTATAGACTAGTTGTTTTTGGCGGATAGGTCGACTGATCCACCATTATCACTATATTGTTAATTTGTTATGTATAGGGTACGGTATTGCATGAATTGTAAAATATTTGGAAGAGTTAAAAAAGGACGTAACTTTCTTGGATGCTAATGTATAAGGGATATCCAACTTCCGAAACAGTGTTAAGTTAATGTACAGGTCGTTGACAACATGACGTTGTATATATATATATTTATGTATCACGCGGACGGTTTGTTTAATTAATTAGAATTGCAACTTGGTAGACCTCACGAAGACATAACCAAGTGTTAATCGTCAACTAGCAACAATGTTTTTTTTATTTTTGCTAAAGAATCAACTAGTAACAATGTTGTCATACCCATGTTAATAAAATTGTACAAAAGATGTTAATATTTGTATACAATCACTAAAAATTGTGTTTTTATTTTGTATTCCTTATAAAAGAGTTATATGATTAAATTTATTCAATTTTTTTTAAAAAATGAATAGATTATCTATTGAAGGGTAATTCTTAACCCGAAAAAAAAAAGAAGAAAAATTATTATTACATTTGATTGCTACATTTTACCGAAGAAACCACTTAAAAATTTGGTTATATTTTACTTGTTTTCGTAACTAAATACAAACATGGTTATATTTTTTGAACATGACGTAGCCTACATACAAATTCGAATAACAAAAGCTTTCCAATAGATATTTGTTTATATATTTTGTTCGTCAGAACTGTGATGAGCACTTTTTTTTTGGTCTAACAAGATGAAAATTATTTTAAGAAGAAAATGAAAATATTCATAAAAGAGTTATGAATGGAGACCTTGGTTAGAAGCGATCGTATGAATCTATAATTTGTCAAATTGGTTGTATATAGAATCTATTGTGTAATGTGACCACGGGTTCAAAATGAGTTATGAAATAGTTATTTTGTGTGCATAATTTTTAGTAATTAAAATAAGGAATAATTTAGAAATAAATTCGCATATGAACCCACGATGAATGGCGGTTTAGTCATATACGTGGGACGACGATAGTTTCTCAAATTTGTTTACCAAAAAAAAAAAAAAGATAGTCAGAAGCTCTGATCAAATGAAATTGAAACGACGAGTATTATAATGACCGTACAGATCATGCCTCGCAATCTTTATCACCAAATACAGGCTGTATCTGTAATTGTAAATTAAGCATATTTCTGTCCCATCAAACTTTCAAAAGCCAAAAACTGAAACACTTTACTTATTTTCTATTTCGTAGACAGAAATAATTTATTTTCCTGACAACTTCTGTCAACTTTGAGGACAATTTTTTAAAGTCAAGTCAAAATTCTTCCTATAAATGCGTTAGATTAAAATAACTCTTTTGAATGAAAAATGTAGACAATATATATGAAAAGGATTTTCACAACTTGGTCTCCTGAACTTGCTAGAGGAAAATGGGATACTAATAAGACATCATTACTTCTAAGTGCTAATCACCACATCATGTTAGCTAATTTAAATGACTAAAGTGCCTTTACTAGAAATATCTACCAAATTTAAATGTTCACCGCTTATTTTAATGAATGACATTGTATGTATTATTTTCACCAGAAAAATTCCCAATTTTCTGTTCAATGATATTTGAAATGTATGCATGCTGACGGATATGGGCCTCGGCTTTTACTAAAACGGGGAAAAAGGTAGAAAATAACTGGGCTTAACGGGCTTCTGTTAAAGCCCTTCAATTGTATGATTTTAGCTTCAACAATAGTTAAAAAAAAGCATAAGAGAGCATTATTAGGGTTAGGAGAAATGATAAAGCAAACGAAAACAAGTACCTTTCTTAAACAAATTAGAATTCTTTGGTAACCAAAATAAACCAAAAACCAAGACCAAGTTCCCTCTGCCGGCCAGTCACCGGATTATGATGACAGGATCATAAAAGTAAACTATACATACATGAAATAAATTTAACTTGTCGAAATGGTGCAGAAAAAGGGATCCAATTAGAAGAAAAAAAACAGAAAATTATACTTTAAACACTTCAATCAGTTTTGCGAAACCTAAAGCTATCTAGAAAAGGCAAAGAGGACTGGATCAGTCTGGTTAGCCAAAATCTGATGATCATCAATGATCGAACCGTGTTTCCCGACAGCTGGAATACTAAGTGAACGTTTCCTCATCTTGGCTTTATCCGAGGCCGCTACAACCATTCTGTTCCTGTACTCAGACGTGAGCTCAATAGATTCAGTCAATGGCTGGTTCGCTGTCCTGAGGAAAAGGTCGAGGTTTTGGATGTATTTGTCGTCTTTGTTGGGCTTTGTTGTAGCTTCCTTGTGGTTGTTTTCAGACACCATGGAGATCGTGTCTCGTGACTCTTCTTCTTCTTCTTCTTCTTCTTCTTCATTGTCTGTCCAGTAACTCTTGTCTTCCATTGCCAGATCATCGTACTCTTCATCTGACTTTGTCGATTCCTCATCCACCGATCCAACCTGGTTTAACATTACATGTAAGTGTATTAAACTAGTAAACTAAGAACAAGAGAAAATGGCATTTACATCTTCTCAATGAATCAATATTTGGTTTTATACCTCTTCACGATTTCGTTCATCATTGTTATCGCCAAAATCTTCATCAGAATCTGGCTCCGCAAAATCATCATCGACTTCTTCATCTTCATCGCTCCCATCTACAGACTGCTCCTCCTTACGCTATACAGAAGATATATAAATGATTAAAGATGCGAAATATTATGTTTTTTTACACCAATGATTAGTGTAGTTTTTTTACCTCTTTCGAAGGCCCTTCAGATATCCGTGGCGAACTGCAGCAAGAAGAGTAATGCCTGCTTCCGGTTTCGATAAAATCTGCTCTCGACTCGTCTACACTCCCGGCGTGACTAGTTGCGCCATCGTTAGGCCAAGCGCTGACCCCAAGGAGACCGAACGGAAGATTCACCGGCTCAGCTTTCTGTAAGTATCCGTAAATGGGGTGCTCTGTTCCATAGTCCATCTCAGTACCAAAGACGGGCTTCCCAATATCATTAACGGAACCAACAGGCCAAGTTTTCGCTACAGTGCCGTCGGTATTCAGAAGAGCCATTAAACGCCTAGAGGAGCCTGTTCTTTGGATCAGCTGAAACATTCCCTTGGAACTTAACGAATTGGCTGCACACTGGTTCCTGTGCTCGTCGTCGATAACAGCAACGGTGTTTGTGGTTGCATCATAGAGCTTCTCTCCCGCTTCGCGTCTACGCAGGCAACTGAAGACCGTCGCGTGGATTGTAGCCACGCTCTTGTCGACGTTTGTGTTGTTTATCTTAGGAACGAGATGTTTCTCAGCTCGTTTGCATAGATAATCCTGTATTGTTCTGATGTTACGTATATATTTTACATACTTATTCTTCGCCGGATCCAATGTCATGTACTTTGCTCGGACCGCAAACCGTTCCAAGTGTTTCTCCTCATTGGCGATGTATACCATGAAGGGAACAATCGAAGGGTGCTTTTTCATCAGCCCCATCTGCAGAAAAGAGAAAAAGTTATATTAAAAACCTCAAATCAAAATGTGCAAATGAGACACAGATAAGACTTACCACAAAGTTAAGGCTTAAGTGGACCCCTTCAACGACTACCGACTCTTTCCTTTCTTCCCATGTTGTAATGAGCCTATCGAGACTGTCAATTACCATCTCGCTTTGTGCCTTATACCCTTCTATAGCCATCTGCTTATCACTTAACAGCTCAGTGGCGCTTGAGCTTGATCCAGCATCCGTCTTTTGGGTATTAGAGTTTACACCTCGAGAGCCTTTCAACTTTTTGGCTCTTCTTTTGGCTTTCGACTCAGCAACCGCCACAGGGTCGAGGTACTCCCCAGCATGGTACGTTGAAGCCCATAGCAAAGGGTTCTGCTTCTCATCAGCAAAGCTCCTCATCATGTGCCTTATAGAGTCTGTTGATACCACAGTCGTAATCCCCAGCCTGCTACCCTGTAACACAAAATTTACAATTGCATCTGATTACACCTCAAGAATTGTATCACTCTGAATAGAAGGTGAACCAGTACAAAAAAGGAGAGCTTCTTATTGTCAATATAAAGCATATAAACGGAGGGAAATGACTATTTACCAGCAATGCGGACAATGTAGATTTACCACAGCCACTGGTGCCACAGAGCAGAACAGTTACAGATTCTTTCCTTTCTCGGATTCTGCAAGTGGTAATAAGAGTTGTAGACAATGTGTGAGAAAAATGAAGAAAGACTATACTCACTTTTAGGACAAGATATATGAGTGGGAAATAGCAAAGCCGAGGCACAATAAAATCGAATGTATAACAAATCAACGTACAGCGGTGCTAGGAGCAGTGACGGCGATTAATGCGGTAAAGTATGAAGCTAAATGTGAGCATAGTATTTAACATACAGCCAACCATAAACCAAATACTATTAACTATGTGAAAGTCCACATTGCGAAAGAAAAAAAGAGTACAGTTGACATATAGGAATAGCGAGATTAGCTATGATATATATGTGCATAACCATATCTCTATTGGCCATTCAATAGAATTCATTCTGACTACTATTTCTATAAAATAGATACGCTAGGAAGCCATATTCAAGCTAAAGAATCTTTGAAAGGCACATAAATATATTTTATGCATTTTAAAGAACAGAATATGACATAAACAGCAGACATTTGCAAATTCTATATGCCATCACTTCTTTTTTTTGACAATACATATCAAGATATATTCCAAAAGTTAAGAAATTTACCTGCATGCAAGAATCAAATCTGCCCTTTGGTCACGGCCAACGTACTTATACTCAGCCAGGGCATCACACACAACATCCAGGAATATTTGTCGTGAAACAACAACAGTAGTGCGTCTTTTGTACATCTCAAATGGTTTACTTTTGTCCTTGTCAACATCATCAGCAACCAAACAGTTAGCTTTCTCTACACAGTTTGAGCCACCACCTCCTTTTGCAAATTCAGGCTCCTTCCCATGCTCTGGTGATGACTTACAAGATCCCTCACTTCTTATTAACTCGTAAACCCTGCGGCTGATCTGCCACCAGAGATCAAAAGAGAGAAAAAACAAATTATCAGGAATATATCAACGAAAAAAAGACTCCATGTCCCTAAACCAAAAAGCAAAAAAAAAGGCTGCAATTCATAAAGATGGCAGAGAAATAAGAAGATTTACATACAACAGAACTCCCAAGAAACCACTCTAAATCTTGGAAAATTACTATTAAGTTTAAAGAAAGTCTTGTCCTTAACATATAGTAGAAAGATTATGATAGACATTGATGACTGAAAACACGAAGAAAGATGTGCAATGATTCTCAAGAGGATATCCGAATTACCAAAGCAGCAAGCTCAATAGTATACAAAAGTTTCCAAAATAGAGGTGGAAAACATAATCAACCAAGAATAAGCACACAGCAGGAGACCGTAGGAGCCAACTCCTTTCTAGATCCATACACATCACTTAAACAACCTCAATGCTACAAATTCAAACTTAGATTCACAATTTCGGATGAAAACAGAGAAACTTATCCCGGAGAAGAAAAAGCAATCAAAAGTCAAAACCGCCAAATCGACATTCTATATAAGAAAACAAAAGGCATAATCGCGATCACCTTGAAGGCGTGACGCGCCTTGCATCCCATGAGCTGAAGAGTACTCTGCAAAACAGGACGCGTATACCTAAACGAATCATCCCCATTACCGTCTCTTTTCGCCGCCGCCGTCGCCGCAACCTCGTCGTCGACCACCACCAAGTACAGAACCTTCGTCGCATCCGCCATCTCTACAACCAATTGAACAAACGAGAATGAATCTCAATCAGAACGATTTTTTGGAATTTCCAGAGAAAAAAATCAAACAAATCAGAGGAAGAAAATTGGGAATGCAGGGGAAGGTGGAAGAGAATTAATCGGTTTTACCTGTTCGGAGAAAATTTGGTATTCACAGATCGGAGAAGAGAGAAATCTAGGGTTTATAAATGAGGATCGTGTTGGTTTTCTTTATAAGAAGAGGAAAAGGAAGAAGAATAAGAAGAAGAGAGGAAAGATATTTTCGCCATTTTTATTGTCACTCTCTCTCTCTCTCGCCTTCAACGCATCGCTCGAGGAGAGAGCCTTCACGACTTGTTTAAGAAACCTTCCTCCCTCTCTCTCTCTCTCTCTCTCTCTCTCTCTCTCTCTCTCTCTCTCACGTATCTTTTACTTTCACAGAAACAAAACAATTTTACAAAAACCTTCCTATCGCTTTTTTAAAAAAAATTGGCTTTTTTTATCTTTTTCGAAATCAACCAACATCTTACTTTTCTTGACAAAGACATCCCTAGATTTTGTTTTTAGATCGAATTGACCCTCTTATTTTTGGCTTTTATATTTTCCGATATCTAAATGTTAAATGCCCTTTTTCTTTGGATTGGGTCAATATATTTCATTTAGAAGGTTAAGACTTAAGAAGTTTCACCGATCCATTTGATCCGGTCTCTGTCAGCAATTAGCAAAAGAGTAACTTTTGTGGAAGAAACAGATACGATCTCTAACCATAAGAAGATTAATAATCTCAAATTTATATATTTGTTCCTCGAAAAAAAACCTATGAACTGGTGTTTTTTTTTTCTTTACGAGTAAATCTATATTTTTTTTTTTGAGAAAGTAAATCTATATTTTGATTATAACGGTTATTATTATGGTTTAAAGTTTAAACTCAGAAAAAAATGTGATAGCACAGTAACTCGGTAAGCATGCTAAAATTCCATATGACTTATAAAAAATTATGCATCATCATAAAAAATGAATATGACTTACAAAATTATGCATCATCATAATACACGCACATATTAACTTGCCAATTATAATTCTATAAATTTCAAAATATAAGAAATATAAAAATGAATTACGTGGTAGAGACTAGAGAAGAGCATGCGCATGTACCTTCACAAAAATTGTCTTTGCACAAGTCTATGAATTTGGAGATACATTGTGATTTTAGTTTGTGTTGGGTTTTTCTTGTGATGACAAAAACCATATTTATAGAGTTCTGTGACTCTGAAAATCCATAGTATTAGATTAATGGGATTAAATATCCAGTAACATGTTTTCACATAATCTATTTAAAATTATGATTATGAATAATTCATTTTTGACAAGAAATTAGATATGACTAAAATTTAATAGATAGTTATTATATATTTAGAAAAGGGGTAGTGAATTAGTTAAAAATATATATTTATCATATATATGGGTTATATTTATATATTTTTGAATAAAACTATTTAAAAATTTTGGTAACAGAGTGAAATTTTTGGTAACAGAAACAAATTTGAATAAATCTATTAAAAAGATTCACCGTGTGGGCAAATTAAAGGGAAAAGACAATATTCATGGCAATTTAAAGGTTTACTGAAAACTAAAATAATTATTAATTTGGAAAACTTATATTTCTTAAAACTTAAGGTAAAACCGGAAAAGACAAAGAAAGAAATAAATATATTCACAAGATTCACCGTGTGGGGCCCAAGAAGTGGTAAAAGTGTAAATCTGGTGTGGGAACAATGGTAATAAGGTTGAACTTTTTTCTTCTACGAATAATTTGTACTTTGTCGGGTAGGAACTAAAAAGGACAAAGAAAGTGGGGTTCCATCGTTAGAGAACAAAGTTCAAACGTTACATCCATGAAGTTTCAGCCATCTATGGAGTTGGTCAATTTTTCATATTAATTTTCCCATTGGACATTAAACAAAACATTAGTCATCACCATCATATATACTTATTCTTCTTCGTTTTCACTAAAATTCATTCAAAGTATAATACAAGTAAAATACATGATCCATTTTAATGAACTTTCTTTTTAATCATTAGCATCTATCAGATCTAATAAATATACTTCACATTTTATATAATATTAAAACGAATTGAGAGGTTTTTTAATACCAAAGCAGCATGATAATATGCGAAATACATATGATCAAAAGAAAGATTATGAAAATTACAAAGTCATATAAAAAAAGGGAAAAAAAACAAAGAAATAAAGAAAGTAAGAAATAAAACAAAATGGCAAAAAGAGCAAACAGTGTTTGGATTCGTCGCTCTTTTAATTACTCATCTAAATTATTATAATATCGAAAAAATTATAATTTAAAACATTTTTTTAAACTACAATTACAATATAAATATAAAGCACTTTTACCAACTCACACACTTTTTGTTAAGTTAAAGTCTATTTTACTCTTAACTAAACGAATTAATTATCTATCAAAACCTTCTTCTTCTCTTTTAGCTTTCATCATCATATGCGACAAAAGATATCAATGTTTCATGACTCATTGAGCATATTAATTTTGCCATCTCATGCGCTTCTCTCACTATCTCTCTAAACATGTTCTTTGTTGGGGTTTTTCATGTCTCCCATCATTTTCTTGCCAATTTTACCATCATGCTTAACAATTTCTCTGTCAATTTGTTTTGTTATGCGTTTTCCAACAGAGAATTATAGACAGATGCATCCAAGTCGATTTCCTCCCTTCTCTGCTCCTGGCGAGATCGCTCTCGTGTTTGATCAACTGTTCTTTGTTTAGACTCTGAATGCTTCGTATATTATTCAATATGAGTTCAAGGCTTAATATAGCTAGTACAATAACAGAAACCCGACACTTAAGGCAAACTAATAGAAGCAACAACTAAAACCGTAACACTCGGTCTTCTGCAAACAGAACAAGACTTATTCAAAACATAACGGATCTTTTATTCAAAACTCCAACAAACCCTCCCTAAGCTAAGCTTGGTGAACACAGCTTAACTTATCTGCAACTGAACAAACTCCAAACTTTCCCCTCAATCGTTCAAAGACTTTACGCTTTAACGCCTTAGTAAAGATATCTGCAACTTGCTCTTCTGATCCACAATGCTTGAGATGAATCATGCCTTCATTAACCAAGTCTCGCAGAAAGTGAAAATGTACCCCAATGTGTTTACATCTTCCGTGAAAGACAGAATTCTTGGAGAGCTTGATTGTTGAAGTGTTGTCACACAAGACTGCAGTGCTTCCGTTTACTTTGTGTCCTAGCTCTTCCAAGATTCGTTTGAACCATATTGCTTGACACGCACCAGCAGATGCAGCCACATACTCTGCTTCCGTCGTTGAGAGTGTAACAATTGGTTGTTTCTTAGATGACCACGCTACTGCTGCATTGTCCATGATGAACACATAACCCGAAGTACTCTTCCTGCCATCAACGTCTCCAGCAAAATCACTGTCCGTGTAGATTAGCAATTCTCCAGTTCCTCCTCTCTTATACCAAATTTCAAAATCCATTGTATCCTTTAAATACCTAATGACTCTCTTTGTCGCCTGCAGATGTAAGCTTGTGGGTCTAGACATGTAGCGGCTCAGAAGACTTACAGTGAACTACAGATCAGGCCTTGTAGTTGTGATGTACATGAGACTTCCAATTATTCTCTTGTAGTGAGTTTCATCAACTCGTTCTCCATCCTCATCCACACCAATCATACTTCTGGGCACCATCGGATTGTAAACACCATTGCAATTCTCCATCTCAAAGCGCTTCATGACCTTGATATATCATGGTTTTTACCCACTTTTGGACCATGATATAAGTGTTTTTATAGAGTCTTTTGTTAGTTTTCGAGTCCTATTTGAGTCTTTACAGGATGGAGAGGACTTGGAGCTAAAAGGGAGAATCTGGAACTTTTTGGAGCATTTTGGAGAAGCAGCCGAAGTGATGAAGTCGAAAGAGTATACTTACGCGCAAGGTGTCGATCGACACTAGACGAGACCGCCAACTTTTGCCGACTTCCATTGGAAAAAGGAAAGAGAGCAAGTTTGAAGAAATTACAAGTCTGCCCCTGGACGAAAAATCCCCTTTTATTAATAGATTTCAGGCATTGTTTAGCCACATACCTTTTCATGATTTATTGTTTTTGAGACTTAGAGAGAGATTGATCCTGAGCTTTTGGGGAGACAATTCTATCTCATCTGAGCCAGATTTCGAACCCCTGTATCATTCTCTATTCTTTTTATGCAATTTATTTCAGCCATGATTTGTGTTTTCATCTCTATGTCTGAGTAGTTTGCTAGTTAGGTTAGGGTGATTTAGGGTTGATGATGAGTTTGTAGAATTATTATTATTGTTAGGAAAATCACTTGGATCTTCATCTTGATTTGTGCTTAACTTGATTTCTGAAATTGATCACTTAGAAATCAAACCCTAGGTTGTTTAATAGATGCGAGAGCATTATTGATAATCTGACCTAATCATAGATGAGCAAAATATCTATTCGCAAAGAGATTTGGTTTAGGTATTTTGTGAACAAATCGAACCTGAACATTAATGCTTGTCTGAATTGTTTGAACTCGCAAAGAGATTTGGTTTTCTGGAATTTAGGCATAGATAACTTCTGCAACGAGAGTTGATTGGTTTTAAATTAGCGTTTCGAGTTCTAGACGTTTCTTAATTATTTCCTGACAAAATAATATCTGCATTCTCTGATTCATCCTGATAATCATCCTTGCCTAGCGCCTTCGTCTCCTGAACTTTAATCCGAATTAATCTCATTTACCTATTTCGCCTAGCTTAGTTTACTTTCATATCTATTTGACTTAGCATAATCTGAATTTATAAACCTTAGCGTAGCATCTACTTCCCTTGGGATTTCGATACCCCTTATACTACGATTGCTTTTGTTGTGCACTTGCAGTAGTTTTATTAGGGTAAAACCTGAGCCCTATCAAGATTTTGGCGCCGTTGTTGGGGAAGTAATAACTGCCTACAGAATCTAGTATTAGGATTTTGACTAGGTTTTTTTTTTTTGTTACTAATTTAGTTTCTTATTTTTGGTTTCAGGTGCATGCTCAGTACCAGAAGCAACAAGGAAGAGGAACTGTCGCACTGAACCAGGAGCTTGGCCGTTTGGAACGTACGAACCGCAAAACTGCCCGAGCGTCGATCGACACAGCTAGCGTCGATCGACACCCAACCTCAGCATCGATCGACACTACAAGCATCGATCGACACCTTGCGCAGACTACAATGACAGAGGCTATGGTTGTGGTACATGACGCAGAAGGCAACATATTCGACCTACAAGGCAATATAAGGAACGCCCTAGGACAGAGACTTGATGAGGCTGGCGCCGTCATCATTGAACCAGCGATTCAAATCGCCCCTGCAGAAGCTGGACGTGGAAGAACACTTGGCGAGTACAACCGCCCAGACCAGTTCTGTGATAATAGAGCTGCGATCCGTCCTCCTGCATTCCAAAGGAATGACTTTGAGCTGAAGCCTGCTTACTTCACATTGGTGGCTCAACATCCCTTCCATGGTCTTCCTAATGAGCATCCTATGGACCATATTGAGAGATTCGAAGATTTAGCTTCAAGCATCAATGCCAATGGAGTGACCTACGACTATCTTTTCTGCAAGCTCTTCCCTTACTCGCTTGCTGGAGATGCATCCTACTGGCTGAAGCAGTTGGATCCAGGCTCACTAACCACTTGGGAAGAGACAAAGAATGCATTCTTATGCAATTTCTTTGATGACGCGAGATCAAAAGAGCTGAGGACGAAGATCACTACATTCTCCCAAGGACCCACTGAAGCATTCAAAGCTTCTTGGGTGAGATTCAAGGCGTACGAAAGGGACTGCCCACACCACGGTTTCAGCGAACCGCAGCTCCTTGGTATCTTCTACCGCGGGATTGATTGGAGGTATCAGATGACCTTAGACGCAGCAAGTAATGGCAACTTCAACACCAGATACCCTGAAGACGCAATGGTGCTTATAGAGAATTTGGCCTCTTGCAACAGCACCAAGAACGCAGACTTCGAAAGAAGACAACACGCTGGAGTAACTGGAGGAAGCCAAATTGCTGAGGTGAACAGGAAGTTGGATCTCTTGGTGGGGAAGAAGCAAGTCCACTTTGCTAATGAAGTGGAGACATTTGAACCAGATGAAGGATGCGAAGAAGAAGATGTCAACTACATCAACGGAGGTGGCTTTCAAGGCCAAAGGTTTGGGAACCAGCAAGGGAACATAAGTTTCAATGGAAATTATCAGAAGAGCTCCTTCACAGGAAATCAGAACTCTTCTGGTTATACTCAAAAGCCCCCATTCCGAACAGCAACAGCAATTACACAAGGAGCTATGGAAATTTTTCTTACCAGAAGCCTCCTGCTCAAGACAACAAAATGGAAGCTATGTTTGAGAAAATCTTGCAAGGACAGCAGAAGATGACAGTGGACTTCAATGGGAAGATTGATTCACTGTATCAAGACCTGAATGGAAAGATTGAGAGCATAAACTCTCACATGAAGAAGCTGGATGTTCAAGTTGCTCAAACCGCAGAAGCTGTAAACAGGCAAGAAGGATTCCTTCCAGGGAAGACAGATACCAATCCCAAACGCCATGTGAATGCTGTCACATTGAGGAGTGGGAAGAACCTTCAACCTGTGCAGAAGAGAAGGCTAAACACTGAAGAATTCGAGGAGCTCGAAGATATAGAAGACTCTGCTGAGCCAGTGTCGATCGACACTACTGTGTGTCGATCGACACCCGAGGAGATCCACGACAAATCAGACGAGCTCGACGCGAAGGATTCGACTTCAGAGGCAAGTGTCGATCGACACCAGGCGGGTGTCGATCGACACCCAACGCGGACTACACCGGCTCAGCTCACAACAACGAAGGTTGCAGCAGAAAGGGTTTACAAACCTAAGATCCCTTTCCCCTTGATACCAAAGAAGTCTAAGAAGGAGCTACTCGACGCTAGATGCAAGGCTATCATGGATAGACTAGTGGTTGAAATTCCTTTGATGGATGCCATTAGAACTACTCCAGTGATAAAGAAATACCTGAAGTGGATGATGACCAAGAACATGGATATGGAGGAAGGAGTAATGATGATATCAGAGCAAGTTAGTGCTGTCATTCAGAACAGGCTACCAGAGAAACTCTCTGATCCAGGAAGCTTTGTTCTTGATTGCTCGATCTTTTCAGACAAGTTTGGGAGATCTCTATGCGACTTGGGTTCAAGTGTAAACTTGACGGCTCTTTCAGTTGCTCTTAGGCTGGATATGACAGACTTCAAGGCTACCAGAATCTCCTTAGTCCTTGCTGATCGTTCTGTTAGGATCCCTGAAGGTGTCCTGGAAGATGTTCCTATCAAAGTGGGAGATTGTTTGATTCCCACAGACTTTGTGGTATTAGCTTATGATGAGGAACCCAAAGACCCTCTCATACTTGGTAGACCATTCTTGGCTACAGCTGGAGCCATCATTGACATGAGGAAGGGGAGGATTGCACTGAACATTGGTGATTTGGATTTCGACATGGAGAAGTTGATGAAGAGACCCACGATTGATGGACAGACCTTCTATGTCGATTCCCTCACCAATCTTGCTGAAGAGATTTTCCAAGAGGACCATCCTACAGACCCTTTGGATCGAGCATTGACGACTTCTACAAAGGACATTGAGCACTTGGACGAAGCAGCTGCATGTTACACAAAAATACTAGATGCTAGTGAGCAAGTGCTGCAACTAATCGCACCGGAGGACTTGTGTCGATCGACACCTACTAGTGTCGATCGACACCCTGCGAAATCAGCCGAAGACGCAACGTTAGGCGATTGGAGCGAGGCCAAAGCACCTAAAGTTGAGCTTAAACAGCTCCCTGTCGGGGTAAGGTACGCATTTCTTGGTCCTAATTCAACTTATCTTGTCATTGTAAATGCTTCCTTAAACAACGCAGAGCTCACTTTATTGCTAAGGAAGCTGCGCAAGTATCGCAAAGCTCTTGGCTATTCTCTTGATGACATTTCAGGTATCTCACCAGACTTGTGCATGCATAGGATTCACCTTGAAGATGAGACTAAGTCATCGATTGAACATCAAAGGAGGCTGAATCCGAACCTGAAGGAAGTTGTCAAGAAGGAGATCATGAAGCTATTGGAAGCTGGAATCATCTACCCCATTTCAGACAGTGCTTGGGTCAGTCCGGTTCACGTGGTTCCTAAGAAAGGGGGAGTCACAGTGGTGAAGAATGAGAAGAACGAGCTGATTCCTACAAGGACTGTGACTAGACACATGATGTACATTGACTACAGGAAGCTGAATGCTACGACCAGAAAGGATCACTTTTCTTTGCCTTTCAGTGATCAGATGCTAGAGAGATTGGCGAATCATCCTTACTACGGCTTCCTTGATGGCTATTCAGGGTTCTTCCAGATTCCTATCCATCCGGATGATCAGGAGAAGACCACTTTTACATGTCCCTATGGCACATTTGCATATCGTAGAATGCCATTTGGACTTTGTAATGCTCCTGCGACCTTCCATAGATGCATGATGTCCATCTTCACAGATATGATAGAGAAGTTCATGGAAGTCTTTATGGATGACTTTTCTGTTTATGGGTCATCTTTTAAAGACTGTTTGGAGAACTTGTGTGCTGTACTGCGAAGATGTGAAGAGAAACACTTAATCCTGAACTGGGAAAAGTGTCATTTCATGGTCACAGATGAGATTGTACTTGGACACAAGGTTTCAGCTGAAGGAATCGCAGTGGATTGCGCCAAGATTGAAGTAATGACGACTTTGCAAGCACCTGATTCTGTGAAATCAGTGAGGAGTTTTCTGGGTCATGCTGGGTTTTATAGAAGATTCATCAAGGATTTCAACAAGATCGCGAGACCACTCACTGCTCTTCTCTGCAAAGACGTGAAGTTCGAGTTCACAAAAGAATGCCTTTCAGCCTTTGAACAGATTAAGCAAGCCTTAGTGAGTGCTCCAATTGTTCAACCTCCAGACTGGGATTTGCCTTTCGAGGTAATGTGTGACGCCAGCGACTTCGCAGTGGGCGCGGTTCTAGGACAGAAGAAGGACAAGAAACTACAAGCAATTTACTATGCCAGCAGAACATTGGATGATGCACAGAAGAACTATGCAACTACGGAGAAGGAATTGCTAGCTGTGGTCTTTGCCTTTGAGAAATTTCGCCAGTATCTTGTTGGCTCAAAGGTGATTGTTCACACTGATCATTCTGCATTCAAATACTTGATGCAGAAGAAGGATGCCAAACCAAGATTGTTAAGGTGGATTCTACTTCTTCAAGAGTTTGACATAGAAGTTAAGGACAAGAAAGGAGTTGAGAATGGAGTAGCTGATCATCTCTCAAGGATCATGATCGAAGATGACGTACCAATTGATGGTTTTCTTGTTGAGAACCGTTTCCATGATGTGAGTTCGGACCAGACGAGCCTAGTGTCGATCGACACCAGGCGGGTGTCGATCGACACCGTGTCTGAAAATTTGAAGATTGGCAATTACCCAGTGTCGATCGACACCCGACGCGACCTTCACTTCGCAGGATCTTAGATGACGTGTTTCGACAGCCAATCTTTGCCATTAATGATGCCAATCGACCATGGTATGCTGACATAGTGAATTCCCTTGCTGCTGGTATTGAGCCTAAACATCTCAAGAACTATGAGAAGAAGAAGTTCACAAGGGAACTCATGAGATACTATTGGGATGAACCTCACTTATACAAGCATTGTTCAGACAATGTTTACATAAGATGCATTGCAGAGAGTGAGGTCTGTGATGTCCTGTTCCATTGTCATGGTTCTGAGTATGCTGGACACTTTGCAACCTTCAAGACAGTATCCAAGGTTCTTCAAGCAGGCTTTTGATGGCCTACTATGTTCAAGGATGCGCAGCTGTTCATCACGCAATGTGATGTTTGTCAAAGGAGAGGAAAGATTAGCAAGCGACACGAGATGCCACAAAACTTCATCCTTAAAGTCGAAGTCTTTGATTGTTGGGGTATTGACTTCATGGGCCCTTTTCCTCCATCCTTTGGAATGCAATACATCTTGGTGGCTGTAGACTATGTCTCTAAGTGGGTGGAAGCAATTGCTTCTAAGACCAATGATGCTGCTGTGGTTCACAAGATGTTTCAGACCATCATTTTCCCAAGATTCGGAGTGCCTCGGATTGTTATAAGTGATGGTGGTTCTCACTTCGTCAACAAGGTATTCAACAAGCTGCTAAAGAAGCATGGTGTTCAACATCGTGTGGCTACTGCGTATCACCCCAAAACGAGTGGACAAGTCGAAGTCTACAACAGACAGATAAAGCAAATTCTGGAAAAGACAATGGGCAAGACGAGAAAAAAATGGGCCGCGAAACTGGATGATGCACTTTGGGCCTACAGGACTGCATACAAGACGCCACTTGGGACTACACCTTTCCAGCTGCTCTATGGCAAAGCTTGCCATCTTCCAGTGGAATTGGAATACAAGGTGCATTGGGCTATCAAGAAGATGAATTTTGACTTGAAGCGAGCTGCAGAAAGGCGCCTAGTGCAACTCAATGAGCTCGACGAACTGCGCTATCACGCCTATGAGAACTCGAAGCTCTACAAGGAGAGGGCAAAGGCATATCATGACAAAAAGATTGTCTCCAGACATTTCGAACCAAATGACCAGGTACTTCTATATAACTCGCGTTTATAGTTATTTCCTGGTAAATTGCGTTCACGTTGGTCAGGTCCTTTCACCATCAAAGAGGTCAAACCATATGGAGCAATCGTCTTGACAAACTCCAAAGGAGAGGAGTTCATTGTGAATGGGCAGAGGGTGAAACACTACTGGGCTCAAGCCGAGATTCCAGACAGACATATTGTGTCTCAGGATGATGCACCAAACGTTTAAACGCGTTAACAGTCAAGCTATTGACGTTAAACGAGCGCTGAGTGGGAGGCAACCCACTGATAGGTACTTAGTTTATTTTTCATTTTGATTTTGGTTTTACTAATTATTTTGGCTTTTATATAAAAAAAAAAAAAAAGGGAGGTTCGATCATGCTCAGTGTCGATCGACACCCACCACGGGACCAGGTAAGTCTTTAAAACCCGACACTTAGTCTTTTTCTTCCACAAACTCAAACTCGCGAGCCTTAGCACAAATTTTCTCCCAAATTCCCAAATCTTCAATTTTTTACCAAATTGAGTGATTCTTTGCTCTAATCCGTGCGGATTTTATCCCTCTTTCATAATCAATCGTCCTTTCATTCCATCTGCCAAGGTATGTTCTTCAAATCTCCCAATTTAATTTTCGGCCCTAAGGTGAAAAATTTCGAATTCGGCCTATTTAACTTGATTTCTTGTTTGAATGATGCTAATTTAGGTTGTTTATCATGATTTAGATCATTACCCAACTGTTTTTCATCCTCTAATTTGAATAATTTGAAATTTTAGAAAATTTTGGAAATTGATGATGCATGTTGCGAATTTGGATTTTTCTTTGGGTTTGTTGGTCTAGACTAGGGCGTTTAATGATATTGAGATTGTTTGCAAAGCTATTTGATGTTCCATTGAGCTTAGGATCGTGATTTGATGACATTATGCGATTACATGCTTGGTGTCGATCGACACCACTGTGTGTCGATCGACACCCGATCATTACAGACGCATGGTGTTTTGTTTGTTGGACTTTGGATTGATTTTGGGTTTTCTTTTTGCTTGCAGATACCACCACGAACCAAGAGACCACAGGAAGCTGAAGCATCCGCCTCAGGAACTGCTAATGATGCAGCAATCCCCTCTCTTCCTCCTTGGCCAAAACGTGAAGGTGCAAGGATTCAGATTGAGCGAAATTGGGAGGATTCACCGGCTAAAGAGGTTGCAAAGGACCTATGCACTCTTCGAGGCATCGACGAAGCTTGGGACGACTATGACACGCTATTCTACAATGCGTGGCTGAAGGTCGAGATCTCACCGACTCGGTTTGCATGCGAGAAGACGATGCGAGAGTTGGGCATCAAAGACGACATCCTACAGCTGATGAACAGAGTTGGGATGGGCACTATAACGACGAGGCAGTATGACCTTTATCCAGACCTTATCAGCCAATTCATTGCAACAGAGAGGGTCTACTACAGAAATGAGGTTATCCGCAATGCGTTAGAAGGGACACTGACCTTACTAATCAGCGGGATCCGCTACCAAATTTAACTTCCAGACCTTTGCGGGATCTATGGGTTCGAAGATGAGCATGCTACAAGAATCTCTCTTCAGACACAGCTTCCAGACAACAAGGATTTCTGGTCACACTTCAGAAATGGGAGGTATAACTCTAAGACTTCCACACAGACCGACATTCGCCATCCTACCCTTCGCTACTTGGTCCGCATATTCGCCACTACACTTCAGTGTAAGCATGAGCCAGGGAAGATGCGCGTGTCTGAGTTGGTATTGCTGTATCGCACCCTTTGGTATGAGATTTATGAGGAGTCTGACGCGCCAGAAAGCGCGAACCTTGGCGCGGTATTTGCTCATCATCTGGCTTCCTTGAAGATGAAGCCTTTCAGTGGTACGAAGACCAAGCCTGAGACTATAGGAAGTCTTCTGACTCCTATCTTCCAGCACTGCGGGATTGACACTTCTAGCCAGTACAATAACAGAAAACCGACACTTAAGGAAAACTAATAGAAGCAACAACTAAGAGAGTAACACTCGGTCTTCTGCAAACAGAACAAGACTTATTCAAAACATAACGGATCCTTTATTCAGAACTCCAACAAACCCTCCCTAAGCTAAGCTTGGTGAACACAGCTTAACTTATCTGCAACTGAACAAACTCCAAGCTTTCCCCTCAATCGTTCAAAGACTTCACGCTTCAACGCCTTAGTGAAGATGTCTGCAACTTGCTCTTCTGATCCACAATGCTTGAGATGAATCATGCCTTCATTAACCAAGTCTCGCAGAAAGTGAAAACGTACCCCAATGTGTTTACATCTTCCGTGAAAGACAGGATTATTGGAGAGCTTGATTGTTGAAGTGTTGTCACACAAGACTGCAGTGCTTCCGTCTACTTTGTGTCCTAGCTCTTCCAAGATTCGTTTGAACCATATTGCTTGACACGCACCAGCAGATGCAGCCACATACTCTGCTTCCGTCGTTGAGAATGTAACAATTGGTTGTTTCTTAGATGACCACGCTACTGCTGCATTGTCCATGATGAACACATCACCCGAAGTACTCTTCCTGCTAACAACATCTCCAGCAAAATCACTGTCTGTGTAGATTAGCAATTCTCCAGTTCCTCCTCTCTTATACCAATTTTCAAAATCCATTGTATCCTTTAAATACCTAAGGACTCTCTTTGCCACCTGCAGATGTAAGCTTGTGGGTCTAGACATGTAGCGGCTCAGAAGACTTACAGTGAACTGCAGATCAGGCCTTGTAGTTGTGATGTACATGAGACTTCCAATTATTCTCTTGTAGTGAGTTTCATCAACTCGTTCTCCATCCTCATCCACACCAATCATACTTCTGGGCACCATCGGATTGTAAACACCATTGCAATTCTCCATCTCAAAGCGCTTCATGACCTTGATATATCATGGTTTTTACCCACTTTTGGACCATGATATAAGTGTTTTTATAGAGTCTTTTGTTAGTTTTCGAGTCCTATTTGAGTCTTTACAGGATGGAGAGCACTTGAAGCTAAATGGGAGAATCTGAAACTTTTTGGAGCATTTTGGAGAAGCAGCCGAAGTGATGAAGTCGAAAGAGTAGAATCACGCGCACAGTGTCGATCGACACCAAAGGAGGTCGGCCAAGTTTCGCGATTTCCATCAAAAAAAGGAAAGAGAGCAAGTTTGAAGAAATTACAAGTCTGCCCCTGGACGAAAAATCCCTTCTATAAATAGATTTCAGGCATTGTTTAGCCACATACCTTTTCATAATTTATTGTTTTTGAGACTTAGAGAGAGATTGATCATGAGCTTTTGGGGAGACAATTCTATCTCATCTGAGCCAGATTTCGAACCCCTGTATCATTCTCTATTCTTTTTATGCAATTTATTTCAGCCATGATTTGTGTTTTCATCTCTATGTCTGAGTAGTTTGCTAGTTAGGTTAGGGTGATTTAGGGTTGATGATGAGTTTGTAGAATTATTATTATTGTTAGGAAAATCACTTGGATCTTCATCTTGATTTGTGCCTAACTTGATTTCTGAAATTCATCACTTAGAAATCAAACCTTAGGTTGTTTAATAGATGCGAGAGCATTATTGATAATCTGACCTAATCATAGATGAGCAAAATATCTATTCGCAAAGAGATTTGGTTTAGGTATTTTGTGAACAAATCGAACCTGAACATTAATGCTTGTCTGAATTGTTTGAACTCACAAAGAGATTTGGTTTTCTGGAATTTAGACATAGATAACTTCTGCAACGAGAGTTGATTGGTTTTAAATTAGCGTTTCGAGTTCTAGACATTTCTTAATTATTTCCTGACAAAATAATATATGCATTCTCTGATTCATCCTGATAATCATCCTTGCCTAGGGCCTTCGTCTCTTGAACTTTAATCCGAATTAATCTCATTTACCTATTTCGCCTAGCTTAGTTTACTTTCATATCTATTTGACTTAGAAACCTTAGCGTAGCATCTACTTCCCTTGGGATTTCGATACCCCTTATACTACGATTGCTTTTGTTGTGCACTTGCAGTAGTTTTATTAGGGTAAAACCTGAGCCCTATCAGACCTCCATTGCATACTTAGCCTGAGAAATGTGAATCCTATGTGGTGTCTGCAACACCTCGATTCCCAGAAAATATCTCATCCTACCAAGATCGGTCATGTCAAACTCCTTTTGCATTGACCTTTTGAAATCCCTTATCATCGCCTCATTGTCTCCAGTGTAAATCAAGTCGTCCACATAAACACTAACAAACAGAGTGTTTCCTTGCTTGTTAGTCTTAAGAAACAGAGTTTCTTCATTCTGTGATTTCATGAACCCTTCCTTAGAGAAATACTCTTCGATCCGACTGAACCACGTCCTTGGAGCCTGTTTTAGGCCGTATAAGGCCTTATGGAGTTTGTAGACTTTGTTCTCACTTCCTTCTACTTCATACCCCTTCGGTTGTTGAATGTAAATATCCTCTACAAGTTTTCCATGAAGAAACGCTGATTTGACATCCAGTTGATAAATGTCCCAAGCTTTCCGAACTGCTGTAGATAGAATAGTCCTGATTGTATCCATCCGAGCAACTGGTGTATAAACTTCTGTGTAATCGATCCCATGCTCTTGAGAGTACCCCTTTGCCACTAGGCGTGCCTTGTACTTATTCACCTCTCCATGTTCATTTAGCTTGGTCTTGTAAATCCATTTCACCCCAATGCACTTTACCTTACTTGGTAGCTCTGAGAGTACCCAGGTATGATTCTTCTCAATCGATTTGATCTCCTCATCCATAGCCTCTCTCCACTTCACGCTTTTTTCTGCTTCTTCAAAGGTTGTTGGATCAGACGAGTTTATTTCAACCATGTTTACTTCATCATCTTCTTCGTCTAAGGCTTCATCACCAACGACATAGTCCTTTAGATTGCATGGACGTTCCCTTTTCGTCCCTCCCTGATCTCAGCTTCTTCCTCGGTTTGAATGTCTGCAGAAGTTGCAGGAGCTTCTGTAGTAGTCTATGCAGTAATCTCGGCAGGTTCTGATGATGTGTTGCTCGATTCTCCATCATCACCGTCCTCAGCTTCACTTTCCTCCCATGGCAAATTATCATCTTTCCATGTTAGCTCAGCATTTATGTGATCGTTTTCTCCATCCCAGTTCCATCTTTTTGATTCTTCAAAGATCACTTCTTTGCTGATAATGACCTTCTTCGCCTTTAGATCATACAGTCTGTAACCCTTAGACTCTTCTGAGAAACCAAGTAAGACACAAATGATGCTCTTGTCATCAAGTTTGCATCGCTTCTGGTCTGAAACATGTGCATGAGCCACACTTCCCCAAACACGAAAATGTTCCACACTCGGTTTCACTCCACTCCAAGCTTCTTGAGGAGTGACATTCTTCAACGCCAAGGTGGAACATCGATTCAGAACATAGAATGTCTAGTTGACTGCCTCTGCCCAGAAAACCTTTTGGACTTTTCGTGTCGAGAGCATAGACCTGACCATGTTCATAACGGTGCGGTTCTTCCTCTCTGCAATCCCATTCTGCTGTGGCGTGTAAGCAGTTGTCAGCTGTCTCCTTATCCCCTCTTTCTTGCAGTAATCAGAGAACTCATGAGAAATGTATTCCCCTCCCCGATCAGTTCTTAGGCACTTGATATTCTTTCATGTTTCTATCTCCACCTTTCTTTTAAATATCTTGAACTGAGCGAAAGCCTCTGACTTCTCTTTCAAGAGATACACCCATGCCTTTCTGCTGTAATCATCTATGAAACAGAGCAGGTACCTTTTTCCACCGGATGATATGGGGCTGATTGGTCCACAAATGTCTGAGTGTAGCAACTCAAGAGTTCCCTTAGCTCTCCACATGCTCTTCTTAGGGATCGGATTTCTTGGTTGCTTTCCCACCAAACAGTCCGTGCAAGTAAATTTTTCTGACTCAAAACTTGGAAGACCACGTACCATCTTCTTGCTTTGCAGAATCTTCATACCGCTATGACTGAGGTGTCCATAGCGTTCATGCCATAGTCTCGCCATATCCTCTGAGACAGTGTGCAGACACTGATGCTGAATCGGTTTAGCTCCACCACCTTGATCAATGAGCATGAACATTCTGTTTACACTCATTTTGCTCTCAACTATTAGCCCTCTTTCATCATGATAGATCTTGCAAGCTCCTTTTCATATGATGATAGTTAGTTTCTTCTCTTGAAGTTGTCCCAGACTCAGTAAGTTATTTTTGAGCTCTGGTACATAGTACACGTCCCTTATTGTGTAAGTAGCACCGTTCAAGACCAGCTTCACGTTCCCTTTGCCGACTACATCCATCCGCTTGTCATTTCCCAGTTTGACTGAATGTTTAAAGTTTACATTCATCTCTGAGAAGAGTTCTTGATCCCCACTCATATGATTTGAACACCCGGAGTCAAGAAACCATGCCCTCTTCCTCAGATTTCCTTTCTTCCCGGTATAGGTAATCATCAGCTGCTCTGCACTTTTCACTTTTATTCCAGGTTCTGCTTCATCTCCATCAATGTACGCCATCAGGAGCATCTCCTCATTCTCTTGGAAGCCAGAATAATTTGCTTCTTCCTCCCACATCGGACATTCATTTCGAAAATGTCCAAGCCGGTGACATTTGTAGCACTCTACTGTGGTTTTGTCTAGAGACACTCTTCCTCTTCTGCGTCCTCTTCCTCTTCCATTGAAACCTCTTCCTCTGGTTCCAGTTCCTCTTCCATATGCCACCTGCAGCACCTGATCATCTCCCTTGACTGTCGTTTTGAACTTATGTTCATGAACCCCAAGAGAGCTCTGTAGTTCATCCAACGGGATGCTTCCAATGTCCTTAGAGTCTTCTATGAACACCACCACATACGTGAACTTCTCACTGAGAGTCCTTAGTATCTTCTCCACCACCTTTGAGTCGTCCACGTTTTCTCCATTTTTCCTCATCTGATTGGTGATGACGATACACGTTTGAAATAATCATCCACTGTCTCAGATTCCTTCATCTCCAGCAGCTCGAAGTCCCTTCTCAGCTTCTGCAGCAAAGACCTCTTCACTCGCTCATTGCCTGCAAACTTCTTCTTCATGGCATCCCATATGTTCTTTGATGATCTCCTATCCGAGATTTGCTCAAGCACTTCCCTATCAATGGATTGATACAAGTAATGTTTGACCTTGTGATCGTTTGTCTTGGCATTGTCTAGCTGTAATCTCTGCTCCGCCGTGAGCACCGTCGTGGTTGCTGGTTCCTCAAATCTGATGTCGATCAGACTCCACAGACCTTTCGATCTGAAGAAGTTCTCCATCACTTCACTCCAATGGTCCCAATGTCCATCAAACTGGGGAAGTTTCATCTTATCATCTCCCATCTTTCCTCACAATTGTGTTTTTGAAGCTACGACTTCCTTTTAAGCACTCAAAATCTAACCGAGCTCTGATACCAATTTGTTTGATCAACTGCTCTTTGTTTAGACTCTGAATACTTCGTATATTATTCAATATGAGTTCAAGGTTTAATATAGCCATTACAATAACAGAAACCCGACACTTAAGGCAAACTAATAGAAGCAACAACTAAGACCGTAACACTCGGTCTTCTGCAAACAGAACAAGACTTATTCAAAACATAACGGATCCTTTATTCAAAACTCCAACATGTCATTGTTGGTCTTATATTATCCAAAAACCAACAATTCTTGTTTGCTCGCCAAAAGAGAAATCACCAAATGATAACAATTATTAAATTGGACAAAGACACATGACATTGTGTTCAATCGAGAGTGAGCCAAGATGGAGAAAAATTCTCTTGCTCGGCTCTCTGGATTTATCATCATTTAAAGAGAGATTCAAATTATATGTATATAAGAATCAATTGGATCTAGTTTTGGCAATTATGAATATATTTCTCGTATTTCAAAGAGATATTCAAATTGGAAGCATATGCGAATAAACTTGATTTGTTTGGGATCGACGAAGCTCAGATCTTTGGAGTCTTGTCTGATTTTTGCAAAACCAGAACCACGTGTTCACGTGTATGCACCTCCGTGGACACAACAAAACATGTAAACCTCGTTTGAATATGTCTGTCCATTTTGCACATCCGTCAAGTTGATAGTACGTGGATAGAAATACGCGGCCGCCAAAATATATGGCCCACGTGGTTGCAATTTCGTGGAGAGCTATATATGATTACTCCTCTTTCTTTCGTAATAATATTTTTGTCTAGCTATCTTATATCCATCGGTATAGATCTTACATACATTTTCATTACCAATGTCTATAGACACGACCATATGGACTCTAAAACATGGACACAAACACTTCATTTTGCAAGGGATCAAAACACTATTACAATTACAAAGCCAAAATCACCGGTTCACGTGGACTCACCTTTGTGGACAGCCAAACATACTTCCCATCATTTCACGATGCTGGGTGCGATTCCATCGTTGGTTAGTATGATTGATGATTCACCAATCGAAGATGCACATATTGCTTTGCTCTAGGCTCTTATGAGTCAATGGTGTTTCTTGGGATAATGATAATCTTAGAGATTCAGATTGGATGCATATGAGAATCACTTATCCATATTCACATGTCCACGATTTTTATTTCAACAAGTTTACGATGCTTACACTATTAATTAAGGATTATAAACTTCTCCACGTATCCATATCCACAAGTCCACGATTTTTATTTCACAAATCTGAGAATCGAATCCCTCGACAACGAGTCCATGTTTGGTTGTCCATATCTTTGTTTATTTGTTCCATCGATACTAGTAATTATGGATGACTATCTTTTCATGCTTTACGCTCAGTCCACACATAATCGTCCACTACTTACTCGTCCAGATGTAAACGTCCACTACTCTCTCTCATTGGTTTCTTTCAAGTTTCTCTCTCTATTGCAGTAATGGCGGTTACTAGAAGATCAAGCGCTTCATCAGTTCTACCCACTTTTTCTTCTTCCGGGAGATTATACAATACATATCTTATGTCGCCAAATCTTATAAATCCACAAAATTTATCATCTTCCCAAATCAACCCTGCCTCCCAAATCCACGTTGCATCGATTCCGGAATCCAAACTTTTGCAATCGAGATTGCTGCAGGAAAACAGCGTACTCGACTTCGCGTTGCATCGATTCCAAAGCTCAAACTTTGGCAACCGATATTGCTATCCAATTTTTCATTAAGGACATTATAGTAAGAACACAACTCTGAAAGTGAGCAAAAGTAAGAAACAGTGCTCTAGTTGCAAGAAGTGTCTTTTCTTGTAACTAAAAGTGAGAAAGTGTGTTTCTTTGTAAATCACTCATAATATATGAATCTCGCTAAACCCTCAATTGTTGTGTTTGCTTTGATTTACGTTTATTGTGTATTTGTTCTAATAATTTCACAAGCATCTTAAACTAGAAAAATATCAAACGACAAAACACAAACAAAAGCCATAGTTTACATTTTGATTTACACTTCAAAAAATTTCACTTGTAAAATGCTATAATTGACTTCTTAAACAATTCAAAGCCACATAATTTGTGGGTTTTGATGATCAACTAAAACTGAATTATACACTGAACGATCTATCATTACATGCCCCATTTAAAACCATAAAGAATTCATTCACCTCGAGCGAGTTCTATGTAGTCTCCCAAATCATGACTTGTCAGATTAGTACCTCTTGATCGATCATGCACCAGTTAGTGGAATTGGATGGTACCTGACAAACACAATGAGACACATCACCACCGGACAACAAAGAAACCTGTCATCTCTACATACAAAATTGGACCGACTAATTTGAGCAATGAAATGTCTAAGAGATAAACATATCCAAAGAGTTCGTATCGAGACGGACTACTCAAATTTGATCCAGATGATCGAGGATCCCGTAGATTAGTCAGCCTTTAGATCAGAGTTAGATTATTTGTATACGTTTAGGACCTCTTTTGAGAAATGTGTTGTTCGAAAGATTACATGAACCCAAAATATCCGTGCTGATACCTTTGCTAAAAGGACAAGAGCACGATATTTTATCTTTTCTCATGTAAGTGATGCTCGGTTAATAAAAGCAAAATCTTCGGAGCCCGCTGCCGTTTAGCCAAATATTAACTTAATTATAAGATATGATTTTATTTTATTTTAGTTTTTATGGTATTAAGTGTTTAAAGTTTGTAAAATACATATATACAATTTATTAATAAAAACAAATACTATTTCTTATGAAATTAATAAGTAATACTAAAAAAAATATCTGTAAAATTATACATAGATTTATTCATAAATAAAAAATTTATAATTAATAATATAAAAATTAGCAATATAAACTGCATAGTTTTGCATAGAAAATAGTATTTAGTTAAATATTAATTGATAAAATAGCAATGTTAGTACAAATTTTCTGAAAAACTCAAAAAATATATTTTTTTGGTTTTTGTTTGTAAAGTGCTAAAAACCGTGAAAAACTAGTTTTCTTATAATTTAAAAAATTTATTTGTTTAAAAACTTGAATGGTTAAAAAATTAGGTTTTGAGAAAAAACCAAAAATGGATGGAATCTTGTGTAAACTATTTATAAATATAAAACGTGTGTAATGAATTAAAAAACATTTGTTAATTCACTTTTGTATTATTTTATGCATGTTACTGTGAATTGTATGTATTCGGCATACTCACATTTCTAAAATATAAAAAACCTGAAAAAAACTGCATACTCTTCAAACCCAAATTGTTAATAATTTAGGCCAAATATATTTAGACAGAGTTTTCAGACTTTATATATTTTCCAAACTTAAATCTGTGTACTTACATGAAAACTTGCAAGTTTGGATCATTGAATGGTTTGAACTTGGTAGATTTGTATAAATCGAAAGTAGTTTTAAGTTTTAACTCTGTTAAAAATGTTAGATCGCATTCGCATGAGTCTAACGACTGTTAAAAGTTAAAACATTCGTACCGGAGATATCACTCGGTCAGGTTTTGAACCGGAATCGAACCACTTGATGAACCGATGATCCAAAATCCCACAAATATCACAAGATTCATAAACTGAAGACTCGAGCCGATACACTTTGCCGTCACTCCAATCACCAACTTTCTTCTGGAATTGTAACTTTTGTTCTCCCTCAGTTTCATATTTGTTAAATTTCATTTTTTAATCACTTTCTCGGATTCTGTTTCTGATTCTGATTCTTCCCATTTGTGTTCGATTGTCCTCTCTCGATTTCGTAATCTTAAAAATCTGACGGAAAACGGTACTAGCTTCGGTTGTTTAGTTCTTAGAGTATCTTTGTGGAAGATCGTGATTATGTATGCCCTTTTGTTGTTTGATTAAATTCCCCAATGAGAGACTATATTAATATAATCAAAGCCTTTCTTCACTCTGTTTTTTTTTTTTTGTTTCCTCTTCTTTTCGAAGGGTGAAGTGGTTTAATCCAATCTATTTTTATAATAATATCTATTATAAAAATCCAATCTTTCTCTAGTTTTTCTTTGTCAAAATTCTCAACTTTTCTTGTAAAACATCGTAGTGTACTTTCAGAATTTTGTGCCTGAGTATCTATGGCGGAACCGAAGCTTAGGGTTTTAATGGTCTCTGATTTCTTCTTCCCAAACTTCGGTGGTGTTGAGAATCACATCTATTATCTCTCTCAATGCTTGTTAAAGCTCGGACACAAGGTCAGTCTGAGATTCAAATGCTCTTTTTTGTGTGTGTGTGTGTATTTAGCTTTGGTGAAATCAAATTCTCAAAGCCCTTCTATGCGTGTTGTGATTACATACAAGTTTCAGCTTTATTATCAATAGCTGTAATCAAGTAATGTAACATATTGAGATTGGATCTTATTAATCCACACTACCTTGATTCATAAACCTATTAGTGATATGGAGCTTAAGCCAAAACTTTGCACTGTTCTATACTTTTGTGTTTTTACTGTCTTTGCGGGGAAACATTGCTTAGCATTGGTTTGAGTTTTTGCTGCCTTTTGTTTCAGGTGGTGGTTATGACACATGCCTACGGCAACCGCACAGGAGTTCGATACATGACCGGTGGACTCAAAGTCTATTATGTACCTTGGAGACCTTTCGTTATGCAGACCACATTTCCGACTGTTTATGGAACGCTTCCAATTGTAAGGACCATACTTAGACGCGAGAGGATAACGGTAGTTCACGGCCATCAAGCTTTCTCCACGCTTTGTCATGAAGCTCTGATGCACGCCAGGACAATGGGCTACAAAGTTGTGTTCACAGATCATTCCCTCTACGGTTTCGCTGATGTAGGGAGCATCCACATGAACAAGGTCTTACAGTTCAGTTTAGCAGATA
Source organism: Alliaria petiolata (assembly GCA_020283515.1). Lineage (NCBI taxonomy): Eukaryota > Viridiplantae > Streptophyta > Magnoliopsida > Brassicales > Brassicaceae > Alliaria > Alliaria petiolata. The sequence goes on from JAHZTW010000002.1 coordinate 16,064,853, forward strand.
TAGACCAGGCTATATGCGTCTCACACACGAGCAAGGAGAACACTGTGCTTAGGTCTGGATTGTCTCCAGCAAAGGTTTTCATGATACCGAATGCTGTTGATACCGCGATGTTCAAGCCCGCTTCTGTCCGGCCTAGTACCGATGTCATCACTATTGTTGTCATAAGTAGATTGGTTTATCGAAAAGGCGCTGATTTGCTCGTTGAAGTCATTCCGGAAGTATGCCGTTTATACCCCAATGTGAGTTTAAAACCCATTAGTAAACAAATCATTCCACTAATGTCTCTTTAGTATCCGCATTTATATTTGTTTTTTTTGAAAAGGTTCGTTTTGTGGTTGGAGGAGATGGACCAAAACATGTGCGACTAGAGGAAATGAGAGAGAAGCATTCTCTGCAAGATAGAGTCGAAATGCTAGGCGCAGTGCCGCATTCTCGCGTGCGCTCTGTTTTGGTAACAGGTCATATTTTCCTAAACAGGTGTGTGATGATTCTTTAACAGTTTTATATGTGTTTTCAAAATTCACAAATGTTTCATCTTTACAAGAGTCTTGATCCTCTGACAGTTCTTTAACAGAAGCTTTCTGCATCGCTATATTAGAGGCAGCTAGTTGTGGATTATTAACTGTCAGCACTCGTGTTGGAGGTGTACCAGAGGCGTGTAACATATGTTCTTTGCCCTTTTGCTTCATCTCTCATTGTGTCTCTCTTCAAGATCGATGAAATCAGGTTTTTCTCTTCACGATTTTGTATAGGTCTTACCAGATGACATGGTTGTACTTGCTGAACCTGATCCGGATGATATGGTACGAGCAATCGAGAAGGCGATATCAATACTCCCGAGTATTAACCCCGAGGAGATGCACAATCGAGTGAGTTCTGTTTCATATCTAAATACATACTTACGCCTTCTTCTAAGCCTTTGATATTCTTTTCTTGCTTGTTGCTACTATATAGATGAAGAAGCTCTACAGTTGGCAAGATGTTGCCAAAAGAACCGAGATTGTGTACCACCGTGCCTTGAAGTGTTCAAATAGGAACCTTCTAGAACGTCTATCGCGGTACATTATATATCCTTACGCATCAATATCGATGTAAAAAACAGCTTTTTTCTTTGATAACCGATGAAATACCTGATCTTTGTAGGTTCCTTTCTTGTGGAGCTTGGGCAGGGAAGCTATTCTGTATGGTTATGATCGTTGATTACTTGCTTTGGCGTTTGCTTCAGCTACTGCAGGTGAAAATTGTTACCCAAATTTAACTCATCCTCTCTTAATCGTTTTGTTAAGATATATAATATGTCCCAAATCTACAATCTCATAATGGGATTTGCTTCAGCCTGATAACGATATCGAGGAGGCACCCGATGTCCTTATTTCACCATCATGAAGAGAAGAGAAATTGAGTCAAAGCTTACAAGAACTGATGTATAATGTATTTTTTGGATTCAAAAACAGAGAAGCTTTTATTTAGAAAATTGCGACAAAGAAGATAACTTTACAAGGACTGATGTATAATGTATTTTTTGGATTCACATATTTGTTCTTTTATATATATCTTTAATAATGCCAGTTTTGTTCAATCAAGATGTTACATGCAGTTCGATAGCCTCGTACCGGTTCCATAGAGATACAGTTTTCGTGTAAAAATGTTTAGAAGAACAAAAGAAGTGAGAGATAGAATAAAGAAACATTTACCATAATAAAGAGAATTGGAATTAGTTAACAAATGTTATTGAATTATCAGTCATAGACGATGTACAAGAGCCGCTCGTATAAACCTCGTGTCCTCTCTACTTCCCCTTGTGACATCTCAAAATAAATGTACGTCTTCCACAGCAGCTCGGGCATGCCAAGAACATGCTGAGATATAGCAAGCTCAAAGTTAGCTCTAGCCCGTTCTGTTTCGCCAAGAGACATCTCAAACTCTGTATACTTGCTCCAAGCATAGCAATTCTCAGGGGAACATTCAAGAAACCGCTAGTAGAACTTTCTACATCTATCTACGTTTCCCAATTGAAGCTCCATCTCAATGCACTTCTTGAATATCTTATCTTTCTTTTGAGCTTTCCCGATGTATTTGTTTTTTTTTTAAATACTATTATTTTGTATGTATATATATATATATAAGTTGGATCCCATAGTTTAGAAAAATATTTTAACAAACTAAAATATACGTTTAATAGATTAAACAAGACATTCAAATCATTTGAGATAGCCCCCTCTATTAGAAATGTGAAACTAAACATGATATATTAGCACATATATATTTTCTTTAACTTCTTTTCTTTGATGGCTCCGTTAAAATAGTCACGTCTGTCAAAATACGAGTCACAAATGTGTTTGTTCATGTGTTCAAATGGAAGAATAAGAATGAAAAGAAAAAGAATGAAGAGTGTAATTGGTGACATAAAGAATGATGAAGAATAATATATTCTTTCTTATTGTTTATTTTATAAGGAATTATAAAACAAAACTATTAGTTATAAAATTTAGGGAGGAACAAAACCATTCTTTATTCCTATTCATTCTTATTATTTTGTTACTTTTATTTTTTTTCCTTTTCATTTCTTTTGTTCTTTTATTGGTTACCAGTTAGAGCCGAAAGGAACAAAATAATAAGAATGAGTGGGAATGATACATAAAAGGAAATAAATAAACATTTTTTATTCCTCTCCAAATTTGATAAGGAATGCTTTTGTTCTATATATATTTTTAGAATAAGAAATGCGAAGAAATGGTTAGAAAATATTTCAATAATAAATGGTAAAAAAATTATTCCTCACCATTCCTTTGATCACTAGTTAGAGGCTTGTTTCCATGTCAACCCTTCCTAAAAAAATAAATGTATTTTTGACATCTCCAAAAAAGCAATAATTATTTCCATGTATTTTTGACATCTACAAAAAAGGAATAATTATTTTCATGTAATTTTGACCTCTCTAAAAACATCTCCAATTTTTTTTCAATTTTCCTATAATTAAATAAAATTATTAGTGTAAGTTTTAAGAATATTTCCTAATTATCGTAAAACGAGTAAATAAAAAATAACACAAATAGTTATATATTTCAATATATAGTATTTATTTTCAATATATATTATTTACGATATTATATCTTATTATATAAAGTAGGATGCGTCAAAGTTGTTAATTAACATGATCGTGACACATGTCAAGTTAATCGATTAGATTTTGACACGTGTTAAAAATTCAACCAATTAGATTTTAACATATCTTATTATATAAATCTAAAAATTAGTTTAAAAAAATATAAAGTATGATGCGTCAAAGTTGCTAATTATATGTTCAATTACTAATACTAAAATGAAAAAAAAAAAATTAAAAAGGTAAATAAGAAAACTAAGAAAAAAGAAAATAAGATTTTTTTTAATATTTTCCATTGTTAGAGCATCTCCAACCCATAATTGCATTTTTCATTGCAAAATGCAATAATTGCAAAATGCAATAATTGCAAAATGCAATTAGACTTTTCTCCAACCCATAATTGCATTTTTCATTTCAAAAGGAATATTTTAAGTATATTCTTCTTTTCCTATTTTATTATTAATTGCTATTTATACACATTTAAAAAAAAATTACACATTGACCCATTTATTTAATTTCTTTAGAAATTTCCATAAATTATGATATTCTTAAAATTTAATTATTATAATATAAAAAAAAAACACATTACACTACATAAATATGATAAAACAAAGTAGATTTTAATTTAAGCATCCTCATTTGAATATTTTCTCATAAATGATCATTGTTGTATTAAATTTATTTTCTGTTATTTTTAATTTCAGTATTATGTATGGTATTTGCATTTTTATTTTAGACATTAAAGTGTTTTATATTTATAATCATAAAAAAAAAATCATCATCAAAATAATTATTTATACCTCTAAAAGTTAAAGTGTCTAAAATTTGAAGGACTATTTTATATAAAAAAAAGTTCAATTGCATTTTGCAATTGAAAATGAGATGGTTGCATATTTGAAACCAAAAATGGCATTATGCCATTTTGCAATTGAAAATGAGATTGGGTTGGAGTAGATTTTATTGCAAAATAGCATTTGGCACCAAATTTGCAATGGGGTTGGAGATGCTCTTAGAATGAATTTAACCATTTTGGTTATCTGTTTGGTTCGCTACGATTCATACTTCGAATTAACCATATATTATTTATTTGATTTAATAAATCTTTTTTTCTTATTCACAGAATAACATTTATTCCATATTCTTAAAAAATAATAAAATAAAATTGTGCTTTTATAAATAAAATTCCATAAATAAAATATGTTATTTTCATTATGATTAAAATATATTGGTAAATACAACTTTAGAAAGCTATTAAAATTAAAAGGGAAAATTAAAAAAAAAACTTCAATGGAAATCTAAACTAAAAATAAAAAATAAATAAAATTAACTCTAATTTAGGAAAATCTACAATCTTATTATATAAAGTTTGATGTTTCAAAGTTGCTAATTAACATGATCGCGACACATGTTATAGTATATCGATCAAATTTTGACACTATCGAATAGATTTGGTTTGAGAATGTAAAATTTTTATTTGTATTTTTCACAACAAAATAAATATTGATTTATTATATCAAAGTCCTATTTGGAAATAGTAATAAAATTTAATCACAAAAAGCAAAAATAAAAATAAAAATAAATTTTATACTTTTTTAATTTTTGTTTTCCACAAATGATCAGATTTTATTTCTAAATATTTTTTTACCGATTTAAAATATTTTATTCAAAATTAAACCCGCATAAATGCTGGTCCTATTCTAGTACATGTATACAGCTGTACGTGATATTAATTGGTTTATTTCACATCAATATTTTATGAATATTTTAGAAATTTTTATTTAGAAATTTATGTTATTTCTACATATATATTATATATATTTATATGTGAAATTAAGGATTTAGACGTTTAGATTAATGTCATTTTTGGATAAGTTCTATGAAATTACCGGTAGTAGTGGACGTTTATTTTCGTTCTCAAAACAATGTGGACCTATCTTTGTATTTTTCCTATATAGCTAATTCTATATTTTCTTTAAATCAATTAATATATAAATTTATGAGTATTAATTACATATAACTGAATTCTATATATAATTTCTTCTTTTATTTTATTAGCTGAATGGTATTTTGTATTTTTCTAATGTAAATCTTCTATATAAACCAAGCAAATGAACATACTTCTCCACTTACATTTACTTAAACAAAACTAGGAATAGAAAATGGATTTAAGAAATGAAAACACAAACAAGCAAAATGCAAAGTCATCCAAAGACCGCCATGTGAAAGTTGGAGGCCATGAGCGTCGCATCCGCATTCCGGTGAGTTGTGCTTCCCAACTATTTCAGTTAACAAAAGAATTCGGTTTCAAGACTGACGGCAAAACCGTCGGGTGGCTCCTCCAAAAGGCCGAGCCTGCCATCGTCGCCGCGACCGGCCACGGTGTGAACACCACCCCAAATAGTTTGAAGCACTCAAACAGAAATATCATTAATAATCAAAATATTAATAATTATACTCTAAGTGGTGACCAATACTCTTTTGATCACCCTACCCCTTATGAAGGCCTAAATGGTGTTTCTAGCCCTCACATGACGACGGAGTTTGCACCGTTAGCAAATATTTTGGGAGACAATCAAGAATTATTCTCGAGTGGAATGGTGTATCAGAAGCAGCCTGTTATGTTAAAGGTATCGAGGCCTCAGCCGTAACTACAACCGCAACCGCAACAACAACCACAACTTCAGTTTGATATTGCTGCGGCTGAGAAGTCCTATATCCACTCTCTTAATGTGAACCAAAATAATGGTTGGAATTAGGAATGTTCAACTAGAGCTCGTTTTAGTTCCGGTTGCTTTATGCTTTTTCGTGTTTTTCAGTTTGGGATGTTCAACTTAGAGGTTTTTAGTTGGGTTTGCTATTTTCCTTTTTGTTGTCTTGTTTTTTTTTCAATTAAAATGAATAGTAATAAGTAAAATCGTTCGCAAAAAAAAGAAAAAGTAATAGGTAAAATCAAATTTTCATCTTTAGTCCATGAAACTGAAAAGAGAATCATGATTAGATAGTAGAAAATTTGTACTAAACTCAAAAATTTCGAGCTTGAAATCTATACTAAGGTTCTAACCGGTGATCATTACAGGAACAAGAAAAATAAAAAGGAAAAGAATGAAGATGAACAAACTAATAAGAATGAATGAGAATGAAATGCATAGAAAGAAAGAAAGAAATATTTTTTGTTCCTCCTCAAATTTGATAAGAAATATTTTTGTTTTATAATTCCCACTAGAATAAAGAATGAGAATAAATGGTATGAAAAAAAAAATATTACTAGTAAATGGTAAATTTTTTAAAGAATGAAGAAGAATTCACTATTTTTTCTTATTTCTTTGGTCACCATTCACACACTAAATGAAAGAAACTATTTGGAGCTCCTCAGACCATCCACACCAGCCAGGAGAACCTCTCTAAAATCATGCCACATATGCACTACAAATAAGTGAAGACTATTAATATAAGGTGAGTTAAATGTATATCATCGGTTGACCAGAAAATTAAGAAAGTACGAATAGATATTTCAAAATTAGGTAAATATGAGAGAGAAAACAATTTTAACACCAAAAAGTCTTTTTTATTTTGCTTACTTACGGAAATCTCATTGGTCTGAAAAGTATATCAACGAGAAAACCCGACAATACTGTTCAAAGTTCGCTGGCAATACTGTTCACCATTCGTAGGCAATATTGTTCATCATTTCTCTGGAAATACTGTTCACACATTCCAACACTATTATTACGCAATTAACGAGTTACAACAGTTAACATGTCGCAGAAATAACATGGTAAACCAGTTATCATATGAAATTGATATGTTAACCCATTTATCGTATCATAAAATTATCATATTCATTGAGTTATCATATAATAGAAAATATCTTTAGACGGACTTCCCTCTTCTCTTATTAACCAGTTAACCAATTATCCGAGAAATTATCGTGTTAACCAATTATCCTATCATAGAAAATGTGTGTTATTGTTTAAGTAACTTTGTTAACAAAGCAAATTATATAATGTTATACTAATAACAACTTAAGTAACTTTGTTATTGCTTAACTTTTAATGTTGTCGTTGTCATCCGCGTTATCGTTATCGTTGTCTTACCATCACCATCGTCCACAATGTTATTGTTACCAATGTTGTCGTCACCACCGTCATCAATGCCGTCACCACCACCATCACTACTGTCACCACTACCATCACCACCGCTGTCACTACCTTCGCCACCATCACCATCTTCCACCATTCTTCTTCTTCTCCTTGCTTCTTCTTATTCATCTCCTTCCTTTCTTCCTTTAGTTTTTTCTTCTTCCTATCTTTCCTTTTTTCTTGAGTAATACCATTGGATACGTATTAATAATATCATAATTAGTTTTGTTCAACAACCAATTTTTCTGTCTTCTTTACATTTGCTAAAGTCATTTATACCCTTGTTTTGATCAATAATTACAAGTTTACTTTTTCTCTTTCTTCAAATATGTCCAATGAAAATAAGAAGAAGAAGAAAAAGCAAGAGCATGAGAGAGAAGACGAAAAAGAAAAATAAGGAAAAAAGGAAGGAGAAGAAGCAGAAGATTGAAATATGGTAAAGGCGGAGGTGAAGGTTGATGATGATGGCGTGACACAACGGTCACGGTGGTGATGGTGGTGATAGAGATGATGATGATGGTAGTGATGGCAGTGGCAAACAACAATGATAGTAACAATAAAATGTGTAATATATGATGATAACGCAGACGGCGATCGTGATGACATCAACAATGAAAATTAAACAATAACAAAGTTAAGTAGCTCTCGATATAATTTTGTAGAATTTGTCAAGTTAACAATAACTTCGGTAAAATTTGTCAAGTTAGTTAATCAATAACTTATATTTTTCTTAATATGATAATTGAATTAGCATATGATAATATTGGTTGGATAACACGATTAACACGATAATATTGGTTGGATAACACGATTAGCACGATAATTTTATTTGTGTAACTGGTTTAGCTTGTTTTTAACATTGATAATTGAGTTAAAATGTATAATAGATAACTGGGGTAACATGTATATTTCATAATTTGTTAACTTGTTTAACATGTTAGTTACATAATAACAATGTCGATTTGTGTAAACAGTGTTTCCAGATAGATGTAAACAATGTTTCCGAGAGGTTGTGAACAGTGTTGTCGGATAAGAAGTGAACAATGTTGTCAGAATTTTACGTTGCCAACAGAGTTTCCAGATCAATGGTATTGTTGTAATTAATTCAAATAGGAAGGGATTTCTTGGTTTTAAATTGTTTTTCTCTCCTATATATCTAATTTTCAATTATCATTTTTCATTTATCTAATTAATTGGTCACCTGGGTATATATACTCAACTAACTCTTTTTTCTTTCCTTCCTTTTTTCTCCTTCTTTTCTTCTTTCATCGGAATCTGAAGAGAGAAAAAATAGATTAGTAATTAGTTAGAAAATATAAAGGTACAAAAGAATTTATCACATATAAAGTAAGAAAAAGAAAATGATGGCTTCAAAAATCTAAATACAATATTAATAATTCATATATAATGCAATTTCCCATTAATATATCATTTTCTCACAAATCTATAATAAAATGGATTTAATAGCTAAGAATCCATTTTTCGTTTGGCCCATAAAGCCCATTAACAAATATAAGTAATTTTCATATAAAAAAACTCATTCTTTCTAATTGTTGGAAAAAAATGATAACAACCTCGAAGAATTTTAGGAGCTAGCAACGTAATTACAATATAGATTTGTAAGAGTTTGAAAGATTGAATTTTCATGCTTGCATATGAGAAACGAAGTTATTCCCAAATCTATTCGCCAAGCCAGTGTTGGTGTATTGGGTTCAGAATGCTAATTCATCAAAAAATAGAAAGAAGATTTGGGTCGTTCGACTTCTGACCACATGTCAAACACGCGATGGGTCAACCAATAAGGATTAAGAAGTTTTAACTTTAAATGTTAAAGGTTGTTCATGGCATTGTACATGAAACAGTTCACTTATTTGTATTTTATTTGGTTCATACATGTCCATCGTGGGATCATGAGTTTAAAAATGGACGTAGCAATCTAAATGGTGTGAATTTATAACTGGTAAACTGTGTTCAAGGGTTTTGCGAAGCTGAATCCAATGTTAATCAGAATAGAATAAAAAATTGATATACATCATTTAATTATGTTTTTAAAAATGTAAGAAAATAATCTATATGGCTTCACCTATCGTTGGGACAGCTATAGAAGTCTAACAGTACTTTCGTTGAAAAATAAATTAGCCGAATCTTACAGTGTTTTAGATATTCAACATTAGTTTGTTGCACATCTCTACAAAATATAGATGGGAAGACAAAAAACTATTTTGCAAAACACTATCATCAGCTTTGGCTAATGGAGAGCAATTGGCGGTTCCCTTTAATTTTATATCAAATATATGCATAAGTTGTCTCCTATCCATATGGAAACGACAAATTGCAATATGTATATAATTAGGTTTATGAATCGCTTCGGTATGTATGACTTCAAATTCCAGTTTAATCAATAGTTAAGTTCTTTTTATTAGAGACAATATAATGATGACAACTCAATAATCAAGTTTTCTAATTAAATCTTATATGTTGCTTCTTATATAAACTAATCTTCAATCATATATAGTGAAAGCTACGAAAATAGGTGAGTTCTAAACATAATATTTTTGATTTTTTTTTAAAAAAATTAATAACATACGCGTAGTGTGCAATAAACCCAAGTTATTTTCTTTTAAAAATAGAAATATTTAAATAAAAAGGGCAATTCTTAAAAATACCTCGAAAACATGTTTTTGTGACAAATATACCACACATTCCTAAAAGTTCTAACTTTAACATTCATTAAATGGAAAATGAATAAAATATATCTCTTTCTAATAAACATAAAGCTTAGTGGAATATCAAATTTATAACTCAAAATTCGTATCTCACCCTTCAAAATCGCAAACTCACATATCCTATCGTCGTCGCCCTGCCGTCGTCAGAATTAAACGGATTGCTAGGAAATTACCCGGAATTGTTGCCGGAGGGCAATCTTCCGAATCCGTCGTCGCGTTGAAACGCCTCCTAAGCGCAAACTAGCTTCACGGCCTAGAAGCCATTATCCATCTTCTCATCCTCCAAGACGACATAGATCTCCTCTAAGGTTAGTTGTGGTACCATTTGTTTTGTGAGGTGTTTTATAACTTTTATCGGTGATGAAAAATTGTGATGTCGTGATGTTTAGAGTTATGGCAAATTTGGGGGGTTTTGGTAAATTTAGGGATTTCGTGATGCGAGTACATTGGATGAATTCCAAAGCCTCTTAGATAAGTTATGATTATTTCTCTTGGGTGTTATCTAAACTAGAATGCATATTAAGTGGTTCGTATGTTATATTAAATGATTTTGTGTACTGAGTTTTCATGGTTTTATTTTGCTAACATGTTTTAATCTTGATTCAAGATCTCTTAATATGAGTGGTAATGGTTGCATTTCCTTCATACTCATTTATGTTCTATCAATCGAGCTCTTGTGAGATGATTTGTGTTTCTGATTTTATTGTCTCCCTTGAGATTCTGATTCAAGTGTCTCACTTAGGGAAAGCATCAAAAATAAATAGACATTCACAGCATTCTCTATTTGGGATGGTCATCATAATTTTCAGGAAGGATTCATAGTAATTTAGGAAGACCGTCAGAAATCGTTATGAAGCATTACAAAACTTGATATTTGTTTCTTTTCTTTTTAACATGTGAAAACATAATGAAAGATTCATACCCTGTGAAGATCTCGCTGCCTCAGTTGCATTTCAACATGGGAGAAGAGCCAAACTCAACGACAGCCATAAACCAGTTCACCAACTACAACTATATCCAACAAGTCAAAGACATTATCGAGAATTTCTCTCTGGGATGTTGTTGTTGATCTAGAGCATCCTGCTTTAGAGGCACAAGACATACAAGTTCCCCAAATCAAACTTCTGTTTTTGAATCAATTCATATGTTTAGTGTTTTGGAATGTTAATGAATGTTAGGAATCAGTTTCACTGTTTTATGAAAGCTTTCCTAACTTTAATTTAATAGATGTTTTTTTCTCCAAAATATGCACATTATCCACCATGCATTATAAATTGATTTGTGTTGCTGATTCTAGTGTGTCTCACTTGAGAGCATGCGTTAGAAATAAATAAGCATTCCCTACATTCTCGAATTGGGATGGTCATCCTAATTTTCAGGAAGGATTCGTAGTAGTTTAGTAAGTCCGTCCGAAATCGTTAAGAAGCATTGCAAAACTTGATATTTGTTTCCGATTCTTATAAGAAAAATAGTGTGGGTGCTACGGTGTGTTATTTACTTGGGAAATATAAGAGTGTATCTTATTATATAAAGTTAGATGCATCAATGTTAGTAATTCACATGATCGTGATACGTGTCAAGTTAATCGATAAGATTTTGACATATATAAAAAAACATCAACCAATTAGATTTTAACATAATGTTAACATAAATCTAGAAACTATTTTTTTTTTTTAAATAACTTGTATGTTTTCTAATTAGATTATGGAAATCAGGAATATTAAAAGGAAAATAATTAAAAATCAAAAAGTAAATAAAAAATTAAGAAAAAGGGAAATAAGATAAAAATTGGTTTTAAAAAATAGATTAAATGTTTTAAAAACAAAAAGGTAAATAAGTATCGCTTATGTTTTTCAATAAAAAGGTAAAAAAAATGAAGAAAAAGAAAAATTAAATTAAAGATTTTAAAAATTAAAAGACAAATAAGTATCTCCTATGTTTTCGAATAACAAAGATTAACATATTTTAAACTAGGAATAAAAAAACTCTAATATTTATAAAAAAAATGTTACAAAATTGAAAAAAAATTTAAAAAGGAAAATTAAATAAAAGTTTTTCAAAAATAAAAACAAATTAGATTAATGGTTTTTAAAAAAAAAGGTAAAGAAGTATCACTTATGTTTTCCAACAAAAAGGTAAATAAGAAAATTAAAAAACAAAAAATTAAATTAAATATTTTAAAAATAAAAAAAGGCAAATAAGTATCTCTTATTTTCCAATAATAAAAATAAACATATTTTAAACTAGGAATAAAAAACTCTAAAATTTAAAAATATGTTACAAAAAATAAATAAAAACTTAAATAAAAAAGAAAAAAAGAAAAATAAATAAACTACGTTCAGTAATGAGCGGTTTTGCGTAAGCGTTATCATTCTTATATTTTCATGGTCATAACTCAGCTAATTTTGTTTTCTTCTTTTTTATGTTTAGATTATTCTTAATGGGTTATGTAATAGTTAATTATAAATAAATTCCATTGATCTACTTTTGTTTTCTACTTTTTCATGATTAGTTTCTTTTAATGAGTTATATAATAGTTAATTATAAATCAGTGTATACGCAGATCACATTCGAAGTTAAGATACATCTGAGTCAATCAATTAAATTTTGACACGTGTAATAATACTTTTTAATTAAGAATATAAATTATGGTTAAAGAAATAAATTTAATTTTAATAAGAATATGATAATCAATTCGTCAAATTTTTAGGAAAAATACATATAGAAGTAGTAAAATCATTAGAAATAAACATAAGTCATATAGGAATACAAAATTCTCAAAATTTTAAAAATATTTAACAAAAATTAGTTGGAAACAAATATAAATGAAAATGAAGATAAATTTTTTTACAAGTAATTTGATTTTGTTTTTCATTTTTTGTTTTCGTATTTTTACTGGTTTTAAAATATATAACTAAAAATCCGTGTATACGCGGGTCCTAATCTAGTTTCATTTTATAAGTATATGAAACAACAATTGAAAAGTACATAAAATATTTCCATTCTAACTTGATCGATCGTTCTCGTCAAGATCGATTGGTCGACTGTTCGAAGATTTTCCAGGAGCTTATTTGGTCGATCGATACAAGCAAGGACCGAGTGGTCCAGCCTTAGATCGTATAGTAAAACTTATTTAGAAAACAATTCTACAATTTTAAGAAGGCGTTCCTAAAACATATAAAACGTAAGAAGAGATTTTGTACTTAAAACGAATGGAACCTATGTCTTGTGGATTTTGATTAGTAGAACACAAAATAAACATAATATAACCCATTGTTTAAATAAAATCCAATAATAAGAGATAAATCGAGTTTAGAATGTTAGAATAAAAATTTAGGAAACCATTCCAAAATCATATGAAAATGGTTCCTAAATGTCTCAATATCTTCACGAAAACAATAATAAATGATGAATGTCTTATTTTCCGTAGTTGAAAATGTGTCGTTGCTTGCTTCAGAATCTGAAATATCAATTCAACTGGTCGATGAAGTTCCTACACAAAAACCTAAACCAAATGAATGATATTTAAAATTAGAAACACCAAAAAAACAAAATATTACAAACGATTTAGGAAGACTTCCCAAAAACTTAGGAATATCTTCCTAAACGTCTCAATATCTCCACTGCCTATATCTTCTTCAAATTTATTTTCTGTGCTAGAATGTCCTGTAGGATCAATCAACAATATAGATTTTTAAGAAGATATAGACAGTAGTAGCCAGATAATGATTCTGTAACAATGAATTCCAACGTGATGAGATGAGATTTTAACGAGGGGGGAGTTAATGCGCGCTGCACTCTTTTCCCTTAGCTACGGTTTTTCCCATTGGATTTTCCTGGTAAGGTTTTTAACGAGGCAGCATCATATGCACTTTAGAAAATATTTTTGAATAATAAACATAAAGGGGGAGTGTTATGAACTATTATGTTATGTTCATTATAAGCCCATAAGCCCATTAGGTTTTACTTTCTCATCATGTAAAACTTTCTCTTGTACTCCTATATAAAGGACCCTTTATTAATTGGAATAATACAACAACACCAATTCCTTCTATCTATTCTCTGGTTTCTTCTCTTGTTCACAACAGTATATGAATTTTTAGGAATACTTCTTGAACTTTCAGTTAATAGAATAAATTCCAAACAAAAGAGTGAACTTGTATAGCCTTTCTCTATAAAAGTACTCATTTTGAAGAATAAAAATTGTACATTCATTTTTGGTAAGATTTTCAAATCGAAAAATGGCAATATGCTAATAGATTTGTGATGAATCATTTAGCAATGTTAAGTATTTGAATGGCCTCTTAAGTATTTAGAAGGATTTTCTAAATATTTAAGAAGACTTCCTAAATATTTAAGAAGGCTTCCTGAATTTTTAAGAAGCATTCTTTAATATTTTAGAAAAAAATAATAAAGTTTTATTTGTTCGATTTTAAGAAACAATTTAAAACAAAAGAGTGAAACTTTGACAAAATTATAATCTTTCTCTATAAATGTGGATAAGAAATGTACTTGAGATGTTTTAAAGATTTTGAAATAGAAAAGAAGGAATCACACTACTAAGCTAATGGATAGATGTAGTGATAGATCATCTAGATAAGGTTTCTTAATATTTGTGAGGGTCTCTAAACATCTAGGAAACAATTTATAAACATTTGGGAAGACCTTACTAAATTGTTGATAAGTGAACAATACACTTGTTGATAAGTGAACAATGCACTTCTCATGGCAATTTCCCCACAACTACTATTGCAACCATGACCTCCATGCAAATAGGCAGCACAAAAATTACAACATGACGATGAAGCTATGAACCTGTGAAGTAAAATTAAAAACCACAAGCATGCGTGTATACATTGTGTACTGGAAAATCCAAGTCTTTATTGTCTTTGATGATTTGCCACATTTGTTCAGCGCTAAACGCAAACGCATTTGCAGGGACTACTCCTCGTCTATCACCAGCAAGTCTGCCAGGTGCGACAGAGTGGAAGAACCGTCACCTCAAACTAGCAACATTCATATACATCAAGCATTTATAGGAAAGCTGAAAGAGGAAGTTTTCCCGTGGAAGTTTTACTTGTATTCACCTCTCAATATATAGTACAATTGGTTACCTAAAGTTTATGAAATGTAACACGATCTACACTAATGACTAAATCATCGTGTATCACCCTCCTTCAGTTGTAGCGTGGATTGGGTCACGCCTAAACTGGACTTGAAATCATTGAATAAAGATGTAGGAAGGCCCTTTGTAAAGATGTCTGCATATTGTAGCGATGAGGGGATATGTAGAACCCGAACTTCGCCCTTGGCCACCTTCTCCCTGACAAAGTGTATGCCAATTTCTATATGCTTCGTGCGCTGATGCTGAACTGGATTGTTGACATATATACAGCACTGATGTTGTCACAAAACACAATTGTTGCTTGATTGATTGGTGTATGTAGCTCAAGTTACAGATTTCGAACCCAACAGGCTTCTGCCACTGCATTAGCTACCCTTTTGTATTCTGCTTCAGCGCTGGACCGTGACAGTTTGCTGTCTTTTTGAAGACCAAGAAACTAAATTTTCACCCAAATAGATACAATAACTTGATGTGGATCTTCTAGTATCCGGGCATCCTGCCCAATCGACATCAGAATATGCTTTTAATTGCATTGATTGCTTCTTGAGTAGCTGCAAGCCCTGCGATATATCTAATCACCCTCTTCAAAGCTTGGAGGTGCACATATCGTGGATCATGCATATGGAGACAAACTTGCTGAACCGCATAAGAGATATATGGTCGAGTAAAGGTTAGATACTGAAGTGCACCTGCTAAACATCTGTATTTTGTAGGAACTGCAACTGGTGTTCCTACTGTTTCACTGAGCTTGGACTTAAGATCAACTGGAGTGGCACACGGTTTGCAATTTTCCATTCATGCTCGCTGTATTATCTCCTCTGCATATTTTGACTGATTTAAAAACAGATCTGCAGTGTTGAATTGAGCCGCTATTCCAAGGAAGTATTGTAGCTGTCCATCATCAGTCATTGCAAATTCTGATTTGAGAGTGTCCTTAATAGAATTTAGCAGCGATGTGGTAAAGGTTGTAATTATTATATCGTCGACGTAGAGCAATAGATAAGCCAACTTGTCATGTTGCTTGTAGAAAAATAATGATGCGTCACACTTGCGCTGAAGAAATCCCTGAGATTTGACAAAGTTAGAAAATCGAGCATTCCATGCTCTTGGTGCCTGCTTTAAGCCATATATTGATTTTTCGAGCTTGCAAACGTGGCCAGGTTTCTCAGGATCTACAGACCCAGGCGGCTGAAACATGTACAGAGTTTCATCAAGTGTTCCATGGAGAAATGCGTTCTTTTCGTCGAGTTGATGAATGGGCCAGTCACGTGCAAGGCCAACATGTAAAACTGTCCTGATCGTAGCTGGTTTTACCACCGGTCTAAAGCTCTCATCATAATCAACCCCATGTAATTGCGACTTGCCATTAGCGACTAACCGTGCCTTATAGCGTGCCAAGGAACCATCTGCATGATACTTGTGTTTAAACAGCCACATAGAACGAATAATGTTAGCATCCTTAGGTCGTGGTACAAGACTCCACCTTCTATTTTTAATTTGGGCATCGTACTCATAATTTACTGCTGGATTCCAATTTGGATCTTTAAGAGCATCTTTGTGGCTTGTAGGAAGAGGAGAAATGGTCTGAGTGTGTAAGGACAGAATCTTTTTAGGCTTATGAATGCCATGTTTAGAGCGAGTACTCATGGCATGTCTTGGCGCAGAAGCTGCAGCCGAAGATACATATGAGGGAGCAACAGATGAAGAATCTCAAGAAAAATAGGAGATGTGTCACTGTTGTCATTCAAGAAATCGTAATCTGTATTTTTCGGAGGAAGAGAAGAGAGATAAGGAAAGGTGGATTCATCAAATGACACATGACGAGAAATTATGATTCTTTTGGTTTTGAGATCATAGCAGCGATACCCACTATGTTGTTGTGGATATCCAAGAAATATACATGGAGTTGATCTTGGAGAAAGTTTGTTTAAGTTATTGTGATTGGTGTTTGGAAAATAGAGATACCCGAAGACACGAAGATGAG
Organism: Alliaria petiolata; assembly: GCA_020283515.1. Classification (NCBI taxonomy): domain Eukaryota; kingdom Viridiplantae; phylum Streptophyta; class Magnoliopsida; order Brassicales; family Brassicaceae; genus Alliaria; species Alliaria petiolata. The sequence goes on from JAHZTW010000002.1 coordinate 16,081,930, forward strand.
TGTATGAGACGGGTTTTTGAAATAGGACTGAGAATGGTGTTTGATTTCTTATTGCAGAAGAAGGAAGAAGGTTAAGGATATGAACAAAGTGTGGAGAGCTTCTACCCTAAAAGAAGAAGGTAGTTTGGCTTGGAAAAGAAGAGTCCTTATCGCATTATTGACAATGCGGATCATACGTTCCGACCTGCCGTTTTGTTGTGATGTATAAGGACATGAAAAACGATATTCAATCCCATTTGAAGAGAAGAATTCGTGGAATTGAGAATTATTGTATTCACCCCCATTATCACACTGAAGAGATTTGATTTTCTTGTCGAATAGAGTTTGAACGTATTGAGAGAAGTGAATGAATTTGGAGAACACCTCACTCTTATATCGAAGAGGGTATACCCATAAGTAATGAGAGTAATGATCTAAGAAAAGAACGTAATATTTGATCCCACTTAAAGAAGGAATTGGTGAAGTCCAAATATCAGAATGTATCAAATCAAAAGGTGCAGAGACAAGTTTGTTTGTGGCATAAAAAGGAAGTTTCATTGACTTTGCAAGCTGACAAGCAGTACATTTTAATGAAGTACTTAAACTACATGATAAAGCTGAAGAAGAAATAAGAGGTTTAAGAGTGTCGCTGCTTCGATAAGCAAGACGACAATGCCACAGACTTGAAGAAGAAGTAACGAAGGCGGAATGACGCTGAGGAGCTCTATTAGAAGAGGAGAAGACTGGGTACAATTCGCCACTGCTGTCACTGCGGAGAATTGTTTTCTGTGTTTGAAGGTCCTTCACGGAAAAGGCAAAAGGATCAAATTCAATAGAACATGAGTTATCTTTTGTAAACCGGCGAACGGAAATCAGATTTTTGATGATTGATGGGGTGACAAGAACAGAATTAAGAGAAAGGGGACGAGTTTTTGAAAGGATTGAAACAGAACCGGATGAAGCGATTGGAATTTGAGAAGCATTACCAACGATAACTGATTTTCCGATGCCCGAATTAAAAACAGATATGAGAGTACCTGGTGTCGATGTGAGATGAGCTGTAGCTCATGTGTCCATGTACCACTGGCTGTTGGATGGATCTGCAAGCGTCACTGTGTTGAATGCTTGAGCAAAATCAACAGTTGGCTCATGTGTTTGTCCTGTCACGACATTGGCTTGTTGTTGATTTTGGGCGTTGAATGAAGGTCTTGATCCAAGGATTCCTGTGTTTGGGAACGGGATTTGGTGCATCTGTCCCCATTGATTGTATTGTTGCTGCCACGGCTGAAACGTTCCCGGCCAGATGGGCTGATTCCATGGATACATCAGATGGTGCGGTTGCCAATTCCCTCTTCCACGGAACTGATTGCCATTGTTGCGGCGAGTTCCAGGATTGTTAAAGCGATGTTGAGACTGAGGTCGTGGCATGGGAGGACTTACGTGTTGTGGCGTGGAGATTGTGAGAACAGTGTTTGAAGATGAGTTGTCGTTATTGTTCGGATGCGGTTTCACTCCTTTTGCAAGTCTCTCTTCCTCAAGTTGAAGCATAGATCGAGCAGTCTCGAATGAAGGAAACGGTTGGCGATGCTCAATGACATTGATGATGTTGTCATATTTGGCATTGAGACCATTAAGCATGTATGTTACCAGCGTCCGTTCAATCACGGGCGAATCAACATTGGTGAGGAGATCGGAATTTGATTTCAACTGTTGACAGTAGTCACGAATGGACAGATCCCCAATCACTTTGGTTCGCAACTTCTGATCTAACTGGATGGCTCTGGCTTCTTTGTTGTCACGGAAGACGTTCTCAATTCGGAGCCAGATTTCACGAGTCGTAGAGTCGGTTTGAAAGACGTTGCGGAAGAGATCTTTTGTGAGTGTGTCGTAGATCCAAAGCTTAACGAGACCGTCTCGCTTTTTCCAGGGTTGATCATTGGGGCCATTGGCTGGGGTTGATCCGTCTAGATGTCCGAGAACATCAAAGGTTAAGCAATGGGTGAGAAATAAGTCTCTCCAAGCATCATAATTGTGGTCGTTCATATCTAAAAGAACCGGGATATGCGATTTGATGTTGGTAACACCATATACAGGATCCAGGGTATTTGGTGCAGCGGGTTGAGCAGCCATTGGATCGGTAAAGAAGAAGAAATTGAGAAGAAACAAGATTTAGAGATTTAGAAAAGGGAGTTTGTAAGAGATGTGAAGAGAAATTGTAAGAAATTGTAACTGCTCTGATACCATGAAAGAGGAAGTTTTCCCGTGGAAGTTTTACTTGTATTCACCTCTCAATATATAGTACAATTGGTTACCTAAAGTTTAGAAAATGTAACACGATCTACACTAATGACAAAATCATCGCTTATTAAAAGCAACTAAAAGCTCGAGCTTAATCTCATAGCCCTACCTTACTGTTTCTACTTTCAATACCCAAGAATTTTAAGTGGGATTTATTCAATTAGAGGAACTCGGTGATTGGCATCAAAACGAAAAGAAGAATTAACAATCATATTTACCGAACGAGAGGAGAATCTATGCGGGTGTCTTTCTTCTTGGCGTTGAGTTTAGAGTAAAACATCGCCTTCTTTTCCGCTTGAGCATTCATCATTTGGGAAATTCTGAGAAATTTCTAAGAGTGTGTGGTATCAATGGAAGGTATATGAGATAATCCCATAATGAACGGAAACTTGATCGAAACGGAGATGATAAGATCAGAGACTTTATCGGAGATGATACGATCGGAGACTTGATCGGAGATGATACGATCGGAGACTTGATCGGAGATGATACGATCGAAGATGATATGATCGGAGACTTGATCGGTGATTTCGGATGATCGCGTCGGGAGTTTTAGTCGACGAAGAGAATTCTAAAATAGGTTTTTATTTTCTTAATTAAATATGAAAAAACGATCAATCTATTAATGAGGAATGTTATGGATGGAAGTTTTGAACGTGTGTGATATATTTGGAATGATTGAGGTATACTTGTAATATTATATGTTATGGCCACAAATTAGATAGACATGGCCCATGGCGGGGCTCGTTAACATATATCACCGATTTCACTGTAGAAATGGTGGCTAACGGAGAAGTGGCCTTGGGCACGTCTCAAGTCATTGAGATCCATTATGATTTCCAGCTTCAATATTTCTCGCCATTTTTTTTTTTTTTTTTTTAATGATTAGGATTTAGGACAATATGTAACTTAGTGATTTGTATACAATTCTAATTTGAAGCCGCATAATATAATTATTTGATTAAAAAGAAATCATTTTCATTTTGTGAAAGGTATGCTTTGATTGGTGACATGTGATATCTTTGGGGCATAACTTAATAATGTTACTAATCATGCATTATTTTTATTTTTATGCATTAGAGTTTGAGTTACAATGTGTTATGTTTGCATTAAAATTTTGAATTATGTCTTTTGTAAAATTGATAACTCAACTCAAATTCTTTAGTCATGGAAATTGTGGTGAGTTAGAGATTGAGTTAGATATTTATTTTGCATTAGCATAGGGTTTTCTTTTGTTAATAAAACATTTTATTTGTTTTGTTGAGAAAATCAGCTCTAAGACCCTTTTAACGTTACTAGTCAAAGATATTTTTAAATATATGAATTATTCAAAAATAGTTGTTTCTATATAATTTTAATTGTTGATTTTATTTGATACTAGTTGGTGATGTACCTCGTTTTTATCCATTTTTGTGTATTCTCGAACCCGCGTTATTACCTCAATTTCTTGTTTAGGCTTTATCGGATTCTTTCATTTAATTGTTTTTCCTCTCCCAAATTATCTATTTATGTATCATATCCATAATTATCGTCATGAATTCCAAAATGTCATGGAATAACATATATCCTTGTTTTGGTTTATTTATTTTCTAAAGATTTTGTTTATTGGATTCCCTAAGAAAATTATTTTTTCTCTCCCAAACTATCCATTTACGTCTCAAATCCATAAATTATCATCCTGGATTTCGATATGTCCAAGACTAATATATATCCTTCTTTTGGTTTATGTATTTTCCTATATTTTTGTTGATTGTTTATTCTCTGATAACGTTTAATTACTATTCATTAATGTTTGTTAAGAAAATTATGTATCTAAAAGTATAATCCAGTCTATTTATTGTTTTTCAACATTAAAATTGAGTTTAAATATTAGGTTGCAAATAATAAAAAAAATATTGATGATTTGGAGGCTGAGTAGGACGATGATGTGGCTGAAAGATAAGCGAGAAAAGGTTATATATATATATTAACAAAAAAATTACTTACACAATATTATATTATATATATATGAATCCAAAATTCAAATTACTTATTTTAAAATTACTTACGCGACGAGATTGCAAATCTGCTTTGGAATGTGCCTTAGGTTTTTTTTATTAATATCAAAAATAATCTTTTTAGTTTGATGAATTTTAAGTTAGTATAAATTTCTTTAATCAATTTTATTATTATAATTTGTAATAAACATTATGTTATTAATATATTTTTTTTTAAAATAATATATACTGCAACTTTTACATCAAAAAAATTACGAGTTATCTATTTTAACAAAAACGTTAACTCAAAATTTTACGGCTAACTTACCATAGAAATCTACTATTTTTACCATATAATGTTACTGCAACTTACGTCGAATTATATCATTAACTGCAACTCAACTTTAATATTACATGTCACCAATCAAAGATATTATAGTTTTTGATTTGTTTAAATTACCGGGGTTTAGAGGTTTCAGTTAAAAGGCAAGTGATTCTGAATTCGGATCGTTCGATGTTCATCAATAATGCTAATAAGATTCGAAATAAATTTTTTTTTTTTTTTAAGTACTATTTCTTATTTCCTTCCCTTTAAAAGGCAATGTTTAGAAATTACAGCAGAAGAAAACTCCCTAATATAAAGTACACGCGTAACATAATTAAAAGAAACTCATGTGAAGCATAAATACGAAGACTTTGTGTTGACCGGAAGAAGATCTTAATATTGGATGAATCGAAACCACGTTTGAAGATATGATTCCTGAGATTGAGAGGGATTCACATGGATAGAACCTCGGTTGAGAGTTTGAAGACGATCAATACCAGCCAGTTTCGCCCGCAACAGAAGCTGGATTTCTTTGACTATAACATGCTCTGGTTTGATGACAGCTGAATGAAGCCTAGTGTTTCGTTCCTTCCATAAGAAATAAATTACCGATTGAAGAACCAGTTTACAAATCACACGAAGATTTGTATTTCTGAAGGGATAGCGGACCCATGTAATAATATCATCAAGGTGGGAAGGAGGGTTAAGGTAGCATGATGAGTGAGAGAATTCCAAACATGAGAAGAGTAGGTGCAATTGAAGAACAAGTGATCTTTGCTTTCATCGGCTGAACCACTAAGAATGCACTCGCTTGGAATACTTAATCCCCATCTCCGAAGACGATCTCGCGTCGGAAGACGATCACGAATAATAACCCAAAGAATGAAAGAATGTTTGGGGATTCTTTCTTCAAACCAAACTGATTTATGCCAAGTCACCGTAGGAAGAGGAGGATGCAGAGAAGACCAAGTTTTAGACGACGAGAATAAGCCCGGGGAGGTTCCTAGTGTGTTTCTCCAAAGAAAGAAATCACACTCTTGACTAGAAGGGTCAGGAACGATAACAGGCAGAGAAGCTCGATGGAGACACATGATTGGATGACGTCTCTGGGAAATGTTCCAATTTCCGTCTGTAATTGCTTGAGAAACCGTTGCCATTAGAGGAATTCCTGAAACTCTCGGTCCGTTGTGTCCCGTGAGATCAATTAAGGGACCAAGAGAAGTCCAATCGTCATGCCAGAAGAGAGCCAAGATGCCGGAGCGAACCTGACAGCTGAGATAGGGTCGAGCGAGTTCACGAAGTTTCATTAATCGCCTCCAAATCCAACTACCGGTCCTCTGAAAGTCAGTAGACCAAAATAATCTTCCTTTAATAATGTGCTTTTCAATCCATGCTACCCACAAAGATCCATTAGAAGCGAAAAGTAGCCAGATGAGTTTAAGCCCATACACCTGCACCAAATCCCTAACTCTTCGAAGGCCCAATCCTCCCTCCTTTTTTGGAGTACAAACAGATTCCCAAGAAACTTTGGCTCCTCTCGCAGAATTTGGAGCTCCATTCCACAGAAATGAGTTACAAATTTTCTCGAGAGTAGTTAGGCAGCTATTCGGCAAGGGGAAGACAGACGTCCAGAAGTTGAGATGCTGTAAATTACTGACTGAAGCAGTTGCAAGCGCCCAGCGAAAGAAAGCTTACAGACTGTCCACGACTGAATACGACCAAGAATTTTATCAACCAATGGTTGGTAATCAATTGGTCAAAGCTTATGAGGCATTAAAGGGAGCCCGAGATAGCGCACAGGCAGGGATCCTTGCACCAACCCAAATCTTGTTGCTAACTCTCTAGACAAATTTAAGTTATTCTCATCAAGGAAAAGACAAGACTTCCTCAAGTTTAAAGCTAAACCAGAAACTCTTTCGAAAGAAGCTAGAACCGATAAGATACCTGCAACAGACCGCTCAGAGCCATCAAAAAAGATGAGAACATCATCTGCGAAGCTCAAATGGGTTACCAAAGGATCAGAGCCAAGAGGATGAGGTCCAAAAATATTCTGATTGATGGCTTTGTCCAGCTCCTTGGCGAGGATATCCATAGCTAAGACGAAGAGAGAAGATGAGATGGGATCTCCTTGTCTTAAGCCTTTTTTCCCCGGAAAGAAACCCACAAGCTCACCATTAAGAGCTATTGAATAATGAGGTGATGTTATACAATTTCGAATCCAACTTATGAAAACACTCGGAATCTCGAAAGCTTGAAGGATATTCAATATAAAATTCCAGTCCACATTATCGTAGGCTTTCGTGATATCGATCTGCAGACAACCTCGAGATGTCGGTCCTGGCTTGTGGAAATCGACCACCAGTTCTGAAGCCAATAAAACATTCTCGCACAGAAGTCTTCCTTTAACAAATCCGGACTGATTCCGTTGAACTGCTTCCGAAGAAAAGAGCTTAAGTCTCTGAGCAAGGATCCGAGAGATTACCTTATACACCGTATTGCATAGAGAAATTGGCCTAAACTCTGACAGTTTTGTTGCTCCTCTAACTTTAGGTATCAAAGAGATAACCGTTGAGTTAACCTCACGACCCAACAAACCTGAAATGAAGAACTCTTTCACAACTTTAATGACATCACCGCCAACGAGATCCCATGAAGAGGTAAAGAACTCGGCAGTAAACCCATCAGGACCCGGCGCTTTATTACACGGAAGACTGAAAACAGCCTCCTTAATCTGACCATCTGTAGGAATTTCCGAAAGCTGAGAAGCCAAATCTGAGTTACATCTAAATGGGTGGAGATTCAGAATGTAGCTTACTGAAGGAGGTTGAACATGAGCATTGGCAGTACCCAACAATTCCGAATAATAATGAATTACCATACTTTTAAGGACTTCTGGATCAATGACTTTGTTGTTGAAATCGTCTCTTAAGAAGTGAATAATGTTCCGAGAAAGGTTTGCAATCACAGCTTAGTGGAAAAAACTAGTGTTCGCATCTCCATCTTGAAGCCATCGAATGCGAGATTTCTGCCTGAAGAAAGTTTCTTCAGCAGCGGCTAAGAACATCCATATATCCTTGGCAACTTGCTCTCTTTGAAATAAGTTCGGAGAGGGAGATGCTGGATATCTTCTAATTCCTGAAACGCTTCTTTTGTCCGAGCTTGGATGTTACTGAAACTACTTCGGTTTAAAGATTTGCAACATATCTTGGCGGCTCGAAGACGTTGATACAATGCAAACATTGGTTTCGCAGGAATGATCAGAGCTTGCCAAGCTTCCCTCATCAAACGAGAATAATCTGGATGAGAAGTAAAGAATGTGCAGAAATTAAACCGAGACTTCCTTCTCACTATTGTATTGGTCAAAGAAACCAAATACGGAGAATGGTCAGAGCTTCCAGGCGCATCAAAAAGAGCATTTGAGTTGGGGAATTTGTCTTGCCAAGACTCATTGATAACTGCTCTATCCAACTTCCGAGACTTCGGGTTTGAAGGACTTTTATTACTCCAAGTGTAAAAACAACCTCTGTGAGAAAGATCAAATAAACCTGACGTATTAAAACATTCTTGAATATCCGCTAAACCCAGGAGAGAGACAGAACCTTGAGATAAGGAATAAGATTCAGCCATAGAGCGGATTTGATTAAAATCTCCCATTAAAATCCAAGGAGAGTTCTGGAGGAGAGTTCTAGAGGAGAGGAGAATTAGCCAAATCTTTGATTAAACTCCATAAAGAGAGACGCTCCTCTCTACTATTCCGTGCGTAAATAAAAGCCACCGAGAAGGATTGATTTGTTGTTGGGTTGAAAACTCCACACAACATGAGCTGGTCCGTCTTCAAATATGTTACCACCGAGAGAATAGGATTCCAAACAACAATTATTCTGCCATTGCCTGCTTCTTCAGAATAATTTGCATCAAAACTCCAATCGGGAAAGTGCCTAGACATAAGATCTTCAATATTGTCTTGTTTCACATGAGTTTCCAAAAAACTTCCTAAAAGAGGTCTATTGATGGTAAGCCATCGCTTTACTGATGATTGTCTAATATCGCCGTTAAGGCCCCTTACGTTCCAACAAAAACACTTCATATGAAGTCAAAAAGGGGGGGACAAAGCACTTATGCTTTGGAAAAATGAACCGATCGCGGAGGCGACCGTCCACCTGAAGTAGAACCATTTACAGAGTTAGAAGATGGGCATTCCTGAGCAGAAGAGACTCCACGATCAGGCGATAAACAAGAGAGATCAAAGAGCCTCTGTCTTTGGAGTTTCCGAAATTTTTTCTTTGATTTTGGCGAGAGGTGCGCGGGTGGATCCACTCCTGAGCAAAAAAACCGGTTTCTTAAAATAACCAGAGCAGCGTTGATTACAAATTCCTCCTCCGCAAACTGCGAATTCGTTATTGAGTGAACGGATGTCTGTTTTTCTAACTCTGAATTGGGAGGTGGTGGTTTGGATCTTCGCGCCACCTTAGTCCATCCTCCTGATGTCGCACCATTTGAGGAAAAAGGAGAAGTAGGCATACTTTTTGATCGAGGGGAGCCAACATGGTGAGAAATTTGAACCAAAGGAATTCCAGGAGCATCCAAAGATGCTATAGCCTTTTGTGAATTAACTGGAACTGAACCTGAAACTGAACCTGAACCTGAACCTACTTGTACTGAAGTAAGGTCCGCTTGTCTCCCAACTAAAGAATGCGTAACTTTTGGAGAAGCAAGAATGGGATCGATAAGACGCTTAACTGAGACCCCCACACGAGGTATGATTGAGTCTGGGCAGCGGAGCTGAAAGTGACCAAACTCTCCACAGAAGCTACACTTAGGAGGAAGACTGGGATAAGATGCAGTAACGGTAACGGAATTTCCGAGTTTGTCTGTAATATGAACTGTGGATGGGCGTTTCTTAGCCAATTCCACTACAACCCTCAACATAATGATTCCATTTGTGTAAGGGTTGAGTTTGGTAAATTCTGAGTGGACAGGGAAGCCAACTCCTGATGCGATTGTACTAAAGCCGACTAACGACCAGAATTCTGGAGGAACATTTTTGAATATAACCCAAATTGGAGCGTGAACAAGTTTCATCGGAGATAAGTTGATCGACGGAGACCAAAGAGAAATGGTGAAGGAGCAATTCCTAGAGTGCCAGAATCCGACGTTGAGAGCCCAATTCCGTGTAACCTCACACGGGATGTGGATGAGATAAATTCCTTTTGAATGATGCTTAATCGAAATTCTCCCTTGTTTTCCCCAAATTGGGTTTAAATCTGCGAAAATTTTGGCTGGAGAAGGACGACTTCCGTGGAAAAAAGCTACTACGTGGTCCTTCCACAACTGAGAGGAGCCCAAAATAATAGAATCCGGAGCTCTAACTGTCGGAGTACCATCTTGAGGAAAAAGACGGGGAGGCGACTTTAGAGAGAGGCTGAAAAGAACCCTTGAGCTTGGAAATCCAAGAAGCAGGAACAGCTACCACCGGAGCGGAAAAATTCGAAATAATTCATTAAAAAAAAAAAAAAAAAAAAAAAGATTTGAAATAATTTTTCTTCAATAATATCTTGTTTGTACATAGGAAACCAAAAAAAAAGAAAGACAATACAATAATTAAACATCACTACTAGACATGCTTAATAAAACATAAGATGGTTCATACCTCACATATCATCATTTCACATACCCATATATACGTTTTATTTTATTATAATATATTTTTCTTTCACAACATATATATATATCGATATCGTTTTCACGATTTCTTTTGAGTTATCCACCACCACCTCCATTGTTATCGCCTCCAGATCCATAGTTGTTGAAATCTTGTCTTGGGATGTAATGGTGATTCTCCACGCTGCTTCTTGGCTGTTCTATTTTTTCAGTTAAGTCTTCTTCTTTACCTATCATCTCTCGAAATATTTTCTCGTTTTCTTGATTATTTTCTCGCGGAATTGTATTCCTCGCAGCCGAACTAGGGCATACCATGATCATCACCACCATGATAAAAACCACAATATGCTTAGGTTTTATCCCCATCTCGGTTGTATATTATGATCGAGCTGCAAAAGAAAAACAGACTTAGTCTTTAGAAATTACGAACAATCAAGATCTTATTAAATTGAAATGGAATGAGAATAACTTACCTTTGCAACTAAAATTTATATAAGCTTAGATGGGTTTAGTTAGCTACCCTTAAGAGTAAGAAACTGGAGATTTTAAGACGTTGATATATATACACGCATGAGAGATTAGGGTTTTCTTTGTTTTGGTGGGTTGACTATTTGAGATATATTTTACGATTTGGGTGTGATGTGACTGTCCTAGTGGTGAGGCAATCGCAATTCACAAGTGCGAGAGGCCTTTGATTGGGGAATTCGAAATTTTATTGTAATTGTTTTTTCCTAAGAAGGAAAGAATTGTGATGGCAAAATGATGAAGTTGGTTGACAAATGGTTTGTCTATTATTACACTACAAATAGGGAAAATCCACGTTACGTTGTGGATTAGCCGAACACCAAGTGGTGGTTTTGAAAAGTAATTAGGATATTTCTAAAACACCTGAGTAGTTAAAAATTTTATTTCACAAAGAAAAAAGAAAAAAAAATTATTTTTTCACTATTCGGGATACTTTAAGAAAAACTGTTATTGGTATATTTGTTTTTAGCACCCACTAAAAAGAGTACAGTTTTGCGTTTAGATAAAAGGTTTTAAGAGATAATATCTTCGTGAGACGACTGTGTTGGACGAACCATAGATTTAGGTTAAAGATGAATGTAGAAAGACCGGATCTCAGATGTAAGTTCTAAAGCAACTTTGTGAATGAGATTTGTATGTGTGCATATTGAAATCTAGTAGAGATTTATAGCGAATGTTCATGTATTTACAATTCTAACTATCAGAAGCAAAATTTGATAGAAAATCAAAATATATTTAAATAAAATTGTATATGAACGTATTTTAGTTTTTACATTTTACAGAAAATAATTCTTTAGATTTATTCCCTCTGTTCCTTAAAGAAGGTATTTGTAGGAAAAAAAATTGTTTCAAAAAGAAAATAGTTCTCATTTTTCAATGAATGTTTTGGTTCAATTTTATCTGTTTTGTCCTCACTTATTTTTTTTCAAATCTGTGAAAATCTTAGAAATACTTTTTTTAAGAAACAGAGGAAGTAGATGATAACTACGATTAAATTGACTGAATATGTTTTAGAATGTTTACTAATGTTTTAATGAAAAGTGAAGATAAATTTTAGCATTGGGAACTTTCTTCCACTACTAAAAGTTGGAATCAAATTGATTCATTAATAACCCTTATAACAAGATCCAATAAATTATACAGTAGAATAAACTACAGAATTTTAGCTTTAAATTTTTATTAGTGGGTGGCAAGTTACATTTATTTATATCAGTAACTATTCCAATTATGCTGTAAAAATGTCACCATTTGTCATCATATGAGGGTTCTATTCAACTTTCGGAATAACATAATGGATTTAATATGGTAGTATGAATCATCAAACTTCGTAAATCCCACCTTTGAATAAGATTAGATAATACGAATAAAGTCCAAATTAAAATCATTATGACATCTGAAATCTGAACATTTAGATATGCATGGCAAGTCTTTTCCCTCTCAGTTTTGCTATATCATTGTGACGTTTTATTGACTTCTAGATGTTTGGTGACCTTTTTTTTTTTCCCCGCTCTGAAGGTGGGAAGTCAAGCAAGCATTTAGATAAACTTGGTGACATAAATTACTTCCCCGAAAACCAAAACACATAACCACGGAGGCTAAAATTCACAGACAAAGAAATTTCTTATTGAAATAACACTACAAAAAAACAGCTGATTACAGATGGAAGAATCCGTCAGAAATCCGTCAAAATGGTCGTTTTCGAAGGATTTTCGATGGATTTTATCCGTCATATCTAAGTCGTCGCAAAATGAAAATCTGTCGGAAATTTTTGACGGATCAAATCCCGTCAGAAATTTCTGACGGATTTGTGACAGACATTTTTCGACGGCTTTCCGACGGATATTATTCCGACGGGATTTCCGACATATATTTTCTGACGGATTTCTGACGGATTTTTGGCGGACATTTTTTTGACGGCTTTCCAACGGATATTATTCCGACGGGATTTCCGACAAACATTTTCCGACGGATTTCGGACGGAAAAACTAATTTATATAAAAAAAAATTGTAATTATTTTATTTAAATTATAATTGGAAAAAAAAGTTTTTTAAAAATTTATTGTAGTTATTTTAAATACAATTACATGGAAATTATTTTTATAAATATTAAAATGTAATTGTTTTAAAATGCTATAAAAGAAAAACGTTTTTATAAAAATTATTATGTAAATGTTTTAAAATAATATATAAGAAAGAAATTTTTATAAATATGATTATATAATATTATTATCTAATTTTCTTAAAATTAATATATAAAAAACGTTTTATATAAGAAATATTATAAATAATAATGTTTTAAAATAATATATAAGAAAGAAATTTTTATAAATATGATTATATAATATTATTATCTAATTTTCTTAAAATTAATATATATAAAAATGTTTTATATAACAAATATTATAAATAATATTATATATGTAAATATTATAATTTACTAAAACAAAGAACTATAAATATTTCAAAAATTAAAAAGAATTTTAAATTAACAATTGTAAGAAATTTGATAATAATAAATTTATTGAGAAAATAAAATCCAAACACCCTAAATCTAATAATTCTAACACAATCCTAAATCTAACAATCAAAAACCAAACATTCTTAATTATAACAATCCTAAATCAAACAACCTAACAATCCATAATCTAACAATCATCAAACTAACAATTTCTAACACAATTTTAACATTAAAAAAACACACAAAAATTAAACAAGCTAACAATCCAAACAAATAACTAACAAATATGAAAAACTTAAATATTTTCAGATTTGACAAAGGGTGGGTTGGTGAGAGAAGAAGAGATGAGATTTGAAGAAAACATTTAGGGTTTGAGAATGAAAATAAAAAAAATCTTGTGTGGGCTTTTTAAAGAAAAAATTCTGACGGGTATATCCGTCAGAAATCCATCAGAATTTGACTTTTGATTTTTCCAAATTTTCGGAAACCCATTATTTCGCGCCTTTTCGAAAATTCTCGCAAGCAAAATAATTAAATCCGTCAGAAATTTCCGACGGATTTCTGAAGGATCTGAATATTTTGTAAGCGTTTTAATTGGCCAGTAAATCAATGACTTATCCGCTGTCCGTAAGAATTAAGTCATAAATTTCCGACCGATTTCTGACGGATTTGGGTTTTAGGGTGTAAAAACCAATTTTAATTAGTGTTATTATCTTCTTTTTAATATTTCAATCATGATTGTATAGTTATCTTAGTAATTCTTATTATCTACATCAATATATATCAAATTTTCCAAAATTTCAAACTATCTACAACACTTAAACATAAACATACTATAACTTTTACTACAACTTAAACTAAAAAAATATCAAATCATTAAATCTTAACTAAAATCAGAAAAATAAGTTAAATACTGAGATTACTTCAAAATTGTTTATGATATCAAACAAAGATTAGTAGGAACCTAATATTTTGTTATTTTAAACTCTAAACTCCAATTCCGTCTGAAATCCGTCATAAATTTCTGACGGATTTTCGACGGATCTGAATAGTCCGTCAGAATTCCGTCATAAATTTCCGACGGATTTCTGACGGATTTGGGTTTTACAGTGTAAAAACCAATTTTAATTAGTGTTATTATCTTCCTTTTAATATTTCAATCATGATTGTATAATTATCTTAGTAATTCTTATTATCTACATCAATATATATCAAATTTTTCAAAATCTCAATCTATCTACAACACTTAAAGAAAAACATAATATAACTTATACTATAACTTAAACTAAAAAATATCAAATCATTAAATCTTAATTAAAATCAGAAAATAAGTTTAATGCTGAGATTACTTCGAAATTGTTTATGATATGAAACAAAAATTAGTAGGTACCCAATATTTTGTTATTTTAAACTCTAAACTCCAATTCTGTCGGAAATCCGTCAGAAATTTCCGACGGATCTGAATACTTTGCAAGCGTTTTAATTGGCCAATAAATCAATGACTTATCCGCTGTCCGTCAGAATTCCGTCATAAATTTCAGACGGATTTATGACGGATTTGGGTTTTAGGGTGTAAAAACCAATTTTAATTATTGTTATTATCTTTCTTTTAATATTTCAATCATGAGTGTATAGTTATTATCTTAGTAATTCGTATTATCTACATCAATATATATCAAATTTTCCAAAATCTCAAACTATCTACAACACTTAAACAAAAACATACTATAACTTATACTATAACTTAAACTAAAAAATATCAAATCATAAAATCTTAATTAAAATAAGAAAAATAAGTTTAATATGTGAGAGTACTTCGAAATTGTTTATGATATCAAACAAAGATTAGTAGGAATCCAATATTTTGTTATTTTAAACTCTAAACTCCAATTCCGTCGGAAATCCGTCGGAAATTTTCGACGGAATTCTGACGGATTTAAGAAAAACATGTTACATGGCTGAAACATGTTTCCTTTAAACAATTAAATATATATTTTTCTGACGGATTTCTGACAGATGTTGTATTCCGTCGTAAATTCGTCAGAAATCCGTCGGAAATTTCTGACGGATTTCTGACGGAACTAAAATCCATCGGAATCCCGTCTGAATTTTGTCACAAATTTCTGACGGACAAGCATCCGTCAGAATATGCAATGTTTTCTTGTAGTGTAAGACATAAACTACGAATTATCATTGCCATGTTGGTTTAGGGTAGAAATCCATTTCATTCAACCATTGAATATCTATTTATTTCCACTTGACCAGGCAAAATAGTGTCATATTTTAAGTCGATTAGAAAATCCAGTGAGTACACTACTCAACAGCTATACTTACTTTGGCGGAATTAGTCGGGTGATAAAAACTCGGATCATCCCTTATAAATTTAAATTAATCAAGTGGTGATATACTAGTGGTTCCTAATTGAGAGAGATTGCTCTGTTGGTCTTGGTTAGGGAACGATTCTTTTCAAGCGTGAAATTTTCTAACCACTTCCACTTGACTATTCGAAATGGTGTCATGCTTTATACCCATTAGAAAACTCAATGAGTGGATAACTCGACGGCTACACTCGCCCTTAGATGATTAGTCTGGATCACCCGTGGTAATAAAAAAAAAAAACTATGAATAACCACAACTCTAAAACTGAGGTGCCAGAGTTGAAATGAGAAACCTTCAAAATAATCGAAGACGCAAATAAAGAGTAACCATCTTTTTATAAAAGCACTCTGATCTGGTACCATTGCTTTTGAAAGAGCAAATTTAAGTTTACTGGCAAAGAGTTTAAAGATAACTTTGTAGTCTGAGCATGTGATGCGATCCTCCCAAGAATCGGCACTCTTTGGTTGGATTTGGATAGATGGATAGGCCTTAGATCTTATGAAAAAATGGATCCTCAAAGATCAAGGTAAGATGGATCGAAAAGTTCACACAGAAGTTGCGGAAAGACTTCTGATATACTCCAACTTGAATCCCTTAGATATGACACACTAAGACGAATTCAAGGTCGATTGAATGGATATGACGTACCAAACAATCTCTTAATCCCTTGGATATGACGCACCAAGACGGACTAAGGTTTGATCAATGGATATTACACACCAAGGATTGAAAATGTTCACGAAGAACAAAAGAGAATCACTCTCAAATAAAAATAAAAAGAAGGTTGTCCTTTCTCAAATGAGAATACATGAGTTATAAAGAAAAGAAAAAGAGTAGGCAAAGAGCCAAACTCGTGGTCAAAGCAATAACTAAAGCAAGACTTAATTAAAATTAAGTTTGAATAACTCTTGGCCTCCAAATGACCCTTGAAAACGTCCAGATCCCTTCCCTTTGGTCGAACTAGACTTTTCAACTGCTTTTCCTTCCTTTGGCAGAATCTCGACTATGTAGACGAACTATGTAGTTGACTATATAGCTGGCGAATGTAGCTCGACTATATAGCTTGACCATATAGTTGACGAATGTAGCTCGACTATATAGCTTCTGAATGGGTTAGAACATGTGAATCAATTTGCCTCATTAAAATCTTTCCTGGAAAACCCAATGGGAAAAAACCAAGGATAAGGAAAAAGAGTACAAATGATCACAACCCTTTATAAGCTTTAATAAGGTTTGACTCACAAGTTTGCTGCATAACTTCAGAAGTGTGATGTGTATTTCTACAAGTCTGCCGTGTATTTTCAGAAGTCTGCTGCATAACTTCAGAAGTCTGCCGTGCAATCAAAACCAGAATGGTTTTAACTTCTTCTCCTTGTTAAGTGATCATCTGATTTAGTAATCTTCCAATTCCTTCATTAAGTCTCTTAACTCTTGCACGAGTCATAGGTCCGGATGGCATCACCAAGTCTTCAACGGCTTCTGGTTCAGGTTCAAGATCAGTTACAAGCTCATTCTCCTTTGTGCTATCCATGATCGCATCAGCATGTTACAACACGCTATCGGTTTATTGTTTTAGTTTGGACTGTTTTTGGCATCAAAAAAGATTATTGTAGCATTGACATTGTAACGCATAAAAAAATCAGGACTTAGGATTGGTCAAGGCACCTACAGATGAACTAATCAGATGTGATTCGAAATCAGACGAAGACAATGTCGAAGGCATATAACATAAATATTATAGGGATGTTATGTTTTTTGAGATCAAGGTTAAATCCGAGCCAGATCCAAAGACATTGTGATAGCAAGCAATCTTAACCGTCTCTAGCTTTGGCCCTTGGTTTAATTCGGTTAAAATTCATCAGCCCGAAACGTAAATAAAACATTTTTTTTTTTAAACATTTTTACAAGAACCGATTAAAAAAGATAAGATATGCCCTGGAACATTCTAGATAAGCTGTTGAACGTTCTAGTCTATCTGTTCCACCGGAGATATCTCAGGCGTGGAAGTTTCCTAATTCGTTTAGATCGTAATAATATTCATTTTCCTTTCGTTGTTTAGTATATAAACTAGATGACGGCAAAAAATCAAAAAAAAATCTTTGAATTTCTTTATCTTTTCGGTTTCAAAAAAAAAATCCAAAGAAAACAAAATGAAAAGAATAAAACGTTTGATCTTTGGAATTATTCTTTTAGACCGTATTCATTGTTGTGCCTTCAAATTTTCGAGATCACATAATATTTTTTATTATTATTATTCGATAGAGGTTTTATTAATTTTTTATAATCCATTATAAATGTTGTAGAAATTATCTTTTCGAAATAAAACAATTTGGAATATATCCTTTTCGGTTTTGGAACAAAAAGAAAAAAAAATTTCTTTTTTAATTCCAATAATACGCAACATAACCAAAAAAAAAACACAATAATTATCCAAGATGTTTCTTGTACTGATTAAGAGGATATTATAGCGTATATATTATAGCTATACGCATATCTATATATACACGTAAAAGATACATTACTTAACTTTGTTTTCAAACAAGCAAAAGATGGCACACAAGGATGTCGTTGTACACGAAGAAGAAGATTTCCAAGCTGCTATGCAGAAACTTCAGATCCCTTTCAAGGAACTCGAACAAAGCTCCATCGATTCGGATTTCGACATAGAAGATCCAAATTTATTAGTGAGTTTCTCCTATCAACTATCTAAAGACAAGTTTTGATTTCTAAGTGTAAACAAAACTCAATGTATGTATGTTTCTTCAAATGTGGTTTATAATAGCTTGAGGATTCTCGAGAGCTTGAAGAACATCCTACCCACAACATATCTAGAACCTTCTCAAGTTCACCGAGGGTACGGTCTCTTGCACCAAAACGGCCGAGAAACAAGCGAGGAAGACGAAAAATACGCTGTTTCGAAATCGCGGCTCGTCTCTTTGATGATTCTGAAGCTAACGTTACAGACAAGAGTTGTTTACATTGCGGGACGAGTAACACACCTTTATGGAGGGAAGGTCCAAAAGGTGCGGGAACGCTCTGCAACGCGTGCGGGATGCGACACAGAACGGGTCGGCTACTTCCCGAGTACCGTCCTGCATCGAGTCCCGGTTTCAAACCCAATGTTCACTCGAATTTTCATCGGAGGGTTATGGAAATCAGAAGCAAGAGGAACTCACCACCTCCCCAATAGCTTCGCGGTGTTTTTGAGGAGTTTCAGCATTGAGAATTGTAATCAGAGTTTTACTAGTAAATTAGGGTTTAGTCTGTTTTCATTAGGTTTTTAGGTACAAAAACAGGGGAGGACACTTTTAGGTTCCATTTTACAATTATTCCATTTATTCTTTTCCAATACAGATATACTTTTTTATTTTTTTCTCTCTTGTAAATGTGTTCTCCATCTAATAAGATTTGAACGGTGAAAAAGAGAATAATGAAACCTTAACTTCAATCTTCAAAAGTTATGTGTTTAGGTTAAATCACAGGTAAAGAGTGAACATAACAAAAGATATTCAATTCATTGTGTGGTTGACAATTTGCAATTAAGTTGTTCAACTTCCGAAGTTAGTTTTTTTTTTTTGTTTATTAATCTGAAAGAATGTTTGTTTTTCAAAACATCAATGTTTGTATCGCTAGCCAAAAATCGTAATTTGTCGCATACCAGAACATAATGCGAATGTCAAGTCAAGAATCAAAAATTCATCCGATTACATAAACAATTAGTAAAACCCTAATTATATCCAATTAAACTCTAAAACAAAGATTAAACTAAAAGTCCAACACGGATTTAACTAAATCATACAAACCACAAAACACACTCGAAAACCCTAATTAGACTCTTAAAACTTCTTCTTCTCCGCCGCTTTTGTTAGTAAACAGATTGGCGACAGAGAGGGCATCATGAATTGTTATGTCGATCTAAGTACCACTCCAAGAAACATTCTTCATGAAACTGATGAGGACAATTAGGCAATTGGATCTCCGATCCTGACTCCGACAGATCCTCGAGACATATAGCACAGAACTTTGTTTCTAAATCTGTCGTCGTTAACGGATCAGAACTACAAGGCACGACGACAATTACTTTCTGAGTCAGCTTCACAAAGACCTCCATCGACAAGGGAACGCTTTGACTAATTTGCTTTTCGGCTCCGACAACCATCCGATCATCTGTCGGGACAAAACACGATCGTGAAACCGCTTCTGGAGATGCTTGTAGACGTGGCTCGGTGTGAAATTCTCGAGTTTCATAGAGATTTCTCGGTCGGGACGAGAGGAAGCCGGGTATGATCCGAGACACGAGACTTTACCGTCGCTCTCGACGATAAACTCCTCGAATTCACGGTTGAGAGAAATTTCGACCGTGCTTAAGAACCCTAGAGACGGATCCTGAGACATAGCCGTTGCGTCTACATCGACCTTAATGCTGCAGTTTCCATTCTCGGAAAATTCAACAACAACAAAAAAAAACAGAGAGAGAATCGAAGAAGAGAGAGTCGTGCGTGAGAGAGAAGAAGAGATTGTTGTGGAAAAAGGAAATTGTGGAGAATTGTGGAAAATTGATGTTCATGTATTTATAAGAAAAGGTTAATTTCAATTTTAATGATTAGATTTTAATGAGTATTATCTTAACCGTTAATGATTAGGGTATTATCTTAACGGTTAGATTTTTTCTTTTAACAGTTAGATCATTTATTACCTCAACTCATTAAGGGTATTATCTTAACGGTTAGATTTTTTTTAACGGTTATATCATTTATTATCTTAACTCATTAAGGGTATTATCTTAACGGTTAGATTTTTTTTTTTGGTTTTTTTTGATTTTTTTTATTGTTATCTTAACGGTTAGATTGTTTCAAAACCATATCCACAGATTAAAATTCAGAGTTTTTTATTACCCAAACCTTAACGAAAGTCTTTACAACAAAGAGTCCCAATTTTTAATCAAATATTTCAAACGTTATAACAAAAAAAAAAAGATGATATCAAAGTGAGTAAAATAAAATCCTTGACAAGGGCATATAGCAAAAGCATCCAAATTTGTAAGAAACCTAAACGAGCAAATCAGTCGCTTGGTGGTGAAAATGTTCCCAACAAAAAAAAAAAAAAAGAGATTTGACTTTAGTAGTACTGTACATTCACCACACGTACCTTTTCCTTTTCCCTTCCTGCTTGGGAAATCATGCAGACAACAACGATGTGCCGCCACTTCGCGTCAGCTTTCAGACAGACAAACCATGTGCCACGTCAAAACATCATTCAACCACAGCCACTTCTTGATCGATCTTCCAGTAGTTAGTGTCGTTGTACTCCTGCTGCATATTTTCATCAGAGCTCTCCTTTCCCGGTGAAGCTGTGGAGCTGTTCCTCTTCATTGGTCCTGCTTCTCCAACTATACCTTCCTTGAGAGCTTGATCCATTGCCCTTTCGGTTCCTTCTGGCTCCACGCCCACAAACTCGACGTCTTTGCCAAACAACGAAGGCACCGGAGGCGATCTCCGGCTGATCTCGCCTTCCGAGGATGAAGAACCGTTTGGGATTCTCACATCAGACATCTTCACGTCATCTTCAGGAAACGGATCTGTGACCTGCGCAGCGGATGAAGAGGAATCTCCGCGTTGAACCCATTCGGGCGACAATTCATCTGAAACCTCCTCATCTTCATCAATCTCGATATCTCTAGGTACGGTGTCTATGGAGACTGCTTCTGAGGTCGAGGCTGTGGCTACGAAAGGGTTCTTGCTTTCCGTAATCAAAGTGTCCTCGTCTTCTTCGTCTTCTTCTTCATCTCCATCACCGGAAGTTTCATTCAAGCTTACATCTTCCATTGCTTCCTCCGAAGGAATCGCTCCTGTTCCTGTGTTTTCACCCAACTCATCTCCTTGGAACGTGAACCAGTTCGAGTTTGTGAATAAATTGCTGTGACAAGAAAACAAACAAACCATTCCATTGTGGTTATAGAAGCCATAATAATACTTCTTTTTTTCTTTTAAATCGGACAATTGGGTTGTATAGAATCTTACTTTGCCTGTTCATCACCAAGCCTTAGAGATGATATAACAACTTCAGCAGATTCGTCATCAAAGTAGACATCCTACAAAATATGTTAAACTGTCAGGACTATTGTAGACAGTGTTTTCTTCGAA
The DNA here is from genome assembly GCA_020283515.1 of Alliaria petiolata. Classification (NCBI taxonomy): domain Eukaryota; kingdom Viridiplantae; phylum Streptophyta; class Magnoliopsida; order Brassicales; family Brassicaceae; genus Alliaria; species Alliaria petiolata. Next base: position 16,103,674 of record JAHZTW010000002.1, read on the forward strand.
CGTACAACATTAAGTAACTATAATGAAATACCTCTTCATCTCTGTCATTGGAACCTTGCTCCTGGAACCAGAAAACATGAAATTTAGGTTCAGCCAAAATTTTAAGAAATAGAAATCGGAGAGATGAACAATTTACCTCCCCAGCACCATTGTTCTCTTGCATGTTGTTGTATCTAAACTGGTTCAAGTTATTAGCTAAACCAGCAAGATCATAATCCCTGTCGTGAACGTCATCATCATCACTGTCCCTAGTCCTATCATGTAATGCAGTTGGGCGTCTGCATGAGAAAGAAGTAAAGTGATTGTTATCAATAGACAAAATCAGAACTAGCACGATTAAAATACCGTGCCACTGCCATCTATCTATAAAACCGAAGGACCAAGATTCCTGTGATAGCTCTATATTTTTACTACGACAACCTTGCAAGTAAATGCACCACTGATCATTGCATAAATAGGTGTGACAAGAAGGCCTTGAAGGTTTGAGAAGAGGCATACCCGCAAACCCAGCGATAAACATTCTCAACTGCGTTCCGATCATGCAACACATTAGCTTCCCACTCGCCCCATTCGTTATGTTCCTAGCAAAGGAAAACGGTACAAGTCAAAAAATTGTTTCTACCAAACAAAATGCAGCCATTTGTACACAAGATTTGACATAAGACAATGCCTATATGTTCAAAAGGAAAAAAATAATAATTATACATGGATATTTCATAATGGACATCTTGATGAGTTGGCAAGAATCCAATTGATTTAGGCTGGTTGACTCCCACGAGTACAGAAAACAGAGTGGTACAACAGATACAAGCAAATATATATATTCACAAACACCAATTAGCCGTCATTTAACTACTCAGATAGTTATATGTAGAAAGATGATACACTGTATCACACAGAAAAACTACAATCATTGTCGCAATAAAATGTTACTGTTGCTGAAAAACTAACCTCAAGTAAAGTCTTAATCACGTTACTGTTAGTTGACAGCTGAACAAGCTTGTTTGAAATTCTTGAGATATGACCAATATTTCCCACCCGTGGAGCCTGCTTTCCAGCAGCAGGTATTGTTGGCTGCATGAAAGCAAAATCAATTAAGCTTATAACTCGGTACCGTTAGAAAAGTGGATATAACGGGCCTTTTTTTGTATCTGAGATAAAAAAAAAGAGGTATAACAATAACTATGATTTCATTGCAAACCACATAATCTGATGTTCCACATCTTGTCTCACAGAACTGGGAAAAATTTCTGTATACGCTCTCTTGGCAAACTTAGCTAAGCTTGCCATATTTTCAGAATAATTATCAGACAGTAACGCACACAAATAAGTTTGAGTGACACAGTTCATACCTGATTATCACCAGAAAGGATTGGCTGCTTCTCTGTTTTAAGAATTTTTCCAATCAAATCACACTCGCGGAGAAGATGGTCAATAATCTCCTCGTTTTTGCTCTCCAAACACGATACTATTATACTCTCTACCTGATGGTGCAGTGCATTATTATATGGATACCTGCATAGGAAAAAAGAACAATTGAAAAGTTGGATTTAGCCAAGCTAACAAAGCAAGAGTTTGTCATCAGTCCAGGAAGAAGTATTTACTCGAAGAACAGATCAAGGACTCTTCTTATAGCTCCTGAGCTGGCTAGTTCTTTTCCTGTAGCTTCACTTCGCGTTTTCAACAAGATAGCAATGAACTCCACAATCTAAGACAAGCCACACCAGCAACACAAAGAAAATCAGAAGATATAATAGAGCAGAAAACACACAGAGAAGTACATGCGTCATTGCAAGGTCTGATTCCCGGTCCAATTGACAATTACTAAAATTTTACAATGAAACCTGACCTTCAGACGATGACTGCCAAGAGGAGGCCTCAGCTGCCCATAGGTTGTAGGTAAAATCTTTTCATCAGAGGTCACGTTTAGAAGTGCAACAAAGTCACCTACACCAGAAATAAAGGCCTTAAAGGAAAGTTCAAATAAGTGGCCCAAGCACATAAAAAATCAAGGAGCCAATTCTAACAAATACATTCAACAAGAATGAGAGCTCATATCTATTAGGCTAGAAAGAACAAAGCATATACCTAGAAACTACTAATAAGAAAGTGGAATGGCATCAAACGAACAACCAAATAATAAAAGAGGATTCTCATCGTCGTGCAAACATGTATTGTTATGAGAAGTTAACAGATGTTAGGATGAACAATAAAAGATAGAATTGGATCAGCAGGAGAACAAGAAACATGCACACATGTATAGAACATAATGGGTCATTTCTGTTACACTAACCAAGTCTAGGCAGCATGGTGGCAATAGTCTCCGGATTCACAGAAATTGGAGACTCAAAGATTTGTTGGCCCCTGAATGAATACATAAAGGGAGAAGAAACTAAAGATCTTCTTGGGCTTAACAACGAAATGCACACTGAAAGTGTGTGGACAAGGCTAGATTTGGACTGGGGATCTCCAAAAGCATGACCAAATATCCTTGCAACAAAACTGCAGACAAAAAGATCACTGAAATTATCTTGAATACTAAATATGTTTCTGCATATTTAAGAGGATAAAACATCCTGCAAACCTTGAACTAGAGAGTTTCGTAGCCAAAGGCGATGGTGCATTTTGAGCAATGGTGCAGAGTGTTTCAGCAGCGTTTGCATGAACTTCTAGAGAATTCTGATACAAACAAAAAATCGAAGAAAATATCAGTCAGAAACTTCACATCAGAACTGATAAAAATTAGAAAATACAAGTCTTGTTGTTCAACCGAAACATTAACCACTACAAAGAAGGTTCTCTTTACTGTATTTAGAGATTCCAATGTAGGTGATCAAAAACCGCATTAAGAAGATAAAACATAGATGTGCAAGCACAGGAGAGTCTCTCCAACTATCCTCTATTTATCTTATAAAGCTAAAACAATGCGATTTTCAGTAGCTCCAAACTAGCAGCCTAGCCACATTAAGATCCAACATTTTATTATAATATTAAAGAGAAGCAACCTGAAGTAGCTTATAAAGCCCATGTTTCCTATACTTCAATCATTTACGACAAAATGAAGGGGATAGAGACAATTTTTAAAAATTATACTTACTGATGGGCTAAGCTTATCCACGATCATTTCAAGCAGATTGCTATCAGCTAACCATTGCATCACATCCAGGTGGTTGGGATACACATGATCATCCGCACCAACCAACCGAATTAGAACCTACATAAATCACATAAACATTAGCTTAAAAGTGATTACCAGATCAAATATAAGGGTAAGAGGAGAAGGACGTTTACCTCCATAATGGACGTAATCCCTATCAAATCAACCAGTTGCTGGAAAACATTCTGATGGGCCTGTAGATGGTATTATAAACATTAATTACTACTTTTATATTTGACTGTACACCACATCATTCACAGAGTAACAAGTTCCAAAGAAAAGGTGCGTCTCAATCATATGTTGAACTATTCGAGGATTTTCTACCTAGGATCACAGTGTAACTTATATCGATTAAGTACAATTATCATTCACCATAGGTCAGAAAAAGAAATATAGGGCACATAAAATTACAAGGACAGAGGGAACATCCAGCTTAATATTCTTTCTGCCATACAATCTTAATTTCAACCAGAACTTAGCATGCTTTCCCTGCTATTCGAAAGAATTTCATAAAACACTCAAACAGAACTCACTTTTACATAGTTCATCAGCGGGACCGTCTTCCTCAACATGAGGCATATGACAACCTATACCCGAAAGAGATAAGATACATTGTTCGTAAGTAACAAACATGTGGAGGCATAAAATATAAACTATTAAGAACTAAAATTCTCATAATAACTATTGAAAGTGTACAGCGAAAACATTACCTTGCTGAAATACCCAGCTAGCATTACGCTGTGGGAACGGTTTGGTTCCAAAAACGAGAAAAGTAGGTTCATTAGCTGCATCAGGAAGCATAAATAAATTAAATGAGACCAGATAAAAAGGAACATCAAACTCAAAATTAAAAAGAAAAAAAGCAAAATTTCGCATTCATCATAAATAAGAAGAAAAGTAGTATAATACCTCCTCCTCCTCCACTAAAGTCTTAAGAATAACATCAATCTCACAAGTCAAGACTTCAGAGGAGATGAAAGGAAACCTAATAGAGAAACACACTTTAAGGTTAATCAATCTTGGTTCAAAATAGTTCGCAGAGATATTCTAAATCAGGCCAACAGTACATCTGTATAAAGTTCATCAGCAAAAAGCACATACTTGAAAGCACGCTTGCTATCAGCATCTTCTGGAGATTCTTCAACAATAAAACGTAATAACTGTTCCACCTGAGCTCTTTCTCTCAAACTGCAAATGAGTATATAAAATAAAAGCATAAAAGGCCAACATCGGAACCTTTGTTACTAACTATAAGAAACTAAAACTTCCATAGTATACCCGGGTGGTCCTGTAAAGAAAACTTAAGGAACTATGCATTGATTCTATCTACTTTTCGTGCAATATCAGCTGGCTTGTATATCCTCTCCAATCTTTTCAGGAATGATTAAAATAGAGAGAAGACACATGTCATAGTACAAACAAAGATATAACGATGTACACATAACTACAACGAGGTTAAAAAGGAGGACTTCTAAATGAATTACAAATTAATGAGCCGGCTGTTCAAAGCTCTGCATTCTTGGATAATGTCTTCCTCATCCAGGAGCTCTTCCAAAGTGAAGTCTTCCTTGTCTAATATGGATTCAACCTGTCAATCGCAAGTAAAAGATAAGGAAAACGAAAGAAGAACTGAACCGATTCACCGCAACAACATTTGTTCCCTCTCTGATCTCTCTCTTTCGTAAAACTACATTACCAGCTTCCAAGAAATCGAAAATATGACCCCTTTTTCCCACAGAACGTCACTAGAAATGAAATATTTCAAAGTAATAACATCGAAAAATTCTAAGCTCTCGGACACCACGATATAAGAACATCACCAGGACTACGAAGCTATTGGAATGCAAAAAAAACCTTGAAACACATCAAGAAGTTAGCCTCGCAAAACATTCTCGAGAAAACAGTGGCAATGAAAAAACAACAAATTCGAAGCAGCAAATGTCATCTGAAATCGAAACGCGATATCGAGGATATACAATTAACCTACGAGCACCCCCCCAAATAACATCCGTTCAAAAACAGACGAAATCTCATAAATTTCAGCACCTTCAATTCGCGTACGAACGAAGCAGATAAAGAAAGAGATAAGCGATTCAGAACACGAGGAGTTCACAGGAAACGGTGAAATAAGAAGATAACAATCTCAATTCATGTGTAGAAAAGTTCTACTCACCGGTGAAGCAGCAGAGAGAGCAGTCAACTTCCAGAACATGGTGGAAGAAAGAAGAAGAACAGAGGAAGATGACGAAGAAGCGAAGAAGGGATATGAGCTAATTGGATCTCTTCTCAGACCCGAACCCAATCACTAAATCTCAGGGCGCTCGCCTAAAACTCGCCAAAAAAAACCCTAATTTGATGCTGGTGAAGAAGGAGAGGCACAAATGAGAAATCACATAATTTTAGAAAGCATCCAAACAAACCAAAAAAAAAAAAAACTAATCTCGGGGTGACATAATTAAAAAACTAAATAAGGAAAACAAATATATGTGAGTGGACTCGTCGTTGCACGAGAGACATAATTAAAAACTAATGAGAGATTAGAAGCTTGGTTTAGGGTGGTTGAGTGTTAACCGGTGTTTAAACTGATTAATATTTAGAGGGAATTAGGAGAAATAACATTTTTTCAAAATTTAATCATTTAAATACACCTTCTTCTTCTTTTTTTAAGTATTTGCGTTTTACACATCTTCTATAGAGCTATAATAGTTATTAGCTGATTGACTTAGAGCATTTCCAACCCATAATTGCATTTTTCATTGCAAAATGCTATAATTGCAAAATGCAATTGGGTTTCTCTCCAACCCATAATTGCATTTTCCAAGTCAAGAGGAATATTTTTAGTATATTCTTTTTTTCTATTTTATTATTAATTACAAATTATACATATTTTCTTTAACATTTACATATTTACCCATTTATTTAATTTCTCTCAAAAATTTCCATAAATTATGATATTCTTAAAATTTCATTATTATAATTTAAAAAAAAAACACATTACACTTTAGAAGAAAGAAATAAGCTACTTTTGGAGCAATTAAAGAAGACAAGTGCACAAAGACAACAACATTTGGAGATTCAAAGTAAGAACTACATACGCTTTAAAAGAATTTAAGGAAACAAACAAATTTTTGTTTCAAGACTTGAACTCGATAGAAGATTCGAATATTCGTGTAAATGTTCAGAGTAAACAAACCCGGATTTTACAAAAAATGGCTCAACACAACAATATCAACAAGATCCACCTTAATCTAATTCAATGGAAAATTTTTTGGTGATTTAAGTGGATTCGGAAGCGATTTACCGGAGTATTAACTTATTAAGTAACCAATCATTGTTGTACTAAATTTATTTTCTGTTATTTTTAATTTCAGTACTTTTTAATTATTTTAAATTTAGTATTATGTTTTTATATTTTCTATTAAAATAATGTTATTTATATTTTAATTTTATATATTATAGTGTTTTAATATTTATAATCATAAAAAAAAATTATCATCAAAATAGTTATTTATAACTCTAAAAGTAAAAGTATGTAAAATTTGAAGGACTATTTTATAAATAAAAAAGTTCAATTGCAAAATGCAATTGAAAATGAGATGATGCCATATTTGCAACCAAAAATGGCATTATACCATTTTGCAATTGAAAATGAGATTGTGTTGGAGCATACTCCCTCTGTTTCTTAAAGAAAGTTGTTTTGGGTTTTTCACACATATTAAGAAATTTTTTAAAAAGTCTTTTCTAACCTTGTTTTATTAGTTATTACTTTAATTTTCTTTAAAATAATAAATGTTATAAGGGTAAATTAAGTAAAAAAGAACAATAACTACACCTAGAAAATTGAAAACATCCTTTTTTTTTAAACAAATTTTTTTTCTAAAACAACCTTCTTTAAGGAACAGAGGGAGTATTTTATTGCAAAATGCAATTTGGCACCAAATTTGGTACTGGGTTGGAGATGCTCTTAATGCCACTAACCATATGTTATTTTCAACCATACGTTCATCTTCTAGAAATCCAAGAAACAGAAGATTGTTTCATGTTCTTCTATTAAAGCATAGATAGAAAATCTTGCTTCTTTAGTTTGTGAGGTCGTTTGGTTGTGGGATTTGCTTCAAAATCTACAATAAATATTGATCAAGCGCAAACCATATGTAAATGCTTCTCAAATAATATATAGGAGATTTATCATAGATTGTTTGTCTTTACTATAATTGACCATGAATTGAATACTCTGTAATTATTGCATTATGATTTCTATTTTTTAATGAGTGGTATTATATATGGTTGCTATCAAATTTAAATCTGAATTTTGATTGGGAGGAGACCAAAAATTAAATTATTTTGATTGTTTGTTCGTTATTTTTTTAAAGATTATATTGATGTAGTAAAAAATTTCTTTATAACACAAGTTGTTTATATTATTTTGTGTCTCGATTAATATTTAAATTTGTAAAAAAAAATTCTTTTCTTTTTCCTTTTTTTCTTTTTTTCTTTTTATCCCTAGCCTACCCCTAAACCTAAACCTAAACCTAAACCTAAACATCTAGTGGCCGAGGCCTAAGGCCCTACTCTAGAGAACAGTAACCGTTTGTAGGATACAAGAATGGCCGTAACAAACACTAAGTGGGGTTTATTGGGAGATGGATTTTAAAAGATTGTTAAATTTTCAAAATCTATTGTTATTGGTTAATAGATTATGACATTATTACTAAAATCTACTGTTATTGGTTTGATAATTTTTAAAATCCATAAAAAATCCATTATTATTCAAAAAGTTTGGATTTGAATGATTCTATGATTCCATTAAAGTCTTTATTATTGGGATATGGATTTTAAACAATTTAACTCATGAAACAAAACTTTCAAAATACTATGTATATCCATAAGATTCTTAAAGTCGTTATAGTAAAATATTTTGATAGATTTTCTAAATGTACGAACTCTAGGCAAATCTACACAAAACTCTTTACAAATGTAACAAATCTCTCGACTCTTAAAATCAAACAAGTCTATATAAATTCATTTCCCAATAACACCCTCCCCCTAAAGGAATCACTAAAATCAATGAAGAAGACATCTCAAAAAGAAGAGCAAAAGAAGCTGATAAAAACCCCGTTGCAAAATCAAAATCTTCCTCTAAACCAAACAATATCATAACGTGAACTAGGAAGAGATACAAAGAAGCGCATAAGGTAACAACGTATAAACCTTTTTTGTTTTTTAATGATGCATCTATTATCGTAAAGAAGGCTAAGGCTAAGATTTTAGTGCTTTCCTTCCTAATCAGTAGATGCGCCTTTCTTTGAGCATTAACTGTGACTAACACTCCGCCACAGAGACGCTATTGCGACAGTAGGCCATCCATCACCACCAACAAAACGCTGCCACGTATCTCAATTTTCTTCTAAAACCCCCTCGATTTAGGGTTCCATCTTCAATCTCTCACAAAAAATGGTTTGTTTCTTCTTCATCCGGTTTCTGCTTTTGATTCGACAAACTTCGTCGCAGCTGGGCTCTGGTCCGCACATTACCGACGTCAATATACTCTTACCTCCGAGGATGAATTTCCCATTGGAGTATCGTCTTCAAGGAAGCGATGACTGCTTCAAATGGTACATTTACCCTCTTTCTATAAACTCATATTTGTTATCTTGTCCAATTTATCTCAGCTTAGATATTTGTTAAACTGTAATTAGCATGAGCTTAATTAATGAATGATTGCCTTTTCTTAACATGGTATTTGTACAAAAGATTAAGGAATTGTTAATTTAATTTCCTTGGTAAACATTTAATCCCATCTTGTTCAAGTTAGAGGCCTCTCTATCCAGCTTAGAAGTCTATGAGTAACTATATAGTTCACTTTTGTTAGGGATCATGTTGATTTTTTTTGGTTTCTAATTCCCATGTCATGGGATCATCACGACATTCTCTTGGTTACGCCTGAGTTTAATTCGAACAGCCATTGCTCGACCGGCGCGCGTCTAAGATCGATTTCTCCATATAGTGGTAGAAAGGAAACTGCAGTTTATGCCACTGATATACATACAAGGATGGTGATTAAGGATCATTGTGGACGTAGTGCTGGGTTTTGTAATTGCCATCCTCCTCTCTCAGAAGAGCTACAACCCCCTCCCCCCCCCCAAACGACCATTAACCGAGCAGGTTCTTTCTACATCCGATTATGTTGTTGTTTTGATTTTAGATACCCTCTTTAGATCATAGGATTTGCTTCTTGTAACATCTTTGACTAGTTTTGGAAACGACCCATTGTGTGGTTCTATTTGATTGTGCATTGAGTTTTGGAATGTTTGTTTTCACGAAATAGATGAGTTATGCGATGAATGGGTCATTGAACCTCTTATACCGTCGATTACAGAAGACGCGAGGCATGAGCCACTAGTTCTTGAAAGGTGTGGTGGAAAACTTCTTTGTATTCTGTCTCATCGCATTTGTAGCCGTTATGCTTATAGATTTTGATTGGTACAGTGCTGCTGGACCGCATACAACGGTTAATGGAAAAGATATGGTGATTTTTTTTATCCCTAACCTACCCGTAAACCTAAACCTAAACCTAAACATCTAGTGGCTGAGGCCTAAGGCCCTTACTCCAGAGAACAGTACCCTTTGTAGGATGCAGAAATGGTCGTAACAAATACTAAAGGAATTATTAAAATCCATGAAGAAGACATCTCAAAAAGAATAACAAAAGAAGATGCTAAAAGCATCATTATTGGAGAGTTCATTTTGGGGCTCTTCAATTTTTTTTATTATTATTTTTTTTTAAACGATTTTTCAAAAAAAAACAAAAAAAAATTAATTGATCAATCACGATTTGACACGTGGCAAGAGAGAGGGGAAGAGACGCCTCTAGCGACTCTCTGCAGAGACGCGACTCTCTTCTCTCTCTGCCACGTCATATTTTTTTTTTCCTTTTTTTTAAAGTTTAGAACCCTCAAAATCTCTCCAATAAAGATGCTCTAAGAACCCTGTTGCAAAATCAAAATCTTCTTTTAAATCAAACAATATCATAACGTGAACTAGGAAGAGATACAAGGAAGCGCATAAGGTAACAACGTATAAACCTTTTTGTCTTTTAGTGATGCATCTATTATCGTAAAGAAGGCTAAGACTAAGATTTTAGTGCTTTCTTTCCTAATCAGTAGAAGATTATTATACCTATCTTCTAATGTAATAGGTCTCGTTCCACCTTTCTTCCTCAACCTAAAAATGAATTCGAGCATTGCACCTAACGCGAGTTTTCCTAAAGCATAGGCAGAGTACTTAATCGTAACTTTTCAGGCATTTTCAGGATCAATAAAACTCAGTGCAGAAAGACAAGTGAGGAACATGGTAATGCCTATGATGAAAGCAAGGAAAATGTCGTTCATGCATATGAAATCACGAATTACTAGGAAATGTAGGCCTAACTAGTTCGATGGCGACCAAAATACTCCGCCGAGAGTAAAGTCAAATGGAATTTTACCTTCACTAAGGTAAGATTTTGAGAAATTGCTGGAATCAGAGGAGTCGATCGAAGTTCTCCGACGCCAGCATTGTGGGTTGAAATAGAGTACGACCAGATTCCGACGCCAAAGCCAAATCAGAGGTTTTGGATTTATGGAGTGAAGGTGTGACTTTCGAGGTCGTTCGAGGTCAAAGATCTTCAACACTAAAGAAAATAAAAAGAAAAATATGTCTAAAGACGATTTGCACTTTTCTCTACGTCAAAGATCTCCTAAAAGAACATAAAAAAAAAGAGCATGACTAACACTCGGCCACAAAGACGCTTTTGCGACAGTTGGTCATCCATCACCACCAACAAAACTCTGACACGTATCTCAATTTTCTTCTAAAACCCCCTCGATTTAGGGTTCCATCTTCAATCTCTCACAAAAAATGGTTTGTTTCTTCTTCATCCAGTTTCTGATTTCGATTCGACAAACTTCGTCGCAGCTGCGCTCTGGTCCGCACATTACCGATGTCAATATACTTTTACCTCCGAAGATGAAGAACCCAGTGGAGTATCAGCTTCAAGGAAGCGATGGGTGCTTCAAACGGTACATTTACCCAATTTCTATAAACTCATATTTATTATTTTGTCTAATTTAACTCAGCTTAGATATCTGTTAAACTATAATTAGCATGAGCTTTAATGAATGATTGCCTTTTCTTAACTTGGTTGTTGTACAAAAGATTAAGGAATGGTTAATTTAATTTCTTTGGTAAACATTTAATCTCATCTTGTTCAAGTTAAATACCTCTCTATCCTGCTTAGAAGTTTGTGAGTAACTATGTAGTTCACTTTTGTTAAGAATCGTGTTAATTTTTTTTTTTTTTTGATATTTTATCAACGTTTGTAAGATGACATTAATTGATATTATTATATTGATGTAAAAATATAAATTAACATCAATTAACTATATTTTATTATCATCATTTAGGTAAATGATACATAATTTACATCAGTTAAGAAACAATACTAGTAAAAGTTTTTTTAAAATTATGTTAATTTTCTTGTTTTTTTAACTAAAACTACTTTTTTTTTAAACTAAAATCATTTATCAATGAATAGTTAAAAAAATTTAAAATGACACATAGCAATTTCAATTTTGTAGTGCCACATGCCAGCATATTAAAGCTCAATATAAAAAACATTTTACTATATTTGAATAGATAGTTATAAGCTACTCTGTTCCGATAGTTTACTCTGTTTCGGTTAATGAGAATAACAACTTGATGTGATTAATTACCCTGCACTCTCATGTGTAAATGCAAAGTGGGAGTACTTCAAAAGCTAATAAATACAATAACAATAAATTACAAAAAAAGACCCCAGAAAAAAACCTAAGTCAACCAAAAATGAGTAAAAAAATACTCTTTGCGGAATTTTGCTTGGTCACTCTGTTTCCACAACAAGAAGATCAGAAGATCACAGAAAAGACCAGTTCACAAACAAGAAAGCAAGACAATGAATACTATTGTTGTTGTTGTTATTGTCTTCAGAGTCAGCGAACACTTTCCATGAAACAGCTTGCTCGTACGAAACATGTCTCCCCATTGTCGACACACACATTCCAGATGGTAAGCAAGCAAATCCCTGAAACAACAACAACAATTATAAACCCACAACAATTCTCAGGACAAACATGTTTTTTCTTTTCTTTTTTAATCAGGTCAATAAATAAACAACAAACAACTTTGTTTTTTTTTTGTTTTGACCTGTTGCATTAGCTTGGCAAAATCTGGACAGAGAGCTTTACGGCCTGACTCGTCAAAGATCTTCTCCAATGTGATGTCTTGCAATGCAACGAGCGTTGTCTCCAACATGTCTAGACCGGCCTGGTTCGCAAACATAAACACTGGCTGTGGCTGCAACATATCATTGAACCAACCCCAAAAGGTTACAAGATTATGTCTAAACCAAACCGAAAAGACAAGAGAACCAAAACGTAAAACCAAAGTTTGATAGAACCACACACCTTCAAAGAGCAACACAATATAGCATCTTGGTGATCCCATAGTTGTCGTAATAACGAATCGCCTCCAAGTGAGTCTGACCTCAGCAACTCAGAGCCTAGGTGTTGACTGTATATGCGTTAACAAGCACCCAAGTAAGCAGAAGAAACATGAGAGAATCTTCTAAAGATGAGAGCCATTAAACAAAGAGGAAACTCACTTGTAACTTTGGCAGATCCACAGAGCAAGAGTAACAGCTTCAGGTGACCCCGGAGATAACTTGGAACCAGAAACCGGGTTTAACCCTGAAGGTGAGACCGCCATAGCAACCCGTTGAACGGAGGCAATCACGCTCCTCACATACTGGCAAGCCATATTGGCAACATTCTCTTGCAAGTTATTCTCAAAGGGGAACTGAAAAGCGATTGTGAGTATGCACCGCGAGCTCGGGTTAGAACCATTCTCTGTTGCTGGGCTCACGTCAAGGCTTGAAGTTAAGTCTAATGTCCGGTGGTTAGCAGCCAACAAGTCCTGAGCATCGCCCTGTATCAAGGCAGAAAATGTCTTAGAGATCAAAGAAACCATTATGAACCAACCGGTCATAGAAAAGGAAGAAGGTAATACCGTCTTAGCATCGACGGGTATGACGCGAAAACCAGAAGGAACAAGTGGAGCATCATCCGGAAACATCTCATTGATTGGAGCAAATACTAGCTCTGAACAAGCTCCAACAGCATTCTCATCAATCCCAGTACATATCTGTAGAAGATGTACATCCCGAGAGACAAACGCGTCTTCTTGAACAAGAGAATGGCCTTCTAATCTAACAACTTCAAGCATCTGAAGCATAAAAACCAAATAACATTAAGAATGACACCGATGATATTGATATTGACACTGATACAGATAGCATCTCGTTGCAAAAAAAAAGAGCCTACCTCTTCATTTTCGATTGTATGCCCTAATGGCATTATGATTTGGCTACCGGTGAATCGTGTAGGCCTCATTCCCGGATAAGCAAAGGCACCCGATTTCAGTGTGGCAGCAGAATACGCGTCAACATTGAAATCAGCCCACTCAGACCGATGCTCCCTTAGAAATCGAATGAGAACCGCAGGAGGAACATTCTATTTACACCAAAGAAAGACAAAAGCAAGCGTTCAAGAAAACTTTCAAAAGCTGCAACAGAGATGTCTTGAGAAAACCGTATAAAGAACTTACTTGAAGAAGCATTGAAGCCTTGGCACAGAGAACACCTCCGAGAAAAGAGAGGGAATCAGAGATACTATTCAAATGCTTTGTAGAGTTAACAGCAACAATTATGTCTTCTGCTCCGTTACAATGCATTATGGACCACCCATCGTCATTAAACCCATTAACCGCGTCATTGAAGCCTCTGGTACAGAAAGAGAGGAAGAAAACAGAAAACAATTCAAACCAAAAGAAGCCAAAAAAAGAAGATATTTGCATCAAATGGTGAATGCTTGTATAAAACCAGACCTGCTTAATCTTTGGCTAAAAGTTCTCAAAACCGCAGGCTGTCTTCCTAATCCGTATACTGCTTCCCCATTTGTCTCATGCGCTATTTGCCTGATATACCGCAACGCCTAAAACCCGAAACGAAGAGCCAATAATCATTATATAGAACAAGAACAATCTTAAAAGCACTCGACTCATATCTACTTACAGCAATTGTCATTTTCTGTGCAACTACTTTGGATGATTCATAAAGGGGTCGCAGCACGTCTGGGACACTCCAACCCTGCAAGAACAATGACTTGGAACCAATTCTTTTCGGAAATGTTGAGGAACATGTAGAGAAGGAGAATGACTTTTTAGCTATAACTTTCGTACCTCGAGATTAATGTGATCGACGATGTGAATTATGGAACCACCACCATCACAAGGCCTTATTAAGTAGCCACTAGGAAGCATTTCTGCTCTCACAAACTGAGCAGCGGAAGAAGCATCAGGACCAGCTCCAGAACCAGAAAGAGACCTCTCACAAACCTTATAAAATAAGCACACAGAGAATATCAATTACCAAAGAGAGTTTTTTTTATCATCAACATTCGAATCTCATGAAGACATTGTGAGATATGTGTGTACCACAAAACTGCCATTCTCAAGGCTTGTAGTGTATCTCAGTGTCCAGAAATCACGGGCAGGAGCCAAAGTCGTCGGTGCATATGTCTGATAAAATTAAAAATAATCAAATGTGATTGCTAGAAATTGCTAGAAATAGGATACTAAGTGGAAAGAGGAGCCGCAGAAACAAGACTTCACCTGCATATATACGAGCTCGATCGTTCCACCATTACCGGCAGGGAACATTGTGAAAACTTCAAGGCTACGACAGTCGCGGAACCAAGACGGTCGATCTTTGAGGATCTCAGCAATCTGCAAATGTTATAACAACAAACCCAAAAGCTTACAACAGAAGAAAAGAAAAGAAAAAAAGATTGAGAACTCCAAATCTTGCGTCTGCTTTAAGTGTGACATAGCAAACCACTTTTTACCTTCATAGGTTCTAAACTAACAAGACCACATGCTCGAGCTGCCACGCCATTGCTTCTTTGCGAAATGGCGAAAATGCCAACCGAATCCGGACCAGGCTGCAAACACACAACAATGACTCATTCACCTCTCAGTACACATGTCACACCATAGATATAAGCATAAGCAACTGGCACATATATTACCTTCATCCCAGGCATCTGGACCCAATCAACAGCAGTTCCTGTAGCCTTTGAAAGGAACTCTGCCAAGGTCTCCTCCGCAATCGCGAGCAATCTGCCAAAACAACACAAGTTAGTTATATCCACGCGCAGGACAAAGATCCGAACTAAGTTGTATTGATTCCTCTTTGCTTACCCTGCATGACTATTTGCATCTCTAAGAGAATGCTGAGGAGTTGGATCCACCGAGTCGCAGCTAACATCAGTCCCCTGAAATTTCACAAACACCGTAAACATCAGAGAACTCGCAAACACCGAACCAAACGAATCAAGACTTGTTCTTTCTCTTTATACGTACCACTGTGGTCAGCTGCTGCTTCATATATCCGTTTTCACAGACAAGATGAGAAACCTGTTTCTGAAGCCTATCGTTCTCCTCCATCAACAGCTTATTCATAGCTGAAAGCTTCCGGTTTACGCTCTGCAGCCTCGAAGCCTCTTTCCTCTGTTTATCTCGACACCTAAAACGTACAAAACCAATCACCACACACACATATATCCAATTTTTGTCTCTCTTATTCCCTAAAGACAAAGTAAGTCAACAGTGAAATTACAACTAACTAATGAAGAGAATCTGAAGATCATTTTAAGGAGAATCTAATCCACACCCACCAAATCTTCACTAAAAAGATCCTAACTTTTGGCGAGAATACTAGATACCCAGTAATCTAAACAAACCAAAATTACAAATCTTTTGAGTCTTTTTTGTTTGTTACCTTCGGTTCTGAAACCAGACTTTGATCTGCTTAGGTTCGATATGGGCCAAAATGGGGCATTCTCTGATCAGCTGTTGACGGCGGAGAGAGGTGGGTTTAGGACACTCTGAGTAAACACGCTCGAGGGCTTCAACTTGCTCCGCCGTGTACCTTACATACTTGCCGCTACTATCCAAATGCCGATTTATATTGTCACCGCTCTCATGGTGATTCGCCACCGCCATCGCCATTTTTTTTTTCTTATAATAATAAATCTTCAAACTTTCCGACGGTTTTTTTTTGGGTACTTTAACACTGGGATTCGAGCTTCTCTCTCTCTCACCTTTTTTTTTTTTTGGTTTCTTCTTTATCTTTATCTAACTTCTTCGGAAAATCCGTCGTTTCTTAAGAGAAACGGAAGTGAATGTGTTGTCTCTTTTGTTTTCTCAGACAAAGAAGATTCTATGGTCGTGGCTTCTAGTGAAAGACCAAAGACAAGTGGAACGCAAATTTTGAAAAAGAAACAGAGACCAACAAAAAAAGAAAAGTGTTTTCAGACTTGTAAGAAAATAAGAAGTTGAGGAAAAAAAGCTTACGGAAGATCTGAGAATTTTTACAGATTCTTTCAAGAAGACAACAGGCTAATACAGAGAATCAACCAAAAATACTTTTTACTTCAAGATTTGAAAAAATAAAAAAGAAACCAAATTTTCACTCTCACAATCTCTCTCTCTCTCTTTCAAAGAAAAGAGTCACGGCGAGATTGAATCATTATGAGGACACAATAGGACAAGAGCAAAAAAACCAAACAATGGATGAAGCAAAAAAAAGTAGACACAAAACTTTACCAGTCAAAACAGAACAGGAATCTCATCAAATCACATTACAAAAAGGTCTTCAAATTTCTTTCTTTTTCACAGAGAATAACAAAAACAAATGTTCTCTCAGAAATTAAAGAGAGAGAGAGAGACTAAGTGATCTGTGTCTGGTCTGAACATCGAACAGTAAGAGAGAGAGACAGGGAAAGGAGTTTGCACGCAAACCGACAAGCTGTGCCATAAGCAAAAAGAAAAGTGTTTTTAGAAAAACAAATAAATTTAATTAAAATTTTAATAAATAATACGGCGGGCATTTACGAAGTTGTCCCTACTTTTTTTGTCTGAAATGACAATATAGGGATCCAACTACTGGCCCCTCTTTACCCCTCTCTATGTCATTTATTTATGTCAACTGATTTGACCCAACGTCTCTTTTATTCTTTTTTTTTTTTTTTGTAACCACTGTCGTTTTTCAACTTTTTGGTTTTTTTTTCTCACAACACAAACATATTTTAGTAAATATATATATATATATACAAAAGAAATCATATATATATATATACAAAAGAAATCAACCATGATGTTGGTGTAGATAGTAGTTACACGGGCCAGGGCCTTATACGAGGAATATAAGGCCTCATGCTATCATTTTTGAAGCTACATTTCAAAAAAAAAAATATCAAGTGGCCTTACCTTTTACAATCCTCTTCATTTGATCACTATTTAAAAGATTTTTATAATTTTAAGATTACAGTGTTACTGATTTATGGATTCTTAGTAAAATTTTGTGTTAGTTTGATACATTTAAATTTTATTCAAATATATTGTTATTAAAAATAGTTATTATTGAATTTATAATTCTATTAAAATCTATCAAAGTTTTTGGTAATCAGTGTTTACGGGTTTTGAATTTTAAAAAAAAATGAGTCCATAAAAAAATGATTCTATTTTTCTCTTCGTTTCTTAGGTTTTTATCATCGAATATAGATATAAATTAAATGTGTGTAGTGGCCGATCCGACAAAACTACTTAAAAAATAAAAATAAAAAAATGATTTTTTCATAATTTTTTTTATTAAAAATATGCATTACCCGAATTTGAATCAAAATAACATATCAAAGGGTTGAACACTAGCACAAATAGTAGGTTAATGTTATATAGTTAGGGTGAGCATTGTTAGAGATGGGTTTATCACCCCTCTAAAAGACCCTGCTTAAATCTAGCTCGGCCCAATGATATACGATTATGGGCCTGCTCGGCTCGGCCAACAGTTTAGGTCGGCGCCGCCCCCGGAAGAGATCCGACGATAGAGTTATGTTCTCCGAAGAAAATGGGAACTTTCTCTTAAAGATGAGGAGGTCGGCCCGAAGAAAAAGGAAATCTTCCTTTTCCCGAAAAGCAAAGAGGTCGGTTGGCCGACTTATACCTATTATAAATAGGTGGCGACCAGGCCTGTGGAGAGGATCCGTAATTTGACTCTCGAGATCTAGGACAAACTCCGTCACGAAAGATAGGTTTTTAGATCTCGATTTATCGTTCGGAAGGTTTAGGTCGGCGTTCTTATTCCGACGACCTAACCACCGTTGTACCATCTCCGAGCTCCGGCTAAATTAATAAAGACTTACTCTTTTCTCCCACAAACTATTACTCTGCTCTCAGGTTTTTATCATCAAATATAGATATAAATTAAATGTGTGTAGTGGCCGATTCGACAGAACTACTTAAAAGATAAAAAAAAATGATTTTTTCATAACTTTTTGGTTTATTAAAAATATGCATTACCCGAATTTGAATCAAAATAACATATCAAAGGGTTGAACACTAGCACAAATTAGTAGGTTAAATGTTATATAGTTGAGGTGAGCATGTTTATTTGTATGAATGCATTTAGTGTATGGTCGGCTACGTGTGGAACGTTCTAAGATGATTTGTGTGTTAATTAGGAATACAATCACACAGAAGCTCGGGAAATGAATGTTATTGCTCGGCCCGTACAATATCTATGTCTAAAACCCATCACAAAAATTATGTCTTATATTAAAAAAATACACAAAATTTTGATGCGCATAAAATGACTAACATATTTTGGCGGCTAAAACCCTAGCTTTATGGGCTTTAGTCCAGGGCCGGCCCTGCATATAATCAATGTAATTTTTGAAACATTTTTAGTGGATTATAGCGATGGGGTTTATCGTAGATTGGTTGTCTGAACCGAGTAATTTGTCTTTGTAAATACTTGTCGGATATTTCCTATAAAATAATCTGCGATAAAAAAAAAAAAATGGAAATTTACTTCCAAAACAAAATTGATTCTCTTTCTCTCTTCCTCTCAGCCAGTCAAAGCCTTAATTGTTGACTTGTAACTTGTTAAATCTCATGTGCCTTTGTTAGATTGAGAAAGAAAAGCAACGACAAAAAAAAAATCAAAAACAAAAAACATGTCAAGACCAATTTTGAAGATTCACTGACTTCGATTATTTCAAGCGCAAAATTTGAGTTTGTTTCTGCAATAATAAGAAAGAGAAGAAAATTCATGTGAAACATTTGATTTTTTTTTTATATAATTAATAATATTTCATTTTTTATTTAAACGATAAAATGTAATCATCTTTGATGCTAATGTTTGGACAGTTTTTTGTTAGTTCGAATTGAAACAGTTTTACGGATTGATAAAACAAAAATGTTATTTTACTAATGAATAATCTTTCAATTAGAATGAATCGTAAGTGCGAATCTATTGTTTAACGAATGATTCAGACGTTGGTTGTTGAATTTGGCTGCTAGGGGTCAGCTCCGTAGGGTTCTCGGTCGCTTGCTCATGAAGCAAAAGTGACAAAACGACGGTTAGATCTTATTCCCATTGACTTTTGAGGTGAATCTGCCTATTGAATTTATTTTGTCCACAGTGACAGTTAACAAATCGTTTGGTTTCAAATGCTTTAAACTATGGGTTTATTTGAAAAACATATATACTAATTATAAGAAAACACAAGCAAATTCGAAACATGATTTCATGGATCCGTAGCTCGGAAGATAACACATACGTAGAGTCTCTGCAAGCGTGGTTTGCAGCTCAAAGATAGAGTAAAAATTTCAACCTATGTCTCTGTTTTTCTTCTATAATTATTTTAACATATAATTCAAAAAAAAAAACACAAACACAAACAAATGATAAAATACAAACGCAATCAAACAATCAAAGGCATATATGAGAACATTATACTATTGGCGAGCTATATATATGAGAATTGATTGTTTGATTGCGTTTGTATATATAAGAAACATATTGGAGGTCCCTCGTATGAAAGTGGTTGCGACAAGTCTTAAATTTTGACTATGCACGGAGATAAGAATGCGATGTCCCCATTAAATTTCACATATAGTACAAACTTAATTATCGCATATAGTACAAACTTATTTGAAACAAAATACCCAAAAAAGTCAAAATGCGACATCCCTTCTTGCTTTTACATTTTGCAAAATTCCTTTCTAGTGTTTAATTTTTACTTTATTTGTCAATAGATTGTTTTCTACTGTTGGCCTTGATGGGATTAATATTCCACCACTTTGTCCCCTACCCACAAAGTTTCCCACCAAAGTTAACCTCTAATTTCCTTCTTTTTCTGATTAAGCTCCAAAAATATCACAAATTCTTGGTATATTATCAGATGTTGGAATTTTTTTTAATAAGAAACAATTTTGATTTTGTAACAAATTAATGTGTCAATGAAAAAAATGATGAATATATAATTTTGATATTTTGGGATTATGAAAAAAAAATAGTTAAAACATTGTATTCAAGAGTCAGATGATACATGTTCTTCGTTGTTGGATGAGGTTGAGGTAGATGCTTGTCATCTGGAGGGATGAATTTCGCTCCGAATGTAGGAACATGCACTCACGAGAAAACGATTTTAAAGGGATTCTAGAAGGGGGGAAAGGTGTTTTCTTCACGAACGTTCTCAGATGCCCAAGTTAGACGTATTCAACCGAAAACAGATAATTGTAAGGTGTTTGTATAGGTTGAGTGAGGAGCCTCATATGTAGATCGGAACTCCTATTTGTTGTTTTGATGGAATATTGCATGTTAACCATATCATCCGGGAGTGTGTTAGAGCTATTTCATGCTGATAGGTCAGTTATTAGCGGTTTCTTAGGGATATGAGGAAGGGGAACTAACATGGAGTGAGGCTCTTGTCTGGTCACAGTCGAATGAATCAGTAGTTGATTTTAGTGGAGATCGTCCGGGACTTAAGTGGGTTCTGGATCGGACTTGGCGACTCTGCATCCTCCTGTCTCTGATTTTTGAAAGTATAAGGAAAGTACCCAGTAGGTGTTTGTGGACTTATGACCGCGAACCCTCTCATTTCCTCCCCTTCTCGACCGACCCCTTTTCTAGTTTGGTTCCCATCTCCTTTCTATAGGAGTGAGACATTTCTTCTCATTGGTTATTTTATATCGGCTGAGTCGTCCCATCCTTTTTTGGGATCGGCGAGCTTAACCCAATCACTCTGCTGGATGAGTTTTATACTTGCGGTATACGGGTAGGTACCTTATTGGTGGTCATCTAGTGATGTGTCGTCGGGAGTTGGTTCCTGCAAAACCGGCTCCAACACATTGAAAATATTAAATTTATTTTTAATGTAAAATTTATTACTAAGGCTGTAACTGGTGTTAACAAAATGGAATATAAGGAATCAAGGGAATAAATTTTAGATGAAATAAAAAAAATAGAATGGAATAAAAATTGAATTTCATTCATTCTTTACCATTTTTGAAGTGGAATACTTTTTCAAAATAATTTGTTTTTTTTTCTCTATGGAATGAATGGAATAAATGGAATGATTTTTCATTTTCTTTCCTTATATCTATATCTGGTAACAATTTTATGGAATTTAATGGAATACTCAATTGCACAATGATTTTATTTCTAAAAATTGCAATCTAGTTGCAGCCTAATAAAAATATACATCATAAATCCAAGCTTTTATAAAGTGAAATAGAGCTTTAAATAAATATTAAAAAAATCGGATTAAAAAACACTTAGCCGTTCTAACCATAGTTGGAAAGGGTTTGGAAGACAAGCTATTTCGTAATGTAGACGTGTAGAAATTATGTTTTTGAATATTGTATTTTCAATGAGCCGAATAGATAATCAATTGAGTAACATAATTTATGAGGAATCTGGTCATTTTTCTTGAGCTAAAGATGGTGGATGGTGGTTTGAATTTCCTGTCCAGAGTTAGGTTGGTTCCCATAAAAGCGTTTCCGATTTCAAACCAAACGGTAAGAGAGTAGAGGTAAGCAAAAAAAAAACAGATGATCATGCGTTTTGTCATGTTCACCACCGAAAATATACGTTTGAGCATGATTCTATTTGCGCGTACGAATTCTCGTGGAAAGGTGCTCCAAGATATCACAAACCGGATTTTTGAGAAAAGAAACATACGCCATATAATGCGGTAAGCACATGAGAGCTATCCACAAAATCACTCTATTTCATAAAAACATCGTTGCGGGAGACCGAACACTCAACACCAACAATTAACAATACTTGTATACCCGCAGCGATAATTATCGTATAAGATCTTTGCTCATCTTAACTTGACATAGCATTCCAAAATCTATTTTGTTATGCTTTCAATTTCTTTGGTCTAGTTAATTAAGTTGACGATAAATATTAACAAGATATGAATAGAACGGATTTATGTATTAGATAGCTTACAAGAGTATATATACAACTAATAGAAATCCTAAGGTATCCGACAAATATGGAAATACGTATACACTATAGAATATATACAAATTTGTCTTCTAATACTCCTTCTCAAGTTGGCGCACAGAGATCACGAATGCCCAACTTGCCACGAAAATACTCGAATGCTTGTATACCAAGAGCTTTTGTGAATATGTCCGCTTTCTGTTCGGAGGTATGAACATAGGATGTAACAAGGGCGCCTTTTACTATCCTATCTCGTATATAGTGACAATCTGATTAGATGTGTTTGGTTCTTTCATGGAATACGGGGTTTGCTGCAATGTGAAGTGCGGCTTGGTTATCACAAAACATCTTCTTAGGTTTATCTAGCGGTTCACCAAACGCAGATAGGAGCTCACGTATCCATTTGAGTTCCGAGCAAGTGTAGGACATAGCTCGATACTCCGCCTCCGCAGAAGATTTTGACACAACGTCTTGTTTCTTTGTCTTCCAAGATATCGTTGAATCTCCAACCATAACAACGAAACCAGTGACGGATTGCGGCGTCATTGGACATGAGGCCCAGTCAGAATCACAATATGACGATATACTTAAATCATCATCCACCTTATATAAAAGGCCTTGTCTGGGATGTTCTTTCAGATATCGCACATCCTGCAATGCTGCGTACTAATGCTTCAACCGAGGTTCATGCATAAACTAAGCCAGTAGATGCACAACATACGTAAGCTCGGTCTCGTAAAAGTCAAATACACCAGTCGTCCCACCAACCTTCGATATTGTTCTGGATTATCAAATAGTTGCCTTCATCAATCGCGAGTTTATGATTTTCAACAAGTGGAGTGGCCACATGTCTTCCTCCCAATAATCCAACTTCATTAATAATATCCAACGCATATTTTCTTTGAGACAAATAGATGCCTTCCGGAGATCGTGCCACCTCAATCCCTAGAAAATATTTCAAAGCACCCATATCTTTCATGTGAAAGCATTGGCTCAAGTAACCTTTAAAACGAGAGATCGCATCATCATCATTTCCACCAATAAGCAAATCGTCAACATACACAATTACGTACAAATGCATCTTTCCTCGTGTTAAGGTGAACAATGAGTAATCCTTGTATGATTGTATAAATTCATAGTCGAGGAGTGCATTCGCAAGCTTTGAAACCAGCAACGAGGAGTTTTTTTAAGACATATAAAGATTTTCGCAGCTTACATACCTTGTTCGGACCCGAACTACGAAAACCCGGTGGAAATTTCATATAAACCTCTTCCTCCAAATCACCATGTAAAATGCATTGTGAACATCCATTTGATGAATAGTCCACTTCTTAATCGCTGCAACTTTAAGGAACATACGGACCGTAGTCATTTTAACAACTGGTGCGAACGTTTCTTTATAATCTCGTCCCTCCTTTTGCCGATTTCCAAGAGCCACTAGACGAGCTTTGTGACACTCAATCGTACCATCATCATTAAATTTCAACTTAAAAATCCAACGACATCGAATAACGATCTTTCCTGGTGGCAAATCCACAATATCCTACGTGTGTTGCTCCTCCAAGGCACCAATCTCATGTGACATTGCATCTCTCCATTCTCTTAGTTGCATCGCCTCCAAAAATGATTCCAGTTCATAACTAGTTGTGACCGCAGCAAGGAATGCCACATGGGAGGCTGAAACCCGATCACATGAGAGATAATTGGCAATAGGGTAAGTGAACGTACCTGAGCTAAAAGACGCCGAAGGTGCAGGAGAGTGTGTGGGGGGGGGGGGGGTTTAGTGATCTGAGCTGAGTAAACAATGTAGTCTTTCAAACGAGTCGACTGCGTACATTGTCGTTGACTTTTACATGATTCAGAAGTAACAAGAGTTGTCTCTGGTGAAGCAGAGAGTGGTTCATGCGCAGCAACCGGTACCGAAGAAATCATGTTCTCCTCTGAACTCCCCCTTACGACTAAAGATTCATCTGCAGGAGCCACAACCATAACCTGTGGAGTCTCCAAAAAATCATCATCACAAAACAACACTGATTTTGGAAACGAAGGTGGGGGCACCGTATTGTTTTGCTCGAGTGTTGAAAATGGGAACACCGTCTCGTGAAAAATCACATCCCACGAGATAAAAACATCATTTGTTTCGAGAGCATACATTCTCCAACCCTTCACTCCATACGGATAGCCGACAAAAAATAAATCTTTTACTTTTCTCACCAAATTTGTCCTTGTCACGTGAATATTTATGAACATATCCCAAACAGCCAAAAACCTTAAGAGTCTCAAACGGAGGATTTTTTCCAAAGAGCAGCTCGTAAGGAGTTTTACCATCCAACAATGGCGTAAGAGTTCTATTAATCAAGTGACCAGCAGCAAGAACACACTCACCCCAGAAACGCACCGGCAACGATGCTTAGAACATTGGAGAACGAGCCACATTAAGTATATGGCGATGTTTGCGTTCAACTCTAACATTTTGTTGCGGCGTGTTCACACAAGAAGTGTGATGAATGATTCCTTCCCTCTCGAAATAACTCTTCATACAAGTGAATTATGTTCCATTGTCACTTCGTATAACTCGTACCTTCCGGTCAAATTGATGAGTTACCATTGCACAGAATTTCTGCAAAACTTCAGACACTTCACGTTTTTCGAGCAACAAATATATCCAAACCGCTCTCGAATAGTCATCAACAATCGTGAGAAAATAAACAGCTCCTGATGAAGACGGAGTTCGATAAGCACCCCAAAGATCACAATGGATTAAATCAAATGCAGCAACAACTTTATTAATACTCTGAGGAAAAACATCACGAGTTTGCTTTGCTCGATAACAAATATCACAACCTCCTTCAGTTTCACATGTCTACCAACGTCAATAGAACTAGATAAAAGAGATAAAACACGACTAGAAGGGTGGCCTAAATGACGATGCCACAAATCTCGTTGTCTGTTGTTTGTTGCTTTATTCGCTTGTCCACCAAAAACACTCTTGAACTTGTAAACCCCATCGCACTCTTCACCCGCACCAATCAACATCTTCGAGGTATGGTCCTGCAAAACGCACAAGTCCTCAGTAAAACTCATAACTCCTTTTGTAGCTTTGAGCAATTTGGCTACTGAGAGAAGAGAATATGTTAATTCTGGTGAATACAAAACATTGGATAACCATAAGTCACCACCCAAACATAATCGACCTTGCTTAGTAGCCAAAGCTCTATGACCATCTGGTAAGGGAATAGAGCAAGGAACAATGTCTACTGGATTTTGCAGAAAAGAGAGTTCCGAAGTCATGTGGTGCGATGCACCTGTATCGATTATAAATTATGTCTTACCAGAAAGTTTATCATTGCACTCTGTTCTCTTCTGCTTACTCAAGAAGCCAATCAGCGCATTCCATTGCTCATCACTCAGCTGGAGCAGGGATCCACGATCAAAGTCTCCCTCGCGCCTAGCCGCTGCCATCGGTTGTTGCACCTGAGCCGCATTCGTGGACCCAATTATTTCAGAAGCCATGGTTGCATGAGCACTAGACGTACCACGTTCTCTGCCAGAGCTCCCTGCAACACCACCACCTCTACCAGAACGACCTCTGGCGCCTCCTCTTCCACCAAAATTTCTCCCCCTTTCACCCCAACGTTCCGGATATCCGTTTAATTGAAAGCAATCTGAGACATCATGACCATATTTTCCACAGTGTGAGCATGTCACTTATTTGTCACGAGACTGGTATGTCCCCGTTTTCCCTCTATTTCCATTATGTGCTGAGAAACCAACAGCTTATGTTTGCTCGTCTCTGCTCTGAGCGATACCTTGTTGTCGTTCATCACGAACAAGACACTGATATATCTGCGCAAGTTTAGGTAAAGGCTCCATGTTAATGATATTAGAGCGTATTGACCCAAACCTCGCATCATCTAATCCCATCAAAAACTGATGCGATCGTTCTGCATCCAAATCTTGTGCAAGTTTTGCTGCAAGTTCTCCACAGCTGCATGAATGCAGCGGTGTATAAACCACAAGCTCATCCCACATCTTCTTAAGTCGACCATAAAACATCATGACATTTTGCCCTTGCTGTTTGCAATTCGCAATATCCGCCTTCAATTCGCAATATCCCACATCTTCTTAAGTTCTCCACAGCTGCATGAATGCAGCGGTGTATAAACCACAAGCTCATCCCACATCTTCTTAAGTCGACCATAAAACATCATGACATTTTGCCCTTACTGTTTGCAATTTGCAATATCCGCCTTCAGTTCATGTACTCTTGGTCCGTTGCCCACAGAGAAGTGAAGCTTCATATCTTCCCACAACACGTGTGCGTCATCCACCAACGATATCGTCGTTCTCAGCATTGACTCAATCGTATTCATAATCCACGCCACAATCATCGAATGAACAACTTCCCATTGTTCAATTTCACCCACCAATGTTGGTTTCGTCAAGGTACCATCAACAAAACCAAGCTTTCTCTTCGTACGCAAGGCATTCCGCACATGCTTCGCCCAATCTTTATAGTTATCTCCTTTTAGTTGCACTGTTGTTATCAAACTTCATGGCCCTTCTGATGGATACAAGTACAGTGGTGAGGAAGTTGGAGTTTCCTGCACCGCCACCAAAGCTCTTCCTGCACCACCTTCCGCCATAATTGTAGCCGCTCAGAAAAGAAAAAAAATTAGGTCTTTTTAGGCTTTGCTACCATAACAAGATATGAATAGAACGGCTTTACCTTACAAGAGTATATATACAACCAATAGAAACCCTAAGGTATCCGATAAATAAGGAAATACGTATACACTATAGAATATTTATAAATCTCTCCTAATAAATATGCTCGATAGTTTGTTAAAATTATTTTATTTTATATGGAATCACCTTAATTACATATTTAATAGTGAATTTTTTTTTTGAAGTATGTGAATTTCTTTTTGATGTTAAAGAGTTTTCATTCACTGATAAATAAGTAGAGATAAAAGAATCAAATTGGAACCATTAGAGCACCTCTAAGGAGTCTTTCAGTAGGATTCTATAATTAAAAGAAAAAAAAATAGAGTGAATTTCTCAAAAATATAAAAATTTAAACACAAAAGGTTTTACATGTAGAACCTCTTTGAGAAATCTTCAAATATAAAATATTTAAAATATAATTTTTTTGTTTGAAAAACCTTCCATAGTTTCTCATCATAAAATTAAGAAAGAAGAGGAATCAGCACCAATGCTAAAAGAGTGGAGTACAAAGGAAAAACATTTCCTAAACCACACTTCAACCGGAGATATATAAGAGAAACCGAAACAAAACCAAACCCATCAAATAATTAGAGGACAAATCTTTGAGGATATATAAGGTAAAAATCGCAATTACTTTTGACCAGCAAAGAAGAAGAGAAGATTTATGAACCCAGATTTTGGAGAGCCAAAGATTTGTTTTTAGCCACCAAATCTGTGGATAGCCCATCATTCGTGAAGTACTCATATACTCATTAGTAATTATGACGTTGAAAAACAATCGCTGACTATATCGAACTCGTCATGTTAGACGATTCAGCCCGTATGCGTGGATTGTCTCAAATGGGATTCCATGTTGGCTTATTTGTATGGTACCAGGATATGTTCAACATCATTCCATGCGTTTAATAAAAAGTGTCATTTTAAAAATTTATTTTTTATTTACAAACAATATCTTTGTGTACTTACAATGCAATTTTTTAAACAAAAAATCCAGTTTTAACTTTTTTTACTAAATAGTACTATGTGCCATGCGTAAACTAATATATTTATTAATTATTTTATAATATTTGGTTCTAAAATTATACAGTATATTATAAAAAACTTTTAAAATTTTAGATTTTTTCAATGCTTAGAGTTTTTATGAAATATTTAGGACATAATTATTTAAGTAGATATTATTTAAATTTGATGAATTTGTGAGTTGTAATCAATAAACTATTTAATTAAATATAATATAAAATATTGATTGACCAACTCCAAACTGATTGACCATCTCATATTTTAATGTAGCGTGAATTTTGTCATCTGATAACAGAAATTTAACATTATGAATTTATGATTAAACAAACAGACAAAATAAAAATAAAAAATCAGCAAAACATCTCAAGTAATAAAAGTAATTAAATAGTCGAAAAACATACTTTTTTTTACTAAGGTTTCGAAAAACATACATTTGAGTCGATTACAACCATCTCAATCATAAGACTACTGAGTATAGTTTCCAAAGTTATATGATTTTTTTTTTTGAATTGATTTTCCAAAGTTATATGATTTTCACCTTTATTTTTTGCATATTTAAGAAAATAAAAATTAGAAAAGTTCAGGTAATGTTGGAAAAAACTGATGAGTGAAATGGCTAATCAAGGCAATTCTTATATAATGTATAAACTTAGGGTTTCTCACTTATGACAAAATTATGATCGATAATTTGAAATTTTGTTTACATAATAGATATGAGACTAAAAAGAGTGTATGATTATAATTGGCTCCTAATTTACCAAATAATCTGAAATTAATATAATAGATATCATACTAAAAATTAAGTGAGATTATAATCTCCTTTTCTTTAAAGATTTAATACAGTAATAGATTATCGACATTCGTGATATGCTCAACGTGTATTAATTGCCATGTTGGCTATATCATCAATGCAAAAAAAAAACAATATGTTTGAAACCCTTCAATGCAAAGCAAATAGAGATTTAATATGCTGTTTTTTGGTTCTTCCATTGGGTGATTATATATAGAGTATTGATTCTATAACGTTATGTTATGTTACCATTTTGTATATATGAAACGAAAGTCCTTTCCCGCTAATTTATTCTTGATTTCTCTTTCTTTTTTTTACTCGCCTTTTGGTAAAATGTTTTTAGACAATTAGAGATATTTTAAACATACCACAGATATAGACGGATGGATCATCACACATCTGTGTATGTTGGATTATTTGTAACCCGACTCATATCAAACAGATGAGTACTCAATTGGACAGTGTGGTTTTATATATTTGAAAATTTGAGGAAATAAACAAATGATACATTTTGTACTCTTTACTTCTGAAATGATATAACTACATGTCCCGGAAACATAATCACGGATTTACACTTCAGTGCGTGGCATAAACTACTTTAGATTTTAAAGATGGCGGATAAGGAAGATGTGCCTTAGATTGATTAATCACAAAAAAATCACTCCACTTGGTTGAGGATAAAGAAGATGTGCCTAATTAATTGATTAATCAGCTACTTTAAGTGTGACTACGTACAGTCTACATCACTAATCACTATTATTTAAAACACTTAAATCACATTGACTGATTGCTGATCTAAGCCTTACTTCACGATCGAACGAGCTTAAGGGTTCATTTGAATATACATGAAACTAACCGCATTTGTTATGAACACGTAATGCGACATGATATTGTTTACCAAGAGAGACTTTTCAAAATTTATATTCCCTCTGTTTTTTTTTAATTGTCATTTTAGGTTATTTCACACATATTAAAAAAATAATTAATTTTTCTGTTTTACCCTCTAATTAATACACTATTTTATTTGATATAATCAATTAATAAGGTAAAAAGTAGGGTTAAAACTGGAAAATCTACCATAAATTTGTATTGAAATCCGAAAACGACAATTATTTGTAAACAAAAAGACAAGTGTAAAACGACACTTAAATCAAAACGGAAGGAGTAATTAATATATATGCATAAATTAAAAAGGCAACGTGGTGTAATCATAATCTCTGACGTATAGGTAACATGCATGGAGCAAAGCAGGACCATTATATTTCCTCGAAGCCTTAAATAAATTTGATGTACTTCTGTTCTCTCTCGACAACCATACAGACTGATATAGTATTCCAATGGCGTACAATGGATGCGTACTATCGTTTTCGTGAATCATAAGTTACATGTAATATGTACATACGGTATAACCGAATGAAGGTGTTGGAAGTAGACAAAATGTAATGATGATATCATTAATGGATTCAGATTTTACTCGTTCCAAATATAGAAACATCCTTTATGTGAGAGCCTCACACATACTACTATATACTGTACATTATAACACTAAATCTCAAAAAAAAAAAACAATATTGTAATCACGTAAATTTGATTTTATCAGCAAAGAATAGATTTTATTAAAACGTTGTGTAAAAGTTTATTATACTGGTCGATATGGATCGTCGGTATATATTTTTGGTAACTATAATATCCATTTGAATAGTTCAAATATCACATTTAAGTAGAAAAATTATCTACTATTTTCTTTGTAACCACAGTCTCATTCTTGGTATTTTTATTCACTATATATTTTGTGGCAATCAACCATATATATTTAATTTTCGTTCATTAATTTTCAATTTTGAGTCATTTAATAAACTAATTAATTAGAGTTGAGCTGGTTAAAATTTTAAATCAAACTACACAAAATTACGGTTTATTTGGTTCAAAATCGAATAAACTAAAAACCAAAAAAATCCAAACCGAGCTGAAAATGATAAATCCCAAATTACATTAATTTCAGTACTATTTGGGCTATAATGCAATTGGGCTTTATAACCCAACTTTTCATAATAGGTTTGTAATATATACGTATACAACTTTTGTGTTTGGTTAACCAGGCTTGCGATGGATAATTTGTTACCAAATATTAACTTGTGAAAAGCCTCGACATGATCAAATCAAAACCACTAAGGTAATAAAATTTAATTCGAAACAACTAAGAATAAATAAACTGTATCAACTTTATTTATTTTTATTCTTAGTTGTTTCAAATTAAATTTTATTACATTTTATAAATATTTAGGGTTTTTATATTCATATGAATTAAGTTTATTTATAATGATTTATCTACTTATATATTTATTTATCATAAAACTATGACAAACTGATTATCATATTATAATTGATATTTTGAAATTATACCGATTGAAATAAGTCTAAGAAATGTTATTTTGTTTGGTGAAAAATTATGAGAGACTTAATGTGTTTATATATATGTGAGTTGTATTTTCTTGTTTCTTATAGAATTACTAGATTATGATCCGTGTATACGCGGATTTTTAATTATATATTTTAAAACCCGTAAAAATAAATTGAAAACAAAAATTGAAAAACAAAATCGAATTACTTGTGAAAATTTATCTTTATTTTCATTTATATTTGTTTGCAACTAAATTTTATTAAATATTTCTAAATTTGGAGAATTTTGTATTCCTATATGAATTATGTTTATTTCTAATGATTTTACTACTTCTATATGTATTTATCCTAAAACTTTGACGAATTGATTATCATATTCTTATTGAAATTATATTTATTTCTTTAACCATAATTAACTTTCTTAATTAAAAAAAATTATTACACGTGTCAAAATTTAATCGATTGACCAAGATGCATCTCAATCATTTTAACTTCGAATGTGATCCGTATATACATTGGCTTATAATTAACTATTATATAACTCATTAAAAAGAAACATGAAAAAGTAGAAAATAAAAGTAGATCAATTGAATGACTTATAATTAACTATTACATAACCTATTAAAAAAAAACTAAACATGAAAAAAAGAAAACTAAATTAGATTAGTTATAACCATAAAAAGGTAAGACTGATAACGCTTACACAAAACTACTAATTACAGAACATAGTTTTTTCATTTTTTTATTTATTTTCTAAATTTTTTTATTTCCTTAATTTTTTTATTTACTTATTTATTTTTTTGACTTTTAATTATTTTCTTTTTAATATTAGTGATTGATCATACAATTTCCATAATCTAATTGGAAAACATAAAAATTAATTTTTAAAAAAGTTTAGTTTCTAGATTTATGTTAACATTATGTTAAAATCTAATTGGTTAATGTTTTTTTACATGTGTCAAAATCTTATCGATTAATTTGACACATGTCACGATCATGTTAATTAGCAATTTTGAAGCACCAACTTTATATAATAAGATTGTTTTATGTTATATTTTCCTAAATTGAAGGTAATTTTATATATTTTTGTTTTTATTTTTTATTTTAAATCATTTTCTTAATTGAAATATATCCTTTTATTTATCTTTTTTTTATCCTAAATTGAAGTTATTTTTATTGACTTTTTATTTTCTTTTTTCTAATTAAAATATATTCTTTTATTTATCTTTGTTTTATTATCCTTAATTAATTAAATATTTCTCATTTTTTTAATTAATTTATTTCTCATTTAACAAATTTTAATTTAACTTAAATCATGATACATAACAAAATCTGGTCGATTAAATCGTCACATGTCGCAGTGAATTAGTAACACATTTAATTTTATATAATAAAATAAAATGTGTGGGTTATGTAGAGATCTATTATTATATATGACCTTACGCAGCACTTTACAAATCCACATAAAAATAATCTTTGATTGTTAGTGAAAATGGTTAATGGCCATAACTTGTTTTATTGTATAGAATAACTGGGACATAATATTTTGATACACAGATTTTCATTTTTCTTTTTTCAAAATATAGAGCTTGCAAAACCAACGGTAATTATGTAATAATTTCTAGAAACAAATAATTATAAAAGTAGTAAAAGCTTAATAGATAGTCCGATATACAATAGTATATGAACTTGTTAGGATATTACGCTACCGTATCAATTGTTATCAATTTATGATTCTCTCATACCTTTTGTAATCTTCTTGTTTAGGAAAGTAGGTCTTTTCCCTTTCGTATATAAACTCATGTAATGACTCTGAATGAGATAGGAAAAACCTTTTACAATATCGCCTCCTTCTCTTGCTTGTCAGAACTCCACCATGAAATGAAAACTGATGTATCATATAGCAATTTCACAAAATTAGAATTGAGATATCACGTCCAACAAAACCAATTGACTATGCCATGTGTAAAGTATAAACATCTTCTTCATCCTCGTGTAAATATCCTTGCAAGAATGCGTTGTTAACGTAAAGTTGGCAGAGATGTTAGCAATGAAACACACTGCTAACAATAGTGCAGAAAATTGTCGGTTTGATTATCGAATTGAATGTGCCCTGAGGATATATATCAATTATTTGAATATGATTTTTTCCTTCACATGAACTCTAATTTGTTTGATCTGTTTAAAATTTTCCTTCATATGAATTGGTCATGACTCATGAGAATCTAGGAGTATGATTTTTTTGAATTTGATTGAATTTTTCATATGATTGAGGAGGTTACACCATCATCACATTTAGTGACTATGGATACGGTATCATAGGCGAATGAGATTTGCATTTTTTTTCTATTACAAAGTGGGACTATTAATAATCAATGTATGGATTTAGGTCTTGAATGGCGACATCAAAAAAGCGTTTTTCTAAAAATTATTTGGAGAACCGCACAGTTGCAGCCAATCACAAAGCTATATTCAATTTGCGTTTAAAAAAAAAAAAAAAAAACCAAATGCATTTTGTCCAAAGGATAAAGGAAAGAACCGCACTTCAAAATCTGAGACAGTCATTTACCCAGCGGTCCAACCAAAACCGCATATGATTTAATCTTTTTCGTTTTTTTTTTATTTTGAATATTTTTAATTTATAATTTCTCTATAAAAAAAAAAAAAAAAAAAACCAAATGCATTTTGTCCAAAGGATAAAGGAAAGAACCGCACTTCAAAATCTGAGACAGTCATTTACCCAGCGGTCCAACCAAAACCGCATATGATTTAATCTTTTTCGTTTTTTTTTTATTTTGAATATTTTTAATTTATAATTTCTCTATATATATTAAAGTGTCTTACATAACACAACACAACACAACGAAATCAAAAAAAAAAAGCTCTCACTCACCTCCCTTTCTTCATCTCAAGTATTTGTAATTAATTTCTATTAAGAGTATAAATTCATAATTATAAAATGTTTAAGAAATTAAAATTATTCATCATTTTAATATAATTGTATGTTTAATTTATTTATTTGTTATAATTTTAGAAAACCTTATTTTGTAAATATTTAGGTTAATACTCTATGTATGCATAATTATGTAGTTTAAATAAATATTTATCAAATTTTTATAGAAAATTTGATTTACTTATCACTTACTTCTATAAAAAAAAAATAGAAGTATTTTTGTAAGTGTATTTTTTTAACATGATTAGTTTATTTAATTCAAACTATATTATTATAATTGCTTACATATTTCATCATATTGTAAATGCATTGATAAAACTATCCTACATAAGAAAATATTAGTATATTAAATATAGATATATATATATATATATATCGTAGATTTATTAGTATACACATATAACATATATATATATATATATTAATTTTTTAACTTAAATAATTATTTGATACAAAATTATTATAATTGCTGTTAAATATATTGTACAAATAAATATATATATTTGATTTTTTATGTAAGGATTCATGTCTACCATATTATAAGATATATCGACAAACTGGTTAAAAAATTAAAGAATCATTTATTTGGTTTTTTGAATATCAAGTAAATTTTGATATAAAAATTAGAAATAATTAATCTATTTCATAACAATTAAGTTAACAAAAAATATATAGATAATTATATGTAAATATAATATAGTTTTATGTTTGATTTATTTATTTGTTATAATTTTAGAAAACCTTATTTTGTAAATATTTAGGTTAATATTCTATGTATGTATAATTATGTAGTTTAAATAAATATTTAGCAAACTTTTATAGAAAATTTGATTTACTTATCACTTATTTCTAAAAACAAAAATAGAAGTATTTTTGTAAGTGTTTTTCTTAACATGATTAGTTTAGTTAATTCAAACTATATTATTATAATAGCTTACATATTTCATCATATTGTAAATGCATTGATAAACTTATCGTACATAAGAAAATATTAGTATATTAAATATAGATATATATATATATATATCGTAAATTTATTAGTATACACATATAACATGTATATATATATATTAATGTTTTAACTTAAATAATTATTTGATACAAAATGATTATAATTATTGTTAAATATATTGTACAAACAAATAAATATATATGTTTGATTTTTTTATGTAAGAATTCATGTCTACCATATTATAAGATATATCGACAAACTGGTTAAAAAAATAAAGAATCATTTATTTGATTTTTGAATATCAAGTAAATTTTGATATAAAAATTAGAACTAATTAATCTATTTCATATCAATTAAGTTAACAAAAATATATATAGATAATTATATGTAAATATAATATATATGCATTATAACATTATAGTATATTTATATTTATATATGTTTACATATCTAAACATATATTGAAATTTTAAATATTCATATATTGATTGGTGTGAAGCATAAAAAATGAAAATTGTTTTGCAGATTCAATTGAAATTTTGTTATTCACATTTTTATTAGTTTTTAAAAAATTAATATTGTTGCTTAATTTTATTAAAATTAGATATGACGTCTAATCGTCGACGAGGCACAAATTCTTCTAGGCGAACTGATCCGCCTCCTATAGAAATTCCAACTCCTGCTAGTAAAACAACTATAAGGGTAAACATAATATTTTTTCTTTAATATTAAAAATATAATAAAATAGTTAACATTATAATTTTTTAAATTTGTAGAATAAAGACAAAAAGAAATACAAATGGTCCTACATTATGGAAAAAACATTAATTGAGTTGTTCGATGAATCAATTGCGATGAATAATTACACTACTAAGAATCTTAATCCTTTTGGAAGAGAGTATATGGTTGAGAAGTTCAACGTAGCGTTCAACATGAATATAACTTATGGTTACTTCAAAAACAAGCTTGATGAATTGAAAAAAAATTACAAGAGATGGAAAGCTCTTATGAGTTTCACTGGTATTTCGGTGGATCCTGACACATCCATGATATATGCATCTGACGCATGGTGGAAGGAACGTGAAATTGTAAGTACACATAATCTTTATAATCATAAAAATATGTATAAAATTTTAGGTACCAAATAATCATATCGACTTAATTTATAGGGATGCAAATTAACAAAGGCTTTCAACCGAAAGCCACCTGATTTTTGGGATGTGATGGTGCGATGTTTCGTATTACATGATGTGCAATCACAATCTCAACATTCAGCGGCACAAAGAAGAAGAGAGTTGATAAATGAGCGTCAAGACGGACTTCAAGGCTCAGACACTGATAGTGGTGACATGCAAGAAACACAAGTTCATGAGACGCAAGAAGAAGAAGAAGTGTATCGTGTAAGAATTGATGACGAAACACGTCCTACCAATGAAGCGGTCCAAAATCCCGCTCGCAGAGGCCATCAACGAGGGAGGTTAAATTTGCAGTCAAGTGCTAGACGGGGGAGTACTTCAGAAAGATTAGGTGGAACATCCCGACCTTCTATTGGTGGTGGTTCACGAGTAGGTCGGAGAAGACAATCATTTGAGACAACCATACAAGACATCATCGCTGGATATACAGAGTTCCAACGACAAAGTTTGCAACAACTCCGTCCAGGTGCTTTTGACCAAAATGACTATGACGAATGGAAAAAAGCAGAAGCTATATTCCTTGATATAGAAATTACAAAGGGAAATTTCTATTGGGTAAGTCTAAATACACTTAAAGAGTTAGTATTTTGGCGTAAGTACTTTATTGATATAGCTGGAAGCAATGACGAGGATAAGCTACAACTGTTAGAAGCTATGAATGGTGTTTCACGAAACAACGAAGAGATTCCTAAACTGTTAGGCTCGGGCCAATCATATGAGAGTTCACATTCAGGAGGACTATCATCTGGCAGTCCATCTTCTGTGGGTAACAATATAGGAGGACAAAATTTACGAGGAGTATGAACACCAACTTCTCAACCCTGGGGTACACCACCAAACGCTCAGCAATGGGGGACACCACCAAATGCTCATCAATGGGAACACCACCAAATGCTCAACAATGGAGTTCATCCCAACCTCCTCCACGGTGGGGCACACCACCAAACGTTCAACAATGGGGCACACCACCAAACACTAAAAAATGGGGCACACCATCAAACGCTCAACAATGGGGAACACCACCAAATGCTCAACAAAGGGGCTCATCCCAACCTCCTCCACAATGGGGATCATCACCAAGTACACAACCATGGAGCACACCCTCAAATGCTCAACAATGGGGCACACCACCAAATGTTTCACAATAGGGGCTTTCACCAAACTTTCACATGGGACGCCAGAAACAAAATGATCACCAAGGCAGCTCATCAGGAATTCCTCAGACCAATGTTCAATATGGATTTTCAGTTGGAAGTCAAGAAGAAAGTATGAGGAATACTCAACAAGACATTTGAGATTGTGCAGCTGTGCCAACAAATGTTCCACAAACATCATCACGCGGTCTTGATTTCACAAATTATTTTGAATCTGCCAATCTTTCACAAACACATAGACCCGGAGGACTATTCAATATATGGGGAACCTCGAGAGGAACATATATAAATATAAATGAAGGTCATAAAAGTGATACAGAAGGCGAAGACTAGTTTGTGATAGTCATGTTTTATCATTCTCATTAATAAAATAATTTATGTTTTGATTATTGAGTTTCAACATTTTATGTAACTGTTTAATATAAGTTTGAATTTGCTTAATGGATCGTTTTATCTTATGTTCAAATTTCAGGCTTTTCGTTTATGTCAATTGCGAGCACAAGAAATCCATAACCTAAACTACGAAGAGAGAATTGAAATGTGAAATTTGGAAAATGAGCAATTTTTCGAGTTAATAATTCAACCAACATTTACTTACTATCAGCGATATTTTGAAAGAGCACCAGTACAAACTGAAGGAGGTTTGGGATGGAGGAATATTTGGCGTCGACTACAACAAGATGATGCTGCTTGTCTTCAGTTACTACGAATGTCATTGCCATGTTTCACAGCATTGTGTGATACGCTACAAACAACTTATGGTCTACAACCAACATTAAATATTAGCGTTGAAGAAAGTGTTGCTATGTTTCTACGAATATGTGGGCACAATGAAGTTCAAAGAGATGTTGGTTTGAGATTTAGCCGAAATCAGGAGACTGTGCAGAGAAAATTTATTGAAGTTCTTACGGCGACTGAATTACTGGCATGTGATTATATTAGAACTCCAACAAGACAAGAGCTACACCGGATTCCCGAACGACTGTTTGTAGATCGAACCTATTATCCATTTTTTAGTGGATTCGTTGGCGCTATGGATGGGACTCATGTATGTGTAAAAGTGAAGCCTGAGTTACAAGGAATGTATTGGAATCGACACGATCATCCATCTTTGAACATCATGGCAATATGTGATATGAATATGTTATTCACATATATTTGGAATGGAGCACCGGGGTCATGCCATGATACAGCTGTTCTGGCAATGGCACAACAAAACGATTCTGAGTTCCCTTTACCTCCATTAGAGAAATATTATCTCGTTGATTCTGGCTATCCAAACAAACAAGGATTTTTATCTCCCTATAGATCATCACGAAATGGAGTTGTGAGATACCATATGTCACAATTCAACTCTGGCCCTGCTCCGAGGAATAAACAAGAGTTGTTCAATCGATATCATGCGTCTTTGCGTTCTGTTATCGAGAGGACTTTTGGAGTTTGGAAAAAAAAATGGAGGATTCTTTGTGACTTTCCAAGATATGGTATAAACGTACAAAAGAAAGTAGTGATGGCTACAATGGGACTACATAATTTTATCAAAATTTCAAATTTTTCAGATACAGATTTTGCATATGTAATGACAGAGACGGGAATAAACAACCAAGATTCTGAACCTCACTTAGAGGACATGGATGTAGCTGAGGTAGCAGATAGAGAACATATGGCGCAGATAAGAGATAATATTGCAAATTTGTTATGGGAAAATCAAACTACTCGATAGTATTTTTTGTTGTAATGTACTTACTTTTTTATTAAGTAACGTTGTATTTAATATATAAATATGTATAATTAAACTTTTATTTCAAACATATTTTGGTATTAAATTTTGATACAATCTATTAAAATATATATATATATTTTAATACTATCCAAATATTTTTAATTTATAATGATAATATTATTGTTTTATATTTATATTTATTTACAACCTGTATTCCGCACCGTTTGTTGGTTTTTTCACCAATCAATCGTTATTTTGTCCCACAAGTTATTTTGTTTCACCAATCAGTATTTATTTTGCACCGCATTTCTATAATAACCGCACTTATCCCGCAAAACACATGATCCGCATTTTAACCGCACCGCACTTTAAAATCCGCTTTTTTAATCCCGCAAAACGTGGTTACCATTGGGAGCCTTAAAGTGTTGGACAAAGCCATTAAAACATCATTTTGTGGCAAAAAAAAAAACCATTTATGGGATAGACGGGACAAGCTGCCACATTTGATTGCATGCAAGAACGTTGAAGCATTAGTTCAGTGCATGCTGCAACTGAAATTCTTAAGAACCCAAGCTCTGATTTTTTTTTTTTTTAATTATTTTTAAGCTATAAAATGGCTAAGTAACTAGTTCAAATGATTTGGTTGCTTTCGCTTATGGGATTTACAAAAGGAAAAAAAAAAAAATATTTACCTTCCTTTCTTATCCAGCGGTTACCCTAGATATATATTAAACACCATTAGTTATTAATTAGTATCTCTTAAATATTTACTTAATGTAATCAGAATCCTCAAAGTCACAAAAATTGCATGCCCCTTTGTAACCCCAACAATAAACCCCATCGCATCATTTTTGTTCCACAACTTCTGGTTTTTTCCAATCTCATAAAATAATTAATTTTAATCCTATATACACGTAAACATGTACTCCTCCATTGTATGTAAAATTGAGAAAATTGTCAATTTTATATCTTAAATGCACATATTCGTGGACAATGCAGATGCAAACGAACTTGGATATGGAGTTGTCCATTTTTCAATTATTATTATTTTCTCGACGTCGGTCCAATTTAGTTTTTAACAAGAAGAAAAAAATGCATAAAATATCTTATTTTATTACTTAGAGAATAATTCTTCAGCAAAATATGTCACTTTCATGTAATTGTAACCTCTGCTTTCCCTTACCAACCCCACCCACATCCAACCCAAAAATCCCCACCAATAATTAAACTGTTTACCCCTATTTCCTATATTATTCGTTTTTGACCCCACATGTTTTGTACTGTACGATTTTCCCCGATTTGGAATTTGGAAGTACAGTTTAAAAATTAAAACAGAACAAATAAAAAACTTAATGCTTAAGAAATCAATTAACTGATGTCAAAAAAAGATGTCAAAAAAAAGAAATCAATTAACTGGCAACAAAATTTTCTCCAAAATTTTCTCATCGACGTTAAAGCTTTTTTAATATTCCGCAATTACAATAAAAAGTAGGCATTTCTATAAATATCTATGCCTCTTGTAAAATTGTAAATTTGTAATAGAGAAGTAAAATATCAAAAACTAACCCAAAAGACCTTAAACGTTTCAGATATTAATCCAGAAACCCAATCTTTTCAAAAATAGCATTTCTGACCCTACTCAGATCTCTCCCTTTCAATGTCCTCCCAACTCCTTCATGCACCGAGAACGAAGCCATTCGCGTCCTCGCCAGATACTCGTGCGGCGGCAATCTTCCTCCGCCGCCACCGTTAAACCGATCTCCTCCGTCTATCAAATCATCGTCGTCGTTTTCGATGCTTCTCCTACGGCAGTGACGATTCTCCTCCCGGAGAATCTTCGACCAGTCCGGTACGTTCATCGGAAGTGATCCTGCCGCCGTGGTGGTGACGGTAACCGGAGACGATCTACCGGATTGTTTGATTCCGGTTCGACCGGATGTGATGATTTTCCTACGAAATTCAGGCGAATCGGAGTACAGATCGGACTCATCGAACTCGAATCCGGAATCGGCGGCGACGTGGTAAGATCGATCTGTGGGAAGGAAGCGATGACTCGGCCGTGGGTAATAGGTCTTTCCCGTCGCCATTGAATTTGAAGAAGAAGAAGAAGAAAAAGTTTTTTTTTTGTTTTTAATTTTGAATTTGGTTTGTTGTTGCTATGAGAGAAAGAAGAAGACTTGAGGAGTCTCTCTGCTTTTATAAATGTTTCAGTTGTAATTGGATAAGGGACCCACTTTTCTCTGTTTGTTAACTTATAGTTTCCGTCGGCGGAAATTACGTAAATATCCTTTATTTCTTTCGTGAGAGGGGAATATTTACGTATTATGGTTGTGACATATTCTCAAAACCTTTTTGTCTAAAATATTAAAAATCCAAACGCATCATTTTTTTCTTTTTGGTTTTCAAACTATATGTTGTTTAAGTTGAAGGTTTATTTTTTTTTTGGTTTAATTTCGAACGAATCTATCTTTTCTTTCTATTTTTGCAATTGCTATTTTTTTTTAATAACTATCTTTATTTAAATAAAATCTTAAAGTACATAAAAATACATAAACTAATAAAAATACAATCAGTAACATAACTAAGATTAGAGGGGAACAATGTTCTTTTAAAGGCTTTACTCTTTTCGTTTCACAAAGAATGTCATTTTAATTTTTGTTTTACAAAAAGCGTCGTTTTATATTTTCAAAGCAAAATTTTGTAAAAAAATACAGTTTTAATCTTGTAATTTTAGTGTATTAATTAGAGAGAAATGTATTTGATGTATTAATAAAGGTAAAATAAGATTTTAATAGATTCATTAATATGTGTGAAAAATTCTCAAATGATATTATTTGCGACAGGGAGTATTTACTAACAAAACAGTAACAATTTGGTTAATTTCGGAACAATGAAAAAATGTTTTTAAATCTAATAATGTAAAAAACAAAAAACAAAAAAAATCTGATAATGTTTTAATATATCTTTTTTTATTACGCCAATAACGTTTAAAAATCTATAAACATACAAAAGAATCAATGCGAGCCTCTTTCACAGAAAAGCCAAAACAAATCAACCTACAGGGTGTGTCGACGATACAGTGGTCGTCGAATTGTCCCAGTGGGGCCAATGGAATATTAATAATATTAGTATTATTTTTTTGTGGCTCCAATCATAATATATTAGTTAGATTTTCCAATTTACACGTTTTTATTAAAATATCTTATCTTTTTTTGTTGTTAAAAAGGTTTCGTAAGCTATCTTCCTAAATTGTCGTTTTCGTTTTCGTAGATTCCTAAAGAATATATATGGAGAATGTTCTAGGTAATTGAGAGAAAATGAATATAATTAGTTCAGTAATCCTAGATTTAATTTGTTTAAGATTGGTTTCCTCAACTTTGCCGCACAAGTTTTATACACCAATTTTTAAGTCCCTAAATCGTATGGAAGAACTTTAAGAGATAGATTTTGGACTATTCAGAAGTCGATTTCTAACTTCTTCTTTTTTTGGGTCGACAAGTCGATTTCTATTTTTTTTTTATGTTTAGAGTTCGATTTTGGTTTCTAATTTCAACTTATAAAATAAATGTACCAAAATTATCCCAAAAAAATTAACAAAAGGAAAACAGCATTAATTTCCAATTCCTCGTGGAGTTTTCCAATTCATAGTGGAGGAGTAATCTCGTGTGTATAAATAATAATACCTTCTGCGTTTGTTCACGTTTAATAGAATTTCCCCAAATCTTTCGTCATGGATAAGGAGAAGAAGAGATACCTCAGGAGCATCCGGGACGATCGTGATCGAGACTTAAGTCCCGACCATTCTCAAGAACGTGAAGGCGGCGGACGTCACGGTGGTGGTTCGAAGCGTAATCACTATCATCAAGAGAGGTCTCACGAAGGAAGTACGGAGAAGGAAGCGAGGAGTAAGAGAAAAGATAGAGAGGAAGAGAATAGGGCTAGAGAAGCAAACAAGAAATCTAGATTTTGTGGTGAGAGGACAAGGAGGAGGAGCAGCTTTGAAGATGATGTTGTGGCTATGGAATTTGAGAAGAACAACGCTCAAGTCAGTGAGGATTCTGTGTATGTTGCATCGGGAACTTCTAGTCAAATCTTTGAAGCTATTAAGCTGGCAGTTCAGATGAGAAGAAACCTATTTCCAGGACAGGCACCCACGGAGACAGCTGTTGCTGTTGCAAAGAAACCGACCAAAGTGCATGTTCTTCGTGTGGATGCACTTGGAAGAGAGATAGATGAACAAGGACATGTGATTAGTGTGACTAAACCAAGCAATCTAATTACTACATTGAAGGTTAACCTCAACAAACATAAGAAAGATGCTTTTCAGATTCTTAAACCTCATCAAGATCCACATGAAAACCCCTATTTTGATCCAAGGATGGGTAATATTGATAAAAACAAGATTCTGAGACCTAAACGTATGAGTTTCAAGTTTGTTGAGCAAGAGATGCTGAGAAATTGAAGCTTAAGTGTCACTTTGGTGAAGAAAAAGCAAGAGATCAGCTCAAGGTGAAGCAAGCGAATCTGAGAAAGGCAAAGAATGATCTAATAAATCCAAATTTGATAGAGCTATTATCTGAACGTGTCACAAGAAAAGAGAAGCCCAAGGAGCCAATGCCAGATGATTATATTGAGTGGTGGGATGCAAATATCCTCATTAATAAAAGCCATCTCAATATTGAAAAACTTACTCATTACATTGAGCATCCACGTCCCATAGAGCCACCTGCAGAGGCAGCTTCTCCGCCTCCACAGCCTCTTAAACTGACAAAGAGGGAACAGAAAAAACTACGAACACAGAGGCGTGTGGCGAAAGAACAGGAGAAACAGGAGATGATCAGACAAGGGTTTCTTGAACCACCAAAAGCAAAGGTGAAAATGAGCAACCTAATGAAGGTTCTTGCGTCTGAAGCAACCCAAGATCCAACCAAGCTTGAGAAAGAGATCCGCAAAGCAGCTGCTGAGCGTGAACAGGCTCACACCGACAGGAACGCCGCGAGGAAGCGAACTCCTGAAGAGAAACGTGAGAAGAAAGAAAAGAAGCTTTTTGATGATCCAACAACTGCCGGGACTATTGTGTCGGTGTACAAGATCAAGAAGCTATCGCATCCCAAAACAAGATTCAAGGTGGAGATGAATGCAAGACAGAACGTA
Source organism: Alliaria petiolata (assembly GCA_020283515.1). NCBI lineage: Eukaryota > Viridiplantae > Streptophyta > Magnoliopsida > Brassicales > Brassicaceae > Alliaria > Alliaria petiolata. The sequence continues at coordinate 16,148,333 of JAHZTW010000002.1, forward strand.
TTAACAGGGTGTAGTGTGATGACGAAGGATGGGATGAGTGTTGTTGTTGTTGAGGGTAAAAGCAAAACAATAAAGAGATACGAGAAGCTGATGTTGAAGCGAATAAACTGGAGAGAGGCAGAGAAGAAGGAAGAAGATGAAGATGAAGATGAAGAAGAAGAAGAGGAGGAGAATGGTGGAAACAAGTGTTGGTTGGTTTGGCAAGGAAGTGTTTTGAAAGCGAGTTTTCATAGGTTTCATGTACAAGAGTGCTTGACCGAATCTGCTGCGAAGAAAGTTTTCATGGATGCTGGTGTTGCTCAATACTGGGATCTCGCTTTCAATCACTCAGACGACTAAATTCGTCTTCCTTCTGAGAGCGTAAAAGTAAGGATTGATAAAGACGTCTTCTCTTTTCTTCATGGTTTTCTTGAATGGATTGGGTTTTGGAGTCAAACCCAACTCTTTTTTCATTAGAGCATGTTCAATGTTAGACCATGTGCAATGGTAGAACCACTTATAAGGTTCTTTATCAATTTTTTATTATAAATTTTATCTAAGAACTCTTAATTTGTTTTTCTCCTCCAATAGTAAAATTTTGATAAGGTTCTTAATAAAAAACAAATTATGAAAATTATTTTATTTTATGAAGAGTTTATTTTCTTGAATAAAACATAAAATTATATTGCATTGAATGAAATTTAAAACATAAATAACATAAAAATATTTTAAACATAGATTTTTTTAAAAAAAGTTAAACATATAATTTTTTTTTTTTAAGTTAAAGTTAAGAAAAATTTAAAAAAAGGTAAAAAAAAATCCGGCGAATCAGACATTGACACATGGCATTAAGAACCCACTAAAAAACTTCTTAACTAAGAACCAATTCTTAGTAAACAAATTATTTTTCATTTAATTTTAATCCTTTTTGCATTAAAAACTTCACTAAGATCCCTCCATTGTTCATGCTCTTAGTTTCTTACAAGAAGTTCTTAACCCAAAAAAATTAATAAAATAAGATAAAATAAGAGAGAGGGAGAATAAAAGTTTTTTAAATTTCTTATTTAAGAACCCATTTTTAGTTTGTTAAGTTCAAGCCCAATGGAAAACTCTTGTTGAGGGTCTTAAATATATTTTAATATTAAATATATTATTAATTTAAGTTAAGAACTTTTTTAGTTTAGACCATCCCAATGGAGAGACACTTAACTTGAGTGTCTTAAAATTTTATAATAATAAAAAAAAAATTTGATTTTTGAAAAAAAAAAAAGAAAATACGATTTAAAAAAAAAAAAAAAAATATGTGACGAATCGTGTCGTGCGTGTCATAAGACACCCTAAAAAAAAATCTCAAATAAGACATTTTTCTTCTTTTTAAGACACCCAAGTGTTGCCATGTCATTATTCTTTTCTTTTTTTCTTTTTCTTTTTTGGACTTAAGACACTCAAATATCTCCATTGGAGATGGTCTAAGAGCATCTTCAATGGTGAGAGGCTCATTCTCATTTGAGACTCATTTGAGTCTCTCATCCAATATAATATTAATATTAGAAATATAATTTAATTTAACAATTAGTTTTAGATTTAAAAAAAAATAAACCAATTATAAAAAGCCATGTGTCTCATGAATCTCTCAAAGTCCCTCAAATGAGAGACTCATCTCATTCTCTCTCTTCTCTTTTTCTTATTTTTCATTTTTTTTAATGGTGAGAGACTCATTGAAAGACTCCCAATAATTTAAGATACTCATTTAAGATTTGTCATGTTTTTATTGGTTTAAATTTTTTTATAATTTAAAAATTAATATATATTTTTTAAGAACCTTTCAAGATAAATTTACCATTGAACATGGTCTTAGTCCATATAGTCCATATAGCAGATTTTTCGTTTGACATATGGCTGTGTTTCTTTAGTCTTAGTCTTAGCATACATAATGTATCACGTTCTATAATTAAAATTTGGCTTCTCTTTTTTTCATTTTCTTTTGTTACACCATAAAGATTAAAGAAAAGTCTAGTTTCGGTTTGTATCTTGGGCAGGAAGAAAACCTCACCCTTTTGTTTTTCTTCTTACTGGCTCGGATTCTCCAAAATATGGGTAATTAGTAAACTTGGATTCATCGACTCGTCTTTGATTATCATCGTAAAAAAAACTTCAAACTAAACTTTACCGTTTTTGGTCATTTTTTCTTAGATTAAATTCTATGGATTTGCTGATTTGTGTATCTTGATCATTTATATGAAAATTACTCATATATATATATATATATGATATATCTATATATATATTCTTTCAGCATCCTTTGGTTATTGGTGTTTTGCATGCAATTCATCTAGAATTATATTCTGTTAAAAAGATCATCGGCTGGGAAAGTTTTGTGGGTTATTGATTGGTTGGTTTTCGTATCGATCGCACAAGACCATAATCAACTAAGTAGTTGCGGTTAACCGGTGGTTTGGATACCGGTCCTAAAGCATATTTCCAGATGCTACAACTGTCTTGGCATTGAAGGAAACTGCTTGCTTCGTTTGTTATTCGATGGGATACTCTCGCAACAAGGAATGTGTTAATTAACATATTGCTTGGCTTCACATCCCGGTGGATTACTATCTGTTCACATTCCTCGTAGAGGTATAATAAACATGAATCTATTCTTTTAGGCTAGCTATGAGGAATCGCACGCTCCAGAACAGAACCAAACGAGATTCCTTCAGTCGCAAGTCAACAAGAGGTGTTTCGTAGATTCCTTTACTATCTTATAGTTGGATTATATATATATATATATGTATTGATCTCTGAAAAATATAATGCGACTTGTTTGAATGTTCTATATGTAGATTTCATTTTGTTTTGATCTCTCTTGTGGTATCTTATCTTCAACAACAACAAAATTTTTTTGGTGTTCTATGTAAGCTTGAGTTTGAGGAAAATTAGGAATCAGAGGCAAACAAGACGTTCCATTCTTTTTTATTTTGGTTTCTTCTGATTAACTGTCTTGGCAATGTCAAGCATTCCAGCGCGTGTGGCTTTCTTGCCCTTCACCTGAAACCCCATTGTGAAATCTTATGTCTCAAACACAAACCAATCTCTTAAGAAAACAGAGGAAAGATTTTGTCAAGATATGTAAAATCAGATGAACCAAAAATCCTCATGTTTTCCCAGGAATGAAGTTAATGTATAGATGTTCTCAGCCATTTGAATCAACAAGAATTGGTCTTCAGTCACGAAAATAAGTTTGAAGTTCCCATATGCAAGTAATCTTAATCTCTTGCAGCCGGAACACAAGTGTTCTGTCATGGATACAAAACGGCTATGCCCATCGATCGTAAAGTTCTTAGCTATTTTCAGTCCGGTGATGTTGCATACGTTTTATACTCGGAAAGCCCTTTATCTTTACCACAAAATCACAAATCTCATCATCAGAGCTTTGTAAATGGAAGTACTCCATCATCATTAATTTGATCATCACAACTCCATTTAACCCATTTTGCAAAACATTTGATCATCATCAATTTGTTAACACATTTTTAACACATAAACATCATTTTTAATAAATATTTACAGTTTAACAAAAAAAAAAAAACTCCAGTTATCATATTTGATTATTCTTTTATAGATCAGTAAATCATGTTTTATCATCCTCAAAAACCCAATTAACGACAAGCGTTTTTCAGTTCGTTATGCAAAGTTTTTTTCTTTCTCAAGAAGACTATTAGACCAAAAAAACTCCAGTTATCATATTTTTTCTTTCTCAAGAAGACTTCTCAAGGTTAACCCCTTAAAGGGTTCTTAACAATTTTTTACTATTAAATTTAATAATAAATTAAATTAAGAACCTTATTTTAGTTTTGCAAATATTTTCCTCTCCAATGGTGGACTCTTGAGGGGTTCTTGTTTTTGAATTTGTGTATACACCAAGAAAGATAAAATTTTAAACTTTCGGTTTATGGGACGTGACTAAGTTCACAATGGTCGCAAACTCAGAACCTTGGGGTGACATCAAAGGGTGGGGGCATGTGGGTTAGGTTGTATTCATCAACCGCAGTATTCACAAAGACTTGAACTTTACTTACTTTCAAGGAGGCACCACCAACAAGAGATCCATCGATGTCTTTTTCTTTGGCAAGCTATGCGCAGTTACCTCCATTGACAGAACCTGGCAATATAGTGGGAAACAATCAACATAAAGTCTGATTAAGCACGTGGATACATAACGGAAACAAACGTACGCACCTCCGTATATGATCCTCGTTTTGGAAGCAACTTCCTCGGAGACATTCTTCTTGAGCCAATCGGGGACATCTATTTTGGTCTCCGTACTTATCTCCTCTTCTTCCCACCATACTCTATCCTCTTTTGGTCTCCACTCTAGAGAGTTCACTGAAAATCTGAAGCTCTGCTGTCTCTGAAAACCCGCCAGTTCTGTCATTCTTTTTGTTTTCCGGGACTCAAACCGTGGACTCTCTTCAAGACTACTCATGTCAACGCTCTAATCATGTTCTCCTAAAGTAAGCATCTTTAGAATTGCCCATAAAACCCAAATCATTAACAAACCCATAGAACTTATTTTTGAAAGTGAAATTAGTTTCAGAAGCAAAAAGAAAGGGGATTTCTTACAGGAAACATCCTCAGATTCGTCTACAATTCATTCGATAGTATCAAAGACAAGCTTGCTATCGACCAAGAAGTTAAGTAAGCCTTCCTTGCCCGGACTCCAAGTCTCTCCCTCCAATTCATCATCTTCATCTTCTTCTTCGCTCTTATCGGTTTTAGGATCCAATGTGACACCTGCAAATAACAAAAAACGCATTTGAAATTCTCAATAAGATGGATTGAAATTAGACGCCAGCATATGAAAACTAAACACATGCCAATTCTTAATCCAAAATTCTGAGCTCACTAACAACTGAGAAAACACTAGAAAATTAGACGCCAACATATGAAAACTAAACGCATGCCATTTCCTTTCGTAATTTCCCAAACTTTCAACTCAAACCTAGAACAGAAAAGATGGATAAAACCTGGTTTCCGATGAATCCCAAATCATACAAGAAGAATCAATCAAACGCTAACAATTACAGAAAGGGGTAGAAAGAAATCGAAACTCACCGGATACTGCAGAATAGTCGCCGGAGTTGTTACCATGAAAAGTAATCGAAGGAGCCGTCGACGGATTCCGATCGGAGGAGCCAAAACAATTCTCTTCCTCGTATCGGAAGAATGAGAATGAGAATGAGGAATTTTTTTTTTAATTAGCTGATCAATCATGAATCGACACGTAAAGGGTTATTACCGATTCTAAAAACTCTATATACATAGCCGGTTCTGAACATTTTTTTAGTTTTAAATTATTTTTAAAACAATTTTTGATAGAACCTTGTTCAGAAACCCCGTTGGAGCTGCTTTTAGTTCTAAGAGCATAAGAGGTTCTGCAGTTAAAAAAAAAAGAAAAAAAAATAGGTGACAAAGAGAGGGAGAGAGCGCAGAAACGGTTATCTGCAGAGAGCTGCAAAAGACGATTTTTCCCCTCTTAATTTCTGCCACGTGACGTATTGTTATTGGTCAACAATTTTTTTTTTCTTATCGAAAAATAGTTTAAAAAAATAAAAATTAAAGAGCCCCAAAAAGAGCTCTCCAATAATGATGCTCTAAGAAACTCGAAAATCCAATTAACCTACTTTTGTTCCTCATTTTTGATATTTTACAACATACATGAGAAACACACTAGCAAGTAAAATAGAAAATTCCACCAATTCGGTAACCGGTAGAAAAGATTCACCATTCATGGAAAGAAAATCTCACACTGTTAATCATCAAAAAAATCATAGTTGTCTTGAAATGAAGATGTAGTTTGTTTACAAACGGAATACACAACTTATTAAAATGTTTTAGCATCCATATTAAAAGGATGTTGCTAGTTATTAAAAAAAGTAAAACTAATAGAGCTGAAAAAACGTGAGTGTTAAAATATATAATTTTTAATGAAATAAACGGTTATAAGCGAACTATACATAACAAAAAAAAAAAAATATATAACTCTAGTTTATGAGTAGAAAAAAATAATTATGATTAAAGACATAAGGGTACAATGTATTTTGTGAGAGAATAAAAGAGAGAAAGACATAAGGGTAAATTGTATGATTAAAAACATAAGGGGTACATAATAAAAAGGGAAATTGCAAAATCTGGTATCAGAAGACGGCAAAATTAACTGACACATTTACACACCTTTTAAGAGATACTGTAGCAATTGCAATTACAATTAGACCCCCATTTACCAACTGAGTCGAGTTGATACTCAGAAAAGGAGAGAAGTATTAAAATTCATCATAACCTTATCTCTTTCACGTAAAAATATCATCATCACGTCTTCTCTCCATTATTCTTTCCCCTTCTACTTTTGTGTTCTGCTTCATTTTTTCTTCCTTCCTTTTTCTCTCTCTCTCCACCACCATCTCTCATCGTCCCCCCTAAGTTTCTCCTATTTGTTGCGATTCTACACATTGAAGCTCCACCTCCCGATCCGGCCTCGGCGATCCCGATCCGGTTTCGGCGATCCCAATCTCGATTTTTCAAGTCTTTGTCCTCGTTGCAGCTCCACCTCCCGTTGTTAGGGTAGGAGAATGAATCAAAGAAGAACCAAAGTAAGTTGCGAGAGAGATTATCTCGTTCTTCATAAGGAAGAATTTCAACATCACTGATCTGGATATTTGAAGATTTTTAAAGAGAAAATGAAAAATTAAATTGAAGGTGAAGAAAGTAGTGAGGATGATCTGGGTATTGAAGATTTTTTGGTAATTCATGGGGATTATATGTGTGCAATTTCATTTTTCTGGTTAGACGTTAATGTACAAGTTAAATCAATAACAAAATTAGTTATTAGGTTATTTATCTTTTCATTGTGTTTGTTATCGTTATAATTATATATATCTTGTTATTATCATTGTTATCATGTTAATTTCTTTATTATTAATGGTAAATCTTATGTATAAATTATACGTTAACATAAATATTATATGTATTATTACTATATTACCACGTTAATAGAACTATTATATAATTATATAACATGTTAACACGTTACATGTTTCATAACGTTAATATACTTAGCTCATTACATTAGTTAGCTTGTTAACTAAATAATGCGAACATGTAATAGTTAGTGTATTAAATGAGTTAGCTCGTTAACTAGCAATGCACACAACTATAATCTCTATATGAGGATGCCTCGTATTTCCATGTTAATGCTTTTGTTATCGGTCCAATTCCCATTATTAAGTTTGTTAGCGCATTAAACTAGGTAGCTCGTTTAACTATCTACGCATACATGTATGATTTTTCAATGGAGTTACCTCGTATTTATCGTAATGCCTTTGTTATCGATCTAATTTGCCTTTGACGTTAATTTACTTAGGTTATTACGTTAGTTAGCTTGTTAACTAAATTATACAATGTCTTGCCAATGGCTAAAAACCTCTTTAATTTATTTAAATCATTAATCTATTTAGCTCGTTAACTAGTAATTGCTTACAGCTATTATATGTCTTTTGGGGTTGTCTCGTTTATCGCTGTTAATATCTTTGTTAGGGGTCATGTTTGTTTATCGATAATTTTGTTAACGCATTGAGTTAGTTAGCCCGCTAACAAGCAAAAAATTCAACTCTAACATGTCAATGGGTTGCCTCGTATTTCCTGTAATGCCTTTGTTATCAATTTAATTTGCATTTAATGTTAATTTACTAAGCTCATTACGTTAGGTAGCTTGTTTACTAAATTATGCAAACGTCTAATATTTAGCGTACTAAATGAGTTAGCTCTTTAACTAGCAATCCAGACAACTATAACTCTATATGGAGTTGCTTCGTATGTCCCTGGTAATGCCTTTGTTATCGGTACAAATTTTTTTATTGTTAAGTTTGCGAGTGCATTAAACTAGTTAGCTCGTTAACCAGCAAATCATACAACTATAATTTTTCAATGGGGTTGCTTTGTATTTTTCGTAATGCTTTCGTTATCGATCTAATACCGCTCGTTAACTGGTAAAGCATAAACATACCAACAATGCATTTAATGCAACCATTTATCACTATGTTAGCTGATAATTTGCTAGTTAACGTCGACTGAGTTTCAGAAGCGAGTTCCAGCAATATTTTTGTCAAAATAATGGTCAACGGCGGAGAGAGATTTAATTTATAACTTATTGTTACCATTTTTTTATTTTAACATTATTGGGGGGTTTTATTTAAAATCAACCTAATAAAAATGTATTGAATTGAACCTTTGAAAAATATGGGTTGATTTGGTGAATAACTAAAACAAATTATATTTCACAAACTAACTAATTTGTTAGAGAGATAGGGAGAGATAGAGAAGAAAAATTGACTATGGGATAGGTTATAGTTTTTAATTTGGTTATTGACCAAATTTTCTCAAGAAATATAAATAACTGGGCCTCTAAAAATTATTGGACCAAGAGAAAAAAAGAAGAGAAATTTGGTTCAATAACCCAAAAAAAAACTATAATTTAAAAACTAACCAATTTTCCTCTTTATCTCTCCATATATTCCTATCTCTCTAGATATTTTGGTTAGTTTATAAATTTTAGTTTTTTTATGATTATACAACAAATTCACCCAAAAAATAATTACAAAGCCCAAAAATGCCCTAAAACACACGTCGAGAAAGAATGTTTGTCTTGTTCATTTGGAATCTGGTTTCTTAAAACCACCAGAAACGAAAAAGTAGCCGACCACGATTCCGATTTATACGCAGTTATCACCGGTAACGAAAACGGCGCGTCTGTGCAACATAGGTTACCTCCAAGGTAGGTGCTCAAGTTATCTTTCGGGCGTGTTCTCGTGTTCACAGTCTCAAAATCAGTTTGCTTTTCGCACTGTTTGGTTTTTTTTTTAGTGGAACTGTTTGGTAAATTGATTTTGCTTAGTAAGCGTTTGTGTATTCTCTGCAGAGAGAAGATGGATCTCTTGAGCAATCTACCAGACGACGTTCGTTGTCATATGTTCTCTTTCATGACCACAAAGGAGGCTGCTTTAACAAAGGAGAACGTTCATGAACTTCAGTTGCATCCTGATACTATGGAGGTTAGTTTTTTTCTGTTTTTACTTTTGTTCTAATCTTGTCTAGCTGCAAAAAATGTTTACTTATGTTCTTGGTTTCAGGTGCTTTCTCTATGCTGTGAATCGATGCCGATGTTCAACAACGTCAAGATGTTAGTTATCACGAGTGACGAGGACAGAGGATGGCAAGCAATGCCTGTTCTCCTAAGGAACTGTCCACAATTAGAGAATCTAATGATTCATGTATGAGTTTTTTGATAATCCATGTGTAAAGAAAGATTGCAGTTGAAATCACTTACAATATAATAACGTTCTGGTCTCTGTTTAATCAGGGCCTAGTGCACGACGTGACAGATAAATGCGGGGATGCTTGTGACTGCATTTACAAGAAGGACAAAGGCCGTTCGCTCAGATCTTGTCCGGTGAAAATGTTTGTGATTCGAGGGTTTATGGGAACAATGAAAGAGATGAACATGATTGAGCATTTCTTGGACTATTTCCCTTGTTTGGAGGAGGTGGATATATATATGGAAGATAGTGATCTTGAAGTGCCCTATCAAGTCTGTGAGAGGATACAAGAGTTCGACTTCTCATACACTTGCAAAGTCCAGCTCCTTGATGAGTCATTGATCGAGTAAGAAGTGGACTTGCTGCAAAACGAAGACTCAAAATCTCTTTGCTTCCCACTGATTCTAAGTCTCTCTTGGGAGTTTCTTTAGTTGTTGAAAGTTTTCTTTAGGGTGGCTTCCTATCACCTTTGTGGGAATCTTTTTAAATTTCATGTTTGAATCTTATTATATGGTTTTGTTTTTAATTATCTGAAATCGATAATTATTTGGTGTTTACTTGCTGAGATAATTACATCCAGGCCCGGTTCTTGGGGAGTGCAAGGTGTGCATTTGCACAGGGTCTTTTTAATATTCAACAGATTTTCTTTAGATTTTAGGGCCCAGTTTTAAGAAAAAATTGCAAAATAGACAGGTTTTAGGAGAACAGGCATTGCTTGCCATCCTCTGTCCTCGTCAGAGTAATTAATTATTTCTATACTTACAATACCCATGTTTGTTACTCGCACGATCCTTGAATGCCATGGAAGATGAGATCTAAGAAACTGTCTCTTCTCTGCATCTAATGTCTCCAGTTACTTAAATGTTTTACACTTAAAGAATCAACTATTGAGTCTGATCTTGTCTTGTGCATAGTATCTTAAGTGAGAAAGATGTTAAATTCATTTGACCGTATTAAGTGGCCATGCGAGTTTATCAATATAATAACACTTTTGTAAGTTTTTATTTTCTTGACATTACTCATGAGAAATAGAAAAGGTGAACTCTGTTTCTTTTCTGAATTTTCCTATTATATTATGCAAATCATTAAAGCTTAAGCAACTAATCTTCTCAGTTTTCAAATTAGTTCAAAAAATTAGACAGACGAAAGAGAGAGAGAGACTGAGAAGAATATTAATTTATTAATTAATTATTTCTATACACACTATTAAAAATGCATACGCGTTTTACAATCCCTAACGGCTATAATAATTGGAGAATAAGGAAATTTATCGGATCATTTAATGAACAGATTACATTAAGATACGCCAAAAAAAAGGAAATTAAACCTGAGACAACAACAACATAAAGGTATATATATATTACCCAACCCTAAACCTTCGTAGTGTTCACTATTCATTATTTCATCACACTAATCTCAGTTCTCTTGTCTCTCAAACAATGGATTCTTCTTCTTCTTCTTCATCTTCTTCGACAAGGAAGAACACCAAATTGTCTGTGAGAGGGAAACCCACTTTCAAGAAATCGTCTTTCTCTGCCAACAACAATCTAGCCGCAAAGAAAAACACGAATTTGGCCATGAGAGAAAAGACCATTCTCAAGAAAGCCTACGAGCTTTCGACTCTGTGCGAGATCGAAGCCTGCGTAATCTATTACAGCCGCGAAGGAGAACTCATCGAGACATGGCCCGAGGATCAGTCAAAGGTCAGAGACTTAGCCGAGAGGTTTAGCAGATTAAGCGATAAAGAAAAACGCAAGAAAAGCTCGAATCTTTCGCAATTCTTAAACAAGAAGATGAACGACGAGAAGAAAAGATATCTCGAGGGTAAAGACGACAATAAATTCTCAGAGAGAGTCTTGGAGATTAAAGATTCCTTGGAAAATAATTTACAGATATTACAAGACAGGCGTCGTCAGCTTCTTAACCCTAAGGATCATCAGGCCGAACCAGATCAGAGAAATTCAAGAATTGATGAACAAAAAGATCACGACTTTATGGTTTCTCCGTCTGGGTTCTTATCCAAGGATTCACCTTCTTCACTCTTCAATGATCCGTTGATGAATTTCTCAAACGATCATAGCCGATTATATCCGGTTATATCCGATTGTGGATCTGAACAAAATCACAACTTTGGGGTTCCTTCAGGCTTCTTCTCAACGGATTTATCTTCTTCTTCATCAATAATCAAAGATCCGTTGATCAATTTACCATCAAGTTCGCTAATTGACGATGCTCATCATCAACATCTCATGAGTGGTGATTCGCTGAATCATCCTCGGAGCAAGTTTTCAGTTTTTCTGTATAACCATGACAACGCTACTTTTACTCAATTGGGCGACTCTGCTTCTTCAAGCTTTGACCAACCGTTGGTTCCTTATGACAACAATCAGATGAGTTCGGCTTTACTTGGGGAACAAGGATATGTTGGGGATGGTATGAGAAGCTGCGGCAACAACAACATTCCGACACTGGACCCACTTCTACAGCTTGGTCAGTATACTTCGTGGAATCAGACACCTTCTTATGGAGATCCAATGATGTTATCTTCTTCTTATTGTTAGGTATTTGCTTCTCAAAGATCTCATCTTTGACTAGGTTTGCTATATATGTATTCACACTGAGGAAGTTTTTGTTTATAAATTTGAGTTTAACTATGTAAGAATAGTCTCTTCTCGAGTCTTCTTCGGAATTTACTAATGAAATCGTTAATTCTTCATTCACTTATTGTACTGATTTCCTGCCTGATTTGAATTGTAGCTTTTGAGTCAATTTAACAAAATTTGCTTAGTAAATTACTTAACGTTGGATCCATGATCAATAATCCTTGATTATGGAAAATTTTGGAAGTTACTCAATTTAAAGAATATGCTTAGCTTTAAGAGAAACAGTTTAAATAAAGTTGTTTAAACAATTTTCAACCAGCTTAGTAAATTACATGACTGTTATTTTTAGAGTAAAGTAAAATATATGATCAATCCATTTAACTGTAACTGGATTGCTGATGTGGCTTAATAACGCCACGTCAGAAACAAAGGACTGTAATCGCCACACCGTTCTTTATGGGAAGAAAGCAATCCACTTAACGGCAACTGATTTAAAAGTTTGATCGCATTTGATTTTGTACTTGATTTCCCTTTCAAGCTTGCGTCTACTTGAAAGATTATTATGAAAATTTCTCTCCACGCTCAGATTGCAACTTGGTGAATAGTATATATACTGAAAAGATGTTTTGCTCTTTTTCTCGGGAGTTAGGATTTATCTCTATTGAAAACTCAAAGGGGAACTACGGATCACAAAGTCACAGTTAGTTTCCACTAAATCTCGTAAAACAAATTTTGTTGCAATCATGAAGAATCTCTCCTTGTTGCAATTGCTTCTTTAAAGTAAAAGTCACACTTCTACAGTTTTTTTCATCAATGAGACTTTCAATTTTTTTTTTTTTTAAAGTAACATTTAAAGTTTTTACTTTTTACAGCCAAAATTTTACAGTCATATCATATAACCACAACCGTTACCGATCAGGCTCTTAAGTGGAACAGTAACATAACAAATTGAGCACAAGATACAATATATAAGACAAGAATACATTATTTTTTTAATTGATAAAACATAATTTATTAATTTATAAAAGAATAATTATCCGAGAAGAAGCATCTCACCAACTCAACAAATCGCCGTGAAGAAGTTTACCCCAAACATCATTCATGGTATCCGAGAGTTTGTCTCTGAGATCGAGAGCCTAGGACGGCTTAGCCACATGAACAATGTATCCTAGAGTAATTTGTCCAGTTATCACTTTTATTGAGGATAATATATTGAGTCAATTTGGTGCAGAGCTAAGTTGAGGTAAAGAATTTAAGAAATAAACTATGACAACATTAGTTAGAAGAAAACAGCATAGGGGTATCACCATAAAAGATTTTTAACATCCAAATTACAGTTTATCCCATCGTGTATGCGCGCGTAGGATTTGCCATAAATTGGGGGACAATTTCTCCAAATACGTAATTAATTGACATAGAACTGGACGGATTTGACAATCGTTATTTAGTGGAGAGGACAGCTTCTGCACGTAGAACTGGCTGGATTTGACTGTTATTAATAGACGTAATTAATGAAAAAAGCGCGTGAAAAAATTTGAATATTTGTTAAATAGCATCTTTGTTAAGGCGTTAAACCTTTAAAAATTAAGTTTGACTGTTATTCGTGATTATTGCTTTGATATGTTTTCGTTTGACTCTTATTAATCGTACATATTGGAGGTTTTAATAATTTAGTTTTGTTAAATTAAATTATGTACAAGTTAATCGCCTTTATCTGCTTTTTTATGGTTAATCGCCCTTTAATTGTTCGATATGTGAACAAAGAGTTTACAATTTCAACTAATATATATATATAGACATCTACAAATTAAAATACAAAACTAATTCATAAGCTAATATTATTTCATAATGATGTATATGTGCATATCGTATTAGATATATACATATATAGAAATATAAAGAGATAATATTTTATTTATAAATCTACAAATTAAATTACATAACTAATTTATAAGACAACAATACTATATAAAATAATATACATGCATATAGTATTGTGGATGTATATATATATAAATATATAAATAAAATGTTTGCATTCATCTTTCCGCCTAATACTATAAGATGTATACAAATATATTATGTTGTGGATGTATATATATATAAAATATATAAGTTGTTTTCGATTTCCAGCAACTTTTCAAAACACGGGCGGATGACATCAAGCAGCTGGAGAGAGAGCTTTGAGCACAACACCAATTGTGTTGAATTTGAAATACGAGTTCACAATATAAATAAAATTTTATGTGTTTAATATAAAAAAAATATTATTGTTGTAATATAAATATGATATCAAAAATAAATTTACAAGGATTTTATATAATAATATGTCATTATTAAATAATTTTTTTTAATTATTGTATGCCCCGGATAAAATATTTTTTTGACTCCGCCACTGGTTATGATTGGTACCTCGGGTTGCATGGCTCTTGAGGTCACTCGCAGCGGAAACTCTGACGTCTTTACGTTTGGAGTTTTTCTGCTAGAGATCATCTCTTGTAGAAGACCTACGGATTTCGAGAGCTTCTTCCTATCCGATTGGGTTATGGAGTTGCACGAGAGCAATGACATCTTTCGTGCGGTCGATCTGAGACTTGAATCTGGTTATAATATTGGTGAGGCACGGGTATCTCTAGCCGTCAGATTGTTATGTTGCCGTCAGAGTCCTGTGTCTCGGATTTCGATGAGAATAATGATAACATATATAATTTTTAGGTTTATAGTTAATCGTTTTTATTTAATGTTTTCGCTAAAATTATATTTTGTGTAAAACTTATGGTTATATATCTAATTTAAATACATATTTTTGATTAATATGTGTTTTATATTATAAATGCATATCATGAAATAACAATCTATGACATGTAATTATTTCATTTTATTTTACCTATTTTTGTAAAAAACTTTTTTGAGGATAATTAACCAATTTAAATAAGAAATTGTATTCCATTTTTAAAAAGTGTTTGAAATGTTTTCATTTTTTTTGTTATTGGTTACAACTTGTGTTGATGATGGATGAATCACACAAACATATTTGGTTTGAAAACGTTGTTGATGATAACAAATTTAGATTGTAACATTATATAAGTGCTCCGATAAAAAAAAAATTGAATTTATAAGAACTCTTATATGATGATATCAACAAACATAACTCATTTTGTTTACCGAACAAAAAAACATTTTATATAGAAATATATTAGAAAAACTTTGAAAAGTGTCTTACTAAAGTATTATATAGTAGAGAGTTCTAGTATCTATATTTATGTTTTGAAACAAAACCAACAAATAAAAGTCGATCAACTTTTTAATACCACAAGCCTTTCAAATACACAAGTTTTGGATATACCAACATCTCATTGAGATTGAATCTTAGCATGTCAAGATATGGTTTAGATCAAATTTCCGTAACAAATGTATTTTTGGCTATGTAAAAGTTACAAATGACATGAGGTAGTCTTTATATTTCTTTTTGAAAGAATCTATGTATGTGTAATTTTAAAAATGTTTTGTTTGATGGAACACTTGTAACTTAATATACCAAATAAGCAATTTAAAAACGTAACAAAATAATTAAATGAACATAATATTAACATGAAAATAAACAATGATACTTCAATTTTTCCAACCACAGAAAATATTTTTTTTCATCATTTTCAGTTTTATTCTTATTATGTATTGGTTGTTTAAAATCATATGTGAAAATCATTGTCATCAAATAATTTTAACTTTTTATATGTTATAGATATATTATGTTTTTAAAAATAATAAATCTTTGTTATATAACTTATAACCAATAACGATGATAAAATTATTTTATTATAATAAATAAAGTATTCTCTAAATGTGTGTATATACGTATTATATGTAAAATATTTCATTATTATATATTGTATTTAGTTGAAAATTATTATCTTTAATTAATAAACTTTTCTAATATTTGTTTTTTGTTGTTAATATAAACTTTATATATATTTTTCTAATTGTTTATATATTTTTATTAATTAGTATAAATTACAATTTAGAAAATTCCTTAATTTTGAATGTTGATTTGTAATGTTTTTATTGCTTGTTTTAAATTTTATGTGGAACCCTTAGAGACATATAACATCAATTTTTTTTTATTAAATAATTTTTTTGTTATAAATATAGTGTTCTCTAAATATATATATATATATTTCCAACTTGATACTTTTATTAATTTCCATAAGCGTTATCAGTGATTACAAAAGGATTCAGAAAGGACGGGCAACAATGATATAGTTGCTAAGAAGAACTATATGATACTGCCGTTTTGGTTAAAATATCGGCACATTGATTGGACTCTCGTTATTGAGATGAAAACTTAGTGGAGGTAAACATAGATGCACATCGCTTGATCGCATCTACGTAGTGAGTTAACCGGATATTTGTTGGTTGTCTCCCATCAAGAAGGTAATTTAGCACAAGATTATCCCCTTCAAACTCAACCGTACGGTATACGAGTGCCCATGAGGATTGCATAGCCAGATAAGAGCGGTGCCTTCCGCTTCTTCAAAAAATGGTCTGATGCAGCGGCATCATAGCATCGAAGAGAAGAGTCGTTTATTGTTTGGGTGTTTTGGTTTTGGGCTTTTCAATTTTTAATTAAGTTTATTTCATTATTTTAGTTATTAAGTTGGGCTTTTCCTTTTCTTAATACTTCGAAACATACACTTAGAGTTTTCTATAATATTCTATTTAAGCATTGCTTTTAAGCAATTGTCGATCAGTTTTTGAAGTTTAATAAACAGAGTTAACTCTTTTCTCTTGCATTGATTCGATTCAGTTCATCAAAACAGGAAGCCTTGTAATTGATTTGATAAAATTCATCAAAACAAGAAGTCGGTCTCAAGTGATTCATTCGAATCCTTTGATTGAGCGAGTCAGGTCTCTAGAGATTATCTAAATCCCTAGATTGAGCTGAGTTATCAAACCCTACGCTGCGCCATGATCTCCCCTGAAATTTCCCCATTCCGCAATCTAAAACTACTCCCGTTGTGTTACGAATGATCCATCTCACTCCCGAAATCCTATCTCCGCCGTGATGTGATGCATCGTAGTTGTACTTCACCCACCCACAAGACGGTTTAGTCCAAGACATGTGACTGAGATTTGTCCTTCTTTGTGTCAAGAAACCTTTAGAGTTGTAAAGAAGATTTCTTATCTTGCAAGGTTTGGAGGCGTAGCCTTTATATACACGATGTATAACCTTCTAACACTTAACCTAAATTACAATTAGTAAAGTATATATTAGATGGGCCAACATAGCCCAATACCCCCTCTCAAGGTGGAGTGTGAAAGTTGCAAACACCCAACTTGAAAAGAAAAGCTTCAAACTCTTTGCTGCCCAAAGCCTTTGTCATGATGTCGGCGAGCTGAGACTTGGTCGAGACGTGCTTTGTAGTAATGACGCCTCGAATGATCTCATATCTGATGAAGTGACAGTCCGCACCAACGTGCTTTGTTCGAGCATGGTAGACCGGATTGGCAGCAAGATTAATGGTAGACAGGCTGTCACAGTATAGAGGATCGGAGTTGTACATGCAATACCGAGAGCTGGAAGAAGATCCCGGATCCAGAGAAGCTCGCTGACGGTATCAGCCATAGCTCTGTATTCTGCTTCGGCCAAAGATCGCAAAACTCTGTTATGTTTCTTGGTCTTCCAAGAGATAGGAGAACCTCCTAACTGAATGAACCAACCGGTAAGAGAGCGTCGTGTTACAGGACATGCGGCCCAATCTGCATCACACCATGCTGTAACAGTAAGCGTAGTATTCGCACGAAGGAGAATGCCTTGACCTGGGCTGTGTTTCAAGTAGCGAACAACACGAAGTGCTGCATCCCAATGTTCTTGTTTCGGATCACTCATGAATTGAGACAAGACGTGAATAACATAAGACATCTCAGGTCGTGTGAAACCAAGGTATATGAGCTTACCAATCAAACGACGATAGCTTGTTGGATCAGATAACGTGTCACCATCCGCCAGAGCTAATTTGTGGTTCTGTTCAAGCGGAAATGACACTGGTTTGACGCCCATGAGTCCGGTTTCAGAGATTATATCTAACGCATACTTACTGATATATCATGGTTTTTACCCATTTTTGGACCATGATATAAGTGTTTTTATAGATTCTTTTGTTAGTTTTCGAGTCCTATTTGAGTCTTTACAGGATGGAGAGCACTTGGAGCTAAATGGGAGAATCTAGAACTTTTTGGAGCATTTTGAAGAAGCAGCCGAAGTGATGAAGTCGAAAGAGTAGATTTACGCGCAAGGTGTCGATCGACACCAAAGGAGACCGCCAAGTTTTGCCGACTTCCATCAGAAAAAGGAAATCATCGCAAGTTTTGAAGAATTACAAGATTGTCCCTGGACGAAAATCCTCTTCTATAAATATATTTCAGGCATTGTTTAGCCATATACCTTTTTCATAATTTATTGTTTTTGAGACTTAGAGAGAGATTGATCCTGAGCTTTTGGGGAGACAATTCTAACTCATCTGAGCCAGATTTCGAACCCCTATATCATTCTCTATTCTTTTTATGCAATTTATTTCAGTCATGATTTGTATTTTCATCTCTATGTCTGAGTAGTTTGCTAGTTAGGTTAGGATGATTTAGGGTTGATGATGAGTTTGTAGAATTATTATCTTGTTAGGAAAATCACTTGGATCTTCATCTTGATTTGTGCTTAACTTGATTTCTGAAACTGGTCACTTAGAAATCAACCTTAGGTTGTTTAATAGATGCGAGAGAATTTGGCGCCGTTGCCGGGGAAGTAATAGCTGCCTACGGAATCTAGTATTAGGATTTTGACTAGGTTTTGTTTTTATTTGTTTGGTTACTGAGTTAGTTTCTTATTTTTGTTTTTCAGGTGCATGCTTAATCGCAGTACCAGAAGCAACAAGGACAAGGAACTAATCGCACTGAACCAGGAACTAGGCCGTCTCGAACGTACTAACCGCAAGACTGCACGAGCGTCGATCGACACCACTAGCATCGATCGACACCCTGCGCAGACTGAAATGGCAGAACCTGTGATCATGATACGCAACGAGGCAGGCGACTTTGTTGACCTACAAGGCAATAGAAGGAACGCCCAAGGACAGAGACTTGATGAGGCTGGCACCATCATCATAGAACCAGCGATGCAAATATCCCCTGCAGAAGCTGGACGTGGAAGAACATTAGGCGAGTACAACCGCCCAGACCAGTTCTATGCTAATAGAACTGCGATCCGTCCTCCTGCATTTTAGAGGAATGACTTCGAGCTGAAACCTGCCTACTTCACATTGGTGGCTCAGCATCCCTTCCATGGTCTTCCCAACGAGCACCCTATGGATCACATTGAGAAATTCGAGGATTTAGCTTCAAGCATCAAGGCCAATGGATTGACCTACGACTATCTTTTCTGCAAGCTCTTCCCTTACTCGCTTGGTGGAGATGCATCCTACTGGCTGAAGCAGTTGGATCCAGGCTCACTAACCACTTGGGAAGAGACAAAGATTGCATTCTTATGCAATTTCTTTGATGACGCGAGATCAGAAGAGCTGAGGACGAAGATCACTACATTCTCCCAAGGACCCACTGAAGCATTTAAGGCTTATTGGGTGAGATTCAAAGCATACCAGAGGGACTGCCCACACCACGGTTTCAGCGAACCGCAGCTCCTCGGTATCTTCTATCGCGAGATTGATTGGAGGTACCATATGGCCTTAGACGCAGCAAGCAATGGCAACTTCAACACCAGATACCCAGGAGACGCAATGGTGCTTATAGAGAATTTGGCCTCTAGTAACAGCACCAAGAATGCAGACTTCGAAAGAAGACAACACGCTGGAGTGAATGGAGGAAGCCAAATTGCTGAAGTCAACAGGAAGCTGGACAACGTACATAATCTATTGGTGGGAAAGAAGCAGATCCATTTTGCTAATGAAGTAGAGACATTCGAACCTAATGAAGACTGTGAAGAAGAGGATGTCAACTACATCAATGGAGGTGGCTTTCAAGGCCAAAGGTTTGGGAACCAGCAAGGGAACATAAGTTTCAATGGAAATTATCATAAGTGCTCCTTCACAGGAAATCAGAACTCTTCTGGTTATACTCAAAAGCCCCCATTCCAGAACAACAACATCAATTACACAAGGAGCTATGGAAATTCTTCTTACAAGAAACCACCTGCGCAAGACAACAAAATGGAAGCTATGTTTGAGCAAATCTTGGAAGGACAGCAGAAGATGACAGTGGACTTCAATGGGAAGATTGATTCACTGTATCAAGACCTGAATGGAAAGATTGAGAGCATAAACTCTCACATGAAGAAGCTGGATGTTCAAGTTGCTCAAACCGCAGAAGCTGTCCATAGGCAAGAAGGATTCCTTCCTGGAAAGACGGACACGAATCCGAGACACCATGTCAATGCCATCACGACAAGGAGCAGAAGCAAGCTGGAACCAGAGAAGAAGAAGAATCTAAGTGCTGAAGACCTTGTGGAGTTGGGGGAAATCGAAGAAGAAGCTCCAGACGCCCCTGCAGATCCAGTGTCGATCGACACAGAAGAAGAGTGTCGATCGACACCCGAAGAACATCGCGAAGTCGAGAGCTCGAGCCC
>JAHZTW010000002.1:16172251-16341379 GCA_020283515.1 Alliaria petiolata
CTGTTCATCACGCAATGTGATGTTTGTCAAAGGAGAGGAAAGATCAGCAAGCGACACGAGATGCCACAGAACTTCATCCTTGAAGTTGAAGTCTTTGATTGTTGGAGTATTGACTTCATGGGTCCTTTTCCTCCATCCTTTGGAATGCAATACATCTTGGTGGCTGTAGACTATGTCTCTAAGTGGGTGGAAGTAGTTGCTTCTAAGACCAATGATGCTGCTGTGGTTCTTAAGCTGTCCCAGACCATCATTTTCCCTAGATTTGGAGTGCCTCGGATTGTTATAAGTGATGGTGGTTCTCACTTTGTCAACAAGGTATTCAACAAGCTGCTGAAGAAGCATGGTGTTCAACATCGTGTGGCTACTCCGTATCACCTCCAAACGAGTGGACAAGTCGAAGTCTCCAACAGTGGGCAAGACAAGGAAAGATTGGGCCGCGAAACTGGATGATGCACTTTGGGCCTACAGGACTGCATATAAGACGCCACTTGGGACTACACCATTCCAGCTGCTCTATGGCAAAGCTTGCCATCTTCCAGTGGAATTGGAACACAAGGCGCATTGGGCTATCAAGAAGATGAATTTCGACTTGAAGCCAGCTGCAGAGAGGCGCCTAATACAACTCAATGAGCTCGATGAACTGCGCCATCACGCCTATGAGAACTCGAAGCTCTACAAGGAGAGGACAAAGGCATATCATGACAAAAAGATTATCTCCAGACAATTCGAACCAAATGACCAGGTACTTTTATACAACTCTCGTTTACAATTGTTTCCTGGTAAATTGCGTTCACGTTGGTCAGGTCCTTTCACCATCAAAAAAGTCAGACCAAATGGAGCAATTGTCTTGACAAACTCCAAAGGAGAAGAGTTCACTGTGAATGGGCAAAGGGTGAAACACTATTGGGCTCAAGCCGAGATTCCAGCAGGACACATTGTGTCTCTGGATGATGCACCATCCGCCTAAACGCGTGAACAGTCAAGCTATTGACGTTAAACGAGCGCTGAGTGGGAGACAACCCACTGGTATGTTTTCTTTTTATTTTTAATTTGGTTTTGGTTTTACTAATATTTATTTTATTTTTTTTTTTAAAAAGGAAGAGGAGGCACGATCACAGGCAGTGTCGATCGACACCCCATTGTGTCGATCGACACCACGCGGGGACACATGTAAGTTCTTCAAAACCCGACTTTCCTTCTTCTTCCTTCATAACTTCAAACACCCGAGTTTTAGAGAGGATTTTTTCCTAATCGACAAATCTTCGTTTCGTAACCAAATTGAGTGATTCTTTACTCTAATCCGTGCGGATTTTATCCCTCTTTCATAATCCATTATCCATTCATTCGATCTGCCAAGGTATGTTCTTCAAATCTCCCAATTTCATTTTCGACCCTAAGGTGAATTTTTTTGAATTCGGCCTATTTCGCTTGATTTCTTATTTGAATGATGCTCATTTAGGTTGTTTATCATGATTTAGATCATTACCCAACTGATTTTCATCCTCTAATTTGCACAATTTGAAATTTTCAAAAATTTGGAGATTGATGATGCATGCTGCAATTTTTTTGAGTTTTTCTTGGGTTTGATAGTTTAAACTAGGTCGTTTAATGATATTGAGATTGTTTGCAAAACTATTTGATGTATCATTAAGCTTAGGATCATGATTTGATATCGATCGACACCATCTTGTGTCGATCGACACCCGACTAGTATTGACACATTGCGTTTTATTTGTTGGATTTTGGATTTGATTTTGCTTTGATTTTCATTGCAGATGCCTCCAGTGACTAAGATACCACGCCACACTGAAGCATCCGCCTCTGGGACTGCTAATGATGAGGCGATTCCCTCTCTTCCTCCTTGGCCAAAGCGTGAAAGTGCAAAGATTCGGGTTACACGGAATTGGGAAGACTCACCAGCTAAGGAAGTTGCAAAAGACGAGTGTCTTTACCGAGGTGTCAACGAGACTTGGGATGATTATGACACCTTGTTCTACAATGCATGGCTGAGAGTGGAAATTGCTCTGACTCGTTTTGCATGTGAGAAGACGATGTCAGAGTTGGGCATCAAAGATGACATCCTGCAGCTGATGAACAGGATTGGGATGGGCACTATGGCGACGCGGCAGTGATTTATATCCCGATCTAGTCCGCCAGTTCATCGCCACAGCCTGTGTCTACTACAGGAACGAGATAGTCCGCAATGCTTTGGAAGGGACACTTACATTTCTCATTCGCGGAATCTTCTACCGCCTCTCACTTCCAGAGCTTTGTGGCATCTATGGATTCGCCAATGAGCATGCCACTGGAGTCTCTCTTCAGACGCAGCTTCCGGACAACCAGGATTTATGGTCACACTTCGGAAATGGGAGGTATGATTCTAAGACCTCCACACAGACTGACATTCGCCATCCTACCCTTCGCTACTTGGTCCGCATATTCTCTACTACACTTCTTTGTAAGCATGAGCCGGGGAAGATGTGCGTGTCTGAGTTAGTGCTGCTCTATCGTGCCTTTTGGTCTGAGATCTATGAGGATTCTGATGCGCCAGAGAACACGAACCTTGGCGCTGTGTTTGCACATCATTTGGCTTCCTTGAAGACGAAGCCTTTCAGTGGGATGAAGACCAAGCCCGAGACTATAGGAAGTCTTCTCACTCCTATCTTCCAACACTGCGAGATAGACACTTCCATTTGCACCATTGATACATCGCGTGCTTTGGTTGATATGGATTATCTGCGGAGGGCTCACTGGGTGAAGCCAGAGAGATTATGGGTTTTCAGTGACGAGCAGAGAGTGCAGCGCATGGTCCAGTTACCTGATATGCACCTTACTCACATCACTGGCGATCCAGGCCGCCTTGCATTTCAGCCTAGTCCGAACAGGCTGAGGACTGCTCCCGTTCCCAGACGCAGAGGTACCTCCTCCAGACCAGCTGTGGAGCCCACACACCCATCATGTTTGAGGTGCAGCAGAGCACCGTTGCCTATTGGTCCTCACCACCTTCCAGATGCCCCTGAGATTCCTATGGAGCCGATATGGGTCAAATTTACCCTAAGCAACTCTCTCAAATTAAGAGATCAGTTGTAGTACTTAGGGATCGAATCCACAGAGAAGGGATAGTCACACAGCGAACTTCTAATTTCGAATTAAGCTAAGTAGAAAGATGGAATTTAAAACACAGAAAGCAATTAAAAACGGTGTAAGTTCAGGAGACGAAACGCTAGGTTCAGGGAAATTCTCAGGTGATCTAAATTGCAGGTCTAGACAGAATGTTAGGAATTATGAAGATCTGTTCTCGAACTCGAAACACTAATGTAAAATCAACCAACTCTCGCTGCGAAGATTATCTATGTCTAAACCCTAGAATTCCAAATCTCTTTGCAAATTCTAACAATTCAAACAAGCATTAAAGTTCAGGTTCGATTGTTCACAAAACCCTAAACCAAATCTCTTTGCGAATAGGTATTTTGCTCATCTAACATTAGTTCAGGCAATCAATAATACTCTCGCATCTATTAATTAACCTAAGATCAGATTCTAGGTCATGAAGCTAGAATAAGCATTAAACACAAATCCAGATGAAGAACTCTAATGATTTTATCCTAACAATTTAATTCGACCTAACAATTCATCAATCACCTTTGAAAAACCCTAAACCTAACAAGCAAACTACTCAGACATGGTGAATAAAGAAAACATCATGAATAAAATAGTTTGCATAAAAGAAATCAATAGAAACAAAGGAGTTCCAAATTTGCTCTGAAGGAGACAAATTCTTCTCTCTAAAATCTCTCTAAAAATCTCTCTCTAAAATTATTGTGTATTATAAAAGTGGTAGCCTAAACAATGGCTGAAAAACTATATTTATAGGCTCAGGTACGAGTCTTCAATTCCCAAAAGGATTAGGAAAAGTCTTGGAGATTTCCTTTTCTTCAAAAACTGGAAACTTCTCGATTCTGGAAATTGGAAAACCTGGTGTCGATCGACACTACATGGTGTCGATCGACACCTTGCGTGTAATTCAAGTCTTGACTTCATCACTTCGTGACTTCATTCCATTAAGCTCCAAAATGTATCCAAATCTCCAATTTATCTTCAATTGTACCTGAACCTGCAAAGACTCTATATAGACTCGAAAATAGCCAAAAGACTCTATAAAAACACTTATATCATGGTCTAAAAATGGGTAAAAACCATGATATATCAGGAGCAAGCTGCATTTCAGAGATATGTGGTTCAGAGCTTCCAGGCCATCTGGAACGCCATTGCTACTGTGTCCAGCTGCAGCTGCGTTCGCCCTCCCACACCACCACGCTCTTCTCCACCACGTTCTGATGACAACGAGTGATTCTCTATTCCTGTTTAGTACTTTGAGTCATTTTTCTTTTATCTTGAGTCTGCATTTTACTTCAGTTCTTTGTTTCAAAACTTGTTGCACTCATTGAGTTCATTGGATTATCTTGTGCTTCTAACGGTTCGTTTGAGTTTTCTAACAGCTTGGAAGATTCTAACAACAATCTGACTTAACAACAATCATGTTCGAGTGGCTGAACTCTATCTATGGACAGAGTGTCGATCGACACAGAGAGTGTCGATCGACACCATCTGTGTCGATCGACACCAACATCATACACAACAACGATCGACACCATCTGTGTCGATCGACGCTGCACGCAGAGTCAGGTAATCCAATTTTTCTCTTTGTTTTGTAACAGTTTAACACATATTTTTTCTATCCGAACTCATGCTTAGTAACACTGGGGACAGTGTTATTCAAGTCTGGGGGAGGTAGTTCCTAACATTGTGTTTTGTTTTGAGAGTGTTTTGAGTCAAAAATTTGTTTTATTGAGTCAAAACCAATTGGAACTTTCAGTTTTTCTAGGAACTTAACCGCAGATTGTTGACACTTGAGGGACCATTGCTATAGCAGTTGATTGCATGTCTTACTAAGTAGAAAGCTGCAAGTGGATCAATCTAACAGATAGAGTTCAGATCCCCTTATAAGAACTAGGTATACGCAAAACTTAATTCCTCTTTCAGTCTGAACAAATAGAAAAGTGCAGTCTCTCCTTGATCTCCCCTTGAGAAAAGAAAGAAAAAGAGTCTAAATCTGGGAATAGTGCAATGAACCTCATGAGTCTGTCTCCTCACAAGGAACAATATTAGTGAGTGCTCTTGAACCTGTCTCCTCACAAGGAACACAAGTAGAGAGTAGCACTATTTCCCGAGACTTCAAAAGAATAAGAAGAGTCAATGAAAAGATCTTAGAACACCCTGAAAATGGGCAGCAGTAGACTAAGGGAAGAGAAAATAGGAGAGCTGTATGAAGAGAATCTTGTTCAGGCACTAAGGAAGGGAAAAGAATCTGGAAAGTTCTGTGGCATTACCACTGTTAGAGTTCAAAAAATTTCCAAGGAAATGATCTGGATTCAAACCGGGAGATTGCAAAGCTTGTGGTAAGTACACTGAAGTTTCCTAAGGTTGGTTTTACTGCATGTGGATTCAAGAGTGTTAACATTTGTGGCGTTCTGAAAAAGTACTCGAATGTTTCTGTTTTCAAACTTCTACTTTAGTCTAAGTTTCTGTTTTGCTTGAGGGCAAGCAAAAGCTAAGTCTGGGGGAGTTGTTATATCATGGTTTTTATCCATTTTTGGACCATGGTATAAGTGCTTTTATAGAGTCTTTTATTAGTTTTCGAGTCCTATTTGAGTCTTTACAGGATGGAGAGCACTTGGAGCTAAATGGGAGAATCTGGAACTTTTTGGAGCATTTTGGAGAAGCAGCCGAAGTGATGAAGTCGAAAGTGTAGATTTACGCGCAAGGTGTCGATCGACACCATCTGTATCGATCGACACCAAAGGAGACTGCCAAGTTTTGCCGACTTCCATCAGAAAAAGGAAATCATCCCAAGTTTTGAAGAATTACAAGATTGTCCCTAGACGAAAATCCTCTTCTATAAATAGATTTCAGGCATTGTTTAGCCACATACCTTTTTCATAATTTATTGTTTTTGAGACTTAGAGAGAGATTGATCTTGAGCTTTTGGGGAGACAATTCTAACTCATCTGAGCCAGATTTCGAACCCCTGTATCATTCTCTATTCTTTTTATGCAATTTATTTGAGTCATGATTTGTGTTTTCATCTCTATGTCTGAGTAGTTTGCTAGTTAGGTTAGGATGATTTAGGGTTGATGATGAGTTTGTTGAATTATTATCTTGTTAGGAAAATCACTTGGATCTTCATTTTGATTTGTGCTTAACTTGATTTCTGAAACTGATCACTTAGAAATCAAACCTTATGTTGTTTAATAGATGCGAGAGCATTATTGATAATCTGACCTAATCATAGATGAGCAAAATATCTATTCACAAAGAGATTTGGTTTAGGTATTTTGTGAACAAATCGAACCTGAACATTAATGCTTGTCTAAATTGTTTGAACTCGCAAAGAGATTTGGTTTTCAGGAATTTAGGCATAGATAACTTCTGCAACGAGAGTTGATTAGTTTTAAATTAGCGTTTCGAGTTCTAGACGGTTTTGAATTATTTCCTGACAAAATAATATCTACATTCTCTGATTCATCATGATAATCATCCTTGCCTAGCGTCTTCGTCTCCTGAATTTACACCGCATTAATCTCGTTTACTTGTTTCGCCTAGTTGTTTTATTCACTTTTACATTATTTGATCTATCTTAATCTGAACTTAGAAACCTTAGTGTAACATACTTCTCTTGGGATTTCGATACCCCGTAGTCTTTCAACGCATCTCCGAGCTTCGCGAACAACCAAAGCGGTGCTTGTTTTAAGCCATACAAAGAC
Organism: Alliaria petiolata; assembly: GCA_020283515.1. Classification (NCBI taxonomy): domain Eukaryota; kingdom Viridiplantae; phylum Streptophyta; class Magnoliopsida; order Brassicales; family Brassicaceae; genus Alliaria; species Alliaria petiolata. Next base: position 16,179,076 of record JAHZTW010000002.1, read on the forward strand.
TTGTGCAAGCGGCATACCTTGGTCTTGTCATCAGTTCGAAAACCCGGAGGTAGTTGCATGAAAACTTCCTCGTCTAAATCACCATGAAGGAAAGCGTTATGGACATCCATTTGATGTACTTCCCAGTCATTCGATGCAACCTGTTGTAGAAAAATTCTGATAGTAACCGGCTTGGCGACAGGAGCGAAGGTCTCATTGTAGTCTACTCCTTCGGTTTGATGATTCCCGAGAACCACGAGGCGAGCCTTATGTCGTGAAAGAGAACCATCCGCATTGTACTTGAGTCGAAAACCCATTTGCAGCCAAGAGCCTTCTTCCAGGCGGAAGAGTTTCTACCGTCCAAGTGCCTTGGTCTTCACAAGCAACAATTTCATCTTGAACAGCAAGTTGCCAATTCTCATCGAGTATAGCCTCTTTGTAGTGTGTAGGCTCAAAACCAGTAGTCACGGCCATAACATAGGCCTGATAAGTTGCGGAGAATTGAGAACTTGAAAGGTAATTATCCAAAGGATACGGTGTAGCCGATGGATAAGGTTCCTGTAACAGTGTCATGACATAATCGGCGAGCTTCGTAGGCTGTTTTTTTGTCGATGACCTCGACCCAGAGGTTCAGGTTCAGTAGTGATAAACTCAGAGTTAGATAATTCGGATGAAAGAGCATCCTGAGATGTGGAGACGTACTCGTCTGTAGTTGGCGTTGGCAACTCTTTGACGAAGGGGTCGATTACGGGAGAGTGTAGCTGTTTCAGAGGAAGTCGAAGAAGTGAGATTCTCTGATACAGGAGACACGACTGTTATGTCTGTAGTTGGTGACGGCGGGTATGTTTCAAAATCAATGTCGTTGAAAACAGAGTCTAGTGGAGAAGTGATCAGTGGCGATGGAGGAGAAGAGATCGGGAATTCTTCGAGCGGGAAAGAGGTTTCGATGAAGACTACATCCCGAGATACAGAGACAACTCATGTCTCAATGTTGTAAACTCTCCAGCCCTTTTTGCTGAAAGGATAACCAATAAAAACGGACCGGTGACTGCGGCTTGCGAATTTATCACTCCCATGTTTCTGGTTATGAACATAGCAGAGAGAGCCGAAAACTCGAAGATGATTCAGAGGAGGGGATCTGTTGTAGATGAGCTCGAATGGTGTTTTTCCATGAAGAATAGTTGTAGGTGTACGATTTATCAAGTATCCTGCAGCTAATGCACAATAACCCCAATACTGGATCGGTAAACTCGCTTGGAACCGGAGTGTGCGTGCAACATTAAGAATGTGGCGATGTTTACGTTCAACGCGACCATTCTGTTGAGGAGTTCTGACACAAGAAGTCTCGTGTATGATGCCTTTTTGAGCAAAGAAACTCGTCAAACATATGAACTCTGAACCATTATCCGAGCGGATAGTTTTTACTTGGCTTGAAAACTGTCTTTCCACTAGAGCAATAAAGTTCTTAAGGTGCGTGGGTGCATCAGTCTTATTTGGTAGTAGATAGATCCACACAGCACGAGAAAAATCGTCGAGAATAGTAAGGAAATAGCGTGAACCACATAAAGCCGGAGTTCGATACGGTCACCAAAGGTCGCAATGAACCAATTCAAAAGAAAATGTAGTATTATTATTACTCAATGGAAAAGAGTCTCGTGTCTGCTTGGCACGAATACAAATGTCACAACTCTTTGAATCAAAACCAGAACTACTTAAATCAGAAAACATCTCTAACGCTTTAGAGGAAGGGTGACACAGACGACGATGCCAAACTTCAACCGACGAACCAGTCAGGCTTTGCATCGCAGCTACAACTTCTATTCCTCTAAAAAAATACAGTCCATTGTATTGCCTACCCGCTACAATCAGGGTCGATGTGATGCTGTCCTGAACAATACAAACCTTGTCAGTGATCTGAAATAGGCAGCCACTGTCCCTAGCCAACTGAGAAACAGAAATTAGATGACAATCAAGTCCATCCACAAAATAGACATTTTTCATTTGCAGAGAAGATCCCAAATTAACGCGATCCTGTTTGGTCGAAGTAGTGAATCTCCCATCAGGCAGCTTGATGAGTATAGGTGTCATATCAGATACGTCAAACAAGAAAGCAAGGGTACCAGTCATATGGTTTGATGCGCCAGAATCAATAATCCATGACTCAAGAAAGTACTTACCGGAAAGACGGTCGGTCCGATTAGGTTTGCGTTCATCTAAAAAATGAACCAAAGTCTTCCATTGAGTATCAGTGAGACCACTAATACCCACTCTATCAGCTGCAGTCAACGCTGAGGTTGGCACAGGAGATGCAGCAACATGGTTTGCTTGAGTAGTTGTACCACGTCCTGCACCACCAGAATTTGAGTTTCCTCGAGAACCTGATTTTTGTTTCTTAATCTCGTCCCACCAAGGAGGAAAACCAATGCGACGAAAACAGTTTTTGGCAAGATGACCGGACTTGCCACAATCAGTGCAGACAACGGAACCGCCTTTGTTATTGTTGGTGTAGTTACGCGGTTGATTTGTAGTTTGAACCGCGAAACTAGCACCATCAACTCGATCCGTATTCATCCGTCCAAGCTGTTTTGACTCTTCATCTTGAGACAAAGTGTTGTATGCTTCTTCAAGGGAGGGTAAAGGAACGCGAGAAAGAAGTGAAGACTTGACAGCCCCATACTCGGTTTCATCTAAGCCCATCAGGAACTGATGAAGCTTATCTTCTTCACGTTCCTTGCGAACTTCTTCCATAGTCTTAGCTTGTTGGTAGTCAGCTAGACTACGCCACAGTTGAGTAAGCTTTCCGTAGTAAGCCTCTATCGCAAGTCATCGTTGGTGACATGTCGCCAACTCGGTTTTGAGACGTTGAACACGTTGTCCATTCTTCACGGCGAACCGTTTTTGGATGTGTGTCCAAAGTTCTTGAGCATCATCGATATGCGACATTGAGGTGGAGAGATTCTCATCAATGGTAAGTTTCATCCAAGATACCACATGTGCATTATTTGCGATCCAATCTTCATAATCAAGGGAGTCTTCGACGGGTTGTGGTATAGAACCGTCGGCGAATCCAAATTTCTTCCTTGCCTTAAGCGCCAAACAAAAATTAGTAGCCCATTCATTGTAGTTAGGACCACGTAAGAGAGGTTTGGATATGAGGATGCCTGGATTATCACCGGAGGTCAGATCGTACGATGAAATAGTGCGACGATTCTCACCGCGATCGGATGCGAGTGAAGAAACGAGAGCTGCTTCTGTTTCAACCATCTTTTAAAGAGGAGATCGTCAAAGAAAGAGTGACGAAAACTAGGTCAAAGAATAAGATTGAGAATAAAAATAGAAGAGATCCGATTTGCGGAAGTAAGATCTCAAGATCGATGAACAAAAACCCTTTAGTAGGTAGGTTAATGCTCTGATACCATGTCAAGAAACCTTTAGAGGTTGTAAAGAAGATTTCTTATCTTGCAAGGTTTGGAGGCGTAGCCTTTATATACACGATGTATAACCTTCTAACACTTAACCTAAATTTCAAATTAGTAAAGTATATATTAGATGGGCCAACATAGCCCAATACTTTGTTCCCTTTGTGTTATACCCTCTGTCTCCGTGAGGGAATGTATCCATTCTTTAGTATTCGTTATAGCTCTCCTATATGTCTTCGTCGCTAGTATAGCCCTTTTGTTAAACATCAAGTCGTTTCTTGATTTCCAAAGTCTCCATTGAGAAAGGAAGAAAGCGCATCAGATCTTCCAAGTGATGGTTGTTGTGGAGATTAAACAAATAGAGAAACTTATCCTCAATATGTGTATGTGGATCACATAGTACTTGCGTCGGTATACCTGTTAAAAGCCAAACTTCCTCAACATATTTGCATGTGAAGAAAGTGTGATTGTTGCTCTCTTCTTCTGTACAGCATCGTGGACAATATGGATTAACGTTGATGTTGCGACGCCTGAGGTTAGTCGACACACCAATCGCTCTAGACCCTATTCTCCACAGAAAATGTTGTAGCTTAGGAACAATATTGAGTTTCCAAATTGATGCTGATACATCTGGATTTGAGGCCAAAGGAGGTTGTGGATCTTCGTCGGTATCATTAAACATCCGTGCCATATGATATCCGGAATTTACAGTATATTCTCCATTCCTCGTATAACTCCAAATATGAGTATCTTTTGTTAAAACTTGCGGAAGGTATATCTTGTGGACAAGGTATTGGTCGGCTGGGTCAATTAAGGTCATTATTCTCTCTTCATCCCAGTGTAATGAGTTTTGATCAATAATTGTAGAAACTGTAAGCGTAGAATCTGCAAGGGGATGTAGAGCAGGCGGTCTAGGTGGTTGTGTTGGTAGCCAATTGTCAAGCCCGAGTTTTGTATCCATTCCATCACCAATACTTATTTGTATCCCCTTGTTAAGAAGATCACGACCGAAACGTAGGGAGTTCCATCCATACGAAGCTTGTTTACCATTAGAGGCAGAGATTAACGTACCTTCTCTAAAATAACGACATTTGAGTAGCCGATAAAGAAGACAATGGGGTCTCTTTAATAGCTTCCAAGCATGGTTTGCTAAGAGCGCTTGATTGAAAGAGTGTAATTCTCGAAATCCTAGACCACCGTTTCGCTTTGCTGTTGACATTTTCTTCCATGAAACCCATGGTATTTTCCTTTGTTCCGATGTAGTTCCTCACCAGAAGCGAGCAATCATACTATCAATTTCGAAGCATAATTCCGTTGGTAATTGAAAGCAGTTCATTGAATATACCGGCATCGCATATGCTACTGATTTTATAGGGTTTCTCTCCCAGCAGTAGAAGGAAAACGTGTTTGCCAATCGTTGATCTTGTGTTGAACTTTCTCCTTCACATATTGGAGAATTTTTTTTTTTTTTCCGACCGAACTGTTCTGGAAGACCCAAATATTTTCCTCCACCACCCACGTTCGGTATGTTAAGTATCAGTTTAATACTTTTTCTGGTGTGGTGAAATACATTTTCACCAAAGGTTATTGTTGACTTATCCAAGTTTATCAATTGTCTGGAAGCTGTAGCATATGTATCAAAAATCCGTAGCAAATTTCTAGTATGACTATGATCAGCTTTTAAGAAGAACAATGAATCATCAGCAACCAATAAATGATATACATGAGGTCCATGCCACCATTACTGATCCGAATCCCTATTATTAAGCCATCTCGTTCTGCTTTACTTATTAGCGAGCTCAGTACATCAGAACAGATAATAAACAGAAATGGTGACAAAGGGTCACCTTGTCGAAGTCCTCGCGACGGAGTAAAGTGACCATAGGGGCTGCCATTGATCAGAACAGAGAACGATACCGATTTAACACAAGACATGATCCATGAGATCCATGTTTCAGAAAAGCCTTTCTTACGTAGTACACCTTCTAAAAACTGCCACTCTATTCGATCATACGCTTTACTAATGTCTGTTTTTACTGCCATGTATGAATTAGCACATCGTTTCCGGACACGCAGAGAGTGAAATAGTTCGTGTGCTATCATAATGTTATCTGTTATGTAGCGACCTTGGATAAAAGCTGCCTGGTTCTCGGAGACAACATACGCTAGAATTCCTTTTAATCTCATAACAAGGATTTTGGAGATAACTTTGTATACAACGTTGCATAAACTGATGGGACGAAAATCTTTCATCGTTGTTGGTGGTGTGATTTTAGGGATTAGGCAAAGGTTTGAATGATTCCAATCTTGTAGTATAGTCCCTGTTGTAAAGAAAAGTTGTACCTCCGTTACAATTGCTGCGCCAACGAGATCCCAAAATTCCTGATAAGAGGCTGTTGTGAACCCATCTGGACCTGGGGCACAAGTTGAACCAATGGAGAAGACAGCATGTTGAATTTTGTCATTTGTAACTACTCTAGTTAAGAGATCATTCATCTCGGTTGTGACAACATGATCAACAGAATCTAGAACATTATTAATATTTCCAGTTCATATAGAGCTGAATAATTCTGAATAATATCATTCTGCCTCTGTTGCAACTTCTCTGTTTCCATGGACCTCCAAGCCATCCAGACCTTGAATAGATACTATACGATTCCTTGCTATTTGTTTTTTTGTGACAACGTGATAAAACCCAGTATTTCTATCTCCTACTTGAAGCCACTGATTTCTGCTCTTAAGTTGCCAATAAATTTTTTCGGTTTTGTAGGCATCTAATAATCGCTTTCGCAGGTGGTGTATTTCATCTACACTGGTATTGGGATCGAGTTGTGCAATACCAGTGTAGATGAAACATCTTTATTACTTATCTTACAATCGATGAGTCTTGCATCAACGGAATTGAAACATACATTAACAGATTTATTCCAAAGCAAAGCTAATCTGCCATCAATGCCTAAAGGAGAAACACATTAAACATAATCGTACTCTAACTGCGCAGCCACATCACGAACAACATCATCCTGATTCTTCGTTTCAATGATAAAGAGTATGTCTGGGGAATATTTTCTCTTAATCCCCTTGAGACGTCGAACCACCATGGACCCTCTCAAACCCCGGCAGTTCCAAAAGGATGTATTCATGGCGCCTCCGGTGGCTTCTGGCCCACCGTGCCCTCTCGGTTAGTTTTTGGTGCTCCCTCTGCACCTATGTCATCAGCAGAGTTAGAAGAACTTGCCACATCCAGCGGATTGATAAACCAATTACATGCCTCCATCACTTCTGCCTGAACACGCTTTCTCTTATCGACATGTTCCTGGATTTCTTCAGTAGCAAACACATGTCTCATGTCACAGTAGAGTAGCGGCCCTGTCTCTGTTGCATACGGAGTTTCTTCTGTCTTGCGCTTCTTCGAGTTTGTAGGTCCCTGCTCCGTATCTTCCTTCTTACCCTCGAAAGTCTCTTGACGCTTGGGTTCAGTATGGTGCTGTTGTTTAGGAAAACCAGGAGGGTGATCTTCGTCCTCATCATCATCGTCTTCCTCATCTGATTCGTCAGGTGGTCCGTGTGGTAACTAAGCATTGTTGATCGGACAATCAGAAGCCTCATGGGTCATCATGCCACAGACAGAGCAAAAGTTGCTACAGACAGAGCAAAAGTTGCGCAACTTCTCATATCTAAATTTTAGAACCACCGACTCTTCACCGAAATGAAAAATGCGTTGGAAACGAAGAGGATCGTCGATGTTCCACAAAATACGTACGCGAACATAGTTCACATGTTGAGCCCCATCACCAGCAAAGTCGGTTTCAATGAAATTTCCCATCTTATGGCCAATGTATGTGACCATTCGAAGTGTCAGAAAGTGAAGCGGAATTCCTTTGACTTGCACCCAGAACGGAATCATCTTAAGATCTTCATCCGTGTCGCCGGGCTGAACAGAAACATATGAAACATAGGTATTGGGCCTCTGGTTTTTTTATAAAAAAATTAGGGCCCAAATGTTTCTTAATATAATTTTCAACAGCGATACAACTCCAACAACTCTCTTGTGAAGCCACGTGGTCCACTTAGTTCCTTCCTCGAGCACGTGTTTTTAACGTGTTATTTTTGTAATATTTTATGTATTTAAGTTATTAATTTGGCCTGTAAAATATATCACAATTCTTATAGCCCATTGGGCTTTAATGGTTGACAAAAAAAATTCGGGATATTTTAAAAATTTTGTTTGATAAAACTTTTATTAAGTTTCAGATTACCCTAAAAAATTTGTTGGTAAACTTAAGTTTATTTTAAATAATTTGATATTTTTATGTAGGATATAGGGCCCCATTTTTTTATTACGTATTGGACCTTCAAAATCTCAGGCACGGCTCCGTGTGGAGAGAAATCTACTTCTGTAGTATGCAGTCGCACATCCAATCATTGAAAGACCATGTACCTGTAAATATATGTGTACATACATATTATACATAAAAATTATTTTATTATTATATTTACTATGAGAGAACCCGCGCGATGCGCGAGTTTTATTTTAATTTGAGTTTTAAATAATATATTTTAAATCTATATTTTGATTATTGATTTATCTTGTTTTAAAAGAAAAATATTTTCTATTTTTGTTCTTGATGATCTGTTTAATCTTATTCATACATTATTTTACAAATCTTTATTGATTTTTCAATTTTCATACTATTTTCATTTGTCTAAATCATAATATTCTAATAATTTTTTTTTTTAATTTAATGGGGAACACCACCAAATGCTCATCAATGGGGAACACAACCAAATGCTCAACAATGGAGTTCATCCCAACCTCCTCCACAGTGGGGCACACCACCAAACGTTCAACAATGGTGCACACCACCAAACACTAAAAAATGGGGCACACCACCAAACACTCAACAATGGGGAACACCACCAAATGCTCAACAAATGGGCTCATCCCAACCTCCTCCACAATGGGGATCATCACCAAGTACACAACCATGGAGCACACCCTCAAATGCTCAACAATGGGGCACACCACCCAAACACTAAAAAATGGGGCACACCACCAAACACTCAACAATGGGGAACACCACCAAATGCTCAACAAATGGGCTCATCCCAACCTCCTCCACAATGGGGATCATCACCAAGTACACAACCATGGAGCACACCCTCAAATGCTCAACAATGGGGCACACCACCAAATGTTTCACAATAGGGGTTTTCACCAAACTTTCACATGGGACGCCAGAAACAAAATGATCACCAAGGCAGCTCATCAGGAATTCCTCCGACCAATGATCAATATGGATTTTCAGTTGGAAGTCAAGAAGAAAGTATGAGGAATACTCAACAAGACATTTGAGATTGTGCAGCTGTGCCAACAAATGTTCCACAAACATCATCACGCGGTCTTGATTTCACAAATTATTTTGAATCTGCCAATCTTTCACAAACACATAGACCCGGAGGACTATTCAATATATGGGGAACCTCGAGAGGAACATATATAAATATAAATGAAGGTCATAAAAGTTTATTTGAAAATAAGGTTTAAATCACTCAAAAACAAAATTATGTATTATATAAGATTTATATATTTATTATGTTTTTAAATTAAATTTGAATTTCATCTTCTTATAATAATTTTTAAATAGCTGAATTCAAATTTAATTGTTTTTATGTATAGTTAATTGTACATATGTTAATATTTATCTATGTTAATTCGTGTTTATAAGAAAATTAATTAAGTGCTTGTTTCAATTAATAATTTTGAAGATTTCTTATATATATCTTTCATTGAATCCAAGTATGTTTTCATGTTTTAAAATTTTGTGTATTTTTGTATCCATTCTTCTTCGCTATGCGTGGATATTTTTTTAATTTAAGTTTTAAGTAATATGTTTTTAGATCTTTAATATGACTATCGATTTTCTCTTGCTTCTTTATAAATTTATATTTTCAATATTTTTTCCTTGATGATCTTTGTAATATCTTTCATTAAACTTTTTTTTTAAATTGCCATATTTTTTTCATTCGTCTAAAAATATATATTATAATAATTTTTAACTTTTCTAAAATTACCATTTAAATTTTTTGTTTATATATACCTTTTACTGAATCTATCTTATTCATGTTTTAAAATTTTGTATTTTTTTATTTTTGTATCCATTGTTTCTCTATTTTTTCGTCTTCTCTCTATTTTTTTATATAATTTGTTATTTTTCTAATTGTTTACTGAATATATTTGTATCTTATCATTTTATAGGTTTTAGTTAACTTCTTAACTTATTCAATTTTATAATTTGGTTTTTTTGTTCACTTGCATTAAAGTATAATTTCTAACTTTTTCAATTTAATATTTTGTGGTTTTATTTATAGATATATATATATATATATATATATATATATATATATATATCTTTCATTAAATCCATCTCATTTTTACTTGTTTTTAAATTTTTTATATTTTCATGTATTCATTTTTTTTCTTCTTTATTTCTCATTTTTCGTGTTTTTTGGTTTTATAGGTTGAAGTTAACTTCTTAACTTATACTCTCATAATTTTTTCCTTTTTCATTTGCATTTAAACTAAATTATCTTTATTAATTTGGAAATTTTGAAGATTAAATTCTTTTTAAAAAATGGAATGCTACATTTAAAATATTATATTTTATAATATTTATATGCTTATGATGTTTTAAATTTTGAATTTTATTTAATTTTTATGTAATATTGATTTTTTAAATAGTTAAATTTAAATTAAATGGATTCTATATATTTTAATAGTTGGACTAATATTTAATGGTGTTATTTGATGGTTTTTAATGATTTTTTTTGTGTTGAATATGTTTTTTCTTATTTTTTATATCGTAAAAATTCATATTTTATTAAATACATAACAGAAGACACAATTTAATCTGAAAGAATAAGAAAGTGAAAATTGTTATTGTTTATAATTATGTTTAATTTATATTTTTTTATCATATAAAGTTTGATACGTTTAGATTAGTATTAACATGATCGCGACACCTAGTAAGCGAATCGATCAAATTTTGACTTGTGTCACGATTAGAATATATTAAAAGGATAAAATTTGAATTTATGAGTAGTTAGATTTTAATAAATAAATGAGTGTTAGTATATTATCAACTAAGAAAAAAAAATAAAAACATAAGTAAATGAGATTAACTTGAATTTAAGAAAAGATAAGCTGAAACACTAATTCTTTTTAAAAAAAATTAACTTTGATGTTGTATTTAATCTAGTGATTTGGTATGTTGCAGCTACCTATGGTGTTCACTTGTAGCATTTTTATTTTTTAATTATATTATTTTTTCTTTTGATTTGTTTTGTTAAGTTATTTTTAAAATTGTAGTGTATTAAATCAGCATAGTTTTTTATGTCTTCCACTATTATTATAATAAATTTCGCAAACTTTGTCAATCAGATCACTCATAGCATAATGGATAATGTTATTGATTTTTATTGAGGAGATTGTGGGTTCGAATCCCCTTGTATGTTTAATAAAATAATTTTTTTTGTTTGCATTTAATGAAAGTGAAATAAATTTTTTAAAAATAATTAATGAAAGACAGGTGGCAGCTCTTGTGTGATGATGTGTTTTGAATAATATGTTTTAGATTTATATTTTGACTATTGGTTTTAAAAATTTTTAATTTTCTACTTTTTTTTCTTGATGATCTGTGTAATCTCTTTCATACATTATTTTACGAATCTTTATTTATTCTTCAACTTTCATACTCTTTTCATTTGTCTAAATATTAATATTATAATAATTTTTATTTTGTTCAATTTATTATTTCGAAGATTTGTTTTATATATCTTTCGTTGAATCCATGTATTTTTCATGTTTAAATTTTTTGCATATTCTTGTATCCATTCTTCTTTTTCTTTATTTTTTTTCTTCTTCTCTATAGTTTTTTATATAATTTGTTATTTTCTCAATTTTTATTGAATATATTGTTTTGTCTTACGATATTGTAGGTTGGAGTTAACTTTTTAATTTATTCAATATCATAATTTGTTTTCACTTGTACCAAAGTTTAATTATCCTATTTTATTTGAAAATAAGGATTAAAACACTAAAAAGAGAAAATATAATGATATATTTAAAATTATGTATTATATAAAATTTATATATTTATTATGTTCTTAAATTAAATTTGAATTTCATCTACTTATAAGAAATTTTAAATAGTTGAATTCAAATTTAGTAGTTTTTATGTACAGTTAATTGTACATATGTTAATATTTATTTATGTTATTTGATATTTAAAAAATAATAATTAATTACTTATATACTTTATATTGTGGAAAAATATTGAGATTGACTAATAAGAAATAGCTAATGTGTCATCCTTTGGAGAATCTCCTTCATCTTTTATATATGTAGTAGATGATTTATTTGTTTGAATGTGTTATTTGTTTATTCTTTTCACTGATTTATTTTTGTGTTAGATATGTTATTTATTATTTCTTATACCGTAATAATTAATATTTTATTAAATACATAACATAAGACATAATTTAATCTGAAAGAATAAGAAAGTAAAGAAGTGTACAAACAAAGTCTTCCAATAAAGTCAACTCTAAAACCTAAATCGAATATTTTAGATTAAAATTTATATGATATATTAATTATGTTAGCATATTTACAATTTAGAGTTAAAATAACAAAGATATGAACCCTAAATCAATAACCGAATCATAAACTATGATTCATATAAAATTTATGTTTATCCTAACAATTACTCTCTTATACCCTAAACTTTAAACTTAATAATTGATCCATTTTCATGTAATTTTATTTTATATACATGTTTTGTTTATGTATATAATGTTTTTTTATCGAAATATTGTCAAGAACCACTCATGACATAATGGTTAAGGCTGTTGATTTTATTGAGAAGATTGTGCGTTCGAATCCCCTTGGAAGTGATGGGAGAAATTTTTTTGTTTGGTGCGCATTTAATGCAAGTTAAACAAAATTTTAAAAATTAAATAAAAGAGGACATGTGTCAAAATTTTAAGTGCTGACGTGGCGATCTCTGGAGAGAGCCATTCAGCTTTCATATAGTAGATTATAAATTATAGATGATGTTTATATAATTGAAACTATTATCTTTTTATTAAGAATAATTTGATGTTACGTTAATTTTTTGGTTGTTAATAAAAACATATACGGCTGGCTAAAATGTAACTATGACGCCTCTCACCATGCTACAAGCTCCACATCGGGAATGGGATGGCTAATACAAAATCAGAATGGAATTTTTTTGGTTGGAAGTATGGGAAAATTCCAAGGGCGGCATACACCAATTGAAGCAGAATGTACGGCATTGATATGGGCTATGCAATCAGCATGGTCTCTAGGCTACAATCGCATTGAATTTGAAGGCGACAACCTCAACCTCTACCAACTTCTAACTGGAGTATCAACTAATTTACGACTCAATTCTTACATCTACACAATAGAATGTTGGGCAAAAATGTTTAATTCAATCAAATTTAAACATAGGACTAGAGTAGCAAATAAATATGCCGATGCATTAGCCAAAAAAGCTATTGTCTCACATTTATCATGGAGTTTGTTCCATTATTGTCCATATTTTCTACAACGTTTACGTTTTGTAAACAACGATTGTATCCTCGAAGATTAATGAAAAGTTTTTAGATGGCAAAAAAATAAAATAAAAAAAATAAAAACTTATACGTAATATTTTTGTATATTTTATTAGTTAGTATTATATTATAATTTGGAAATTTTTCTTAATAAGCTAAAAAAAAAGAAAGTAATTAAATTTAATAAATCTAATTAATTATAGAATTAAAAAAATTAAAAAGAATTAAAAAGCCCAAAAATGCCCTAAAACACACGTCGAGAAAGAATGTTGGTCTTGTTCATTTGGAATCTGGTTTCTTAAACCACCAGAAACCAAAAAGTAGCCGACCACGATTCCGATTTATAATCCGTATCACCGGAAACGAAGAAGACGCTTCCGTGCAACATATATTACCACCAAGGTAGGTGCCCAAGTTAAACTCATATCTTTCGGGCGTGTTCTCTCGTGTTCACAGTCTCAAAATCAATTTGTTATTCGCGTTGTTGTTAACTTGGGTTTCTTTAGTGGAACTGTTTGGAAAATTGATTTTGCTTAGTAGCGTTTGTGTATTCTCTGCAGAGAGAAGATGGATCTCTTGAGCAATCTACCAGACGATGTTCGTTGTCACATATTCTCTTTCATGACCACAAAGGAGGCTGCTTTAACATCGGTTCTCTCAAAGAAATGGCGAAACCTCTTCGCGCTTTCCCCGAATCTCGACATTGACGACTCTGTCTTTCTTCATCCGGAATGGGGTAAGCGAGAAAGATACGGAATCCTTCAGAGCTTCATGGGTTTCGGGGATCGAGTACTGTCTCTGCAGGGCGATTCTCCGATCAAGAGATTCTCACTCAAGTGTAGAGAAGGTGTTGATCCAGATGCTGTGGATCGCTGGATATGTAATGTCCTGGACCGTGGTGTCTCTGAGCTTGATCTCTCCATCGATTTCGGAGATGATGATGTTGATTATCATCTTCCTCGAGAGATGTTCGTGAGCGCTACACTAGTGAATCTGAGATTAGCAAGTGAGTATCCTCACTGGTGGCTTAATGCTGCTGAAGGAACTTTCTTACCGATGCTCAAGACTCTCCGAATTGAATCTGAGATGATCATTTGCGATGATAAGATGGAAAAGCTTCTTCCTTGTTTCCCTGTTCTTGAGGAATTAGCAATGATAGGCATCGATTGGGTTGATTCTGATGATACCGTGTCGAGCTCAACGCTCAGGAAGATAACTTTCCACACCACGAGAAGGATTCAGAATCCGAAGAGCGTTTCTTTCGATACTCCGAATCTGCGGTTCTTGGCTTACTCCGATTTCGTCGCGGAGGACTATCCTTTAGTTAGGATGGAGAAGCTGGACGTGGCTCGAATCGCTCTTTCGATACCTACTGATCAAACGGAGAGAATAAGAGCTGCGAGTAAAGGTTTGTTAAGGGATGATGTGGTTCTCAGGTTTGCCAATGCGGTGAAGCTCATGAATGGTATAAAAAACGTTCATGAACTTCACTTGCATCCTGATACTATGGAGGTTAGTTTTTAACATTTTGTTCTTTCTTGGTCTAGTTGCAGAAATTAGTAGTAATTGCAAAATGCCTCTTCTTGATTTCAGGTGCTTTCTCTGTGCTGTGAATCGATGCCGATGTTCAACAATGTCAAGATGTTATTTATCACGAGTCACGAGGACCGGGGATGGCAAGCAATGCCTGCTCTCTTAAGGAATTGTCCACAATTAGAAAATCTAATGATTCATGTATGAATTTTTATAATCCATGTGTTAAAGATGCAGTTGGAACCACTTACAGTAACCTCATATCGTTCTTGTTTCTGCTTAATATCAGGGTCTTGAGCACTATGTGACAGATACATGCGGGGATGCTTGTGACTGCATTTACAGGAAGGACAGAGGCCGTTCGCTCAGATCTTGTCCGGTGAAAGTGTTTGTGATTCGAGGGTTTACAGGAACAATGAAAGAGATGAACATGATTGAGCATTTCTTGGACTACTTCCCTTGTTTGAAGGAGATGGATATCTATATCAAAGATGATCGTCTTGAATTGCCCGATCATGTCTATGAGATGGTAAAAGACTACAAGTACGCTTACAGTTGCAATGTCCAGCTCCTTGGTGAGTCATTAATTGCGTAAGAACGTGGACGTGCACAACAAAGACTGAGAAATCGCAAAGGTAGATGCCCAAGTTTACTCAAATCTCTTCTACTTCCACTGATTCCAAGTCTCTCTTGGGAGTTTCTTAGTTGTTGAAAGTTTTATTTTTGGATTCCTATCTCTTTGCTAACTTCCCCTGTTCCCAAATTCTCTCATATCTCCTCTTTTGTGGGAATCCTGTTAAATTCCATGTTTGAATGTTTTACCGGTTTAGTAGAATATCAACTGTTTTATCGGTTAAGTACGTGTGCCACTAGCATATTTTCGTTTATATGGTTTTGTTTTAAAACGATAGTTTTGGTGTTTACTTGCTGAGGAAATTACATTCACAGACTTTCTCATAAACCGACCAAAATGCAATATGGTTTAGACAATCGCTGTCAGATTATTCGCTATTCAGCTATACCAACGACGGTGTAATTCTACATGTACTCGTATATGTTGATGACTTGGTGATAGCATTATAGTATATTTATATTTATATATGTTTACATATCTAAACATATATTGAAATTTTAAATATTCATATATTGATTGGTGTGAAGCATAAAAAATGAAAATTGTTTTGCAGATTCAATTGAAATTTTGTTATTCACATTTTTATTAGTTTTTAAAAAATTAATATTGTTGCTTAATTTTATTAAAATTAGATATGACGTCTAATCGTCGACGAGGCACAAATTCTTCTAGGCGAACTGATCCGCCTCCTATAGAAATTCCAACTCCTGCTAGTAAAACAACTATAAGGGTAAACATAATATTTTTTCTTTAATATTAAAAATATAATAAAATAGTTAACATTATAATTTTTTAAATTTGTAGAATAAAGACAGAGAGAAATACAAATGGTCCTACATTATGGAAAAAACATTAATTGAGTTGTTCGATGAAGCAATTGCGATGAATAATTACACTACTAAGAATCCTAATCCTTTTGAAAGAGAGTATATGGTTGAGAAGTTCAACGTAGCGTTCAACATGAATATAACTTATGGTTACTTCAAAAACAAGCTTGATGAATTGAAAAAAAATTACAAGAGATGGAAAGCTCTTATGAGTTTCACTGGTATTTCGGTGGATCCTGACACATCCATGATATATGCATCTGACGCATGGTGGAAGGAACGTGAAATTGTAAGTACACATAATCTTTATAATCATAAAAATATGTATAAAATTTTAGGTACCAAATAATCAGATCGACTTAATTTATAGGGATGCAAATTAACAAAGGCTTTCAACCGAAAGCCACCTGATTTTTGGGATGTGATGGTGCGATGTTTCGTATTACATGATGTGCAATCACAATCTCAACATTCAGCGGCACAAAGAAGAAGAGAGTTGATAAATGAGCGTCAAGACGGACTTCAAGGCTCAGACACTGATAGTGGTGACATGCAAGAAACACAAGTTCATGAGACGCAAGAAGAAGAAGAAGTGTATCGTGTAAGAATTGATGACGAAACACGTCCTACCAATGAAGCGGTCCAAAATCCCGCTCGCAGAGGCCATCAACGAGGGAGGTTAAATTTGCAGTCAAGTGCTAGACGGGGGAGTACTTCAGAAAGATTAGGTGGAACATCCCGACCTTCTATTGGTGGTGGTTCACGAGTAGGTCGGAGAAGACAATCATTTGAGACAACCATACAAGACACCATCGCTGGATATACAGAGTTCCAACGACAAAGTTTGCAACAACTCCGTCCAGGTGCTTTTGACCAAAATGACTATGACGAATGGAAAAAAGCAGAAGCTATATTCCTTGATATAGAAATTACAAAGGGAAATTTCTATTGGGTAAGTCTAAATACACTTAAAGAGTTAGTATTTTGGCGTAAGTACTTTATTGATATAGCTGGAAGCAATGACGAGGATAAGCTACAACTGTTAGAAGCTATGATTGGTGTTTCACGAAACAACGAAGAGATTCCTAAACTGTTAGGCTCGGGCCAATCATATGGGAGTTCACATTCAGGAGGACTATCATCTGGCAGTCCATCTTCTGTGGGTAACAATATAGGAGGACAAAATTTACGAGGAGTATGAACACCAACTTCTCAACCCTGGGGTACACCACCAAACGCTCAGCAATGGGGGACACCACCAAATGCTCATCAATGGGGAACACCACCAAATGCTCAACAATGGAGTTCATCCCAACCTCCTCCACAGTGGGGCACACCACCAAACGTTCAACAATGGGGCACACCACCAAACACTAAAAAATGGGGCACACCACCAAACGCTCAACAATGGGGAACACCACCAAATGCTCAACAAAGGGGCTCATCCCAACCTCCTCCACAATGGGGATCATCACCAAGTACACAACCATGGAGCACACCCTCAAATGCTCAACAATGGGGCACACCACCAAATGTTTCACAATAGGGGCTTTCACCAAACTTTCACATGGGACGCCAGAAACAAAATGATCACCAAGGCAGCTCATCAGGAATTCCTCCGACCAATGTTCAATATATATAATTAGGATGGAGAAGCTGGACGTGGCTCGAATCGCTCTTTCGATACCTACTGATCAAACGGAGAGAATAAGAGCTGCGAGTAAAGGTTTGTTAAGGGATGATGTGGTTCTCAGGTTTGCCAATGCGGTGAAGCTCATGAATGGTATAAAAAACGTTCATGAACTTCACTTGCATCCTGATACTATGGAGGTTAGTTTTTAACATTTTGTTCTTTCTTGGTCTAGTTGCAGAAATTAGTAGTAATTGCAAAATGCCTCTTCTTGATTTCAGGTGCTTTCTCTGTGCTGTGAATCGATGCCGATGTTCAACAATGTCAAGATGTTATTTATCACGAGTCACGAGGACCGGGGATGGCAAGCAATGCCTGCTCTCTTAAGGAATTGTCCACAATTAGAAAATCTAATGATTCATGTATGAATTTTTATAATCCATGTGTTAAAGATGCAGTTGGAACCACTTACAGTAACCTCATATCGTTCTTGTTTCTGCTTAATATCAGGGTCTTGAGCACTATGTGACAGATACATGCGGGGATGCTTGTGACTGCATTTACAGGAAGGACAGAGGCCGTTCGCTCAGATCTTGTCCGGTGAAAGTGTTTGTGATTCGAGGGTTTACAGGAACAATGAAAGAGATGAACATGATTGAGCATTTCTTGGACTACTTCCCTTGTTTGAAGGAGATGGATATCTATATCAAAGATGATCGTCTTGAATTGCCCGATCATGTCTATGAGATGGTAAAAGACTACAAGTACGCTTACAGTTGCAATGTCCAGCTCCTTGGTGAGTCATTAATTGCGTAAGAACGTGGACGTGCACAACAAAGACTGAGAAATCGCAAAGGTAGATGCCCAAGTTTACTCAAATCTCTTCTACTTCCACTGATTCCAAGTCTCTCTTGGGAGTTTCTTAGTTGTTGAAAGTTTTATTTTTGGATTCCTATCTCTTTGCTAACTTCCCCTGTTCCCAAATTCTCTCATATCTCCTCTTTTGTGGGAATCCTGTTAAATTCCATGTTTGAATGTTTTACCGGTTTAGTAGAATATCAACTGTTTTATCGGTTAAGTACGTGTGCCACTAGCATATTTTCGTTTATATGGTTTTGTTTTAAAACGATAGTTTTGGTGTTTACTTGCTGAGGAAATTACATTCACAGACTTTCTCATAAACCGACCAAAATGCAATATGGTTTAGACAATCGCTGTCAGATTATTCGCTATTCAGCTATACCAACGACGGTGTAATTCTACATGTACTCGTATATGTTGATGACTTGGTGATAGCATTATAGTATATTTATATTTATATATGTTTACATATCTAAACATATATTGAAATTTTAAATATTCATATATTGATTGGTGTGAAGCATAAAAAATGAAAATTGTTTTGCAGATTCAATTGAAATTTTGTTATTCACATTTTTATTAGTTTTTAAAAAATTAATATTGTTGCTTAATTTTATTAAAATTAGATATGACGTCTAATCGTCGACGAGGCACAAATTCTTCTAGGCGAACTGATCCGCCTCCTATAGAAATTCCAACTCCTGCTAGTAAAACAACTATAAGGGTAAACATAATATTTTTTCTTTAATATTAAAAATATAATAAAATAGTTAACATTATAATTTTTTAAATTTGTAGAATAAAGACAGAGAGAAATACAAATGGTCCTACATTATGGAAAAAACATTAATTGAGTTGTTCGATGAAGCAATTGCGATGAATAATTACACTACTAAGAATCCTAATCCTTTTGAAAGAGAGTATATGGTTGAGAAGTTCAACGTAGCGTTCAACATGAATATAACTTATGGTTACTTCAAAAACAAGCTTGATGAATTGAAAAAAAATTACAAGAGATGGAAAGCTCTTATGAGTTTCACTGGTATTTCGGTGGATCCTGACACATCCATGATATATGCATCTGACGCATGGTGGAAGGAACGTGAAATTGTAAGTACACATAATCTTTATAATCATAAAAATATGTATAAAATTTTAGGTACCAAATAATCAGATCGACTTAATTTATAGGGATGCAAATTAACAAAGGCTTTCAACCGAAAGCCACCTGATTTTTGGGATGTGATGGTGCGATGTTTCGTATTACATGATGTGCAATCACAATCTCAACATTCAGCGGCACAAAGAAGAAGAGAGTTGATAAATGAGCGTCAAGACGGACTTCAAGGCTCAGACACTGATAGTGGTGACATGCAAGAAACACAAGTTCATGAGACGCAAGAAGAAGAAGAAGTGTATCGTGTAAGAATTGATGACGAAACACGTCCTACCAATGAAGCGGTCCAAAATCCCGCTCGCAGAGGCCATCAACGAGGGAGGTTAAATTTGCAGTCAAGTGCTAGACGGGGGAGTACTTCAGAAAGATTAGGTGGAACATCCCGACCTTCTATTGGTGGTGGTTCACGAGTAGGTCGGAGAAGACAATCATTTGAGACAACCATACAAGACACCATCGCTGGATATACAGAGTTCCAACGACAAAGTTTGCAACAACTCCGTCCAGGTGCTTTTGACCAAAATGACTATGACGAATGGAAAAAAGCAGAAGCTATATTCCTTGATATAGAAATTACAAAGGGAAATTTCTATTGGGTAAGTCTAAATACACTTAAAGAGTTAGTATTTTGGCGTAAGTACTTTATTGATATAGCTGGAAGCAATGACGAGGATAAGCTACAACTGTTAGAAGCTATGATTGGTGTTTCACGAAACAACGAAGAGATTCCTAAACTGTTAGGCTCGGGCCAATCATATGGGAGTTCACATTCAGGAGGACTATCATCTGGCAGTCCATCTTCTGTGGGTAACAATATAGGAGGACAAAATTTACGAGGAGTATGAACACCAACTTCTCAACCCTGGGGTACACCACCAAACGCTCAGCAATGGGGGACACCACCAAATGCTCATCAATGGGGAACACCACCAAATGCTCAACAATGGAGTTCATCCCAACCTCCTCCACAGTGGGGCACACCACCAAACGTTCAACAATGGGGCACACCACCAAACACTAAAAAATGGGGCACACCACCAAACGCTCAACAATGGGGAACACCACCAAATGCTCAACAAAGGGGCTCATCCCAACCTCCTCCACAATGGGGATCATCACCAAGTACACAACCATGGAGCACACCCTCAAATGCTCAACAATGGGGCACACCACCAAATGTTTCACAATAGGGGCTTTCACCAAACTTTCACATGGGACGCCAGAAACAAAATGATCACCAAGGCAGCTCATCAGGAATTCCTCCGACCAATGTTCAATATATATAATTAGGATGGAGAAGCTGGACGTGGCTCGAATCGCTCTTTCGATACCTACTGATCAAACGGAGAGAATAAGAGCTGCGAGTAAAGGTTTGTTAAGGGATGATGTGGTTCTCAGGTTTGCCAATGCGGTGAAGCTCATGAATGGTATAAAAAACGTTCATGAACTTCACTTGCATCCTGATACTATGGAGGTTAGTTTTTAACATTTTGTTCTTTCTTGGTCTAGTTGCAGAAATTAGTAGTAATTGCAAAATGCCTCTTCTTGATTTCAGGTGCTTTCTCTGTGCTGTGAATCGATGCCGATGTTCAACAATGTCAAGATGTTATTTATCACGAGTCACGAGGACCGGGGATGGCAAGCAATGCCTGCTCTCTTAAGGAATTGTCCACAATTAGAAAATCTAATGATTCATGTATGAATTTTTATAATCCATGTGTTAAAGATGCAGTTGGAACCACTTACAGTAACCTCATATCGTTCTTGTTTCTGCTTAATATCAGGGTCTTGAGCACTATGTGACAGATACATGCGGGGATGCTTGTGACTGCATTTACAGGAAGGACAGAGGCCGTTCGCTCAGATCTTGTCCGGTGAAAGTGTTTGTGATTCGAGGGTTTACAGGAACAATGAAAGAGATGAACATGATTGAGCATTTCTTGGACTACTTCCCTTGTTTGAAGGAGATGGATATCTATATCAAAGATGATCGTCTTGAATTGCCCGATCATGTCTATGAGATGGTAAAAGACTACAAGTACGCTTACAGTTGCAATGTCCAGCTCCTTGGTGAGTCATTAATTGCGTAAGAACGTGGACGTGCACAACAAAGACTGAGAAATCGCAAAGGTAGATGCCCAAGTTTACTCAAATCTCTTCTACTTCCACTGATTCCAAGTCTCTCTTGGGAGTTTCTTAGTTGTTGAAAGTTTTATTTTTGGATTCCTATCTCTTTGCTAACTTCCCCTGTTCCCAAATTCTCTCATATCTCCTCTTTTGTGGGAATCCTGTTAAATTCCATGTTTGAATGTTTTACCGGTTTAGTAGAATATCAACTGTTTTATCGGTTAAGTACGTGTGCCACTAGCATATTTTCGTTTATATGGTTTTGTTTTAAAACGATAGTTTTGGTGTTTACTTGCTGAGGAAATTACATTCACAGACTTTCTCATAAACCGACCAAAATGCAATATGGTTTAGACAATCGCTGTCAGATTATTCGCTATTCAGCTATACCAACGACGGTGTAATTCTACATGTACTCGTATATGTTGATGACTTGGTGATAGCATTATAGTATATTTATATTTATATATGTTTACATATCTAAACATATATTGAAATTTTAAATATTCATATATTGATTGGTGTGAAGCATAAAAAATGAAAATTGTTTTGCAGATTCAATTGAAATTTTGTTATTCACATTTTTATTAGTTTTTAAAAAATTAATATTGTTGCTTAATTTTATTAAAATTAGATATGACGTCTAATCGTCGACGAGGCACAAATTCTTCTAGGCGAACTGATCCGCCTCCTATAGAAATTCCAACTCCTGCTAGTAAAACAACTATAAGGGTAAACATAATATTTTTTCTTTAATATTAAAAATATAATAAAATAGTTAACATTATAATTTTTTAAATTTGTAGAATAAAGACAGAGAGAAATACAAATGGTCCTACATTATGGAAAAAACATTAATTGAGTTGTTCGATGAAGCAATTGCGATGAATAATTACACTACTAAGAATCCTAATCCTTTTGAAAGAGAGTATATGGTTGAGAAGTTCAACGTAGCGTTCAACATGAATATAACTTATGGTTACTTCAAAAACAAGCTTGATGAATTGAAAAAAAATTACAAGAGATGGAAAGCTCTTATGAGTTTCACTGGTATTTCGGTGGATCCTGACACATCCATGATATATGCATCTGACGCATGGTGGAAGGAACGTGAAATTGTAAGTACACATAATCTTTATAATCATAAAAATATGTATAAAATTTTAGGTACCAAATAATCAGATCGACTTAATTTATAGGGATGCAAATTAACAAAGGCTTTCAACCGAAAGCCACCTGATTTTTGGGATGTGATGGTGCGATGTTTCGTATTACATGATGTGCAATCACAATCTCAACATTCAGCGGCACAAAGAAGAAGAGAGTTGATAAATGAGCGTCAAGACGGACTTCAAGGCTCAGACACTGATAGTGGTGACATGCAAGAAACACAAGTTCATGAGACGCAAGAAGAAGAAGAAGTGTATCGTGTAAGAATTGATGACGAAACACGTCCTACCAATGAAGCGGTCCAAAATCCCGCTCGCAGAGGCCATCAACGAGGGAGGTTAAATTTGCAGTCAAGTGCTAGACGGGGGAGTACTTCAGAAAGATTAGGTGGAACATCCCGACCTTCTATTGGTGGTGGTTCACGAGTAGGTCGGAGAAGACAATCATTTGAGACAACCATACAAGACACCATCGCTGGATATACAGAGTTCCAACGACAAAGTTTGCAACAACTCCGTCCAGGTGCTTTTGACCAAAATGACTATGACGAATGGAAAAAAGCAGAAGCTATATTCCTTGATATAGAAATTACAAAGGGAAATTTCTATTGGGTAAGTCTAAATACACTTAAAGAGTTAGTATTTTGGCGTAAGTACTTTATTGATATAGCTGGAAGCAATGACGAGGATAAGCTACAACTGTTAGAAGCTATGATTGGTGTTTCACGAAACAACGAAGAGATTCCTAAACTGTTAGGCTCGGGCCAATCATATGGGAGTTCACATTCAGGAGGACTATCATCTGGCAGTCCATCTTCTGTGGGTAACAATATAGGAGGACAAAATTTACGAGGAGTATGAACACCAACTTCTCAACCCTGGGGTACACCACCAAACGCTCAGCAATGGGGGACACCACCAAATGCTCATCAATGGGGAACACCACCAAATGCTCAACAATGGAGTTCATCCCAACCTCCTCCACAGTGGGGCACACCACCAAACGTTCAACAATGGGGCACACCACCAAACACTAAAAAATGGGGCACACCACCAAACGCTCAACAATGGGGAACACCACCAAATGCTCAACAAAGGGGCTCATCCCAACCTCCTCCACAATGGGGATCATCACCAAGTACACAACCATGGAGCACACCCTCAAATGCTCAACAATGGGGCACACCACCAAATGTTTCACAATAGGGGCTTTCACCAAACTTTCACATGGGACGCCAGAAACAAAATGATCACCAAGGCAGCTCATCAGGAATTCCTCCGACCAATGTTCAATATATATAATTAGGATGGAGAAGCTGGACGTGGCTCGAATCGCTCTTTCGATACCTACTGATCAAACGGAGAGAATAAGAGCTGCGAGTAAAGGTTTGTTAAGGGATGATGTGGTTCTCAGGTTTGCCAATGCGGTGAAGCTCATGAATGGTATAAAAAACGTTCATGAACTTCACTTGCATCCTGATACTATGGAGGTTAGTTTTTAACATTTTGTTCTTTCTTGGTCTAGTTGCAGAAATTAGTAGTAATTGCAAAATGCCTCTTCTTGATTTCAGGTGCTTTCTCTGTGCTGTGAATCGATGCCGATGTTCAACAATGTCAAGATGTTATTTATCACGAGTCACGAGGACCGGGGATGGCAAGCAATGCCTGCTCTCTTAAGGAATTGTCCACAATTAGAAAATCTAATGATTCATGTATGAATTTTTATAATCCATGTGTTAAAGATGCAGTTGGAACCACTTACAGTAACCTCATATCGTTCTTGTTTCTGCTTAATATCAGGGTCTTGAGCACTATGTGACAGATACATGCGGGGATGCTTGTGACTGCATTTACAGGAAGGACAGAGGCCGTTCGCTCAGATCTTGTCCGGTGAAAGTGTTTGTGATTCGAGGGTTTACAGGAACAATGAAAGAGATGAACATGATTGAGCATTTCTTGGACTACTTCCCTTGTTTGAAGGAGATGGATATCTATATCAAAGATGATCGTCTTGAATTGCCCGATCATGTCTATGAGATGGTAAAAGACTACAAGTACGCTTACAGTTGCAATGTCCAGCTCCTTGGTGAGTCATTAATTGCGTAAGAACGTGGACGTGCACAACAAAGACTGAGAAATCGCAAAGGTAGATGCCCAAGTTTACTCAAATCTCTTCTACTTCCACTGATTCCAAGTCTCTCTTGGGAGTTTCTTAGTTGTTGAAAGTTTTATTTTTGGATTCCTATCTCTTTGCTAACTTCCCCTGTTCCCAAATTCTCTCATATCTCCTCTTTTGTGGGAATCCTGTTAAATTCCATGTTTGAATGTTTTACCGGTTTAGTAGAATATCAACTGTTTTATCGGTTAAGTACGTGTGCCACTAGCATATTTTCGTTTATATGGTTTTGTTTTAAAACGATAGTTTTGGTGTTTACTTGCTGAGGAAATTACATTCACAGACTTTCTCATAAACCGACCAAAATGCAATATGGTTTAGACAATCGCTGTCAGATTATTCGCTATTCAGCTATACCAACGACGGTGTAATTCTACATGTACTCGTATATGTTGATGACTTGGTGATAGCATTATAGTATATTTATATTTATATATGTTTACATATCTAAACATATATTGAAATTTTAAATATTCATATATTGATTGGTGTGAAGCATAAAAAATGAAAATTGTTTTGCAGATTCAATTGAAATTTTGTTATTCACATTTTTATTAGTTTTTAAAAAATTAATATTGTTGCTTAATTTTATTAAAATTAGATATGACGTCTAATCGTCGACGAGGCACAAATTCTTCTAGGCGAACTGATCCGCCTCCTATAGAAATTCCAACTCCTGCTAGTAAAACAACTATAAGGGTAAACATAATATTTTTTCTTTAATATTAAAAATATAATAAAATAGTTAACATTATAATTTTTTAAATTTGTAGAATAAAGACAGAGAGAAATACAAATGGTCCTACATTATGGAAAAAACATTAATTGAGTTGTTCGATGAAGCAATTGCGATGAATAATTACACTACTAAGAATCCTAATCCTTTTGAAAGAGAGTATATGGTTGAGAAGTTCAACGTAGCGTTCAACATGAATATAACTTATGGTTACTTCAAAAACAAGCTTGATGAATTGAAAAAAAATTACAAGAGATGGAAAGCTCTTATGAGTTTCACTGGTATTTCGGTGGATCCTGACACATCCATGATATATGCATCTGACGCATGGTGGAAGGAACGTGAAATTGTAAGTACACATAATCTTTATAATCATAAAAATATGTATAAAATTTTAGGTACCAAATAATCAGATCGACTTAATTTATAGGGATGCAAATTAACAAAGGCTTTCAACCGAAAGCCACCTGATTTTTGGGATGTGATGGTGCGATGTTTCGTATTACATGATGTGCAATCACAATCTCAACATTCAGCGGCACAAAGAAGAAGAGAGTTGATAAATGAGCGTCAAGACGGACTTCAAGGCTCAGACACTGATAGTGGTGACATGCAAGAAACACAAGTTCATGAGACGCAAGAAGAAGAAGAAGTGTATCGTGTAAGAATTGATGACGAAACACGTCCTACCAATGAAGCGGTCCAAAATCCCGCTCGCAGAGGCCATCAACGAGGGAGGTTAAATTTGCAGTCAAGTGCTAGACGGGGGAGTACTTCAGAAAGATTAGGTGGAACATCCCGACCTTCTATTGGTGGTGGTTCACGAGTAGGTCGGAGAAGACAATCATTTGAGACAACCATACAAGACACCATCGCTGGATATACAGAGTTCCAACGACAAAGTTTGCAACAACTCCGTCCAGGTGCTTTTGACCAAAATGACTATGACGAATGGAAAAAAGCAGAAGCTATATTCCTTGATATAGAAATTACAAAGGGAAATTTCTATTGGGTAAGTCTAAATACACTTAAAGAGTTAGTATTTTGGCGTAAGTACTTTATTGATATAGCTGGAAGCAATGACGAGGATAAGCTACAACTGTTAGAAGCTATGATTGGTGTTTCACGAAACAACGAAGAGATTCCTAAACTGTTAGGCTCGGGCCAATCATATGGGAGTTCACATTCAGGAGGACTATCATCTGGCAGTCCATCTTCTGTGGGTAACAATATAGGAGGACAAAATTTACGAGGAGTATGAACACCAACTTCTCAACCCTGGGGTACACCACCAAACGCTCAGCAATGGGGGACACCACCAAATGCTCATCAATGGGGAACACCACCAAATGCTCAACAATGGAGTTCATCCCAACCTCCTCCACAGTGGGGCACACCACCAAACGTTCAACAATGGGGCACACCACCAAACACTAAAAAATGGGGCACACCACCAAACGCTCAACAATGGGGAACACCACCAAATGCTCAACAAAGGGGCTCATCCCAACCTCCTCCACAATGGGGATCATCACCAAGTACACAACCATGGAGCACACCCTCAAATGCTCAACAATGGGGCACACCACCAAATGTTTCACAATAGGGGCTTTCACCAAACTTTCACATGGGACGCCAGAAACAAAATGATCACCAAGGCAGCTCATCAGGAATTCCTCCGACCAATGTTCAATATATATAATTAGGATGGAGAAGCTGGACGTGGCTCGAATCGCTCTTTCGATACCTACTGATCAAACGGAGAGAATAAGAGCTGCGAGTAAAGGTTTGTTAAGGGATGATGTGGTTCTCAGGTTTGCCAATGCGGTGAAGCTCATGAATGGTATAAAAAACGTTCATGAACTTCACTTGCATCCTGATACTATGGAGGTTAGTTTTTAACATTTTGTTCTTTCTTGGTCTAGTTGCAGAAATTAGTAGTAATTGCAAAATGCCTCTTCTTGATTTCAGGTGCTTTCTCTGTGCTGTGAATCGATGCCGATGTTCAACAATGTCAAGATGTTATTTATCACGAGTCACGAGGACCGGGGATGGCAAGCAATGCCTGCTCTCTTAAGGAATTGTCCACAATTAGAAAATCTAATGATTCATGTATGAATTTTTATAATCCATGTGTTAAAGATGCAGTTGGAACCACTTACAGTAACCTCATATCGTTCTTGTTTCTGCTTAATATCAGGGTCTTGAGCACTATGTGACAGATACATGCGGGGATGCTTGTGACTGCATTTACAGGAAGGACAGAGGCCGTTCGCTCAGATCTTGTCCGGTGAAAGTGTTTGTGATTCGAGGGTTTACAGGAACAATGAAAGAGATGAACATGATTGAGCATTTCTTGGACTACTTCCCTTGTTTGAAGGAGATGGATATCTATATCAAAGATGATCGTCTTGAATTGCCCGATCATGTCTATGAGATGGTAAAAGACTACAAGTACGCTTACAGTTGCAATGTCCAGCTCCTTGGTGAGTCATTAATTGCGTAAGAACGTGGACGTGCACAACAAAGACTGAGAAATCGCAAAGGTAGATGCCCAAGTTTACTCAAATCTCTTCTACTTCCACTGATTCCAAGTCTCTCTTGGGAGTTTCTTAGTTGTTGAAAGTTTTATTTTTGGATTCCTATCTCTTTGCTAACTTCCCCTGTTCCCAAATTCTCTCATATCTCCTCTTTTGTGGGAATCCTGTTAAATTCCATGTTTGAATGTTTTACCGGTTTAGTAGAATATCAACTGTTTTATCGGTTAAGTACGTGTGCCACTAGCATATTTTCGTTTATATGGTTTTGTTTTAAAACGATAGTTTTGGTGTTTACTTGCTGAGGAAATTACATTCACAGACTTTCTCATAAACCGACCAAAATGCAATATGGTTTAGACAATCGCTGTCAGATTATTCGCTATTCAGCTATACCAACGACGGTGTAATTCTACATGTACTCGTATATGTTGATGACTTGGTGATAGCATTATAGTATATTTATATTTATATATGTTTACATATCTAAACATATATTGAAATTTTAAATATTCATATATTGATTGGTGTGAAGCATAAAAAATGAAAATTGTTTTGCAGATTCAATTGAAATTTTGTTATTCACATTTTTATTAGTTTTTAAAAAATTAATATTGTTGCTTAATTTTATTAAAATTAGATATGACGTCTAATCGTCGACGAGGCACAAATTCTTCTAGGCGAACTGATCCGCCTCCTATAGAAATTCCAACTCCTGCTAGTAAAACAACTATAAGGGTAAACATAATATTTTTTCTTTAATATTAAAAATATAATAAAATAGTTAACATTATAATTTTTTAAATTTGTAGAATAAAGACAGAGAGAAATACAAATGGTCCTACATTATGGAAAAAACATTAATTGAGTTGTTCGATGAAGCAATTGCGATGAATAATTACACTACTAAGAATCCTAATCCTTTTGAAAGAGAGTATATGGTTGAGAAGTTCAACGTAGCGTTCAACATGAATATAACTTATGGTTACTTCAAAAACAAGCTTGATGAATTGAAAAAAAATTACAAGAGATGGAAAGCTCTTATGAGTTTCACTGGTATTTCGGTGGATCCTGACACATCCATGATATATGCATCTGACGCATGGTGGAAGGAACGTGAAATTGTAAGTACACATAATCTTTATAATCATAAAAATATGTATAAAATTTTAGGTACCAAATAATCAGATCGACTTAATTTATAGGGATGCAAATTAACAAAGGCTTTCAACCGAAAGCCACCTGATTTTTGGGATGTGATGGTGCGATGTTTCGTATTACATGATGTGCAATCACAATCTCAACATTCAGCGGCACAAAGAAGAAGAGAGTTGATAAATGAGCGTCAAGACGGACTTCAAGGCTCAGACACTGATAGTGGTGACATGCAAGAAACACAAGTTCATGAGACGCAAGAAGAAGAAGAAGTGTATCGTGTAAGAATTGATGACGAAACACGTCCTACCAATGAAGCGGTCCAAAATCCCGCTCGCAGA
The DNA here is from genome assembly GCA_020283515.1 of Alliaria petiolata. Lineage (NCBI taxonomy): Eukaryota > Viridiplantae > Streptophyta > Magnoliopsida > Brassicales > Brassicaceae > Alliaria > Alliaria petiolata. The sequence continues at coordinate 16,209,013 of JAHZTW010000002.1, forward strand.
GGCCATCAACGAGGGAGGTTAAATTTGCAGTCAAGTGCTAGACGGGGGAGTACTTCAGAAAGATTAGGTGGAACATCCCGACCTTCTATTGGTGGTGGTTCACGAGTAGGTCGGAGAAGACAATCATTTGAGACAACCATACAAGACACCATCGCTGGATATACAGAGTTCCAACGACAAAGTTTGCAACAACTCCGTCCAGGTGCTTTTGACCAAAATGACTATGACGAATGGAAAAAAGCAGAAGCTATATTCCTTGATATAGAAATTACAAAGGGAAATTTCTATTGGGTAAGTCTAAATACACTTAAAGAGTTAGTATTTTGGCGTAAGTACTTTATTGATATAGCTGGAAGCAATGACGAGGATAAGCTACAACTGTTAGAAGCTATGATTGGTGTTTCACGAAACAACGAAGAGATTCCTAAACTGTTAGGCTCGGGCCAATCATATGGGAGTTCACATTCAGGAGGACTATCATCTGGCAGTCCATCTTCTGTGGGTAACAATATAGGAGGACAAAATTTACGAGGAGTATGAACACCAACTTCTCAACCCTGGGGTACACCACCAAACGCTCAGCAATGGGGGACACCACCAAATGCTCATCAATGGGGAACACCACCAAATGCTCAACAATGGAGTTCATCCCAACCTCCTCCACAGTGGGGCACACCACCAAACGTTCAACAATGGGGCACACCACCAAACACTAAAAAATGGGGCACACCACCAAACGCTCAACAATGGGGAACACCACCAAATGCTCAACAAAGGGGCTCATCCCAACCTCCTCCACAATGGGGATCATCACCAAGTACACAACCATGGAGCACACCCTCAAATGCTCAACAATGGGGCACACCACCAAATGTTTCACAATAGGGGCTTTCACCAAACTTTCACATGGGACGCCAGAAACAAAATGATCACCAAGGCAGCTCATCAGGAATTCCTCCGACCAATGTTCAATATATATAATTAGGATGGAGAAGCTGGACGTGGCTCGAATCGCTCTTTCGATACCTACTGATCAAACGGAGAGAATAAGAGCTGCGAGTAAAGGTTTGTTAAGGGATGATGTGGTTCTCAGGTTTGCCAATGCGGTGAAGCTCATGAATGGTATAAAAAACGTTCATGAACTTCACTTGCATCCTGATACTATGGAGGTTAGTTTTTAACATTTTGTTCTTTCTTGGTCTAGTTGCAGAAATTAGTAGTAATTGCAAAATGCCTCTTCTTGATTTCAGGTGCTTTCTCTGTGCTGTGAATCGATGCCGATGTTCAACAATGTCAAGATGTTATTTATCACGAGTCACGAGGACCGGGGATGGCAAGCAATGCCTGCTCTCTTAAGGAATTGTCCACAATTAGAAAATCTAATGATTCATGTATGAATTTTTATAATCCATGTGTTAAAGATGCAGTTGGAACCACTTACAGTAACCTCATATCGTTCTTGTTTCTGCTTAATATCAGGGTCTTGAGCACTATGTGACAGATACATGCGGGGATGCTTGTGACTGCATTTACAGGAAGGACAGAGGCCGTTCGCTCAGATCTTGTCCGGTGAAAGTGTTTGTGATTCGAGGGTTTACAGGAACAATGAAAGAGATGAACATGATTGAGCATTTCTTGGACTACTTCCCTTGTTTGAAGGAGATGGATATCTATATCAAAGATGATCGTCTTGAATTGCCCGATCATGTCTATGAGATGGTAAAAGACTACAAGTACGCTTACAGTTGCAATGTCCAGCTCCTTGGTGAGTCATTAATTGCGTAAGAACGTGGACGTGCACAACAAAGACTGAGAAATCGCAAAGGTAGATGCCCAAGTTTACTCAAATCTCTTCTACTTCCACTGATTCCAAGTCTCTCTTGGGAGTTTCTTAGTTGTTGAAAGTTTTATTTTTGGATTCCTATCTCTTTGCTAACTTCCCCTGTTCCCAAATTCTCTCATATCTCCTCTTTTGTGGGAATCCTGTTAAATTCCATGTTTGAATGTTTTACCGGTTTAGTAGAATATCAACTGTTTTATCGGTTAAGTACGTGTGCCACTAGCATATTTTCGTTTATATGGTTTTGTTTTAAAACGATAGTTTTGGTGTTTACTTGCTGAGGAAATTACATTCACAGACTTTCTCATAAACCGACCAAAATGCAATATGGTTTAGACAATCGCTGTCAGATTATTCGCTATTCAGCTATACCAACGACGGTGTAATTCTACATGTACTCGTATATGTTGATGACTTGGTGATAGCATTATAGTATATTTATATTTATATATGTTTACATATCTAAACATATATTGAAATTTTAAATATTCATATATTGATTGGTGTGAAGCATAAAAAATGAAAATTGTTTTGCAGATTCAATTGAAATTTTGTTATTCACATTTTTATTAGTTTTTAAAAAATTAATATTGTTGCTTAATTTTATTAAAATTAGATATGACGTCTAATCGTCGACGAGGCACAAATTCTTCTAGGCGAACTGATCCGCCTCCTATAGAAATTCCAACTCCTGCTAGTAAAACAACTATAAGGGTAAACATAATATTTTTTCTTTAATATTAAAAATATAATAAAATAGTTAACATTATAATTTTTTAAATTTGTAGAATAAAGACAGAGAGAAATACAAATGGTCCTACATTATGGAAAAAACATTAATTGAGTTGTTCGATGAAGCAATTGCGATGAATAATTACACTACTAAGAATCCTAATCCTTTTGAAAGAGAGTATATGGTTGAGAAGTTCAACGTAGCGTTCAACATGAATATAACTTATGGTTACTTCAAAAACAAGCTTGATGAATTGAAAAAAAATTACAAGAGATGGAAAGCTCTTATGAGTTTCACTGGTATTTCGGTGGATCCTGACACATCCATGATATATGCATCTGACGCATGGTGGAAGGAACGTGAAATTGTAAGTACACATAATCTTTATAATCATAAAAATATGTATAAAATTTTAGGTACCAAATAATCAGATCGACTTAATTTATAGGGATGCAAATTAACAAAGGCTTTCAACCGAAAGCCACCTGATTTTTGGGATGTGATGGTGCGATGTTTCGTATTACATGATGTGCAATCACAATCTCAACATTCAGCGGCACAAAGAAGAAGAGAGTTGATAAATGAGCGTCAAGACGGACTTCAAGGCTCAGACACTGATAGTGGTGACATGCAAGAAACACAAGTTCATGAGACGCAAGAAGAAGAAGAAGTGTATCGTGTAAGAATTGATGACGAAACACGTCCTACCAATGAAGCGGTCCAAAATCCCGCTCGCAGAGGCCATCAACGAGGGAGGTTAAATTTGCAGTCAAGTGCTAGACGGGGGAGTACTTCAGAAAGATTAGGTGGAACATCCCGACCTTCTATTGGTGGTGGTTCACGAGTAGGTCGGAGAAGACAATCATTTGAGACAACCATACAAGACACCATCGCTGGATATACAGAGTTCCAACGACAAAGTTTGCAACAACTCCGTCCAGGTGCTTTTGACCAAAATGACTATGACGAATGGAAAAAAGCAGAAGCTATATTCCTTGATATAGAAATTACAAAGGGAAATTTCTATTGGGTAAGTCTAAATACACTTAAAGAGTTAGTATTTTGGCGTAAGTACTTTATTGATATAGCTGGAAGCAATGACGAGGATAAGCTACAACTGTTAGAAGCTATGATTGGTGTTTCACGAAACAACGAAGAGATTCCTAAACTGTTAGGCTCGGGCCAATCATATGGGAGTTCACATTCAGGAGGACTATCATCTGGCAGTCCATCTTCTGTGGGTAACAATATAGGAGGACAAAATTTACGAGGAGTATGAACACCAACTTCTCAACCCTGGGGTACACCACCAAACGCTCAGCAATGGGGGACACCACCAAATGCTCATCAATGGGGAACACCACCAAATGCTCAACAATGGAGTTCATCCCAACCTCCTCCACAGTGGGGCACACCACCAAACGTTCAACAATGGGGCACACCACCAAACACTAAAAAATGGGGCACACCACCAAACGCTCAACAATGGGGAACACCACCAAATGCTCAACAAAGGGGCTCATCCCAACCTCCTCCACAATGGGGATCATCACCAAGTACACAACCATGGAGCACACCCTCAAATGCTCAACAATGGGGCACACCACCAAATGTTTCACAATAGGGGCTTTCACCAAACTTTCACATGGGACGCCAGAAACAAAATGATCACCAAGGCAGCTCATCAGGAATTCCTCCGACCAATGTTCAATATATATAATTAGGATGGAGAAGCTGGACGTGGCTCGAATCGCTCTTTCGATACCTACTGATCAAACGGAGAGAATAAGAGCTGCGAGTAAAGGTTTGTTAAGGGATGATGTGGTTCTCAGGTTTGCCAATGCGGTGAAGCTCATGAATGGTATAAAAAACGTTCATGAACTTCACTTGCATCCTGATACTATGGAGGTTAGTTTTTAACATTTTGTTCTTTCTTGGTCTAGTTGCAGAAATTAGTAGTAATTGCAAAATGCCTCTTCTTGATTTCAGGTGCTTTCTCTGTGCTGTGAATCGATGCCGATGTTCAACAATGTCAAGATGTTATTTATCACGAGTCACGAGGACCGGGGATGGCAAGCAATGCCTGCTCTCTTAAGGAATTGTCCACAATTAGAAAATCTAATGATTCATGTATGAATTTTTATAATCCATGTGTTAAAGATGCAGTTGGAACCACTTACAGTAACCTCATATCGTTCTTGTTTCTGCTTAATATCAGGGTCTTGAGCACTATGTGACAGATACATGCGGGGATGCTTGTGACTGCATTTACAGGAAGGACAGAGGCCGTTCGCTCAGATCTTGTCCGGTGAAAGTGTTTGTGATTCGAGGGTTTACAGGAACAATGAAAGAGATGAACATGATTGAGCATTTCTTGGACTACTTCCCTTGTTTGAAGGAGATGGATATCTATATCAAAGATGATCGTCTTGAATTGCCCGATCATGTCTATGAGATGGTAAAAGACTACAAGTACGCTTACAGTTGCAATGTCCAGCTCCTTGGTGAGTCATTAATTGCGTAAGAACGTGGACGTGCACAACAAAGACTGAGAAATCGCAAAGGTAGATGCCCAAGTTTACTCAAATCTCTTCTACTTCCACTGATTCCAAGTCTCTCTTGGGAGTTTCTTAGTTGTTGAAAGTTTTATTTTTGGATTCCTATCTCTTTGCTAACTTCCCCTGTTCCCAAATTCTCTCATATCTCCTCTTTTGTGGGAATCCTGTTAAATTCCATGTTTGAATGTTTTACCGGTTTAGTAGAATATCAACTGTTTTATCGGTTAAGTACGTGTGCCACTAGCATATTTTCGTTTATATGGTTTTGTTTTAAAACGATAGTTTTGGTGTTTACTTGCTGAGGAAATTACATTCACAGACTTTCTCATAAACCGACCAAAATGCAATATGGTTTAGACAATCGCTGTCAGATTATTCGCTATTCAGCTATACCAACGACGGTGTAATTCTACATGTACTCGTATATGTTGATGACTTGGTGATAGCATTATAGTATATTTATATTTATATATGTTTACATATCTAAACATATATTGAAATTTTAAATATTCATATATTGATTGGTGTGAAGCATAAAAAATGAAAATTGTTTTGCAGATTCAATTGAAATTTTGTTATTCACATTTTTATTAGTTTTTAAAAAATTAATATTGTTGCTTAATTTTATTAAAATTAGATATGACGTCTAATCGTCGACGAGGCACAAATTCTTCTAGGCGAACTGATCCGCCTCCTATAGAAATTCCAACTCCTGCTAGTAAAACAACTATAAGGGTAAACATAATATTTTTTCTTTAATATTAAAAATATAATAAAATAGTTAACATTATAATTTTTTAAATTTGTAGAATAAAGACAGAGAGAAATACAAATGGTCCTACATTATGGAAAAAACATTAATTGAGTTGTTCGATGAAGCAATTGCGATGAATAATTACACTACTAAGAATCCTAATCCTTTTGAAAGAGAGTATATGGTTGAGAAGTTCAACGTAGCGTTCAACATGAATATAACTTATGGTTACTTCAAAAACAAGCTTGATGAATTGAAAAAAAATTACAAGAGATGGAAAGCTCTTATGAGTTTCACTGGTATTTCGGTGGATCCTGACACATCCATGATATATGCATCTGACGCATGGTGGAAGGAACGTGAAATTGTAAGTACACATAATCTTTATAATCATAAAAATATGTATAAAATTTTAGGTACCAAATAATCAGATCGACTTAATTTATAGGGATGCAAATTAACAAAGGCTTTCAACCGAAAGCCACCTGATTTTTGGGATGTGATGGTGCGATGTTTCGTATTACATGATGTGCAATCACAATCTCAACATTCAGCGGCACAAAGAAGAAGAGAGTTGATAAATGAGCGTCAAGACGGACTTCAAGGCTCAGACACTGATAGTGGTGACATGCAAGAAACACAAGTTCATGAGACGCAAGAAGAAGAAGAAGTGTATCGTGTAAGAATTGATGACGAAACACGTCCTACCAATGAAGCGGTCCAAAATCCCGCTCGCAGAGGCCATCAACGAGGGAGGTTAAATTTGCAGTCAAGTGCTAGACGGGGGAGTACTTCAGAAAGATTAGGTGGAACATCCCGACCTTCTATTGGTGGTGGTTCACGAGTAGGTCGGAGAAGACAATCATTTGAGACAACCATACAAGACACCATCGCTGGATATACAGAGTTCCAACGACAAAGTTTGCAACAACTCCGTCCAGGTGCTTTTGACCAAAATGACTATGACGAATGGAAAAAAGCAGAAGCTATATTCCTTGATATAGAAATTACAAAGGGAAATTTCTATTGGGTAAGTCTAAATACACTTAAAGAGTTAGTATTTTGGCGTAAGTACTTTATTGATATAGCTGGAAGCAATGACGAGGATAAGCTACAACTGTTAGAAGCTATGATTGGTGTTTCACGAAACAACGAAGAGATTCCTAAACTGTTAGGCTCGGGCCAATCATATGGGAGTTCACATTCAGGAGGACTATCATCTGGCAGTCCATCTTCTGTGGGTAACAATATAGGAGGACAAAATTTACGAGGAGTATGAACACCAACTTCTCAACCCTGGGGTACACCACCAAACGCTCAGCAATGGGGGACACCACCAAATGCTCATCAATGGGGAACACCACCAAATGCTCAACAATGGAGTTCATCCCAACCTCCTCCACAGTGGGGCACACCACCAAACGTTCAACAATGGGGCACACCACCAAACACTAAAAAATGGGGCACACCACCAAACGCTCAACAATGGGGAACACCACCAAATGCTCAACAAAGGGGCTCATCCCAACCTCCTCCACAATGGGGATCATCACCAAGTACACAACCATGGAGCACACCCTCAAATGCTCAACAATGGGGCACACCACCAAATGTTTCACAATAGGGGCTTTCACCAAACTTTCACATGGGACGCCAGAAACAAAATGATCACCAAGGCAGCTCATCAGGAATTCCTCCGACCAATGTTCAATATATATAATTAGGATGGAGAAGCTGGACGTGGCTCGAATCGCTCTTTCGATACCTACTGATCAAACGGAGAGAATAAGAGCTGCGAGTAAAGGTTTGTTAAGGGATGATGTGGTTCTCAGGTTTGCCAATGCGGTGAAGCTCATGAATGGTATAAAAAACGTTCATGAACTTCACTTGCATCCTGATACTATGGAGGTTAGTTTTTAACATTTTGTTCTTTCTTGGTCTAGTTGCAGAAATTAGTAGTAATTGCAAAATGCCTCTTCTTGATTTCAGGTGCTTTCTCTGTGCTGTGAATCGATGCCGATGTTCAACAATGTCAAGATGTTATTTATCACGAGTCACGAGGACCGGGGATGGCAAGCAATGCCTGCTCTCTTAAGGAATTGTCCACAATTAGAAAATCTAATGATTCATGTATGAATTTTTATAATCCATGTGTTAAAGATGCAGTTGGAACCACTTACAGTAACCTCATATCGTTCTTGTTTCTGCTTAATATCAGGGTCTTGAGCACTATGTGACAGATACATGCGGGGATGCTTGTGACTGCATTTACAGGAAGGACAGAGGCCGTTCGCTCAGATCTTGTCCGGTGAAAGTGTTTGTGATTCGAGGGTTTACAGGAACAATGAAAGAGATGAACATGATTGAGCATTTCTTGGACTACTTCCCTTGTTTGAAGGAGATGGATATCTATATCAAAGATGATCGTCTTGAATTGCCCGATCATGTCTATGAGATGGTAAAAGACTACAAGTACGCTTACAGTTGCAATGTCCAGCTCCTTGGTGAGTCATTAATTGCGTAAGAACGTGGACGTGCACAACAAAGACTGAGAAATCGCAAAGGTAGATGCCCAAGTTTACTCAAATCTCTTCTACTTCCACTGATTCCAAGTCTCTCTTGGGAGTTTCTTAGTTGTTGAAAGTTTTATTTTTGGATTCCTATCTCTTTGCTAACTTCCCCTGTTCCCAAATTCTCTCATATCTCCTCTTTTGTGGGAATCCTGTTAAATTCCATGTTTGAATGTTTTACCGGTTTAGTAGAATATCAACTGTTTTATCGGTTAAGTACGTGTGCCACTAGCATATTTTCGTTTATATGGTTTTGTTTTAAAACGATAGTTTTGGTGTTTACTTGCTGAGGAAATTACATTCACAGACTTTCTCATAAACCGACCAAAATGCAATATGGTTTAGACAATCGCTGTCAGATTATTCGCTATTCAGCTATACCAACGACGGTGTAATTCTACATGTACTCGTATATGTTGATGACTTGGTGATAGCATTATAGTATATTTATATTTATATATGTTTACATATCTAAACATATATTGAAATTTTAAATATTCATATATTGATTGGTGTGAAGCATAAAAAATGAAAATTGTTTTGCAGATTCAATTGAAATTTTGTTATTCACATTTTTATTAGTTTTTAAAAAATTAATATTGTTGCTTAATTTTATTAAAATTAGATATGACGTCTAATCGTCGACGAGGCACAAATTCTTCTAGGCGAACTGATCCGCCTCCTATAGAAATTCCAACTCCTGCTAGTAAAACAACTATAAGGGTAAACATAATATTTTTTCTTTAATATTAAAAATATAATAAAATAGTTAACATTATAATTTTTTAAATTTGTAGAATAAAGACAGAGAGAAATACAAATGGTCCTACATTATGGAAAAAACATTAATTGAGTTGTTCGATGAAGCAATTGCGATGAATAATTACACTACTAAGAATCCTAATCCTTTTGAAAGAGAGTATATGGTTGAGAAGTTCAACGTAGCGTTCAACATGAATATAACTTATGGTTACTTCAAAAACAAGCTTGATGAATTGAAAAAAAATTACAAGAGATGGAAAGCTCTTATGAGTTTCACTGGTATTTCGGTGGATCCTGACACATCCATGATATATGCATCTGACGCATGGTGGAAGGAACGTGAAATTGTAAGTACACATAATCTTTATAATCATAAAAATATGTATAAAATTTTAGGTACCAAATAATCAGATCGACTTAATTTATAGGGATGCAAATTAACAAAGGCTTTCAACCGAAAGCCACCTGATTTTTGGGATGTGATGGTGCGATGTTTCGTATTACATGATGTGCAATCACAATCTCAACATTCAGCGGCACAAAGAAGAAGAGAGTTGATAAATGAGCGTCAAGACGGACTTCAAGGCTCAGACACTGATAGTGGTGACATGCAAGAAACACAAGTTCATGAGACGCAAGAAGAAGAAGAAGTGTATCGTGTAAGAATTGATGACGAAACACGTCCTACCAATGAAGCGGTCCAAAATCCCGCTCGCAGAGGCCATCAACGAGGGAGGTTAAATTTGCAGTCAAGTGCTAGACGGGGGAGTACTTCAGAAAGATTAGGTGGAACATCCCGACCTTCTATTGGTGGTGGTTCACGAGTAGGTCGGAGAAGACAATCATTTGAGACAACCATACAAGACACCATCGCTGGATATACAGAGTTCCAACGACAAAGTTTGCAACAACTCCGTCCAGGTGCTTTTGACCAAAATGACTATGACGAATGGAAAAAAGCAGAAGCTATATTCCTTGATATAGAAATTACAAAGGGAAATTTCTATTGGGTAAGTCTAAATACACTTAAAGAGTTAGTATTTTGGCGTAAGTACTTTATTGATATAGCTGGAAGCAATGACGAGGATAAGCTACAACTGTTAGAAGCTATGATTGGTGTTTCACGAAACAACGAAGAGATTCCTAAACTGTTAGGCTCGGGCCAATCATATGGGAGTTCACATTCAGGAGGACTATCATCTGGCAGTCCATCTTCTGTGGGTAACAATATAGGAGGACAAAATTTACGAGGAGTATGAACACCAACTTCTCAACCCTGGGGTACACCACCAAACGCTCAGCAATGGGGGACACCACCAAATGCTCATCAATGGGGAACACCACCAAATGCTCAACAATGGAGTTCATCCCAACCTCCTCCACAGTGGGGCACACCACCAAACGTTCAACAATGGGGCACACCACCAAACACTAAAAAATGGGGCACACCACCAAACGCTCAACAATGGGGAACACCACCAAATGCTCAACAAAGGGGCTCATCCCAACCTCCTCCACAATGGGGATCATCACCAAGTACACAACCATGGAGCACACCCTCAAATGCTCAACAATGGGGCACACCACCAAATGTTTCACAATAGGGGCTTTCACCAAACTTTCACATGGGACGCCAGAAACAAAATGATCACCAAGGCAGCTCATCAGGAATTCCTCCGACCAATGTTCAATATATATAATTAGGATGGAGAAGCTGGACGTGGCTCGAATCGCTCTTTCGATACCTACTGATCAAACGGAGAGAATAAGAGCTGCGAGTAAAGGTTTGTTAAGGGATGATGTGGTTCTCAGGTTTGCCAATGCGGTGAAGCTCATGAATGGTATAAAAAACGTTCATGAACTTCACTTGCATCCTGATACTATGGAGGTTAGTTTTTAACATTTTGTTCTTTCTTGGTCTAGTTGCAGAAATTAGTAGTAATTGCAAAATGCCTCTTCTTGATTTCAGGTGCTTTCTCTGTGCTGTGAATCGATGCCGATGTTCAACAATGTCAAGATGTTATTTATCACGAGTCACGAGGACCGGGGATGGCAAGCAATGCCTGCTCTCTTAAGGAATTGTCCACAATTAGAAAATCTAATGATTCATGTATGAATTTTTATAATCCATGTGTTAAAGATGCAGTTGGAACCACTTACAGTAACCTCATATCGTTCTTGTTTCTGCTTAATATCAGGGTCTTGAGCACTATGTGACAGATACATGCGGGGATGCTTGTGACTGCATTTACAGGAAGGACAGAGGCCGTTCGCTCAGATCTTGTCCGGTGAAAGTGTTTGTGATTCGAGGGTTTACAGGAACAATGAAAGAGATGAACATGATTGAGCATTTCTTGGACTACTTCCCTTGTTTGAAGGAGATGGATATCTATATCAAAGATGATCGTCTTGAATTGCCCGATCATGTCTATGAGATGGTAAAAGACTACAAGTACGCTTACAGTTGCAATGTCCAGCTCCTTGGTGAGTCATTAATTGCGTAAGAACGTGGACGTGCACAACAAAGACTGAGAAATCGCAAAGGTAGATGCCCAAGTTTACTCAAATCTCTTCTACTTCCACTGATTCCAAGTCTCTCTTGGGAGTTTCTTAGTTGTTGAAAGTTTTATTTTTGGATTCCTATCTCTTTGCTAACTTCCCCTGTTCCCAAATTCTCTCATATCTCCTCTTTTGTGGGAATCCTGTTAAATTCCATGTTTGAATGTTTTACCGGTTTAGTAGAATATCAACTGTTTTATCGGTTAAGTACGTGTGCCACTAGCATATTTTCGTTTATATGGTTTTGTTTTAAAACGATAGTTTTGGTGTTTACTTGCTGAGGAAATTACATTCACAGACTTTCTCATAAACCGACCAAAATGCAATATGGTTTAGACAATCGCTGTCAGATTATTCGCTATTCAGCTATACCAACGACGGTGTAATTCTACATGTACTCGTATATGTTGATGACTTGGTGATAGCATTATAGTATATTTATATTTATATATGTTTACATATCTAAACATATATTGAAATTTTAAATATTCATATATTGATTGGTGTGAAGCATAAAAAATGAAAATTGTTTTGCAGATTCAATTGAAATTTTGTTATTCACATTTTTATTAGTTTTTAAAAAATTAATATTGTTGCTTAATTTTATTAAAATTAGATATGACGTCTAATCGTCGACGAGGCACAAATTCTTCTAGGCGAACTGATCCGCCTCCTATAGAAATTCCAACTCCTGCTAGTAAAACAACTATAAGGGTAAACATAATATTTTTTCTTTAATATTAAAAATATAATAAAATAGTTAACATTATAATTTTTTAAATTTGTAGAATAAAGACAGAGAGAAATACAAATGGTCCTACATTATGGAAAAAACATTAATTGAGTTGTTCGATGAAGCAATTGCGATGAATAATTACACTACTAAGAATCCTAATCCTTTTGAAAGAGAGTATATGGTTGAGAAGTTCAACGTAGCGTTCAACATGAATATAACTTATGGTTACTTCAAAAACAAGCTTGATGAATTGAAAAAAAATTACAAGAGATGGAAAGCTCTTATGAGTTTCACTGGTATTTCGGTGGATCCTGACACATCCATGATATATGCATCTGACGCATGGTGGAAGGAACGTGAAATTGTAAGTACACATAATCTTTATAATCATAAAAATATGTATAAAATTTTAGGTACCAAATAATCAGATCGACTTAATTTATAGGGATGCAAATTAACAAAGGCTTTCAACCGAAAGCCACCTGATTTTTGGGATGTGATGGTGCGATGTTTCGTATTACATGATGTGCAATCACAATCTCAACATTCAGCGGCACAAAGAAGAAGAGAGTTGATAAATGAGCGTCAAGACGGACTTCAAGGCTCAGACACTGATAGTGGTGACATGCAAGAAACACAAGTTCATGAGACGCAAGAAGAAGAAGAAGTGTATCGTGTAAGAATTGATGACGAAACACGTCCTACCAATGAAGCGGTCCAAAATCCCGCTCGCAGAGGCCATCAACGAGGGAGGTTAAATTTGCAGTCAAGTGCTAGACGGGGGAGTACTTCAGAAAGATTAGGTGGAACATCCCGACCTTCTATTGGTGGTGGTTCACGAGTAGGTCGGAGAAGACAATCATTTGAGACAACCATACAAGACACCATCGCTGGATATACAGAGTTCCAACGACAAAGTTTGCAACAACTCCGTCCAGGTGCTTTTGACCAAAATGACTATGACGAATGGAAAAAAGCAGAAGCTATATTCCTTGATATAGAAATTACAAAGGGAAATTTCTATTGGGTAAGTCTAAATACACTTAAAGAGTTAGTATTTTGGCGTAAGTACTTTATTGATATAGCTGGAAGCAATGACGAGGATAAGCTACAACTGTTAGAAGCTATGATTGGTGTTTCACGAAACAACGAAGAGATTCCTAAACTGTTAGGCTCGGGCCAATCATATGGGAGTTCACATTCAGGAGGACTATCATCTGGCAGTCCATCTTCTGTGGGTAACAATATAGGAGGACAAAATTTACGAGGAGTATGAACACCAACTTCTCAACCCTGGGGTACACCACCAAACGCTCAGCAATGGGGGACACCACCAAATGCTCATCAATGGGGAACACCACCAAATGCTCAACAATGGAGTTCATCCCAACCTCCTCCACAGTGGGGCACACCACCAAACGTTCAACAATGGGGCACACCACCAAACACTAAAAAATGGGGCACACCACCAAACGCTCAACAATGGGGAACACCACCAAATGCTCAACAAAGGGGCTCATCCCAACCTCCTCCACAATGGGGATCATCACCAAGTACACAACCATGGAGCACACCCTCAAATGCTCAACAATGGGGCACACCACCAAATGTTTCACAATAGGGGCTTTCACCAAACTTTCACATGGGACGCCAGAAACAAAATGATCACCAAGGCAGCTCATCAGGAATTCCTCCGACCAATGTTCAATATATATAATTAGGATGGAGAAGCTGGACGTGGCTCGAATCGCTCTTTCGATACCTACTGATCAAACGGAGAGAATAAGAGCTGCGAGTAAAGGTTTGTTAAGGGATGATGTGGTTCTCAGGTTTGCCAATGCGGTGAAGCTCATGAATGGTATAAAAAACGTTCATGAACTTCACTTGCATCCTGATACTATGGAGGTTAGTTTTTAACATTTTGTTCTTTCTTGGTCTAGTTGCAGAAATTAGTAGTAATTGCAAAATGCCTCTTCTTGATTTCAGGTGCTTTCTCTGTGCTGTGAATCGATGCCGATGTTCAACAATGTCAAGATGTTATTTATCACGAGTCACGAGGACCGGGGATGGCAAGCAATGCCTGCTCTCTTAAGGAATTGTCCACAATTAGAAAATCTAATGATTCATGTATGAATTTTTATAATCCATGTGTTAAAGATGCAGTTGGAACCACTTACAGTAACCTCATATCGTTCTTGTTTCTGCTTAATATCAGGGTCTTGAGCACTATGTGACAGATACATGCGGGGATGCTTGTGACTGCATTTACAGGAAGGACAGAGGCCGTTCGCTCAGATCTTGTCCGGTGAAAGTGTTTGTGATTCGAGGGTTTACAGGAACAATGAAAGAGATGAACATGATTGAGCATTTCTTGGACTACTTCCCTTGTTTGAAGGAGATGGATATCTATATCAAAGATGATCGTCTTGAATTGCCCGATCATGTCTATGAGATGGTAAAAGACTACAAGTACGCTTACAGTTGCAATGTCCAGCTCCTTGGTGAGTCATTAATTGCGTAAGAACGTGGACGTGCACAACAAAGACTGAGAAATCGCAAAGGTAGATGCCCAAGTTTACTCAAATCTCTTCTACTTCCACTGATTCCAAGTCTCTCTTGGGAGTTTCTTAGTTGTTGAAAGTTTTATTTTTGGATTCCTATCTCTTTGCTAACTTCCCCTGTTCCCAAATTCTCTCATATCTCCTCTTTTGTGGGAATCCTGTTAAATTCCATGTTTGAATGTTTTACCGGTTTAGTAGAATATCAACTGTTTTATCGGTTAAGTACGTGTGCCACTAGCATATTTTCGTTTATATGGTTTTGTTTTAAAACGATAGTTTTGGTGTTTACTTGCTGAGGAAATTACATTCACAGACTTTCTCATAAACCGACCAAAATGCAATATGGTTTAGACAATCGCTGTCAGATTATTCGCTATTCAGCTATACCAACGACGGTGTAATTCTACATGTACTCGTATATGTTGATGACTTGGTGATAGCATTATAGTATATTTATATTTATATATGTTTACATATCTAAACATATATTGAAATTTTAAATATTCATATATTGATTGGTGTGAAGCATAAAAAATGAAAATTGTTTTGCAGATTCAATTGAAATTTTGTTATTCACATTTTTATTAGTTTTTTAAAAATTAATATTGTTGCTTAATTTTATTAAAATTAGATATGACGTCTAATCGTCGACGAGGCACAAATTCTTCTAGGCGAACTGATCCGCCTCCTTTAGAAATTCCAACTCTTGCTAGTTAAACAACTATAAGGGTAAACATAATATTTTTTCTTTAATATTAAAAATATAATAAAATAGTTAACATTATAATTTTTTAAATTTGTAGAATAAAGACAGAGAGAAATACAAATGGTCCTACATTATGGAAAAAACATTAATTGAGTTGTTCGATGAAGCAATTGCGATGAATAATTACACTACTAAGAATCCTAATCCTTTTGAAAGAGAGTATATGGTTGAGAAGTTCAACGTAGCGTTCAACATGAATATAACTTATGGTTACTTCAAAAACAAGCTTGATGAATTGAAAAAAAATTACAAGAGATGGAAAGCTCTTATGAGTTTCACTGGTATTTCGGTGGATCCTGACACATCCATGATATATGCATCTGACGCATGGTGGAAGGAACGTGAAATTGTAAGTACACATAATCTTTATAATCATAAAAATATGTATAAAATTTTAGGTACCAAATAATCAGATCGACTTAATTTATAGGGATGCAAATTAACAAAGGCTTTCAACCGAAAGCCACCTGATTTTTGGGATGTGATGGTGCGATGTTTCGTATTACATGATGTGCAATCACAATCTCAACATTCAGCGGCACAAAGAAGAAGAGAGTTGATAAATGAGCGTCAAGACGGACTTCAAGGCTCAGACACTGATAGTGGTGACATGCAAGAAACACAAGTTCATGAGACGCAAGAAGAAGAAGAAGTGTATCGTGTAAGAATTGATGACGAAACACGTCCTACCAATGAAGCGGTCCAAAATCCCGCTCGCAGAGGCCATCAACGAGGGAGGTTAAATTTGCAGTCAAGTGCTAGACGGGGGAGTACTTCAGAAAGATTAGGTGGAACATCCCGACCTTCTATTGGTGGTGGTTCACGAGTAGGTCGGAGAAGACAATCATTTGAGACAACCATACAAGACACCATCGCTGGATATACAGAGTTCCAACGACAAAGTTTGCAACAACTCCGTCCAGGTGCTTTTGACCAAAATGACTATGACGAATGGAAAAAAGCAGAAGCTATATTCCTTGATATAGAAATTACAAAGGGAAATTTCTATTGGGTAAGTCTAAATACACTTAAAGAGTTAGTATTTTGGCGTAAGTACTTTATTGATATAGCTGGAAGCAATGACGAGGATAAGCTACAACTGTTAGAAGCTATGATTGGTGTTTCACGAAACAACGAAGAGATTCCTAAACTGTTAGGCTCGGGCCAATCATATGGGAGTTCACATTCAGGAGGACTATCATCTGGCAGTCCATCTTCTGTGGGTAACAATATAGGAGGACAAAATTTACGAGGAGTATGAACACCAACTTCTCAACCCTGGGGTACACCACCAAACGCTCAGCAATGGGGGACACCACCAAATGCTCATCAATGGGGAACACCACCAAATGCTCAACAATGGAGTTCATCCCAACCTCCTCCACAGTGGGGCACACCACCAAACGTTCAACAATGGGGCACACCACCAAACACTAAAAAATGGGGCACACCACCAAACGCTCAACAATGGGGAACACCACCAAATGCTCAACAAAGGGGCTCATCCCAACCTCCTCCACAATGGGGATCATCACCAAGTACACAACCATGGAGCACACCCTCAAATGCTCAACAATGGGGCACACCACCAAATGTTTCACAATAGGGGCTTTCACCAAACTTTCACATGGGACGCCAGAAACAAAATGATCACCAAGGCAGCTCATCAGGAATTCCTCCGACCAATGTTCAATATATATAATTAGGATGGAGAAGCTGGACGTGGCTCGAATCGCTCTTTCGATACCTACTGATCAAACGGAGAGAATAAGAGCTGCGAGTAAAGGTTTGTTAAGGGATGATGTGGTTCTCAGGTTTGCCAATGCGGTGAAGCTCATGAATGGTATAAAAAACGTTCATGAACTTCACTTGCATCCTGATACTATGGAGGTTAGTTTTTAACATTTTGTTCTTTCTTGGTCTAGTTGCAGAAATTAGTAGTAATTGCAAAATGCCTCTTCTTGATTTCAGGTGCTTTCTCTGTGCTGTGAATCGATGCCGATGTTCAACAATGTCAAGATGTTATTTATCACGAGTCACGAGGACCGGGGATGGCAAGCAATGCCTGCTCTCTTAAGGAATTGTCCACAATTAGAAAATCTAATGATTCATGTATGAATTTTTATAATCCATGTGTTAAAGATGCAGTTGGAACCACTTACAGTAACCTCATATCGTTCTTGTTTCTGCTTAATATCAGGGTCTTGAGCACTATGTGACAGATACATGCGGGGATGCTTGTGACTGCATTTACAGGAAGGACAGAGGCCGTTCGCTCAGATCTTGTCCGGTGAAAGTGTTTGTGATTCGAGGGTTTACAGGAACAATGAAAGAGATGAACATGATTGAGCATTTCTTGGACTACTTCCCTTGTTTGAAGGAGATGGATATCTATATCAAAGATGATCGTCTTGAATTGCCCGATCATGTCTATGAGATGGTAAAAGACTACAAGTACGCTTACAGTTGCAATGTCCAGCTCCTTGGTGAGTCATTAATTGCGTAAGAACGTGGACGTGCACAACAAAGACTGAGAAATCGCAAAGGTAGATGCCCAAGTTTACTCAAATCTCTTCTACTTCCACTGATTCCAAGTCTCTCTTGGGAGTTTCTTAGTTGTTGAAAGTTTTATTTTTGGATTCCTATCTCTTTGCTAACTTCCCCTGTTCCCAAATTCTCTCATATCTCCTCTTTTGTGGGAATCCTGTTAAATTCCATGTTTGAATGTTTTACCGGTTTAGTAGAATATCAACTGTTTTATCGGTTAAGTACGTGTGCCACTAGCATATTTTCGTTTATATGGTTTTGTTTTAAAACGATAGTTTTGGTGTTTACTTGCTGAGGAAATTACATTCACAGACTTTCTCATAAACCGACCAAAATGCAATATGGCTATGGGGAGTGAGTAGCGTGAGCCACGTTACACACAAAAGGCGATAAGCAGTAACTTCTATTTGAACTTCAAACTCATAGCATGTTTCAGCCAGATCAGACTTTATATTGAGCCTCCCACAATTCCTTGATGTAGCTGCAATAGAACTGTTTTTCTAGGGTTTCAAATTTGATCAATTTCAGTTGTTTCTTGGGAAAGAAGAAAACCTTTTCTTTTTCTTCCTTCCTAGTGTGTATGTACAATTGCGTTTAACACAAATATTACAATTTTGTACAACTATAAATGAATTTTATTAGATTTATAAAGGAAATGCGAATAACGTTCTCTTTCACTTTTTCTCTTTTATCTAATTTTTTTTCTAACGCCAAACGAAGTTAGTTTTGTTTTTTCATCTCACAATTTGATTGCTTCATTCTCTTTAAAAAGTAATTTTAGTTTTTAATATTAAAACTCAACACCAAATTGCAAAAGATAACGTGAGGGAGGGTCAGTGAAACGCCCTAACCCGAAAATTGTGTACCGCGGTACAGTTTGGCTCGGCTACTCCTTGGCCGGCCTCGGGTAATTTTTAACTTTTTCCATACTTAGTCAAAATTCAGCGTGTTTTTCCAAGACTTAGAGATTTTGAGCGATTCAGACAAGTTCTTAGCATAATTAACTTAGATAGAAAACTGAGGTTCGAGTCATACAATGAGAGTTCGCTAATAAGCTATTACATTGCATAAAAACGACCTATTCTACCCAAGTATAATCCATCCCTTCCTTCCTGCCATCATCATGCCGCGGCTCAAAAGATCAGTTCCCTTCACGAACTTCTTTACCTGCATCCACAAAGGAGGCATAAGCAAACGAATTGCTTAGTGAGGCGGTCATCCCGACCCACTTAGCCACATATATAAAAATCGCATCCAAGCAATCAATCCAATCAATCAATCACGCTTATTCAATCAAATCGGCTCACGAGCCTAACCATGGCCATCGAGCCTTACTTGGCTTCCGAGCCTTATACCATGGCTTGCGAGCCTTTACCATTTCCGCAGAAATATGAATCAAACAGTAAAAACTCACGGATTAAATCAAGCAATCAAGACTATCGAATCTATGCATGAAAACGACCTTAGACATGAAGCCCGCGGTCACGCACTCACCTTAGTCAATCGGCTGTAGAAAGATCTTGAATTTAGTCGACGGTTTCTCGATGATCTCTCGATCCGAACACGCTTCTCTCGGACTTTTCTCGAACTCTCTCGGCGACAGTCGAAATCACTCGGCTATCTCTCGATCGGATCCGAAAATCACGAACAATCTCTCTGCAAATCTCTTTCTCTCGGACGAATTCTCTCTCAGACTTTCTCTGAAACTTTCTCTCGAGTCTTTCTGTGTTTTCTCGAAGAAATGCTGCAGAAACAATACTTAGACGGATTTTTGGTGAGAACTGCTCCCAAAACCGTTCATTAATCCATCCGCAGCGTTTTGCTCGAGCGTCCAAGTGCCAGTAACCGTTCCCGCACTTTTACTCGGCCAAACTCGTTCAGTAAGCCAATTAACCGTTCCCGCTTACTTTAGCCGCGCACTTAACATTTCTCTCGGCCATAACCGTTCCCGCTCGGCTATCCGAATAACTTAGCAGATATTTCTGTTTCCATCCGAATAATCCACTAAGACTCTCGGATATTCCAGCTCAACTCAGACCATGATAACCGTCCTGTCCGAAATCCGACCAAGTGTTCCGAAAAACACGGACTGTCCGAAATTCACTTGTCCGAGCCGCTCTTGCCCAGCTCAAGTAAAGCTCCCATCCGACCACTCTCCGATTTTTGCGGCCAGTTCCGATTTTCACGGACAGCTTCATTTTTCTTTCGGTTGTTCTGATTTTTGCTCGGCAAACGTGCCCAATCACTCGGCTAATCTTCTAGCCAGCTCAAACACTCGGATTCTCAGCTAACCCCCTGATTTTTCTTAATTCCTGCCTTAATAATCTGATTCCCAATCGAACCGCGCATCCGTACCGCGACTCGTACCGCGGCCATACCAAGACTCGTACCGCATCCGTACCAAGACTCGTACCGCGGCCGTACCGCTTGATCCGAAGATCGCGGATGTTACACCTCTCCCCCACTTAACTTAGACTCGTCCTCGAGTCTTCTTCGGTCCACTTAACTCCGGATTTTCCTTAAGTTTATCGAACCACTTAGGAAATTCAGCCTTCATTCTTTCTTCCGGTTCCCAAGTCACTTCCTCTTCACCATCACAGTCCCAAACGACTTGAATCATCTGAACTTTCTTCCTGCGTTCAGCCTTAACTTTCCTTCCCACAACCCGAACTGGTCTTCCCTCAATAGTCATGTTTTCCCTTAAGTCCGAAGGTGGTTCGGGAATCACATTGTCCCTATCACTTATGCATTTCCTTAGCATAGAAACGTGGAACACCTTATGGAATTGTTCCATGGATGGCGGCAATTCCAACCGGTAAGCCACTGGACCAATCCTTTCCAAAATCCTAAACGGCCCCATATACCGCGGACTTAACTTAGCATTTTGAGTTGCTCGATCTTTACCCTTGTACGTGACTGTCTTAAGATAAACCATGTCGCCCACAGCAAATTCCAACTCTTTCCTGCGCTTATCGGCATAACTCTTCTGTCTATCCTGAGCTGCCTTCATGTTTAACTTAAGCACCCTGATCCTCTCAGTCGTTTCCTCCACAAAGTCACGGCCAAAGATACTTCGCTCCCCCACTTGCGTCCAACACAAGGGAGTTCTGCAAGGCCGTCCATACAAAGCCTCGTAAGGTGACATCCCGATGCTAGCTTGAAAGCTATTGTTGTAAGAGAACTCGGCCAAGTGCAGGTAATGTTCCCACTTTCCGCCCCAATCCAAAACACAAGCTCGCAGCAAGTCCTCAAGTGTCCGGATAGTCCTTTCCGACTGGCCATCTGTTTGAGGATGATAGGCCGTGCTCATATGTAACTTAGTCCCCATCGCCTTATGCAAGGCTCTCCAAAACGCCGAAGTAAACTTGGAGTCTCGGTCAGACACGATACTTGCCGGTACTCCATGCAATCGGACTATCTCTTCCACGTACCGCTTGGCCAAAACCGTAGCATTATCCATCTTATTGATGGCCAAGAAGTGTGCGGACTTAGTCAATCTATCCACGATCACCCAGACCGCGTCTTTCTTATCCACTGCAGGCAATCCAGTCACGAAGTCCATCGTGATCATGTCCCACTTCCACTCGGGAATCGGTAAGCTTTGCAGTAAACCACTCGGCACTTGATGCTCGGCCTTTACCATCTGACAAGTCGAACATCCGGCTATCCACTTAGCCACGTCTCTCTTCATTCCGACCCAGTGATAATACCGTTTAAGGTCACGGTACATCTTAGTCGTTCCCGGATGAATGGAGAATCTAGACTGGTGTGCTTCCTTGAGAATTTCTTCCCGAAGGTTCTGATCGTTCGGAACGCACACACGGCCATTCACCACGATCGTCCCATTATTCGAAGTCTGGTACTCCGTCTGATCATTCTTAGCCATCTTGATCAAATTCTCATCCAACTCCTGAGCCAACCGAACCCTAGTCAGCAAATCCGCTTGATCAGCCGCACCAAGACCCAATGGTTCCAAATCGTCAGTCAAAGCAGCCAACCGCAATGTTCCAACCATTCCGACTAACTCTTCCAAGTCCCTTTCCGAATCCACAACCACTCTCTTCCGGCTTAAGGCATCCGCGACCAGATTAGCCTTTCCCGGATGGTAAGCTATATCCAAGTCAAAATCCGCGACTGTTTCCATCCAACGTCTCTGTCTCATGTTCAACTCTGGCTGCGTGAAGATATACTTCAAGCTCTTATGGTCCGTGAAAATCTGCACCTTCTCACCGTACAAGTAAGCCCGCCAGATTTTCAAAGCAAACACTACCGCAGCCATCTCTAGGTCATGCGTCGGATAGTTCTGCTCGTGCTTCCTTAACTGTCTGGACGCGTAGGCAATTACACTCCCTTGCTGCATCAAAACACAACCCAGCCCAGTCTTTGATGCATCTGTGTAAACCACAAACTGCTCATTGGGTTTCGGTAGAGCCAACACTGGAGTACTCGTAAGCATGTCCTTAAGCTTAGAGAAACTTTTCTCACAATCAGCCGACCATTCGTACTGAATATCCTTCCCGGTCAGTCGAGTCATTGGCTGCGCCATACTCGCAAATCCCTTAACAAATCTTCGGTAGTAACCAGCCAAGCCGAGAAAGCTTCTTATCTCGGTTGCATTTTTAGGCCTTGGCCATTCTGCAATAGCTGTGATCTTCTCTGGATCCACAGACACTCCCTTGTCCGAAACAACATGGCCCAAGAAACCGATCTCCCTTTGCCAGAAACTGCACTTACTGAGCTTAGCAAATAACTTATGCTCACGCAGTCTAGCCATCACCGTAGCCAAGTGTCTCGTGTGCTCTTCCGAGTTCTTTGAGTAAACCAGGATGTCATCTATGAAGATGATCACAAACTCATCCAGGCAGTCTCTGAACACGCTGTTCATCAACTTCATGAACGCGGCCGGTGCATTAGTCAAGCCGAAGGGCATCACCACGAACTCATAGTGCCCATACCTTGTCCGAAAGGCGGTCTTCCGAACATCCGACTCGGCTATAGGAATCTGATGATAACCCGAAGCCAAATCGATCTTAGAGAACACAGTAGCACCTTGGAGTTGGTCCAACAACTCGTCTATCCTTGGAAGAGGGTACTTGTTCTTCACCGTCACT
The DNA here is from genome assembly GCA_020283515.1 of Alliaria petiolata. NCBI lineage: Eukaryota > Viridiplantae > Streptophyta > Magnoliopsida > Brassicales > Brassicaceae > Alliaria > Alliaria petiolata. The sequence goes on from JAHZTW010000002.1 coordinate 16,232,510, forward strand.
CTGTTTAACCCACGGTAGTCTATGCAGAGTCTGAAGCTACCGTCCTTCTTCTTAACGAACAATACTGGTGCGCCCCAAGGTGAACTACTTGGCCGCACAAAACCTTTTTCCATCAAATCGTCCAGCTGCTTCTTTAACTCGGCCATCTCGGCAGGGGCCATCCGATAAGGTGCCTTAGAGATTGGAGCTGTACCAGGTTCCAGCTCGATCGTGAACGGATCGGACCTTCCCGGAGGTAACCCACTCAACGACTGAAACACATCCCCGAACTCACTCACAACCGGGATGTTACTTATCTCAGCATCCGGACCAGCTTCCACAGTATTGATCGCGGCCAGGTAAGCTTCACAGCCCTTCTCAATCATCTTCTCAGCTTGAATAGCCGGGACTATCAAACTTCCATCCGTAGACCGAATTCCTTGATACACCAATCTTCCCTTATCCGACTCGAATAGGACACGGCCACGATGACAGTCTAGATGTGCCTTGTACTTCCCGAGCCAATCCATGCCAAGGATCACATCATAGGACTTCACCGGGCAGATTACCAAGTCGGCTGGCATGTTCACCTCGCCGATCATCACAGAGACATCACGGACGTTGCCCCAGGTAAACATGATTTGGCCTCCAGCCGCTTGAACCATTCCATAGTGTTCACCGGGTTCTTTTATGAACTCGCCGGTCCCAACCAAGTCTGGGTTAACAAAGCAATGCGATGCCCCAGAATCAAACAAGACATGGGTCGCCACACCACCCATAGTCAAGGTCCCTACACATTCATCCGAATGCTAAGAGCCTAGACTAACCATCGACAAACATTTCCACCCAAAAAAAAAAAATACTAAGGTAAGGGATAGGGCTTACCAGTGATCGGGCGCGAAGTGCTTGCCTCGGCAGCTTCCTCACCGATGGTGTAAATCCGCGGCATCACGGCCTGTCTCTTTGCCTGCGGGTTCGCACCATCACTCGCACGTTTTCCAGTCTGCTGTTCCAGCTTCGGACACTGGTTCTTGTAGTGCCCAACTTCACCACAATTGTAACAAACTCTCTGAACTGCGGCCTGCCCCGCATTCTTAGCCCTCATATCCGGTTCAGGACAATCGCGGATCATGTGACCCAGTCTTCCACAACGGTGGCATGCACCCGAAGCCCTTCTGCACTGACCTTCGTGCATCTTTCCACAAGTCACACACGCACGGCGTCCACTAGACGGCTTTCCCAAAGGAGCCCCCTTTCCAAACTTCTGATTCTTCCCAGCAACACTCACGGTTTTAACCGGTATCACTGGACCAAGAAGCCTTGCTTCCTCGGCCATGCCAGCTTCCTGCTCGGCAGCCTTCTCCACCAGTTCGGCCAAAGTACCATACTCACGAATCTTGCAGCGAGTGCTGATCTCAACACGCAACCCGCGCATGAACCGACGAACCTGGTTCTCATCATCTTCCAAGTCACGCCCACCGTACCTCTTGAGTCGGTTAAACTCAGCTTCATATTCCCTCACTGTCATTGATCCTTGCTGAAGGTCTATGAACGCACTTTCCAGCCGAATGAAAGCTTCCCGTGGAAAGTACTTCTTCCTGAATTCGGCACAGAAGGTCCCCCAGCCAATAACCAGACCATTCCTGCGAGTCATCACACTCTTCCACCAAGTATGCGCGTCCCCTTCCAGGTAGTGAACCGCGATATCCGTCTTGTATCCATCAGGACAGCGGATTGAGTCAAAGTTCCTCTCAAGCCGGTTAACCCAGTCATCTGCCTCCATCGGCTGTGTTCCACCGATGAAGAATCGGGTCCCCAACTTCTGCATGTGTTCCATCACTTTCAGATACGATGGAGCCCTTGCCCCAGCTGGCACTGGTTCCACTTCCACAACCGGATCAACAACTCGCGGCTGTTCCACTTGGACAGGTGCAGCAGCTGGCAATCTTTGCAACACCTGAGCCAGCATGCCCAACACTGCCTCTAATCCGACTGGAGCTGCAGCAGCCGCAGCAGCAGCCGCAGCATTAGCCGCCACATTCCCAATCCCAGCCGCATTCACTTCAGCATTCACGTGGTGATTCTCAGCAACATTCTCACCATCTCGGTTAATCGAGTTTTCCCCAGTCTCTCTCGCGTTTCTCCTAGCAGCACGGTTACTCCTAGCCATCTGCAAGGTTCCGAACAGTTAACTAAGCTTGCCACATCAACTTAGTTTTCACAGAAACAATACTTACCGCGGCACATCAGGCTTGGAAGGATGGATACCCACTAACCCATTTATGCTAAAGACTGTCCTAGAACCGACTACGCTCTGATACCAAATTGAAAAGCCCTAACCCGAAAATTATGTACCGCGGTACAGTTTGGCTCGGCTACTTCTCGGCCGGCCTCGGGTAATTTTTAACTTTTTCCATACTTAGTCAAAATTCAGCGTGTATTTCCAAGACTTAGAGATTTTGAGCGAATCAGACAAGTTCTTAGCATAATTAACTTAGATAGAAAACTGAGGTTCGAGTCATACAATGAGAGTTCGCTAATAAGCTATTACATTGCATAAAAACGACCTATTCTACCCAAGTATAATCCATCCCTTCCTTCCTGCCATCATCATGCCGCGGCTCAAAGGATCAGTTCCCTTCACGAACTTCTTTACCTGCATCCACAAAGGAGGCATAAGCAAACGAATTGCTTAGTGAGGCGGTCATCCCGACCCACTTAGCCACATATATAAAAATCGCATCCAAGCAATCAATCCAATCAATCAATCACGCTTATTCAATCAAATCGGCTCACGAGCCTAACCATGGCCATCGAGCCTTACTTGGCTTCCGAGCCTTATACCATGGCTTGCGAGCCTTTACCATTTCCGCAGAAATATGAATCAAACAGTAAAAACTCACGGATTAAATCAAGCAATCAAGACTATCGAATCTATGCATGAAAACGACCTTAGACATGAAGCCCGCGGTCACGCACTCACCTTAGTCAATCGGCTGTAGAAAGATCTTGAATTTAGTCGACGGTTTCTCGATGATCTCTCGATCCGAACACGCTTCTCTCGGACTTTTCTCGAACTCTCTCGGCGACAGTCGAAATCACTCGGCTATCTCTCGATCGGATCCGAAAATCACGAACAATCTCTCTGCAAATCTCTTTCTCTCGGACGAATTCTCTCTCAGACTTTCTCTGAAACTTTCTCTCGAGTCTTTCTGTGTTTTCTCGAAGAAATGCTGCAGAAACAATACTTAGACGGATTTTTGGTGAGAACTGCTCCCAAAACCGTTCATTAATCCATCCGCAGCGTTTTGCTCGAGCGTCCAAGTGCCAGTAACCGTTCCCGCACTTTTACTCGGCCAAACTCGTTCAGTAAGCCAATTAACCGTTCCCGCTTACTTTAGCCGCGCACTTAACATTTCTCTCGGCCATAACCGTTCCCGCTCGGCTATCCGAATAACTTAGCAGATATTTCTGTTTCCATCCGAATAATCCACTAAGACTCTCGGATATTCCAGCTCAACTCAGACCATGATAACCGTCCTGTCCGAAATCCGACCAAGTGTTCCGAAAAACACGGACTGTCCGAAATTCACTTGTCCGAGCCGCTCTTGCCCAGCTCAAGTAAAGCTCCCATCCGACCACTCTCCGATTTTTGCGGCCAGTTCCGATTTTCACGGACAGCTTCATTTTTCTTTCGGTTGTTCTGATTTTTGCTCGGCAAACGTGCCCAATCACTCGGCTAATCTTCTAGCCAGCTCAAACACTCGGATTCTCAGCTAACCCCCTGATTTTTCTTAATTCCTGCCTTAATAATCTGATTCCCAATCGAACCGCGCATCCGTACCGCGACTCGTACCGCGGCCATACCAAGACTCGTACCGCATCCGTACCAAGACTCGTACCGCGGCCGTACCGCTTGATCCGAAGATCGCGGATGTTACACCTCTCCCCCACTTAACTTAGACTCGTCCTCGAGTCTTCTTCGGTCCACTTAACTCCGGATTTTCCTTAAGTTTATCGAACCACTTAGGAAATTCAGCCTTCATTCTTTCTTCCGGTTCCCAAGTCACTTCCTCTTCACCATCACAGTCCCAAACGACTTGAATCATCTGAACTTTCTTCCTGCGTTCAGCCTTAACTTTCCTTCCCACAATCCGAACTGGTCTTCCCTCAATAGTCATGTTTTCCCTTAAGTCCGAAGGTGGTTCGGGAATCACATTGTCCCTATCACTTATGCATTTCCTTAGCATAGAAACGTGGAACACCTTATGGAATTGTTCCATGGATGGCGGCAATTCCAACCGGTAAGCCACTGGACCAATCCTTTCCAAAATCCTAAACGGCCCCATATACCGCGGACTTAACTTAGCATTTTGAGTTGCTCGATCTTTACCCTTGTACGTGACTGTCTTAAGATAAACCATGTCGCCCACAGCAAATTCCAACTCTTTCCTGCGCTTATCGGCATAACTCTTCTGTCTATCCTGAGCTGCCTTCATGTTTAACTTAAGCACCCTGATCCTCTCAGTCGTTTCCTCCACAAAGTCACGGCCAAAGATACTTCGCTCCCCCACTTGCGTCCAACACAAGGGAGTTCTGCAAGGCCGTCCATACAAAGCCTCGTAAGGTGACATCCCGATGCTAGCTTGAAAGCTATTGTTGTAAGAGAACTCGGCCAAGTGCAGGTAATGTTCCCACTTTCCGCCCCAATCCAAAACACAAGCTCGCAGCAAGTCCTCAAGTGTCCGGATAGTCCTTTCCGACTGGCCATCTGTTTGAGGATGATAGGCCGTGCTCATATGTAACTTAGTCCCCATCGCCTTATGCAAGGCTCTCCAAAACGCCGAAGTAAACTTGGAGTCTCGGTCAGACACGATACTTGCCGGTACTCCATGCAATCGGACTATCTCTTCCACGTACCGCTTGGCCAAAACCGTAGCATTATCCATCTTATTGATGGCCAAGAAGTGTGCGGACTTAGTCAATCTATCCACGATCACCCAGACCGCGTCTTTCTTATCCACTGCAGGCAATCCAGTCACGAAGTCCATCGTGATCATGTCCCACTTCCACTCGGGAATCGGTAAGCTTTGCAGTAAACCACTCGGCACTTGATGCTCGGCCTTTACCATCTGACAAGTCGAACATCCGGCTATCCACTTAGCCACGTCTCTCTTCATTCCGACCCAGTGATAATACCGTTTAAGGTCACGGTACATCTTAGTCGTTCCCGGATGAATGGAGAATCTAGACTGGTGTGCTTCCTTGAGAATTTCTTCCCGAAGGTTCTGATCGTTCGGAACGCACACACGGCCATTCACCACGATCGTCCCATTATTCGAAGTCTGGTACTCCGTCTGATCATTCTTAGCCATCTTGATCAAATTCTCATCCAACTCCTGAGCCAACCGAACCCTAGTCAGCAAATCCGCTTGATCAGCCGCACCAAGACCCAATGGTTCCAAATCGTCAGTCAAAGCAGCCAACCGCAATGTTCCAACCATTCCGACTAACTCTTCCAAGTCCCTTTCCGAATCCACAACCACTCTCTTCCGGCTTAAGGCATCCGCGACCAGATTAGCCTTTCCCGGATGGTAAGCTATATCCAAGTCAAAATCCGCGACTGTTTCCATCCAACGTCTCTGTCTCATGTTCAACTCTGGCTGCGTGAAGATATACTTCAAGCTCTTATGGTCCGTGAAAATCTGCACCTTCTCACCGTACAAGTAAGCCCGCCAGATTTTCAAAGCAAACACTACCGCAGCCATCTCTAGGTCATGCGTCGGATAGTTCTGCTCGTGCTTCCTTAACTGTCTGGACGCGTAGGCAATTACACTCCCTTGCTGCATCAAAACACAACCCAGCCCAGTCTTTGATGCATCTGTGTAAACCACAAACTGCTCATTGGGTTTCGGTAGAGCCAACACTGGAGTACTCGTAAGCATGTCCTTAAGCTTAGAGAAACTTTTCTCACAATCAGCCGACCATTCGTACTGAATATCCTTCCCGGTCAGTCGAGTCATTGGCTGCGCCATACTCGCAAATCCCTTAACAAATCTTCGGTAGTAACCAGCCAAGCCGAGAAAGCTTCTTATCTCGGTTGCATTTTTAGGCCTTGGCCATTCTGCAATAGCTGTGATCTTCTCTGGATCCACAGACACTCCCTTGTCCGAAACAACATGGCCCAAGAAACCGATCTCCCTTTGCCAGAAACTGCACTTACTGAGCTTAGCAAATAACTTATGCTCACGCAGTCTAGCCATCACCGTAGCCAAGTGTCTCGTGTGCTCTTCCGAGTTCTTTGAGTAAACCAGGATGTCATCTATGAAGATGATCACAAACTCATCCAGGCAGTCTCTGAACACGCTGTTCATCAACTTCATGAACGCGGCCGGTGCATTAGTCAAGCCGAAGGGCATCACCACGAACTCATAGTGCCCATACCTTGTCCGAAAGGCGGTCTTCCGAACATCCGACTCGGCTATAGGAATCTGATGATAACCCGAAGCCAAATCGATCTTAGAGAACACAGTAGCACCTTGGAGTTGGTCCAACAACTCGTCTATCCTTGGAAGAGGGTACTTGTTCTTCACCGTCACTCTGTTTAACCCACGGTAGTCTATGCAGAGTCTGAAGCTACCGTCCTTCTTCTTAACGAACAATACTGGTGCGCCCCAAGGTGAACTACTTGGCCGCACAAAACCTTTTTCCATCAAATCGTCCAGCTGCTTCTTTAACTCGGCCATCTCGGCAGGGGCCATCCGATAAGGTGCCTTAGAGATTGGAGCTGTACCAGGTTCCAGCTCGATCGTGAACGGATCGGACCTTCCCGGAGGTAACCCACTCAACGACTGAAACACATCCCCGAACTCACTCACAACCGGGATGTTACTTATCTCAGCATCCGGACCAGCTTCCACAGTATTGATCGCGGCCAGGTAAGCTTCACAGCCCTTCTCAATCATCTTCTCAGCTTGAATAGCCGGGACTATCAAACTTCCATCCGTAGACCGAATTCCTTGATACACCAATCTTCCCTTATCCGACTCGAATAGGACACGGCCACGATGACAGTCTAGATGTGCCTTGTACTTCCCGAGCCAATCCATGCCAAGGATCACATCATAGGACTTCACCGGGCAGATTACCAAGTCGGCTGGCATGTTCACCTCGCCGATCATCACAGAGACATCACGGACGTTGCCCCAGGTAAACATGATTTGGCCTCCAGCCGCTTGAACCATTCCATAGTGTTCACCGGGTTCTTTTATGAACTCGCCGGTCCCAACCAAGTCTGGGTTAACAAAGCAATGCGATGCCCCAGAATCAAACAAGACATGGGTCGCCACACCACCCATAGTCAAGGTCCCTACACATTCATCCGAATGCTAAGAGCCTAGACTAACCATCGACAAACATTTCCACCCAAAAAAAAAAAATACTAAGGTAAGGGATAGGGCTTACCAGTGATCGGGCGCGAAGTGCTTGCCTCGGCAGCTTCCTCACCGATGGTGTAAATCCGCGGCATCACGGCCTGTCTCTTTGCCTGCGGGTTCGCACCATCACTCGCACGTTTTCCAGTCTGCTGTTCCAGCTTCGGACACTGGTTCTTGTAGTGCCCAACTTCACCACAATTGTAACAAACTCTCTGAACTGCGGCCTGCCCCGCATTCTTAGCCCTCATATCCGGTTCAGGACAATCGCGGATCATGTGACCCAGTCTTCCACAACGGTGGCATGCACCCGAAGCCCTTCTGCACTGACCTTCGTGCATCTTTCCACAAGTCACACACGCACGGCGTCCACTAGACGGCTTTCCCAAAGGAGCCCCCTTTCCAAACTTCTGATTCTTCCCAGCAACACTCACGGTTTTAACCGGTATCACTGGACCAAGAAGCCTTGCTTCCTCGGCCATGCCAGCTTCCTGCTCGGCAGCCTTCTCCACCAGTTCGGCCAAAGTACCATACTCACGAATCTTGCAGCGAGTGCTGATCTCAACACGCAACCCGCGCATGAACCGACGAACCTGGTTCTCATCATCTTCCAAGTCACGCCCACCGTACCTCTTGAGTCGGTTAAACTCAGCTTCATATTCCCTCACTGTCATTGATCCTTGCTGAAGGTCTATGAACGCACTTTCCAGCCGAATGAAAGCTTCCCGTGGAAAGTACTTCTTCCTGAATTCGGCACAGAAGGTCCCCCAGCCAATAACCAGACCATTCCTGCGAGTCATCACACTCTTCCACCAAGTATGCGCGTCCCCTTCCAGGTAGTGAACCGCGATATCCGTCTTGTATCCATCAGGACAGCGGATTGAGTCAAAGTTCCTCTCAAGCCGGTTAACCCAGTCATCTGCCTCCATCGGCTGTGTTCCACCGATGAAGAATCGGGTCCCCAACTTCTGCATGTGTTCCATCACTTTCAGATACGATGGAGCCCTTGCCCCAGCTGGCACTGGTTCCACTTCCACAACCGGATCAACAACTCGCGGCTGTTCCACTTGGACAGGTGCAGCAGCTGGCAATCTTTGCAACACCTGAGCCAGCATGCCCAACACTGCCTCTAATCCGACTGGAGCTGCAGCAGCCGCAGCAGCAGCCGCAGCATTAGCCGCCACATTCCCAATCCCAGCCGCATTCACTTCAGCATTCACGTGGTGATTCTCAGCAACATTCTCACCATCTCGGTTAATCGAGTTTTCCCCAGTCTCTCTCGCGTTTCTCCTAGCAGCACGGTTACTCCTAGCCATCTGCAAGGTTCCGAACAGTTAACTAAGCTTGCCACATCAACTTAGTTTTCACAGAAACAATACTTACCGCGGCACATCAGGCTTGGAAGGATGGATACCCACTAACCCATTTATGCTAAAGACTGTCCTAGAACCGACTACGCTCTGATACCAAATTGAAAAGCCCTAACCCGAAAATTATGTACCGCGGTACAGTTTGGCTCGGCTACTTCTCGGCCGGCCTCGGGTAATTTTTAACTTTTTCCATACTTAGTCAAAATTCAGCGTGTATTTCCAAGACTTAGAGATTTTGAGCGAATCAGACAAGTTCTTAGCATAATTAACTTAGATAGAAAACTGAGGTTCGAGTCATACAATGAGAGTTCGCTAATAAGCTATTACATTGCATAAAAACGACCTATTCTACCCAAGTATAATCCATCCCTTCCTTCCTGCCATCATCATGCCGCGGCTCAAAGGATCAGTTCCCTTCACGAACTTCTTTACCTGCATCCACAAAGGAGGCATAAGCAAACGAATTGCTTAGTGAGGCGGTCATCCCGACCCACTTAGCCACATATATAAAAATCGCATCCAAGCAATCAATCCAATCAATCAATCACGCTTATTCAATCAAATCGGCTCACGAGCCTAACCATGGCCATCGAGCCTTACTTGGCTTCCGAGCCTTATACCATGGCTTGCGAGCCTTTACCATTTCCGCAGAAATATGAATCAAACAGTAAAAACTCACGGATTAAATCAAGCAATCAAGACTATCGAATCTATGCATGAAAACGACCTTAGACATGAAGCCCGCGGTCACGCACTCACCTTAGTCAATCGGCTGTAGAAAGATCTTGAATTTAGTCGACGGTTTCTCGATGATCTCTCGATCCGAACACGCTTCTCTCGGACTTTTCTCGAACTCTCTCGGCGACAGTCGAAATCACTCGGCTATCTCTCGATCGGATCCGAAAATCACGAACAATCTCTCTGCAAATCTCTTTCTCTCGGACGAATTCTCTCTCAGACTTTCTCTGAAACTTTCTCTCGAGTCTTTCTGTGTTTTCTCGAAGAAATGCTGCAGAAACAATACTTAGACGGATTTTTGGTGAGAACTGCTCCCAAAACCGTTCATTAATCCATCCGCAGCGTTTTGCTCGAGCGTCCAAGTGCCAGTAACCGTTCCCGCACTTTTACTCGGCCAAACTCGTTCAGTAAGCCAATTAACCGTTCCCGCTTACTTTAGCCGCGCACTTAACATTTCTCTCGGCCATAACCGTTCCCGCTCGGCTATCCGAATAACTTAGCAGATATTTCTGTTTCCATCCGAATAATCCACTAAGACTCTCGGATATTCCAGCTCAACTCAGACCATGATAACCGTCCTGTCCGAAATCCGACCAAGTGTTCCGAAAAACACGGACTGTCCGAAATTCACTTGTCCGAGCCGCTCTTGCCCAGCTCAAGTAAAGCTCCCATCCGACCACTCTCCGATTTTTGCGGCCAGTTCCGATTTTCACGGACAGCTTCATTTTTCTTTCGGTTGTTCTGATTTTTGCTCGGCAAACGTGCCCAATCACTCGGCTAATCTTCTAGCCAGCTCAAACACTCGGATTCTCAGCTAACCCCCTGATTTTTCTTAATTCCTGCCTTAATAATCTGATTCCCAATCGAACCGCGCATCCGTACCGCGACTCGTACCGCGGCCATACCAAGACTCGTACCGCATCCGTACCAAGACTCGTACCGCGGCCGTACCGCTTGATCCGAAGATCGCGGATGTTACAACTCTCCCCCACTTAACTTAGACTCGTCCTCGAGTCTTCTTCGGTCCACTTAACTCCGGATTTTCCTTAAGTTTATCGAACCACTTAGGAAATTCAGCCTTCATTCTTTCTTCCGGTTCCCAAGTCACTTCCTCTTCACCATCACAGTCCCAAACGACTTGAATCATCTGAACTTTCTTCCTGCGTTCAGCCTTAACTTTCCTTCCCACAATCCGAACTGGTCTTCCCTCAATAGTCATGTTTTCCCTTAAGTCCGAAGGTGGTTCGGGAATCACATTGTCCCTATCACTTATGCATTTCCTTAGCATAGAAACGTGGAACACCTTATGGAATTGTTCCATGGATGGCGGCAATTCCAACCGGTAAGCCACTGGACCAATCCTTTCCAAAATCCTAAACGGCCCCATATACCGCGGACTTAACTTAGCATTTTGAGTTGCTCGATCTTTACCCTTGTACGTGACTGTCTTAAGATAAACCATGTCGCCCACAGCAAATTCCAACTCTTTCCTGCGCTTATCGGCATAACTCTTCTGTCTATCCTGAGCTGCCTTCATGTTTAACTTAAGCACCCTGATCCTCTCAGTCGTTTCCTCCACAAAGTCACGGCCAAAGATACTTCGCTCCCCCACTTGCGTCCAACACAAGGGAGTTCTGCAAGGCCGTCCATACAAAGCCTCGTAAGGTGACATCCCGATGCTAGCTTGAAAGCTATTGTTGTAAGAGAACTCGGCCAAGTGCAGGTAATGTTCCCACTTTCCGCCCCAATCCAAAACACAAGCTCGCAGCAAGTCCTCAAGTGTCCGGATAGTCCTTTCCGACTGGCCATCTGTTTGAGGATGATAGGCCGTGCTCATATGTAACTTAGTCCCCATCGCCTTATGCAAGGCTCTCCAAAACGCCGAAGTAAACTTGGAGTCTCGGTCAGACACGATACTTGCCGGTACTCCATGCAATCGGACTATCTCTTCCACGTACCGCTTGGCCAAAACCGTAGCATTATCCATCTTATTGATGGCCAAGAAGTGTGCGGACTTAGTCAATCTATCCACGATCACCCAGACCGCGTCTTTCTTATCCACTGCAGGCAATCCAGTCACGAAGTCCATCGTGATCATGTCCCACTTCCACTCGGGAATCGGTAAGCTTTGCAGTAAACCACTCGGCACTTGATGCTCGGCCTTTACCATCTGACAAGTCGAACATCCGGCTATCCACTTAGCCACGTCTCTCTTCATTCCGACCCAGTGATAATACCGTTTAAGGTCACGGTACATCTTAGTCGTTCCCGGATGAATGGAGAATCTAGACTGGTGTGCTTCCTTGAGAATTTCTTCCCGAAGGTTCTGATCGTTCGGAACGCACACACGGCCATTCACCACGATCGTCCCATTATTCGAAGTCTGGTACTCCGTCTGATCATTCTTAGCCATCTTGATCAAATTCTCATCCAACTCCTGAGCCAACCGAACCCTAGTCAGCAAATCCGCTTGATCAGCCGCACCAAGACCCAATGGTTCCAAATCGTCAGTCAAAGCAGCCAACCGCAATGTTCCAACCATTCCGACTAACTCTTCCAAGTCCCTTTCCGAATCCACAACCACTCTCTTCCGGCTTAAGGCATCCGCGACCAGATTAGCCTTTCCCGGATGGTAAGCTATATCCAAGTCAAAATCCGCGACTGTTTCCATCCAACGTCTCTGTCTCATGTTCAACTCTGGCTGCGTGAAGATATACTTCAAGCTCTTATGGTCCGTGAAAATCTGCACCTTCTCACCGTACAAGTAAGCCCGCCAGATTTTCAAAGCAAACACTACCGCAGCCATCTCTAGGTCATGCGTCGGATAGTTCTGCTCGTGCTTCCTTAACTGTCTGGACGCGTAGGCAATTACACTCCCTTGCTGCATCAAAACACAACCCAGCCCAGTCTTTGATGCATCTGTGTAAACCACAAACTGCTCATTGGGTTTCGGTAGAGCCAACACTGGAGTACTCGTAAGCATGTCCTTAAGCTTAGAGAAACTTTTCTCACAATCAGCCGACCATTCGTACTGAATATCCTTCCCGGTCAGTCGAGTCATTGGCTGCGCCATACTCGCAAATCCCTTAACAAATCTTCGGTAGTAACCAGCCAAGCCGAGAAAGCTTCTTATCTCGGTTGCATTTTTAGGCCTTGGCCATTCTGCAATAGCTGTGATCTTCTCTGGATCCACAGACACTCCCTTGTCCGAAACAACATGGCCCAAGAAACCGATCTCCCTTTGCCAGAAACTGCACTTACTGAGCTTAGCAAATAACTTATGCTCACGCAGTCTAGCCATCACCGTAGCCAAGTGTCTCGTGTGCTCTTCCGAGTTCTTTGAGTAAACCAGGATGTCATCTATGAAGATGATCACAAACTCATCCAGGCAGTCTCTGAACACGCTGTTCATCAACTTCATGAACGCGGCCGGTGCATTAGTCAAGCCGAAGGGCATCACCACGAACTCATAGTGCCCATACCTTGTCCGAAAGGCGGTCTTCCGAACATCCGACTCGGCTATAGGAATCTGATGATAACCCGAAGCCAAATCGATCTTAGAGAACACAGTAGCACCTTGGAGTTGGTCCAACAACTCGTCTATCCTTGGAAGAGGGTACTTGTTCTTCACCGTCACTCTGTTTAACCCACGGTAGTCTATGCAGAGTCTGAAGCTACCGTCCTTCTTCTTAACGAACAATACTGGTGCGCCCCAAGGTGAACTACTTGGCCGCACAAAACCTTTTTCCATCAAATCGTCCAGCTGCTTCTTTAACTCGGCCATCTCGGCAGGGGCCATCCGATAAGGTGCCTTAGAGATTGGAGCTGTACCAGGTTCCAGCTCGATCGTGAACGGATCGGACCTTCCCGGAGGTAACCCACTCAACGACTGAAACACATCCCCGAACTCACTCACAACCGGGATGTTACTTATCTCAGCATCCGGACCAGCTTCCACAGTATTGATCGCGGCCAGGTAAGCTTCACAGCCCTTCTCAATCATCTTCTCAGCTTGAATAGCCGGGACTATCAAACTTCCATCCGTAGACCGAATTCCTTGATACACCAATCTTCCCTTATCCGACTCGAATAGGACACGGCCACGATGACAGTCTAGATGTGCCTTGTACTTCCCGAGCCAATCCATGCCAAGGATCACATCATAGGACTTCACCGGGCAGATTACCAAGTCGGCTGGCATGTTCACCTCGCCGATCATCACAGAGACATCACGGACGTTGCCCCAGGTAAACATGATTTGGCCTCCAGCCGCTTGAACCATTCCATAGTGTTCACCGGGTTCTTTTATGAACTCGCCGGTCCCAACCAAGTCTGGGTTAACAAAGCAATGCGATGCCCCAGAATCAAACAAGACATGGGTCGCCACACCACCCATAGTCAAGGTCCCTACACATTCATCCGAATGCTAAGAGCCTAGACTAACCATCGACAAACATTTCCACCCAAAAAAAAAAAATACTAAGGTAAGGGATAGGGCTTACCAGTGATCGGGCGCGAAGTGCTTGCCTCGGCAGCTTCCTCACCGATGGTGTAAATCCGCGGCATCACGGCCTGTCTCTTTGCCTGCGGGTTCGCACCATCACTCGCACGTTTTCCAGTCTGCTGTTCCAGCTTCGGACACTGGTTCTTGTAGTGCCCAACTTCACCACAATTGTAACAAACTCTCTGAACTGCGGCCTGCCCCGCATTCTTAGCCCTCATATCCGGTTCAGGACAATCGCGGATCATGTGACCCAGTCTTCCACAACGGTGGCATGCACCCGAAGCCCTTCTGCACTGACCTTCGTGCATCTTTCCACAAGTCACACACGCACGGCGTCCACTAGACGGCTTTCCCAAAGGAGCCCCCTTTCCAAACTTCTGATTCTTCCCAGCAACACTCACGGTTTTAACCGGTATCACTGGACCAAGAAGCCTTGCTTCCTCGGCCATGCCAGCTTCCTGCTCGGCAGCCTTCTCCACCAGTTCGGCCAAAGTACCATACTCACGAATCTTGCAGCGAGTGCTGATCTCAACACGCAACCCGCGCATGAACCGACGAACCTGGTTCTCATCATCTTCCAAGTCACGCCCACCGTACCTCTTGAGTCGGTTAAACTCAGCTTCATATTCCCTCACTGTCATTGATCCTTGCTGAAGGTCTATGAACGCACTTTCCAGCCGAATGAAAGCTTCCCGTGGAAAGTACTTCTTCCTGAATTCGGCACAGAAGGTCCCCCAGCCAATAACCAGACCATTCCTGCGAGTCATCACACTCTTCCACCAAGTATGCGCGTCCCCTTCCAGGTAGTGAACCGCGATATCCGTCTTGTATCCATCAGGACAGCGGATTGAGTCAAAGTTCCTCTCAAGCCGGTTAACCCAGTCATCTGCCTCCATCGGCTGTGTTCCACCGATGAAGAATCGGGTCCCCAACTTCTGCATGTGTTCCATCACTTTCAGATACGATGGAGCCCTTGCCCCAGCTGGCACTGGTTCCACTTCCACAACCGGATCAACAACTCGCGGCTGTTCCACTTGGACAGGTGCAGCAGCTGGCAATCTTTGCAACACCTGAGCCAGCATGCCCAACACTGCCTCTAATCCGACTGGAGCTGCAGCAGCCGCAGCAGCAGCCGCAGCATTAGCCGCCACATTCCCAATCCCAGCCGCATTCACTTCAGCATTCACGTGGTGATTCTCAGCAACATTCTCACCATCTCGGTTAATCGAGTTTTCCCCAGTCTCTCTCGCGTTTCTCCTAGCAGCACGGTTACTCCTAGCCATCTGCAAGGTTCCGAACAGTTAACTAAGCTTGCCACATCAACTTAGTTTTCACAGAAACAATACTTACCGCGGCACATCAGGCTTGGAAGGATGGATACCCACTAACCCATTTATGCTAAAGACTGTCCTAGAACCGACTACGCTCTGATACCAAATTGAAAAGCCCTAACCCGAAAATTATGTACCGCGGTACAGTTTGGCTCGGCTACTTCTCGGCCGGCCTCGGGTAATTTTTAACTTTTTCCATACTTAGTCAAAATTCAGCGTGTATTTCCAAGACTTAGAGATTTTGAGCGAATCAGACAAGTTCTTAGCATAATTAACTTAGATAGAAAACTGAGGTTCGAGTCATACAATGAGAGTTCGCTAATAAGCTATTACATTGCATAAAAACGACCTATTCTACCCAAGTATAATCCATCCCTTCCTTCCTGCCATCATCATGCCGCGGCTCAAAGGATCAGTTCCCTTCACGAACTTCTTTACCTGCATCCACAAAGGAGGCATAAGCAAACGAATTGCTTAGTGAGGCGGTCATCCCGACCCACTTAGCCACATATATAAAAATCGCATCCAAGCAATCAATCCAATCAATCAATCACGCTTATTCAATCAAATCGGCTCACGAGCCTAACCATGGCCATCGAGCCTTACTTGGCTTCCGAGCCTTATACCATGGCTTGCGAGCCTTTACCATTTCCGCAGAAATATGAATCAAACAGTAAAAACTCACGGATTAAATCAAGCAATCAAGACTATCGAATCTATGCATGAAAACGACCTTAGACATGAAGCCCGCGGTCACGCACTCACCTTAGTCAATCGGCTGTAGAAAGATCTTGAATTTAGTCGACGGTTTCTCGATGATCTCTCGATCCGAACACGCTTCTCTCGGACTTTTCTCGAACTCTCTCGGCGACAGTCGAAATCACTCGGCTATCTCTCGATCGGATCCGAAAATCACGAACAATCTCTCTGCAAATCTCTTTCTCTCGGACGAATTCTCTCTCAGACTTTCTCTGAAACTTTCTCTCGAGTCTTTCTGTGTTTTCTCGAAGAAATGCTGCAGAAACAATACTTAGACGGATTTTTGGTGAGAACTGCTCCCAAAACCGTTCATTAATCCATCCGCAGCGTTTTGCTCGAGCGTCCAAGTGCCAGTAACCGTTCCCGCACTTTTACTCGGCCAAACTCGTTCAGTAAGCCAATTAACCGTTCCCGCTTACTTTAGCCGCGCACTTAACATTTCTCTCGGCCATAACCGTTCCCGCTCGGCTATCCGAATAACTTAGCAGATATTTCTGTTTCCATCCGAATAATCCACTAAGACTCTCGGATATTCCAGCTCAACTCAGACCATGATAACCGTCCTGTCCGAAATCCGACCAAGTGTTCCGAAAAACACGGACTGTCCGAAATTCACTTGTCCGAGCCGCTCTTGCCCAGCTCAAGTAAAGCTCCCATCCGACCACTCTCCGATTTTTGCGGCCAGTTCCGATTTTCACGGACAGCTTCATTTTTCTTTCGGTTGTTCTGATTTTTGCTCGGCAAACGTGCCCAATCACTCGGCTAATCTTCTAGCCAGCTCAAACACTCGGATTCTCAGCTAACCCCCTGATTTTTCTTAATTCCTGCCTTAATAATCTGATTCCCAATCGAACCGCGCATCCGTACCGCGACTCGTACCGCGGCCATACCAAGACTCGTACCGCATCCGTACCAAGACTCGTACCGCGGCCGTACCGCTTGATCCGAAGATCGCGGATGTTACAACTCTCCCCCACTTAACTTAGACTCGTCCTCGAGTCTTCTTCGGTCCACTTAACTCCGGATTTTCCTTAAGTTTATCGAACCACTTAGGAAATTCAGCCTTCATTCTTTCTTCCGGTTCCCAAGTCACTTCCTCTTCACCATCACAGTCCCAAACGACTTGAATCATCTGAACTTTCTTCCTGCGTTCAGCCTTAACTTTCCTTCCCACAATCCGAACTGGTCTTCCCTCAATAGTCATGTTTTCCCTTAAGTCCGAAGGTGGTTCGGGAATCACATTGTCCCGATCACTTATGCATTTCCTTAGCATAGAAACGTGGAACACCTTATGGAATTGTTCCATGGATGGCGGCAATTCCAACCGGTAAGCCACTGGACCAATCCTTTCCAAAATCCTAAACGGCCCCATATACCGCGGACTTAACTTAGCATTTTGAGTTGCTCGATCTTTACCCTTGTACGTGACTGTCTTAAGATAAACCATGTCGCCCACAGCAAATTCCAACTCTTTCCTGCGCTTATCGGCATAACTCTTCTGTCTATCCTGAGCTGCCTTCATGTTTAACTTAAGCACCCTGATCCTCTCAGTCGTTTCCTCCACAAAGTCACGGCCAAAGATACTTCGCTCCCCCACTTGCGTCCAACACAAGGGAGTTCTGCAAGGCCGTCCATACAAAGCCTCGTAAGGTGACATCCCGATGCTAGCTTGAAAGCTATTGTTGTAAGAGAACTCGGCCAAGTGCAGGTAATGTTCCCACTTTCCGCCCCAATCCAAAACACAAGCTCGCAGCAAGTCCTCAAGTGTCCGGATAGTCCTTTCCGACTGGCCATCTGTTTGAGGATGATAGGCCGTGCTCATATGTAACTTAGTCCCCATCGCCTTATGCAAGGCTCTCCAAAACGCCGAAGTAAACTTGGAGTCTCGGTCAGACACGATACTTGCCGGTACTCCATGCAATCGGACTATCTCTTCCACGTACCGCTTGGCCAAAACCGTAGCATTATCCATCTTATTGATGGCCAAGAAGTGTGCGGACTTAGTCAATCTATCCACGATCACCCAGACCGCGTCTTTCTTATCCACTGCAGGCAATCCAGTCACGAAGTCCATCGTGATCATGTCCCACTTCCACTCGGGAATCGGTAAGCTTTGCAGTAAACCACTCGGCACTTGATGCTCGGCCTTTACCATCTGACAAGTCGAACATCCGGCTATCCACTTAGCCACGTCTCTCTTCATTCCGACCCAGTGATAATACCGTTTAAGGTCACGGTACATCTTAGTCGTTCCCGGATGAATGGAGAATCTAGACTGGTGTGCTTCCTTGAGAATTTCTTCCCGAAGGTTCTGATCGTTCGGAACGCACACACGGCCATTCACCACGATCGTCCCATTATTCGAAGTCTGGTACTCCGTCTGATCATTCTTAGCCATCTTGATCAAATTCTCATCCAACTCCTGAGCCAACCGAACCCTAGTCAGCAAATCCGCTTGATCAGCCGCACCAAGACCCAATGGTTCCAAATCGTCAGTCAAAGCAGCCAACCGCAATGTTCCAACCATTCCGACTAACTCTTCCAAGTCCCTTTCCGAATCCACAACCACTCTCTTCCGGCTTAAGGCATCCGCGACCAGATTAGCCTTTCCCGGATGGTAAGCTATATCCAAGTCAAAATCCGCGACTGTTTCCATCCAACGTCTCTGTCTCATGTTCAACTCTGGCTGCGTGAAGATATACTTCAAGCTCTTATGGTCCGTGAAAATCTGCACCTTCTCACCGTACAAGTAAGCCCGCCAGATTTTCAAAGCAAACACTACCGCAGCCATCTCTAGGTCATGCGTCGGATAGTTCTGCTCGTGCTTCCTTAACTGTCTGGACGCGTAGGCAATTACACTCCCTTGCTGCATCAAAACACAACCCAGCCCAGTCTTTGATGCATCTGTGTAAACCACAAACTGCTCATTGGGTTTCGGTAGAGCCAACACTGGAGTACTCGTAAGCATGTCCTTAAGCTTAGAGAAACTTTTCTCACAATCAGCCGACCATTCGTACTGAATATCCTTCCCGGTCAGTCGAGTCATTGGCTGCGCCATACTCGCAAATCCCTTAACAAATCTTCGGTAGTAACCAGCCAAGCCGAGAAAGCTTCTTATCTCGGTTGCATTTTTAGGCCTTGGCCATTCTGCAATAGCTGTGATCTTCTCTGGATCCACAGACACTCCCTTGTCCGAAACAACATGGCCCAAGAAACCGATCTCCCTTTGCCAGAAACTGCACTTACTGAGCTTAGCAAATAACTTATGCTCACGCAGTCTAGCCATCACCGTAGCCAAGTGTCTCGTGTGCTCTTCCGAGTTCTTTGAGTAAACCAGGATGTCATCTATGAAGATGATCACAAACTCATCCAGGCAGTCTCTGAACACGCTGTTCATCAACTTCATGAACGCGGCCGGTGCATTAGTCAAGCCGAAGGGCATCACCACGAACTCATAGTGCCCATACCTTGTCCGAAAGGCGGTCTTCCGAACATCCGACTCGGCTATAGGAATCTGATGATAACCCGAAGCCAAATCGATCTTAGAGAACACAGTAGCACCTTGGAGTTGGTCCAACAACTCGTCTATCCTTGGAAGAGGGTACTTGTTCTTCACCGTCACTCTGTTTAACCCACGGTAGTCTATGCAGAGTCTGAAGCTACCGTCCTTCTTCTTAACGAACAATACTGGTGCGCCCCAAGGTGAACTACTTGGCCGCACAAAACCTTTTTCCATCAAATCGTCCAGCTGCTTCTTTAACTCGGCCATCTCGGCAGGGGCCATCCGATAAGGTGCCTTAGAGATTGGAGCTGTACCAGGTTCCAGCTCGATCGTGAACGGATCGGACCTTCCCGGAGGTAACCCACTCAACGACTGAAACACATCCCCGAACTCACTCACAACCGGGATGTTACTTATCTCAGCATCCGGACCAGCTTCCACAGTATTGATCGCGGCCAGGTAAGCTTCACAGCCCTTCTCAATCATCTTCTCAGCTTGAATAGCCGGGACTATCAAACTTCCATCCGTAGACCGAATTCCTTGATACACCAATCTTCCCTTATCCGACTCGAATAGGACACGGCCACGATGACAGTCTAGATGTGCCTTGTACTTCCCGAGCCAATCCATGCCAAGGATCACATCATAGGACTTCACCGGGCAGATTACCAAGTCGGCTGGCATGTTCACCTCGCCGATCATCACAGAGACATCACGGACGTTGCCCCAGGTAAACATGATTTGGCCTCCAGCCGCTTGAACCATTCCATAGTGTTCACCGGGTTCTTTTATGAACTCGCCGGTCCCAACCAAGTCTGGGTTAACAAAGCAATGCGATGCCCCAGAATCAAACAAGACATGGGTCGCCACACCACCCATAGTCAAGGTCCCTACACATTCATCCGAATGCTAAGAGCCTAGACTAACCATCGACAAACATTTCCACCCAAAAAAAAAAAATACTAAGGTAAGGGATAGGGCTTACCAGTGATCGGGCGCGAAGTGCTTGCCTCGGCAGCTTCCTCACCGATGGTGTAAATCCGCGGCATCACGGCCTGTCTCTTTGCCTGCGGGTTCGCACCATCACTCGCACGTTTTCCAGTCTGCTGTTCCAGCTTCGGACACTGGTTCTTGTAGTGCCCAACTTCACCACAATTGTAACAAACTCTCTGAACTGCGGCCTGCCCCGCATTCTTAGCCCTCATATCCGGTTCAGGACAATCGCGGATCATGTGACCCAGTCTTCCACAACGGTGGCATGCACCCGAAGCCCTTCTGCACTGACCTTCGTGCATCTTTCCACAAGTCACACACGCACGGCGTCCACTAGACGGCTTTCCCAAAGGAGCCCCCTTTCCAAACTTCTGATTCTTCCCAGCAACACTCACGGTTTTAACCGGTATCACTGGACCAAGAAGCCTTGCTTCCTCGGCCATGCCAGCTTCCTGCTCGGCAGCCTTCTCCACCAGTTCGGCCAAAGTACCATACTCACGAATCTTGCAGCGAGTGCTGATCTCAACACGCAACCCGCGCATGAACCGACGAACCTGGTTCTCATCATCTTCCAAGTCACGCCCACCGTACCTCTTGAGTCGGTTAAACTCAGCTTCATATTCCCTCACTGTCATTGATCCTTGCTGAAGGTCTATGAACGCACTTTCCAGCCGAATGAAAGCTTCCCGTGGAAAGTACTTCTTCCTGAATTCGGCACAGAAGGTCCCCCAGCCAATAACCAGACCATTCCTGCGAGTCATCACACTCTTCCACCAAGTATGCGCGTCCCCTTCCAGGTAGTGAACCGCGATATCCGTCTTGTATCCATCAGGACAGCGGATTGAGTCAAAGTTCCTCTCAAGCCGGTTAACCCAGTCATCTGCCTCCATCGGCTGTGTTCCACCGATGAAGAATCGGGTCCCCAACTTCTGCATGTGTTCCATCACTTTCAGATACGATGGAGCCCTTGCCCCAGCTGGCACTGGTTCCACTTCCACAACCGGATCAACAACTCGCGGCTGTTCCACTTGGACAGGTGCAGCAGCTGGCAATCTTTGCAACACCTGAGCCAGCATGCCCAACACTGCCTCTAATCCGACTGGAGCTGCAGCAGCCGCAGCAGCAGCCGCAGCATTAGCCGCCACATTCCCAATCCCAGCCGCATTCACTTCAGCATTCACGTGGTGATTCTCAGCAACATTCTCACCATCTCGGTTAATCGAGTTTTCCCCAGTCTCTCTCGCGTTTCTCCTAGCAGCACGGTTACTCCTAGCCATCTGCAAGGTTCCGAACAGTTAACTAAGCTTGCCACATCAACTTAGTTTTCACAGAAACAATACTTACCGCGGCACATCAGGCTTGGAAGGATGGATACCCACTAACCCATTTATGCTAAAGACTGTCCTAGAACCGACTACGCTCTGATACCAAATTGAAAAGCCCTAACCCGAAAATTATGTACCGCGGTACAGTTTGGCTCGGCTACTTCTCGGCCGGCCTCGGGTAATTTTTAACTTTTTCCATACTTAGTCAAAATTCAGCGTGTATTTCCAAGACTTAGAGATTTTGAGCGAATCAGACAAGTTCTTAGCATAATTAACTTAGATAGAAAACTGAGGTTCGAGTCATACAATGAGAGTTCGCTAATAAGCTATTACATTGCATAAAAACGACCTATTCTACCCAAGTATAATCCATCCCTTCCTTCCTGCCATCATCATGCCGCGGCTCAAAGGATCAGTTCCCTTCACGAACTTCTTTACCTGCATCCACAAAGGAGGCATAAGCAAACGAATTGCTTAGTGAGGCGGTCATCCCGACCCACTTAGCCACATATATAAAAATCGCATCCAAGCAATCAATCCAATCAATCAATCACGCTTATTCAATCAAATCGGCTCACGAGCCTAACCATGGCCATCGAGCCTTACTTGGCTTCCGAGCCTTATACCATGGCTTGCGAGCCTTTACCATTTCCGCAGAAATATGAATCAAACAGTAAAAACTCACGGATTAAATCAAGCAATCAAGACTATCGAATCTATGCATGAAAACGACCTTAGACATGAAGCCCGCGGTCACGCACTCACCTTAGTCAATCGGCTGTAGAAAGATCTTGAATTTAGTCGACGGTTTCTCGATGATCTCTCGATCCGAACACGCTTCTCTCGGACTTTTCTCGAACTCTCTCGGCGACAGTCGAAATCACTCGGCTATCTCTCGATCGGATCCGAAAATCACGAACAATCTCTCTGCAAATCTCTTTCTCTCGGACGAATTCTCTCTCAGACTTTCTCTGAAACTTTCTCTCGAGTCTTTCTGTGTTTTCTCGAAGAAATGCTGCAGAAACAATACTTAGACGGATTTTTGGTGAGAACTGCTCCCAAAACCGTTCATTAATCCATCCGCAGCGTTTTGCTCGAGCGTCCAAGTGCCAGTAACCGTTCCCGCACTTTTACTCGGCCAAACTCGTTCAGTAAGCCAATTAACCGTTCCCGCTTACTTTAGCCGCGCACTTAACATTTCTCTCGGCCATAACCGTTCCCGCTCGGCTATCCGAATAACTTAGCAGATATTTCTGTTTCCATCCGAATAATCCACTAAGACTCTCGGATATTCCAGCTCAACTCAGACCATGATAACCGTCCTGTCCGAAATCCGACCAAGTGTTCCGAAAAACACGGACTGTCCGAAATTCACTTGTCCGAGCCGCTCTTGCCCAGCTCAAGTAAAGCTCCCATCCGACCACGCTCCGATTTTTGCGGCCAGTTCCGATTTTCACGGACAGCTTCATTTTTCTTTCGGTTGTTCTGATTTTTGCTCGGCAAACGTGCCCAATCACTCGGCTAATCTTCTAGCCAGCTCAAACACTCGGATTCTCAGCTAACCCCCTGATTTTTCTTAATTCCTACCTTAATAATCTGATTCCCAATCGAACCGCGCATCCGTACCGCGACTCGTACCGCGGTCATACCAAGACTCGTACCGCGGCCGTACCGCTTGATCCGAAGATCGCGGATGTTACAGTCAGCTCTTCACGTGAACCCCACGTGCCGATTTCACGCATCAGCTCTCGCACACGGTCCACACTAGTCGTCACCACCGTATTTCCGAAATTTAAATCGAAAACTACCATCACGTGACAGGATCCAGTGTTTCGCTCCGTTATCTGTTTCCATAAGTATCATACGTGGCAAAATCTTATTAGTCGTACGCTTTTCGTAGCCGCAAATCTAGCGATCGTAATATATGCAATTTCTCTCCTTCTCACTCTAAAAACTAACTTTTCTGTTTATATCATCTTCTCCAGATCTCTCTTCCTTCTTAATTATTCGTCTCTCTACTTTGCTCATCGAGATCTCAGAGAAACAACATAGTTGAGATTTGAAAATGAAGCTCGTATTCATCATTGCGGCTCTGCTAATGCTGGTACTCGTCTCCGGCGAGATTTCGACTAAATCCTCACCGGCTCCGGCGCCGGATCTACCCATCGACGCTGCAGATTCGCCTCCAATCCCCGCGCCTACGCCGGAAGTTGGATCTCCTTCGCCAGCAGAGTCTCCTATCGAATACTCTTCTCCTCCGGAACCGAAAACAGAACACTCTCCATCTCCGTCTCCTTCTCCGTCAGACTCTCCATCGACCTCTCCGCCGATGCCGGACGATAATGCGTCTTCTCCGTCTCCGTCTGCATCGCCTGAAGCTAGCGATTTGAACCACAGCGACATTATCGGGATCGAAGATAAAAAACCATCGGGAGGCGGTGGAATGAGCGGCGGGAAGAAGGCTGGGGTTGCGTTTGGGACGATCGCGGCGGTTTGTGTGGTTGGACTCGCCGGATTTGTGTACAAGAAACGGCAGGACAATATTCGCAGATCTCGGTACGGTTACGCCGCCAGAGAGATTCTGTAAAGTGAGAGAGAGAGATCCGTCGTGGATGATAGCTTTAAATTTAATTGTTTTTTTTTTTTTGTTACTTTCGAATTCGAAAAAAACATTTATTGATATATTTATTTTTAAAAAGTCCGTAAGATCTTTGAAAGTTATTGTCGTGGTGGCTGATTGATTCCCGAAATTTATTTTTAGTTAGTTAGTTAATTCAGAAGTGATAACTTCTATATTTATGTTTCTGATGTTTAAGAGTAATTTGAAAAGTAATATAATGCACTTTATTATAGATTTAATTGCACTTGGTCATTTTATTTGGAAAAAAAAAAGTGATGACAAAATTTGATTAATTAATTTATTGTGGTCTTTCTTGTATAATATGGATTTGAAAAATGAAAACCATGCGTAATAAATGATTATTTACAATTTTCCATGCACTTCGGCATATATAAAATGGTTTAACTATCTAGTCCATATATACTCTAAAATTTTCAAAAAAGAGATTTTAACGTAAACAATCATATTGTCGAATTAGAAGTTTATACACCCAAATACCCAATCACCCAAACATGTTTGCTTTTATATATTGAAAAAAAAAAAGAAACCAAAAAAGAAAGAAATACAATCAAGAGAGCCTCAAAAGGAAACTCTTACAAGTTACAACAGAAACGCAGTCGCTTTTAGCCGCCAAAGGTAAACTGGTCCTAGCTTTCAAGCCTTTGGTTAAGAGTCTACAATCTCAGCTACGGTTTCAATCCCATTAGGTGCTTCTTCTTCTTCTTCTTGAGCTTTGCGTTTGCACCAACAAAAGTATTCCGGGACAGCCCCATCTTCTCCAGTGACCCATGGATGCTCCGCCACAGCTTTCAACGTCATCCTCTGGTTCGGGTCTGCCACAAGCGAGTAGCGTGAGCCACGTTAATACACAAAAAAGGCGATATCTTTATCTACAAAGCCTAACTTTTATTCGAACTTCAAACTCATATAGATCATAAAAGTCCACGATGCTTTTACTAAGCAACTGATAGGAACTAACCTTTGCAAAGGAGACCTTCGATCAAGTCCTTGAGGTGAAGATTAAGTCCATCCGGGATTAGCAACGGGTTGTGAACAATCTACATTATTCGTAAATCAACAAGATATAGTAAGATGCCTGTAAACAAAAGCAACAGAGAGATTTGCGAGAGAGAGAGCAAGAACCTTGTCATAAGTATCTTGAAGTGTCTCACCCAGAAACGGGTATTGTCCTAATATCATACAATACAAAGTAACTCCCACTGCCCATGTGTCAGCAGCTCTGCCACTGTATGTTATACCTAAACAACATTCTGGTGCAGTGAAGACAGGAGTCCCTGGAGATCTCCGGAGTTGATCATCACCATCCTGCATCAAATGTATCATGTTTCATCAGGTCACATTACAACATTTGAAGATATTAATGGAGATGAAAAAAAAAGAGACTAAAGATGGGATTTTGAGTACCTTGAATACTTGGCTGACACTGAAATCTCCTATCTTTACTGTCCCGGTACTAGTAACCAGCAAATTGTCGGGTTTGATGTCCCCATGAATTACATTCTGCAAAGAGAAAACAAAGACGGTAAGGAGAAAAATCACGAGGCTATCGGATAAACGGAAGCGTGGATGAAGAAGAAGCGTTAGACAATGGAGGTCATACATGAGAATGAAGGTACATGAGGCCAGCAACTACATCCCGCAAGTACTTTCTAGCAGTGTTCTCAGAGAGAACACCCGGTGGTCCAGAATCATCATAGGCCCATTTTCCATCAACATATTCAAGAACTATACACAAGAAGCAACAAAAATTCACCAAAGAGAGAATGAATTCAAGTAACAAAAAAAAAAGAAAAATAAATGGGAAAGACATACCCATGTAAAAATGATCAGTCTCAGGGTCATCAATCACCTCAATGAGATTAACGATATTAGGATGCTCCAGGATTTTCATTATCATAACCTAAAATGAAACCCATTACACAGGTCTACCTACATTGTACCGAAAAAGGCAACTTGGGAAGTTCATGATACCTCCCGAAGAACATCTCCCATAGCAGTTTCTGAAGGTGCAACACGTAGTCTTAACAAATGTGATTTGTGAAAAGCCTGGAAATCCAAATACATAATCACCATAAATGATCAACTAAAGAACTTTTTCTACAATCTGCACTATGGTGATTCAAATTTTCCAGTGAACAGTGTCATAGAAGATCAGCAATACAAATTAAAGCTTACAAGTGGTGCCATGGAAATGAAAACAAGAGTATATACCTTAAGAGCATAATCCTTGCCATCGACAGTGCTCTGATATAGAACCTGTTATACATAAAAACAACAGCGTTATGGATTCTATAACCCTTTTTTGTTTCCTTTCTTGAACCTATTCATAAGGAAACATGTTCAAGAAAGGCAAGATAAAAGTGTTTAGCATCCCCTAAAAGACCATATATAGCTTTGAAAGACGTTTTTTTCACACTTACTACTTTCCCGTAGCTACCAGATCCAATTTTACGCTGACGAACAAACTTATTAATTGTCTTGTTTCCATCTTCATCCTATAAATCAAACAAGAAATCAATTCTGCGTAAGCACACCATACCATATAAAGCAGGATTTGAGTTTCTTTGGGAAAGCACATTAGAGAGATATGAGCACAAGAAGTCGCATACCTCTCCGCGTATAAGTTTATTAGTTTCCTTCACAGGAAACTGCCTGCAGATTAGTCCATTTTGTAACTTATATTTCAAAATCTCTTCAGATCGTTTAGAACGGCTCTGCTGCTTTGCTTCCTCTTCTCCTTCTCCTTCTTCATCACCTCCATCATTGCTGGTTACGTCACCATCATTTGAATACCTATCATCATCATCGTATGGCTTTGGTGATTGTCTGGATCTCTCAGAGCAACCAAAGCACCCAAAGCAACCCATCGCTTGGGCAAATGAAAAACTATCACGCAACATTATCCACTCCAGAAAGTTATGAAAATCTCTAGTTTTGTTTTCGCTAACAATCCCTGAAAACCTGAAAGAAACATTGAAGCCATCATAATCAAAAACCTGAACAATACCAAATCTACTACTTCCCTAAAAGCAAAAGATAAAAACACAAAACCAAAAACCCAAATCTTACTCTGCAAGAAGAAGGTATCTCGAGGGCTTCAAAGCCCGATAAGCTTCGTTATTCCAAAGGATGCCATTCAGCTTGATGACTAAAACTTCTTGAGATATCGAATCCACTAGTACTCAAACACAACATTTCGAAGCTACACCTCAAGTAAATATGTATTTGATCTCAACTCTTCACCACAAGCAATTTCTAATAACTACAAGATAGCTTCAACCACCACCATTAAAGTCAATATGAAACTCCAAGCTTCTGCAAAAAAAAAAAAGGAGAAATTTTGGATTAAATTCGCCGGAAATACATTAAAATCATCATATTTGAGGTAAGAGAGTAAAGTTTCTGACGAAAGGGATAAACTTTCCCCAATTCACAGGCACGAAAGTGAACATATATATCCACTGAAATCAACATTCAATACAAAACCCCTCACATAAGAACGATGACAAACATTTAAGAAACCCAATTAGGGTTCGAATAAATGCCATTAAAATCAGAAACCCAATTATCGACTAGGCGAGAGAAAAACCCTAATTTCGATATCGACGAGCAGGTAGCGTCAAAGAGGAATAAAAACCACACGCCGGAGAAGAAGATATATTCACAGTTTAAAGGCGATCGGAATATTCGAAAATGTGAAGAAGAGAAAAACAGTGATTGAGGGTACGAATGAAAATCTTACATTCAAATTGATTCGAATTCGATTTCAACCAAAGCACATGAAGAAAAGAGAAAAAGAGGAAATTCGACATACACACACCAAAGTTCTTCTCTCTCTCCAACGGGATTTGTTATTTTTTTTTTGTTGTTGGCAACTTATTTTGGTAGTTCCCATTTTATAAAGACACAAAAAAATAAAAAAATTACAGTGAAAAAGGAGCATCAAACAAACATCACCAGGTAATGTGTGACACCTAAAACGGAGTTTTAACTATTGATTATTTTCTTTCTACTAACTCTAATAGTATTCCTATATCTTTTTTTTTGGGAAAAAAACTTAAATGGCACAAATTAATCAATTTATTACTAGAATAGCTTTTATTTTATTTTTATTACTGACTAAAATTTCATACCGAAAATACCCTTAAAATCTTTGTTAACAAAAAAAATAATTACGAAAATGCCATTATATTTTTTCCATGTTAGCAAAAAAAAAGTGTATAGTAAATAAATCTGTTAATGTAATGATGACAAACTTAATTTCATCCATATATTTGTTTTGAATATTATATTTTTTTCACGGACTTGTTAAAACCATCATAAACTTATTTACAATTATAGACTTGTATCAATAAGTCTAATGTATGAAACAAAAAATTTATTTTTCTAGATAGATTTATTTAGAATGACAGACTAGTGTCGATAAGCCTATCATATGAAACAACAGTTTTTTTAATCTGTGAATTTAATCTGTGATAAAAAATCTCAAAAATCAAATCTGTTAAAAATAAATAAAAGGCAACAAGTTTGTGATAAAAAATATGGCATTCAAAATAAATCTGGAAAGAAAAAAAACTGTGTGTTAACAGATTTATATTTTGGCATTCAAAATAAATCTGGAAAGAAAAAAAATCTGGCATTCAAAATAAATCTGGAAAAAATATAATGGCATTTTCGTAATTACTTTTTTGTTAACAAAGGTTTTAAGGGTATTTTCGGTATGAAATTTTAGTCAGTAATAAAAATAAAATAAGAGCTATTCTAATAATAAATTGATTAATTTGTGCCATTTAGTTTTTTTTCCCTAGATTAAATTCACAGACTTATTTTCGTGATAGATTAAATTGATAGACTTATTTTCGTGACAGATTAAATTGACAGACTTATTTTTATGATAGATTTACTTGAGAGACTTATTTTTGTGTGTTAACAGATTTATATTTTGATGTCTTAATTATAACAGACTTATAAGTATGTCATCATTGGAAATTTTTTTTCGCTTTGCAAAATTAATTACTATATAAGCATCACTGTGGTAGCAGATTTTGTGATTAATACTATGAGAACCGATGTACATCATACTAAGATTTTATATCATCTCTGGGTCAGTGGTCATGCTCGATTTTTCTACTTTAATCTTCGTTTTATCGGTGGTGGAAAGGGAAACTTTGTGGGGGTTACTGTACATATGATGCAGGTCGGTGGTGGTGGATGTTGCCGGCGGCGGAAAACTCGGTGCTGCAAATCGTGATTGTTAATCACGTGTTCTTTTCTTTCTTTTCTAGGTTACACGTGTTTGGAGAATTAGTATGGATTTTATTTTTTTATTTCTTTGGGCTTTGGATTTGTGCATGATTTCTTGTTAATGATCATGTGGCCTCTTCAATCCAATGAGGATTAATTAGTGAACAAGCAAACTTAATTAGAACTTAAAACCTAAATTAGTCGTTCCTCAAAGCTTAAGCCTTCACCAATCACCATCGTGTGTCTCGTAACTTCGACTCAAAGATCAGAATTTGATTCAATTGTCTCTAAGTTTAATTTTGTTTAATTGAATCTTTAATTTTGTTTATTTGAATTTTAAATGTTTTTATTTAAATTTAAATCTAAATGGCATGAATGTAATTATTAAAGATATCATTGGGTATAGTGTCTTTTGTCATAAAATATATGTTAGTCTAGTAAGTATTCTTTGTTAGATGCTATTCTAGTAATAATTAAATAAATTAGTGTTAATCTGAATAATTTCCCTTTTTTTTGTCATTGGGGCCTAAAAACGTTCCACTTTGATTGATGTTAGAACATCTTTAATGTATTATTTCATTTTTCATCATAAAAAAAATAATTACAAAATGTAATTGATTTTCTTGCTAATGTATTATTTCATTTTCTATTTCAAAATAAATATTTTAAATATATTAGGAGAATATCTACGCATACGCACAGTTTTTTTTTTTTAAATTATCTTATAGATATTTTATTTATATATCTCACACTTTATATGTTCACAACAATCAAAATTAACAATCTATACTACTAAAAGAGGATCATTTTTTGACTCTTTAGAAATTACCTTTAATCATGTGTGATATTACGGTTTGTACCATTGGGCATTAAACATAAATTTACGATTTTATTAAGGGTAATTTAGGCATAAAAAGTCGACTAAAATCCACTTAAACCTGTTGCCAAACACGTTTAACACAAAACCGACCGTTATAACTGAATCAACTCGGCTCATTAAAAAAATATCAACCTGTTTCCAAACAGAGCTAAGGGCTATATATATATATATATAAAGGAATATCTTACCTTAACACATACTGACATACATAGTGCATTTATCCAACTCACGGTCGTGAATCAGCTTCTTCAAAGTTGCATGTTGAGAGTTAATGAATAATCTAAAACAAAATCATTAAAACATGATAATCATTCACAAAACCTGCATAAGATATATACATACATCAAATAAAAAATACACATGAGTTAACTCTGTGCTTAGGTTGAAAGATTATATTTTTTCCTAATTCAGGCTGCTTCATCAAGTCAGATACATCAATTAAGTCATATTAGACCCAAAATGATATTATCTTTAGTTCAAAAAATAAAAGATAATATCATTTCGTAATTTAATGAATTTCAATCGATATCTTATCCCCATATATATCCAACTATGAAATTATTACAATCAAATCTAAAGTTTCTTTACAAAATTTGACCAAGCAATCATAGATATTTTTGTTACGAAACTAAATCTAAACAATCAATTGACTTATCGATTTTAATTCAAAGGTATATTCTCATGTATTTTAGAATGTTTGAAATATTTTGCATCCTAAAATTACGGTGCATATTCTATCATAATATTACCTACTCGCTGTTTTTAGAATATTGGATCAATAAAATCTTAAATTACTTAACCTCCAAGATTTATGATAGTTACATACATCTAAACCTATTTTTATTATTGTATAAATAATGCAACCAATGATTTTTCATAACATCATATTCTCAAAGTTTCTCACATAAGAAATAGGATTGAATTAGGATAATGGAATCTAAAGTATTGTTGTACCTGGCTGATTTGAAACCGTTGAAATCAAGCTGGCGAGTGGAGGTCAAGTTTTGCATTCTTGGAAACAATACACCCCCAAGCAGGAGAGTCATTCGAGCTCATATTAGCAGATGAAAAAGCAATTTAATACTTTAGTATTGTATTTAACATTCACCTTTTAAAATATGAAAGTTATCTGAATGTTAATTATTTAACGTGTTTTCCTTCTTCTTTTTTCAAAAATCATTTTTTAATTATTTTAAAATGTTAAGACCCTCAAGTGGAGGGTCTCTATTGGGGTTGCTCTTAGTAAGTTTGTTCAGTTTATTTTTGAATCCCGAGAGTTTCTTGGAAAAAAGTAAACAGAGGTAACAATTTGTATTCATGGTATATGGATGAGCGCTTGGCATGTTTTTTATGAAATAGATTTGCTGAACAAATACGCTATGCGTGTGATTGTGCTGATGGTGAGATGGTTATTTGCTTACTAAGGTTTGCGAAAGTCAATTTCTACAAAAGCATGAGTATATAACTAGATATAACTTATATTCGACTTATCTCTAGAAGAAGAGTAGTGTAAAACATGTATCCTCATATTTGCAGGAGAACTTCATATCACGAATGCATTTGAATCCTCCAGATTACTGATTAATGCGAAATTACATGAAGTTGATGAGTTTAAGAAAATATTAGTATCAAACTCTGAACTTAATAAACAGATTTTATTTTTTTTAGTATAATAATTATAAACTAATTTAAATGCATTCATTTATGAGTTTACCCGAAGACAGACATGCTCTGACTATCGTTGATCCTAATGATGTGAGCTTCATACCTAGGAACAACGAGATTGATTGGATTTTCTTCCAAGCCGAACCTTGCAAGAAGTGATAAACGCCTTTGACGTAAGTTTTTTGGACAAATTTCAACCACGTATCTTCAATTAACGTGAAACCTGTGTAGTAATAATATAATCTAAATTTCATTTGCAGATTGAAATATGCAAAGTCATGTGTACCATCTACGCTAATGATACCGACTATTCTTTGTATTATTTTGGGTGTGGCAAGTGCAAAAAAAAAACTCGACATCCAGCTCATCTGCAATTTAAATCCCATCAAAATCAGTTCTTCTCCGCTGGAGAAAAACACCAAAGCTACCGCTCATCGCTGACTCGCCGCCACGGTGAAACCAACAGCTGCGATCTCATCTCTCGCCACCACCATAATTCCCGCTTCTATTTCATCAAAAGAATCAATTGATATGAAATCCATAAACTAAAAGCGATATCCATATCAAGGCAGAAGCAAATTGTTAGAATACAAGGTAATTTTGACTTAAGTTTAGTTGAGCGAAAGAGAAGAACGGTGGTTGGGAACAAGATCACGACACAAAAATTCGCGGAACTAAGGCAGAGGGGTTGAATAAGAGATGCCTAATCAGAAGAGAATATTATCAGCGATGACGGCGGCGGAATCAGAAGAGTTCTAAAACGTGTGTTTGTGTTATAATGAAACATGGTCTTTTTCGTCCATGGCTAAATGAAAAATATTACGAGTGGAAAGTTTGTAGAGTGTGTTATTTTTGGACAAAAAACTATTTTTCATGGTAAATAAGAGAATTGCCAAAAATAATATTATGGTTTATTTTTATTTTTAGCACTTTCAAATATTTTTAAAGTTATTATAGTTTATATCATTATATTTTCTATTAAATATATGTTATTTGCATTTTAATTTTAGAGATTTGAGTGTTTTGATATTTATAATTCATCATCAAAACAATTATTTATAACTTTTAAAGTAAAAGTATTTGAAATTTGAAGGATTACTTTATAAATAACAAAGTTCAATTTCAAAATGGATTATGAAATGAAATGATTACATATTTGGAATCAAAAATAGCATTATACCATTTTGCAATTAAAAATAAGATAGAATTAAGGCATATTTTATTTCAAAATGAAGTTTGACACCAAATTCGGAATAGGGTTAGAGATACTCTTAGTGCCTATGTTCATGTTCTCGTTTAACATTATCGTTTGCGTGTCAGATTTTGCATTTAGGTTGATGTTTTCTTTAAATTTAAAATTCACTTTGATTGTTTATGTAATTTTAGTATTCATATTTATTTTTACCATTAAGAATATTAATTGAAAAGTCTGTATTTTAATTAGATATTTCAAGATTTGTTTGTTCTTTTCAACTTTTTAAAAATATATGAGTTTAACTTTATATTTGAATTATTTTTACAAAAAAACATAATGTGACTGAAAGGACTGTGCAGTTTTTTACAGTTTTAGCAGGCTGTTTTTTTCTAATCAAGCTTTTCCTTCTTTTTTTTATTCTTACATCCCCCACACAGTCAATTTTTGTTTTTTTTACTCTTAAACTTTTAAGTTTTTCTAAAGTCATGTAATAGAGACTTTCAAAGGGCTGTAGGATTTTTATTCTTTTTTTTTTACAAATAGTTATGACACCTATTTATAAAACAAAGCATGGTGATGTTTATTATTTTTATGCACTCTTATATTTAAATATCACAGTTAGTTCATTAATCTTTTACGTTACTTTCATTATATATACTATAATGTAATGTATTGTGTTTGCAGATGTATATATATGTATAAATAATATAATACATAATAAAAATGTTTTAATTTCTATATTAAATATTTTTATTTCTTTTATTCTAAAATTAATTTACATTATTTTCTGTTATGTTTAAAAATAAATTTAACAAACATACATGACGTTTTTAAAATAAAATATAGTTGATTAGTTTAAATTGGATTTTAAATTAAAATTTATAACTTTAATTAATAATACTTTAGTATCTTTTAATTTAATTTTGAATTCTTTTTTAGCCGTCTGACTTTTGTGATGATATTTTTGTCAATTTGTATTGATTATGTAATTGTATGTCACCTTCTGAATTCAAATCTATTATATATTAAAGGAGAAATATTGAAGGCTATTTTTCATGTTGTGTTAACACCACAGTTTTTTTTAGTTTTTATTTATTTTTAAATCTATTTAAATTATTATACTAAATTAATTGTCAAATATTCTATTTTCTATTTTATGTTAAAACTAGTTTTTTTTGAACAACTTGTTAAAACTAGTTATCAAACACTATTTCAAGTAACTAAAAAAATCTTAATAATAAATCTTAAGAAAAAAGATATTCAATAAAAATAATTATATATATATATATGTATCAGATTTACAGTAACAAAATCTAAAATTTTAGTAAAATTATACGAATTTTATTTAATAATCATCTGATCTCGCGCAATGCCGTAGATACAGTTTGTATAATTTGAGTGGTGTTGGCCCTGCGGCCCATCTTGCAGACCGTGGGGTGAAATGGCATATAATCAATTACTTGACAGAAATGGTACATGGTCAATTTACACACGTAAAAATGTTATAAATTTGGTTTAACACAAGGCTATATACAATTTTTTTATTATGCAGGAAAAACTCCTTGAAATCTTTGGATCTTCGATTGAACGTGACGACAAAAGCGGGTGTAATTATTCAGAAAGTAGCTGGACCTCTCGAGAGAGGTCACTTGGAGCTGCGGAACACGAATCCAGATGATAACCCTTCCGTGACATTCAATTATATATACTACCAATACCCAAACAGTTTTAAATAACGGTGTTGAAGGACTTAGTGCTATAATCAAAGTGATAGATTCGAAGAGATGGATACTCCAAGTATCATTCTTGCCCTTCCTATCAATTTGAAGCCAAGACACATAACTTCGACGTTCGATTTGAAGCAGTATTGTATAGATACGGCGATCCATCATTTCGAATCTATCACTTTGGGGTTGATGCTTTAAGGGTCATCGATGCATCCATGTTTCTCAAGTCTCCGGGGACTAATCCTCAAGCCACACAATCATGATGCTCGGAAGGTAAACACATGCATAAACCAAATTAAACAAATTTATCCAAAGCATGTTATTTTATTATATATATAATAAGATATAATTGTTGGACAGAAAATTCTTCGAGAAAGGTGACTTCCCAAGGAAAACAAGAAAGAACATGAGATTTTAATGGTTCTCAAAGATCTGAAGACTCTCAAGAATCCTCTTCACCGAATAAAGATATTCCGAATGCAATATCAGTTTAATGTATATTACATATTACATCTTTCTCTTGTACAAGAATGCGTAATGTTAACCTTAAACAGAAAAGACGTCAAATTATTTTTTTCATGAAGTCGTTACTGATGTTGTTAATTATGAATTACCTTTTTAATATGACGAGAAAATGGCCTGAGCGTGCTGATATTTTTGTTGTTAATTAAGTGTACTATATCGTATAATTAAGTTGTTATGAATGGATATGTATGATCTTAGAAAGCTAATTATTAATACTGGATATTGACCACTGGCACATATACTGGGCTGCCATGCTCCACCACCTCATCATAATTCACATCATTGGCTTTGGTCAGATCATTATAATCTTTTCCGGAGAACTCATTTCCAAAATACAAATTATATAATTTACTTCCTTCATTTTAGAGGAAATTAGAAATAAATGACGTTTTCTATAGTTTAGTGTCTATACACCTTTATTTTTGTTGATACAATTGTGTTTAAACTACCCTCAAAATCATATATTTTAATATTTAATTTATTTAAAAATTTTGTTTTTGATATCAATTTAACTACTTGAAAAGGAAAAAAAAAAAATATTTTAGAAAATAGAAATCTTCGAATATTCTAAAAACGTAACAAAAAAGTATTTACAAAATCTTTTTTTTGTTATAATCCATTCAGGTTTGGATCTCCATAACCGACCCATGGCCCACGGCCCAATCCATTAGACCACGGCCCAGCCCATTGGATCATAGGCGGCCACGTTTTCCTAAGTTCATTATGATTAGTAGATGTTTTCTTTTTCCTTGTAGAAGTAGGAAAAGTACTATTTCCTTTTCTATCCTTTATGTAATTACTATATAAAGAGACCTTTGGTCCTCATAATAATACAACACAATTCATTCGATTCATAACATGTTATCAGCACGAGCTTGCTCTGATAAACCCTAAGTAGCCGCCGTCCGCAGCCGCCGTCCGTCGCCGTTCGACGCCGACCAAGCCGCGCGATCCGATCCTAAGTGTTTTCCGAGGTCTTTAGCTCCCGGTTCTTTTCCAGTCAACCCAAAAGAATGATCAAAGGTATAATCAAAACCCTAAAACTCAAGAACACCATAAAATCGAAATCGGACCTAATGTATATCAAACCCTAAAAACCGATTTTGATTGTTCCACTTGTTTGATCTCTTAAGAACCTAAAATCGAATTGAACCTAAGAAAAGATAAAACCCTAAAATCGGATTTGCTTGTAAATTGATTGATTGATTGTTTGGCCTAAATCGAACTTGAACTTTTGCATGATAATATCAAACCCTAAAATCCTATTTGTTTGAAATCGCATGGTTGCTTGAAAACCCTAATCTATAATCGCATGCTTTAATTAAAATCAAATTTGGTTGTTTGATCTATTGCTTGGCCAAATCCTAATTGAACTAGGAATTGCATGATAAAAATCGGACCATTAAAATTTTGTTGGCCAAAACCGAAAATCATAGATATTCCTTGTTAGGATTGAATTTGGAAAATTTCCTTTTTGTTTGACCACATAGAAATCGCAAATTGGAAATTGCCTTATTTGAATTTGGAAAATTTCCTGTTTACTTTTATCACCTAGAATTACATGTTAGGATTAAAATTGGAAACTTGCTTGAATTAAAATCGCATGATATGTGCATAAAATAAAAGCGGTTGAAAGAAACCCTAAAAATCCTAAGAGAAAAACCGATGCTTGATCTCAGATGGCGAAAGTCAATAATTTGGACTTCGCAGCCCTTAATCTCTCAGGAGATAATTACTTGCAATGGGCTTTAGATGCAAAGATCATGCTGAAATCAAAAGGGCTCGGTGAATGCATTAATGATGCAAATAACGAATCCGAGAGAAATAGGTATAAGGCGATTTTAATCATACGCCACCATCTCGTTGAGAGTCTCAAAGATCAATACTTGACGCTTGAGGATCCTCTTGATCTCTGGAAGGAGTTAAAGGCGAGATATGATCATCAGAAGATGGTTATACTGCCTAAGGCCAAATATGATTGGCTTAACTTAAGGCTCCTGGACTTTAAGTCCGTGGATGAATACAACTCGGCCCTATTTAAGATAGTTTCAAAATTGAAGCTATGTGGCGAGATTGTGACAGAGAAGGATATGCTTGAAAAGACCTTCTCGACCTTCCACTCAAGCAACGTGTTGCTACAGCAACAGTATCGTGAGAAAGGTTTCACGACCTATGCAAGTTTGATCTCTTGTTTATTGCTTGCGGAGCAGAACAATGAATTGCTGATGAGAAACAGCGAGATGAGACCTCCTGGATCAACCCCACTTCCTGAAGCCCATGTGGCCGAGGACACTAAGATGGAAACCGAGGCAAACCATGTCCAGAGATACCAAAAGTTTAATGGCCGTGGACATGGAAAGAGACAAGGGCGTGGTCGCTACCACCCATATGGTCGATGGAATGGTCGCGGATCTGATTTTAACCGCGGTCAAGGACGTGGCCGAGGGCGTGGCCACGGGAACCAAACCGGACATCAGTCCGGCCCGACCAAGTCTGTTTGCCATCGATGTGGGATGGACAATCATTGGGCCAAGACATGTAGGACTCCCAAACACCTTGTGGAACTTTATCAAGAGAGTGTTAAAGGGAAGAATCCAGAAGCCCACATGATCCAGCATGATAAGGAAGGCAACATGGATGAATTCGTGGTGGATAGTGGGTCAAGCCACACGATTTTAAAGGACAAGAGATATTTCATAAATCTTACATTGAAAAAGGCCAATATAAGTACTATAGCAGGCATGGCCGGCCTAATAGAAGGCTACGGCCAGGCCAATGTCCTATTGCCTAAGGGGACGCATCTAGAGATTGCGGATGCATTGTTTTCCCCCAGCTCAAAGAGAAGCCTATTGAGCTTTAAAGACATTCGAATGAATGGTCTTCATGTTGAAACAATGGGCGAAGGAAACCTAGAGTTCCTCCAAATAATTGAAATCGTCCAAGGCCAAAAGAAAGTCCTAGAGACTATACCTGCTATAGCTACCGGCTTATATTGCACTAAGGTCAATATGATTGAGGCCAATGCCACCGCAAACCAAGAGTTTACGGATAGGTTCAACCTATGGCACGACCGGCTGGGACATCCCGGGTCGAATATGATGCGAAAATTGATAGCCAATACTTATGGGCACGCCTTGAAAGAAAGGAGAGTAATCCCAAAGAATCTTACTTGTGCCTCATGTTCACAAGGGAAACTCATTGTAAGGCCATCACCAGTGAAAGTGACTAAGGAAACAATAAATTTCCTGGAAAGAATTCAAGGAGACATATGCGGACCAATACACCCACCTTGTGGGACATTCCGATATTTTATGGTCCTCATTGACGCATCTACAAGATGGTCACATGTATGCTTATTGTCATCACGGAATATGGCATTTGCAAGACTCCTTGCTCAGATAATACGCCTAAAGGCTCACTTTCCAGACTTTCCTTTAAAGACCATACGAATGGATAATGCTGGTGAATTTACTTCCCAAGCGTTTAATGACTATTGTATGTCCATGGGGGTAAGTGTTGAATACTCCGTGGCACATGTACATACACAAAACGGCTTGGCCGAGTCATTTATAAAACGCATACAGTTGATTGCTAGACCATTACTCATGAGGTCAAAGCTTCCTGTATCCGCTTGGGGACATGCTGTCTTACACGCTGCCGAACTAATTCGCATCAGGCCATCTAGTGACCATAAATATTCCCCATCCCAATTATTATCGGGACAAGAGCCAGACATTTCCCATCTTAAGATATTCGGTTGCTCAGTTTATGTGCCGATTGCACCACCACAGAGGACTAAGATGGGACCTCAAAGGAGGATGGGGATATATGTTGGATATGATTCACCCACGATCATAAAGTACCTTGAGCCGACCACCGGAGATTTATTTAAGGCCAGGTACGCGGATTGTCATTTTGACGAATCCGTTTTTCCAACATTAGGTGATGGAAACCGGCTGATAAAAGAAATTGCATGGAATCAAACATCCTTGAAATGGCAAGATCCCCGGACTCATGAAAGTGATTTAGAGGTCCAAAAGATAATACATTTGCAAAAGCTAGCTATACAATTGCCAGATTCCTTTGCAGACCCAAAGAGGGTAACGAAATCGCATATACCAGCCGTGAATGCACCAATGCGTATTGATGTCCAAGAAGGACCGAGTCAAGTTGCTACTGAGTCTAAACCACGATTGAAACGTGGAAGACCAATTGGTTCCAAAGATAAGACTCCTCGGAAATTAAAGAAAGGTGCTGAAATTCAGACCGAGGAGATAGTGGATGTTCCAGACATAAATGAACCTAAGGTGCCGGAAAATGTTGCTTGGGACGCCAAGCTTCATGGGCCTGAAGTTTCTGATAACAAAGAGATCGCGATCAATTATGTCTCGTCTGGAATCCAATGGAACAGAAAGAATGTCGACATTGATGAAATATTTGCATGCAATGTAGCACTTGAGCTCATGAATGAGGATCTAGAACCCACGTCCATTTTAGAGTGCACTCGCCGATTAGACTGGCATAAATGGAAAGAAGCTATAAACGTGGAGTTAAACTCTTTAAAGAAGAGAGAGGTTTTTGGTCCCATAATTCGGACACCTCGTGATGTTATACCAGTTGGATATAAATGGGTCTTTGTGAGGAAGAGAAACGAACAAGGTGAAATCGTTAGACACAAAGCACGGCTTGTGGCACAAGGATTCTCACAAAGGCCAGGAATCGATTATGAGGAGACATACTCCCCTGTGGTGGATGCAACGACTTTTAGATTCCTGATAAGTCTGGCCATAAGAGAGAAATTGGATTTGCGGTTAATGGATGTTGTAACCGCATACTTATATGGTCCACTGGATAACGAAATTTATATGAAAGTCCCAGAGGGAATAGAGCTGAAAGATAAAAGAAGTTCTCGAGACCAGCATTGTATTAAGCTGAATAAATCGCTCTATGGATTAAAACAATCAGGTCGCATGTGGTATAATAGACTAAGCGAGTACTTAGTGAAAGAGGGCTATAAAAACGATCTCATAAGTCCATGCATATTTATAAAGAAATTTGACAAGGGATTCGTAATCATCGCGGTGTATGTAGACGACCTGAACATCCTAGGAACCTCTGAGGAAATATCCCAAACGGTTGAATACCTAAAGAAGGAATTCGAAATGAAAGACTTAGGA
This sequence comes from Alliaria petiolata, assembly GCA_020283515.1. Taxonomy (NCBI): domain Eukaryota; kingdom Viridiplantae; phylum Streptophyta; class Magnoliopsida; order Brassicales; family Brassicaceae; genus Alliaria; species Alliaria petiolata. The sequence continues at coordinate 16,273,498 of JAHZTW010000002.1, forward strand.
AAGACTAAGTTCTGTTTGGGAATACAACTTGAGTACGTCAATAATGGAATCCTTGTGCATCAAATGGCATATACAGAAAAGGTACTCAAGCGTTTTAATATGGACCAGGCTCACCCACTGAGTAGCCCAATGATGGTGAGAAGCCTTAGTCTGGACAGTGATCCATTCGGTCCAAAGAAGAAGGATGAAGAAATCCTTGGTCCCGAAGTGCCATATCTCAGTGCCATAGGAGCGTTAATGTACTTGGCTAGTCACACTAGGCCGGACATTTGCTTTGCCGTGAACCTCCTTTCAAGATTCAGTTCTTGTCCGACCCAAAGGCACTGGAATGGGATCAAACACATACTTCGTTACCTGAAAGGGACGAAAGATATGGGTCTGTTTTACACTAACCTTAACAATGAAGGTTTAGTTGGTTTTGCTGATGCAGGTTACCTTTCGGATCCGCACAACGGTCGATCCCAGACGGGATATGTCTTCACTCACGATGGAACAGCCATTTCGTGGAGGTCCATGAAGCAGACACTCACGGCTACATCGTCCAATCACGCGGAAATATTGGCGATCCATGAGGCCAGCCGAGAATGTGTTTGGTTGAGGTCAATGACTCAACACATTAGACGAGATTGTGGGATGATAGAAGGGAAAGAAGAACCGACCAGCATGTACGAGGACAATGCCGCATGCATAGCTCAGTTGAAGGATGGATACATCAAAGGAGATCGGACGAAGCACATCTTACCAAAGTTCTTTTTCACTCACGACCTACAGAAGGCCGGTGAACTCAAAGTGCTCCAAGTCCGTTCCAGCGACAACTCAGCCGACCTATTCACTAAGTCGCTTCCAACCTCCACATTGAAGAAGCTAATGCATCAGATCGGCATGCGCCGATTAAAGGACTTAGAGTGATGATCATTTCAGGGGGAGTAATGCGTGATGTACTCTTTTTCCTCGCTAAGGTTTTGTCCCACTGGGTTTTCCTTAGAAAGGTTTTAATGAGGCAGCATCCCCAAGCGTATTACTATGATCTCATCATCACAACCGGTTATGTCAATCAAGGGGGAGTGTTATAATCCATTGAGGTTTGGATCTCCATAACCGGCCCATGGCCCACGGCCCAATCCATTAGACCACGGCCCAGCCCATTGGATCATAGGCGGCCACGTTTTCCTAAGTTCATTATGATTAGTAGATGTTTTCCTTTTCCTTGTAGAAGTAGGAAAAGTACTATTTCCTTTTCTATCCTTTATGTAATTACTATATAAAGAGACCTTTGGTCCTCAATACAACACAATTCATTCGATTCATAATATTTTTCTGATATGTTATGCGAGTTTCAGAACGTGTCTTTTGCAGATTATCTATGTTTTGTGGGTTTTAAAATGTATCATCTTCACAATACTCTTTGTTTATGATTCTTTGTCATTTTTTGCGAAATTGATGGTCTAAACCAAAAAATATTGGATATATTTTACATAAATCTGGTTAGTTTTTCGAATTTGTTATTTTTTTTGCCATAAATTGATATGTGCAAATTATATTTGGAAGAATTTATTAAAAAAAAGTGTGAATCACATATAAATATGCAGGATAATTTCTTAAAATCTCTGAATAATCTCTGTAAATCTGTAGCCGATGGAGAGAACGAGGAAGAGATTTTGGTGAGGAAGAATACCACCTAGAGAAATTGTGAAAAAATTGGTTTTAGGTTTTTTGGGTTAATAGATTGTGTTCTAAATTTTTTAATTAATTATATAAAACAATAAATTAATAATTTAGAGGGTAATAGACTTATCTATTAATGTAAAGTCTAATTCACCGCGAGAATAAGACACAAGACTACGGAAAAACGTCTTTTATTTTTAATTTTATAATAATAAATGTGAAATATTGCAAAACACCTAACAATTTTTTTTGAAATGGATATAGTCCATAAATAGTAAACGTATATACCTAATAAGGACGGCGGAGTAACATCGACCTCATATATATTAATAAAAAAAACAAACATGGAAAGTAATAAGGACGGCGGAGTAACATCGACCTCATATATAACCGTGATTTATACGGCTCTAAACAAGAGTATTTATTATTCGGCTCTCAACAAGAGGATATACGGCTCTCAACATTATATAAAGCTTATCAAGTATAGACTTTCTTTATATATAAAAAGTACGTAGGAAAGTAAGTATAATTTTTGGGAGTGGTAAAATTTATAATATATACAATCTTACACCATAATGGATTTTCACATACTCCGAATATTTCGTTTTGTTATCGTTGCCATTTTCATCTTCCACGGCTCGTGTTATTCCGAAAAAGGTACGATTATTACTTTCTTTCTTTTTTTTTGCTAAAAGGGTTAAACCGATTATTACTTTCTTGCGCTAAGCATTTCAATTTATGAATTTTTTATGTATACTTATACTAACCATTCAGTTAATGATTTAGGTTACTCTCTTGGTATACTAAATTCCAATATTTTCTTTTTGTAAAATTTTGTTTTCGTGTAGCTGGTGGTGATTATAGTTTTATGAAAGATGCAACATCAGCACCAAACTTATCTCACTTCGACTACATAGTCATCGGAGGAGGAACCGCGGGATGTGCACTAGCCGCAACGCTCTCCCAAAACGCAACCGTTTTAGTTCTCGAGCGGGGTGGGTCCCCTTACGACAACCCGACGGACAAAGACATCGGAAACGTCTTACCCAATCTCTTCAACACAACACCAAGCTCGTGGGCCCAGCTTTTCATCTCCGAAGACGGCGTTTTAAACACGCGCGCGCGTGTGCTCGGAGGAGGAACGGTGATAAACGTGGGGTTCTACTCGCGCGCGGAAGATGAATTCGTGGAGGAATCCGGTTGGGAGAGAGAAGAGGTCGAAGCGGCTTACGAGTGGGTCGAGAAGAAAGTGGCGTTCGAACCGGAGGTCAAGGGATGGCAATCGGCGTTTAAAGATGGGCTTTTGGAAGCTGGAGTGGTTCCGTACAACGGTTTCACGTACGAACATATCCATGGGACGAAAATCGGCGGTACGATATTTGATCGGGATGGTCGGAGACACACGGCGGCGGATCTGTTGGAGTATGCTGATCCGAATATGATTACTGTCTACTTGCACGCCTCTGTTCATAAGATCCTCTTCACCACCAAAGGTAATGGACCTAATGGTGATTGATAGTTAGTTAGTTACTAATGGTCCCTTTTAGCTTTTCCTTTATAAGAAGTTTAAGATTGAACCACGTGGATCTTTGACTACTTGCGAGCTTTCGGACCCTCCAAAGCTGTGGGTCCTTGTGTTGAAGCCCTTATCTCAACCCAAAAAAAAAAGTATGAAAAAGAAATGAAAGTGTGACATGTGATCTAAAGGGTTTTCATGCGTATCTTTGAGATACATATTTGAGGTTCTCAAACAATAGAGATACTTTTAGCCTCTTAGTTAATTCGATTTAATTCTTACACATAATCAAATTACAGAAAGATTTTTTTTTGGGTGAGGAGGGGGGGGATTAATAATTTTCTTTAATCTTGGTTTGCTATTTCAAGCTAAATTTCGGAAATGTTGTTTTTCTTTAAATTTCAAAAAACTCAAACAACAGTAACATGTTTTTTTTAATTAATTTAACATATAACTCAAATTCTTTTTTTTTTTCAAGACCAAGATAAAAAAAACCTCGGCACTTTGTTTTGCTATTTATGATTTTTATTTTATTTTATTATTTATTATGCCTCAAGAGATCTAATAACAAATTTTGTGATAGCATAGTTAAAAGTTAAAACAAACAATTAAGGTTCAATTATAATAATTATTTTTGTTGCCCTAAATCTTAATATTAAATCGTGATTTTCAATTGTTCCCTTTGGTGTTTTTTGAGCGATAAATGTATTGTATAACAGGAAATATGTGATCATTTTGATTTTGCTTTGTTATACAGGAAATATGAGGCCCAAGGCAAATGGGGTTATATTCCGAGATGCCGATGGAGTGTTACACACGGCAAAACTAGCGACACATAACTCACTGAACGAAGTGGTTTTATCAGCGGGTGCCATCGCAAGCCCGCAGCTACTGATGCTGAGTGGTGTTGGCCCTGAGGCCCATCTTGCAGACCATGGGGTGAATCCGATCATTATAGATCACCCCATGGTAGGACAAGGAATGGGTGACAACCCGATGAATATTGTCTTCATCCCTTCTCCTGAACCTGTAGAAGTGTCCCTTGTCCAAGCCGTTGGTATCCCACATTTTGATGGTTACACTGAAGGTGATAGTGGGCTAAGTTTCTCTTTTAATTTGATCCATAGCTACTTCGATGGTGTTATAAATCTTCTGAATGAGGTATAACCAATTCATATACTTAATCAATTAAACGTTTGGATTAGATAAAACGGATTTCTATAGTCTAAACGTTATACAAAATTGTTACTCACAAGGCTAATAGCTATTTTTTTTTTTTATGATGTTACATGCAGATGAAACTCCCCACAGAAATCGTCTCTAGCTTTTTAAAATCTTTGGATCCTCCATTGAACGTGACGGCACAAAACGGTCTGATGCTTCAGAAGGTGGCTGGACCGATCTCGAGGGGTCATTTGGAGCTGCGGAACACAAATCCAGATGATAACCCTTCGGTGACATTCAACTACTACCAAGAACCAGAGGATTTGAATAACTGTGTTGAAGGACTTAGTGCTATAATTAAAATGATAGATTCGAAAGGATTCTCCAAGTACAAGTTCCCTGGAGTGAGCGGGCGTGAACTGCTGAACCTCATTCTTCCCATTCCCACCAATCTGAGGCCAAGGGACAGAAACTCATCGTTCGACTTGCAACAGTTTTGTAAAGATACCGTGATGACTATTTGGCATTACCATGGAGGTTGTCAAGTTGGAAAAGTGGTCGACAATGATTACAAAGTATTAGGGATTGATGCTTTAAGGGTCATCGATGCATCTACGTTTCTGAAGACCCCCGGGACTAATCCTCAAGCCACGATCATGATGCTCGGAAGGTAAATACTTTAGCATTAAACCAAAAGAAACAAATGATTTACACATCTTACGAAACATAAGATATGAATTTGGAGAGTTATATTGTGTAGGTATATGGGGCAGAAGATTCTTCGAGAGAGAGCTGATTTTCTGGAAACTAAAGACGAATTATGAGATTATAAATATGCTCTTGTTATTGAGGATTGTTGCTTGCTCTTATGAAAGGTTAAGAACAATCCTCTTCATCGTTCAAACTTCAAAGAAAGTAAACTCTCAAGGCAGGGTCATATAGTGTATATCACATATTTCATGATCTTGCAAGTGACTTTTCCTTTATAAAAGAAATAAAATTTAATAAATATCTGAAGTTATTTCGTTCAGGAACACTATCGAAAATTGATGTTTTTTTTGTTTTATAGAAAAATTATTGATGTTAATCATTAACTTTACAAGTCTGACCAGGAAAATGACCTGACGTTGCTGATTAAATTTCCAAGATCACACATAACCAAGATCTAAAAATTCTTAGAATGAACTAAATGTGTGATCTTGGAAATCTAAGAATTTTTAGAATTTAGTTCATTCCTTTAAAAGTTATACAGAACATACAAGGTTTTGAAAGAACGGCATATCAAAAGTTTATTATACATGCATAACAAACCAGTGTCGTGCGAATGACTTTTAAAAAATTACATAAACTTATGGCAATATCAATAATCTAAATTCAATCGATAGAAATGTTTTAAATTAAAAATAATGGTAGATAAAACCTAAAATGTAAAAAAGAATCATACATACTTTTTCTCTTATATATGAACCTTTTCATCAATTTCATAATAAAAATAAAATTGGATTATTGCTGACAGAATTAAAAAAACATAGAAGAACAAATATTAAATCATGGATCTAGAACAATAAGTAGAAGTCGAACTAATAAAAATAATTAAAACTAGTGAGAGTTAGTTAAAAATTAATGAAATTAATTAGAAAAACACATTTCTGGAACAATAAATAGATTTGAACTCAAGCAAAACTTCAACAAAATAGTATATTTAACCACTATATTAAAACTGAATTTTGAAATTTGAGAGCTTCAACAAAAACAGTATGTTTAACCACGTGTCCAACCGGGAGTGATCGATGAAAAACTAAGAGAGAGAATGAAAAAAAAAAATTTGGCATTTGTTTTTTTCTCTTGTGCATAGACCTGGACAAAAAACCCGAACCCGAAAATCCGAACCGGACCGGTTCGGATCGGATTCGGTTATTAGCATTTTTACCCGACACATTATGAGTTTCAGAACCGTGGGTATCGGTTCGGTTCCGGTTCTTACCCAGAACCGATTGGTTATCCGAATTTTTTTTTTATAGTTAATGAATGAGGGTTTTGTTATTCGATTTTTCGACGAACCAGAAGGACCCAGAAGTGGATCTGCATACGGTTTCGAAGATCTCGCAGTAAGCTATTCATATATTCTTTCCGTTACCGATTCTGAGGTATATTCGATCCGAAAATCAGTTCACTGTTTTTAAAAAAATATAATTTTTAACTTGATTTTTCTGGGTATGGAGTTACATTTCGGGTATATGAGTATTTGTTTTACTATTTCGGGTATAATCGGGTAAAAATATCCGATCCGAACCGAATGAGAACCGGAATTTTTAGGGTTTTAAACGGTTATGAGATTTGAGATCCGAACCAAACCGGAACCGATCGGGTAGGACCCAGAACCGACCCGAATATCCGAATGCCCATGCCTACTTGTACAACATAAGACACCCATCAAAAATGTCTCCATTGTATGCTGAAAAAACAACAAAATATTATAAAGTGTCTTATATGCATAAAGTACACAAAATATTATTAATTAATCAATAAGACACCACACTATGGTGTCTCTATTTGGGTTGCTCTAAGGGCATCCGTAACGGTAAGACGGTTCTAAACCCTTTTTTATTATTTTTTTTTTTTACAAACAGATTTATTAAAAAACAAAAAAAATCGACCAACCAAATCTTGACACTCGAACTCCCTTCACTTCAGATTCTCTCAAAATCTCTGACACATCTTTTTTTTATTATTATTTTTTTTTAACTTTTTGGTTAAGAACTTTTATAAAATTCTGCATTGCAGATGCCCTAAGAGCATCCACATTAGTGAGATACTTATTGAGTATTTTATTAATATAATTTTAATATTTTTAATATATTTTATTTTGGGAACTTTATCACAATTTTTTTTCCAATTGGTGAGATACCCATCAAGTTTCTCATTAATATTTTTTTAAAAATAAAAACATATATACTATTTAATCAACATTCTAAATTAATATGTACTTGATTTATGGCCAAAATAAAAAAACTGAGCCACTAAAAAAAGGCATGTGTCCAATTTTATGGGTTCTCAAGGGGTTCTCAACATATCTAATTTGAGGATCGGTTTTCATGTTTATTATTATAAAAAAACAATTCCTTATAATTTTATTATTTTATATTGTGAGTTACCCATTGATATACATTCAATGGAGATACTCTAAGATGTGACGTACGAAAACAATATAACCACTACAAAAAGAAGGTATAGTTCCCACGATCATTTGGATGGGAATGGGCGTTTTCTGTTGGATAATTTCAAAAGAAAAAAAGAAAATAAGGATTCAATAGATAGAAAAGGAAATCTTCTATTGTTGTTAGAGAAAAGGAAAGAGTAGTTTCTTATCTCTATTGTTTTTAGAAAAAGGAAAGAGTAGTTTCATATTTCTATTAGGATTAAGGGGTAGCTTAGTTCTATAAATATAGAGTTTATAGAGAGATGTTCCATAAGATTCAAGAGAGAGATTTAGTTTTGAGAGAGTTTCTAAATCAATAAAGAAGAGTTGTTCTTTATATTTTCTTGTTTCTAAAGTCTATACGACTTGAATTGGTAGCAGAGCTTCAGGTTGGAAGACTCGATCCGAGCTTCAGGTTGGAAGTCTCGATCTGAGGTTCAGGTTGGAAGACTCGATCCGAGCCTTGGGAAGAAGACTCGATCAACACGGCAAGAGAAGATTCCCGTAACCAATTATGGGAGACGCGATAGCTCCGCCGCGGAGAACAAAAGACTTTGGATCCACATTGATCCAATGTCCGATGTTGACATCGACAAACTATACAGTTTGGTTGATGAGGATGAAGATCATACTTCGAGTTCATGAAGTATGGGAGATAATCGATCCGGGATTAGCCGATCCAAAGAAGAACTACTCGTTGTTTCAAGCAATACCCGAGACGTTGATTCTGCAAGTAGGAGATCTGAATACATCAAAGGAGATTTGGGAGGCCATTAAGTTACGACACCTTGGAGTGGATCGTGTAAGAGAGGCGAGATTACAAACCTTGATGTCGGAATTCGATCGACTAAAGATGAATGATGCATATCCGGTTGATAGCTTTGTGGGAAAGATATCAGAACTTGCATCAAAAGCAGCATCCCTCGGAGAAATCATAGAAGAATCAAAGATGGTGAAGAAGTTTCTTAAAGGTCTTCCTAGAAAAACATTCATTCACATTGTAGTATCCCTTGAGCAAGTCCTAGACCTAAACACAACAGGATTTGCGGACATAGTTGGGAGGATAAAAGCATATGAGGAGCGTGTGAATGAAGAAACCCTAAGAGATGAGCAAAGCAAACTCATGTGGGCAAACAATGAGCAGAGTGGTCATGGGAACTATGGAGATTCTCGAGGAAGAGGAAGAGGCCGCGGTGGTAGAGGCAGGGGTCGAGGAGGATCTACTAGTCAAACCACAGGAGGAGAAGCAGGAGGACGTGATCAAAGGCAGAAGAAAGACAAAGATCGGTCTCATATAACATGATGGAGGTGTGACAAGCCGGGTCACTATGTATCAGCTTGTCCTGAAAGACCAAAAGAGCATCAAGAGGTGAACCTAAACGATGCTGAAGAAGAAGACGCTCTTTATGTCCATGAGGTTGTGTTCTTGAATGAAGACAAAGTGTTTCCAAGAAACTATGCTATCAACAACGACGATACAAGCGTTTGGTATCTAGACAATGGAGCAAGCAATCACATGACAGGGAACAAGGATTACTTCTCAAGCTTAGATGTTAACATCAAAGGGAAAGTCAAGTTTGGTGATGGATCGTATGTTGATATTGTTGGGAAGGGTACGATTGTTTTTGTAGGCAAGACTGGAGAAAGAAGAGCACTCAAAGACATCTACTACATACCAGACCTGAAGCACAACATAATAAGTCTTGGACAAGCAACCGAGAGTGGGTGTGAAGTACACATTGATGTAAACATCAGTACCACTCCAACCGTACCAGAGGAGAGAAGCTGCATTGGAGCCAATCCGGAGCTAAACAAGCTTGCACTCGAGGTTGAATATGTTGCCGAGCTTGGATCCAAACGTGAAGCTGAGGCTTACAAATGGGATGTGACCATTTGTACTCTTTTTCCTTATCCTTGGTTTTTTCCTAATGGGTTTTTTAGTAAAGTTTTTTACGAGGCAAATTGGTTCACTAGTTTTTACCCCATTCCGATCTCCATTGGACCCGATGTAGACCTACACTCACTCTTCGAGTCATTCCGGCCAAACCATGATGAACCAAGTAACAAGTCAAGTTGTTCTAGAAATTTGACTCATCAGAGACTCACGCCGAAGTGGAATGAGATCAAGCCGAGCTCATATGACCAAGTTATCCAACTTGCAAAACGGGTGATGCCGAACTTACCCGAATCAGATAGACGTGCGTTAATTGGAGGATTCCGACCGAACCAGGAGGAACTAAGGTACGAACCGGATTGTTATGGAATCTTGGTTTAAAGGAGCAGATCGTCGAATTGGATTCATACCGAAATTCATTATGGTTTAAAAGTTACTTCTAAACCAGAGGCGTCTCAGCTTGCCTTATTTGGAAGCTCACGAGTTTAATGAGTTACAAACGAGACTTTGGCGACCTGGAGATACATCTGAGCATTCAAGAGACACATCCAACCATCCAAGAGAGTCATCTATCAACGTTCCATGCACCAGCACCCACAGGATCAGGCGGATCCCATTGTTTACAAACTTTCCTTTTTCCGAACAAGTATACTTGCCTTGCACGGGAGAGAAAGATCCACGACCATTTACTCCACTTGATCTCGACCCTCCATCCTCTTTAGAAGATCCCAGACGTCCATTGAAACCTGGAGACCTAAAGCACGTCACTTTCTCCTCAAGTTTCTTCCAAGGCGCATCATCTTTAATGCCTAACGGCTAGAAGATATTCCAAGAAGATCATATCACGATTTGCTCAATTTATTGCTTTCTTTTTTCATATTTTTACCTTAAGTTTATGTTTATGTCGAGCATTATATAAGCTCCTTTCATTCACCTATTGTATGCACGTTTTAAATCAATAGAAATCCCTTTGCTTGTTTCAAAAGAGAGTTATCTTTGAATCAATCTTGTTCCTGTGAGTTTTAAGTGTTTGTGGAATCAAACTCTTGAAGTTTCGTGTTGTTTCTTACTGTTCTCGCGAGGAATAGCCCTTGGAAGTTAGAAACATAAACCGTTGGTTGTGGATTCAATCAACAAACCGGTTACTTCATCATCTCTATCGCCTCCATCTCGCGGCTAAGTCTTGATTCAAGGGTGTAAGGCTTTGGTGGATTCCGAGTCTTGTGTCATTTACACATGAAGGGAGATACTGTAACACTAAGAGACCCTCGCGGAAGGCTGCTTGTACAAGTCATAAGATCATCAAACCGACTCTACAAGACACCGATGGAAATCAGCTTTCCTAAGTGTTTTCAGATACAACGTGAAGATTCTACATGGACTTGGCACGCTTGGCTAGGACATGTAAGCTTCGGTGTGATGAATAACATGGAAGAAAGAAGAAACAGAACCCTGATGGAGGTTACAAGAAGGCTGATCGTTAGTAGATATGTTGTCTTTGATGAAAAAAACGTATGGGACTGGACGTCTACAACGAGAGAAACCGACGGAGAACCAGAGAATTACTATGAAGGTACAAGCTCAAAAGAATGGATTGACGGGATGGAAAGTGAGCTAGACTCTATCATAAGAAACAAGAATTGGGAGCATGTAGGCACGAAACAGAAGGCGGACATCCTCACTAGACCGTTAGCAAGGATCAAGTTCAAAGAAATGAGGAGTCTTATTGGAGTGCAAGCAATCGAGCTTCTCAAAGTTCAAGTTGGAATTAAGGGGGAGAATGTTGGATAATTCCAAAAGAAAAAAAGGAAATAAGGATTCAATAGATAGAAAATGAAATCTTCTATTGTTGTTAAGAGAAAAGGAAAGAGTAGTTTCCTATCTCTATTGTCTTTAGAAAAAGGAAAGAGTAGTTTTTTATTTCTATTAGGATTAAGTGGTAGCTTAGTTCTATAAATATAGAGCCTATGGAGAGATGTTCCATAAGACTCAAGAGAGAGATTTAGTTTTGAGAGAGTTTCTAAATCAATAAAGAAGAGTTGTTCTTTATACTTTCTTGTTTCTAAAGTCTATACGACTTGATTTTCTACCGAATGATTTCGTCAGAAATTGACAAATTGTTTGTGGGAAACTAAAATTCGGTAGAAAATTTCCACTCGAAAATCCATGAAAAAATTCCAGAAGGAAATTGGTGGTAAACTTTTTTTACAGGTTTTTCACTAAAATTTTAAGACCGATATTCGGTGAGAAATTTTCCACCAATTTTCTAAGGAATGTTTCCTACCAATGTGCTACAAATTGTTTTTTATTTTTTTCCTATGGATTTCCCATAAAAAAATTTAAAAATAATTTTTTAAAAATGAAAATAATATTACGAAAAACCTAAAAATATATGTAAATCCAAAAGTTTTTAAACTACAATGAAGAACTAAAAAAACACAAAAAACAAAAAAACACAAAACACACAAATAACAAAAGAATTAGCATTGCGTCTCGTCGTCATCATTTTCCGGAGACGGTGGTGGTTGCAAATCCGGGAACTTGGCGAGAATCATCTTCTGAACATCGTTAAGATACTTGATTTCCTTGTGCTTCTTGCTTTTGTCTTTCTCTAAAGTTGCAATCTTCTTGTTAGCCAACCGCAAAAATTCATCCGTCACAAGATTAGATGAGAATGCGAAAGAGATGACTCTATCGGCTAGAAGAGTAGTGAATCTGAAACGGCTTCTTTTTACAACATGCACTTCATATAAATTGACGAATGTGTCCCCTCCCGCATTCGATGCTACCTTTAAAAAATAACAATTTAAAACATAATTAAAAAACTGAGTAAAATAAGTAACTAACATATTAATATAATGAGAAGAGAAAATAAGAAACATAACCTAGTGGCTGTGGTCTGGGGGTAGGGAGCTTGAAGGCCGAAACGCCGTAATTAGTCGCCTCCCGCATTCGATGCTACCTTTGGAAACTTTACACATACCTACTGGGTCAGTTGGCTTATGGGTTTTGGTCTGGAGGTTTCACATGATGGAAGGTACCCAACGAGCCACCTCATCCCAGGATTGTCTGGGCCAAAGGTCAGGAATACCTGAGTTATCGAAAAAAAAAAAATATAAGAAACATTTCTTCGGCGCAGATGGTTGTCAAGACTGTAAGGGATTTACTAGTTTCTACAGCAATTTTTAACCAATCACACTTTACTTTTTTTTCTCTAGAGTCGTTAACCGTCTATTTTTCGTTTTTTTCTTTGAACTTATAAATTTTCTAAAGTCAGATAAATAAATAAAATTTAAATGCTGTAGGATTAATCTACATAGTTATTAATAAATAATCGTTATTGTTTTCGTTAATTTTTTTTTTCTTCTGGTTATAAAAAATAACTTTTTTGATAAAAAAATAAATATTTAATACAATCAAAATAAAATCTTGGTAATTAGTATAAATTTAATTTTGTCTTTAATAATTGGTTATTACTAAACATACTTTTCTTAATTAATAAATAAAAAATTACAACTTTAATTAATAATTAAACTTTAGTATCTTTAACTATATTTTTGAGTTGATGATGTATTTGTTGTCTTTTATTGATTATATAATTGTATGTTACCATCTGAATTCAAGTATTATATAATTTATATTTTTAACAAATAAATTTGTTAATGTTTAAAAGTTACAGTTTATACAGTTTTAAAAATATTAAAAGTATCAGTCACAACTTTTACAGCAAAAATCTCTACAGCCAAAAAGTTACAGTTAGAGTTCTTACCAATCAGAGCCACATTCCTTACCAATCCGGACCTTTATCAGTTTGTTAAAAATCAAACTTTATACCTTATTCAACATAAAATTTGAATGTTATTGAAACCTAACTCAAGATTCTGATCATTAAACTTGTAAATAAAAATAGCACAAAGTAAAATAATCTTTACTCTAGAATGTAAATCTAAAATCTAGATTAAATTGTTAGTACATAGTATGATTGACGAAACAATGATAAAATCTAAATACTACTAAAATATTTATATCTCTGTTATATGTAGGTGAAAAGAGAAAGAAAAAATGTATTCTATATTATTCTATAAAAATTTGTCTTTAATAATTGGTTATTACTAAACATATTTTTATTAATTAATAAATTAAAACTTAAAACTTTAATTAATAATTAAACTTTAGTATCTTTTAATTTATTTTTGAGTTGATGATGTATTTGTTGTTTTTTTATTGATTATATAATTGTATGTCACCATCTGAATTCAAGTATTGTATAATTTATATTTCTAACAAATAATTTTTTAGTGTTTAAAAGTTACAGTTTATACAGTTTTTGTGAACAATCAGACTTTTAAAAATATTAAAAGTATCAGTCACACCTTTTACAGCAAAAATCTCTACAGCCAAAAAGTTATAGTTAGAGTTCTTACCAATAAGAGCCTTTATCATTTATCATTTTGTTATAAATCAAAACTGTATACCTTATTCAACATGAAATTTGAATATTACTGAATCCTAACTCAAATTCTGATCATTAAATTTTTAAATAAAAATAGCATAAAGTAAAATAATCTTTACTCTAGAATGTAAACCTAAAATCTAGATTAAATTGTTAGTACATAGTATATGATTGACGTAACAATGATAAAATCTAAATACTACTAAAATACTGTATATATCTGATATATTTAGGTGAGAAAAGAAAGAAACAAATTATTATATATATTTATTTTATCTACTTGAGAAGAATTAAAGCAAAAATTTAAAAAACAAAAGGAAAAATTCGATGTTACAAAATTGTTCATAATTTCTCCCTCTCTCTCATTATATTTTCTATTATATAAAAAAAAACTAGAAATGGTAAACTAATAAATATATTGTTTTTCAATTTAAAGGTGAAATCTAATGTAATTTAATATAATATTAAAGTGAATATCTTTTTCTAAATTATGTTTTTTTTTTCTTTCAGATTTACAAAATTTGAATCCTTGTATATATTAACTTATCATTGTTACGTTAATAAAAGATATTAAGTTAATGTAATTTTTTTTTAACTTCTGTCAAGCCTAAATATACATTAACTTGAATGAAATGTATTAAGTTAATTTATATTTAGGCTTGACAGAAGTCAAAGAAAAAAAAAAAGGCTTGACTAATCAAATATGTGTATTATTAAGTCTAGTTATTGCAACTAATGAAAGAAAATTGAGTACATAAATATGACGTGTTGAGAAAAACAATTTTGTATAATTTAGATTTTCTTATCTAAATCTTTCTCCGAAAGGTAAGATATATGAATGAGGAGACACATACTATATGCATGTACTAAAATGTAATGAAGAAACATAAATATATATTATCTACCAAAAGAACCAGCCCATACAAGAATTATAAATACTAAGGAACACATTGTGATTTTGGAGACAAAAACAAAACTATATTACACGAGTGAAAAACATGCAAAGAATGTGGGAGCCGATCATGTTAGCTTTGGTAATGATACTATCATTCTATCAATATCTATAAAAACGAACGGAAATGAGAAAAGAAATGATCTTGCTCGTGCTCCATCCTCGGCATTAGCATTAGCACCTCAATCAGAGGATGGATTATTGCCTAATCCTTTATCTTGTATAGGTGACGTGAAAACAATTCCGAAATGCATAAAAGCAATAACACACTTCAAATTTAAAGAGCTCACAAAGCAGTGTTGCACCATCCTACTTAGTCTTCCCGAAGATTGTTTTGGGATTGTGTTCCATATTCCTTTCCTCTATCGTTTTCTCATTAAGGTTGCCTGCAAAATACTTGGTCACACTTAATAAAACCGTTTGTATTATTTGCTTTAATCAGTGTCAACAATATATATGTACGAATAATGCTTATAATATATAAAATATATGATTCTATGGATTATATATTTTATAAAATGGTTTATGAAAAGGGAGGTTTTGGTTCCTTCGAACATGTGTTTTTCATTCTTCACAAATTGTTCTTGATCCAACTATATATATATATAGCGCAAAAACATTTAATTCTTTCACGATTGTGTCTTTTTCTTAAATTAATTAGATTAATTTATTTTGTCTTGTAAGAATAGTGTATATATGTAGGCTTGAATAATAAAATAAATTTTGTATTATTAAGTTTAGTTATAATAGAAAATGATTTGAAATTCGTGTATATTAAAAAATTTGGAAACTGATTTTATATAATATATATTCTCTTTTTTTCTAATCTCTATCCGGAAAGTAAAAAATATAAATGAAGGACAACTATTTAATATGATTGTATTAAATGTAATTAATCAAATTGTTCTTGATCCAACTATGGCTACACAATATATATATATATAGCGCAAATAATTTAATTCTTTCACGATTTTGTCTTTTTCTTAAATTAATTAGATTCATTTCTTTTGTCTTATAAGAATAGTGTATATATGTAGGCTTGAATAATAAAATAAATTTTGTATTATTAAGTTTAGTTATTATAGAAAAAGATTTGAAATCGTAAATATTAAAAATTTTGGAAACTGATTTTATATAATATATATTCTCTTTTTTCTCAATCTCTATCCGGAAAGTAAAAAATATAAATGACGGACAACTAGTTAATATAAATGTATTAAATGTAATTAATCAACATAGTTTTTTTGGATTATCAGGAGATTATGGGCTGAAGTCTGTAATCCTTTAAGCTTGGAATTACAATATGTAATATTAGTTCTGTCTCAATTGTCACTAGAATATGTGATATGTAAGCTTTGCATAAGATACTTTTTCAGTTAAGGTAACGACACTTAGTTAATCAACATAGATGGCTTTTGCCAAAAGCAAATAAAACAATATAGATTTCCTACACACAAAAGAACCAACCATACAAGAATCCTAAATACCAAAGGACAATTTTCTATTTTTGAAATGAAAAACAAATTATACAAACAAACGAGTCGAAAACATGCAAAGAATGTGTGAGACGATCATGATAGCTTTGATGCTCCAACGTCAGCATCAGAGAATGGATTATTGCCTACGCCTATAGCTTGTCTATGGGACATCAGATCAATTCCCACTTGCGTAAACACAGTGAGGCACTTCAGATTTAGAGAGGTCACAAAGAAGTGTTGCAAACTGTATGACCTATAAAATCATATATAACTTGTAATTTTTTACTATGCATTTCAATATATAGAAAACCTTTTAAAAAAATAAAAATAAATCTAGACACGCCATTGATCACAACCTCTCAGCTTCACCAAGGTACGGAATGCTGATTGTACTGTATCAAACCAAATAGTTTATTGATTTCACTTTCTGCTGGTTAATGATGTTGCTGTTGATCAATTGTGTAATCTTGCCAGTTACATATTAAGGAGTCGATATGTATTAAGTATGTGTAAGTGTAACTAATTGGGATACTAAACAAACTGTTTCTCCACTCAATATGTGTAATTGGGCTACTTAGAGCACCTCAAATGGGAGGTTCTTATCAAAGTTCTATATAATAAACTATAATATTTTAATAGAAAAAATATTAATAAACAATTAGGAATTCAAAATCTCTAGTTTAAGAGACACTTTCATGATTTAAAGAACCCTATATAATATTATATTATTATTTATTTGTTTAATATATTTGTAGAACCTCTGTTGAAACCCATGGTTGCAGATGGTTTTAGCGCGCAATTGTGCCCCTAATGGGCTTCATAAGTTATAACATATATATATTTCTCTTGCCATTTCAATAGAAAAATATTGTCATTTTTCAATAGAAAAATATTTTCTAAATGACAGAAAATAAAGGATTTCAAATAACAACTTTTAAAAGTTTACTTATGGTTATAAGAAAAAGCTTTTAAAAGTTTAACCTTTGACCAGAAAAAAAAACAACTACTTAAAGTTTTAGCATAACCTACGTACACACTGGTCCTCGTTTCTTTTTGAGTACTCTTTTCAAAATTAACATCATGAAATAATTACAAGAAAAAAAAGTAAAAGAAAGAAGAATAAGAAAAGACACATAGCGTATGGTTTGTTGTGCATGCATGGTCAGAGGTTTCGCCATGCATGCAGGAGGAGTGGACCCGAAATAGCCATCTTCGTCAAGCGAGCGGACCCATTGTGCAGCACCGAGTCAACTCAGAGATTCCCTCCGAGTCAATTTTCTTCGTTTCTGTGTGTGCCGTGCTTGATTTGTCCACTCGTCACTTGGATCACATAGTCTACGTTGCTGCATTTAGAAAATATCACAAACAGAGGAATCTTGTTTCTTCTTCTAATTCATGAAGATATATAACATAATGTGATTTTTACCTTTATAATATACAAGAACAACGATGTGCTTTACCAGATTACTGATTCATGTCGGCGGTTGGTGTGCCACCGGTGGAGGCCGGAGGAGACAAGTCGGGAAGATTATGGTTGACCATCAATAATGGCCAAGGACGTTGTTGACTTCCCACACCAAGAAAGTCTCTGGTGAAGCCTCTTTCATCAACTTCTTTAGTTTTGATATTACTCTCCGTTTGTTTGTTGTTGAAGATGGATGAAGTCATTAGACCAAAAGCCGAGCTATTGTCGGAGCTTGATGATGATCTCTTTGATCCCATTTGAGCCGCCTTTTGTAGCAATGCAGTGGCCGACATGGATGCTATTCCTTGTCCACCGTTTTGGTTATAATTGGTGCGTGCTTCCGAAGAGAAGAAAGAACCATTAATAATCCCATTTTTAGTCTCATGTCCTTCTTGATTCTTGGAGATTCCCCTTTGGAGAATGTTGTTGTTGTTGTTGTTGTTGTTGTTGTTGTTGTTGTTTTCGTTGAGAAGCCATTGATGAGATGATTGTCCTTGTAAATGCCAAAGACTTTGAAGCGACTCGGATGTGCTACGAGGTGATGGTGAAGATGAGGACGCGAACACGTTGGTTGGTAAGTGAAGCTGGTTGGTGAAAGTTTGTCCCATGAAGCCAATGTTATTGCGGTTGATATTAAAATCGGATTGTTCCAATTGAGAAGATGTAGAATTAAGTAGTTGTTGCCGATGATTTGGATTGATGTTTCCAAGGTTGACTTCTGCGTCCGGGGCATGGTTCAAATAAGCGGGTGCGAGTGCGGGTGCGGGTGCGGATGGGGAAACTGAGGCGAATCTAGCACTCTCTTCGGCTAAAGCGTCACAAAATGCTCTATGTGTAATGAAACTATCTTTCCTGTTCCAATTTTATTCATCAAAGAAATTAAATCAATAACGTTACATATATATAACTAAATCATTTGGTTTATATTATATAGAGATATAGAAGCAACCTGATTGACTTTACAATTTAAAATTGTGTTGCAATATTTACCTAGAAAAGAGGGTACCACAGTCACATCTGTACTCTCTGGTACCACAAATCTTGCTATGAGCTTTCCAATCGGACATGACAGCATATTTTTTGGAACATTTGTCGCATTTCCACTTCTTCTCTCCATGTTTCCTGCTGAAATGCTTCTTGATCCCGGTTAAGTCGCCGAGGGCTCGAGCTGGATCGTGGTGCACGCAGCTCTTCTCGGGACAGATGTACACTTTCTTCTTCACTTGCTCTTTGTTCGTCCTTTGCTTTAGCTTCCATGGAAGGTTATGGCCTCTCCGGTGAAGCTGAAGGTTTTGGTCTCTCTTGAACCCTTTGTTGCAGATCTCGCAGATGAATCGGTTCGTCGTCATGAGGGAGTTTGGCGATAAGGCGATGACTTCTGCATCTGGATCTGTTTTTTATTGTGTGTTTAATTTACCAAATTAGAAGCTAGGAATGAAACAAATTGGAAATCATTATATAAGGAAATATTACAAGACAAAAAAAAGGATCCAAATTTGGAACAAGAATATTATTGTTCTTGATCAAGACAATAAATATAAAGAAACATCTATTGAATATATGAAAAGTCCAAGATTTGGATTGAGTGTACATGCCTGGATTTCCCGGAAGATTTCTCTTCCTCTTGGTTGAGTTTGAGGAGGTAGGATTAGGGTTAGGGTTAGGATTCGGGGTGATGTGTTCTTGGTGAAGGACATAGCTGGGGAATGAGAGGTGATGATGATCATCTGGCATCATCATGTTGGTTTAGTTGAGAGAGAAGAGAGAGAGAGAGAAAAAGAGAGAGAGAGAGAGAGAGAGAGAGAGAGAGAGAAAGAGGAAGAGAGAGTTTCGAAGTAAGAAGACAAAACAGTTGGACAGAGAGATATATATACACAGAAACACTCTTTAATTTGTCTCACAGTTCTCTGCTAAATCAAGAAAAAATCTGAGAGCAAGAAGACAGAGAGAGTTATGAAGAAGAAAACAAGTAAGAATGTAACTAATTATATATTTTCGGTTAAATATATAGAGAGGCAATTTAAAGAATACACCAAATTGACAAAAATATATAATCCTATAAATTCAAGTTTCTGTTTTATTTTGAAACTTAGAACAATAATATTTAATTTTGTAAGCCGGCGACTATGAGCTTGACTGATATGTCAACTGAATAGCAGAATAGTTGAATAGTAAAATAGCGGAATCAATAGGATGAGAAAACTTAAAACTGAATAAATTTCAAGCGCCAAAAAGCTACTATTTATTAGATGAATAACTTTTTGTCTATAATAGTTATAATTTTAAAACGTGCGGGATGGATTCAAAAATTGTTTGTTAATTTTTATTTTCTATCATTCCATACTTCATATTGTGAATGGTATGTAATTATCGGAATCACGTTTTCACTATATTGTGAATGATCTATATTCGGCAGAATTACGTAAAAACTTAAATAAGCTACATACCATTCAAGTGCTATATATGTTTTCTAACGGATGTGTTTGGATGTTTTTAATATAATAAACATATTAGAGTTTAGACTTCATATAATAGTCATTGCTTTATATAAATTTAGAAAATTTCTTTCAAATTGACGAATGTGGTAACACTAGTTTTCTTAATATAAATCCCACAATACTTATGAAGAAGTAGCGCAAGATATTTAATTTGTTTGATGGGTTGAAAATTGGGATGGCCATTTTTTCCAAGAAAGTTTCAAAAAAGTTTGTGTTTTTTTTTTTGAGGTCGTCGGTACAATTTTTAATAAATATAATTTTGTTTTATTATTTGTGATAGTAAGCTTTTGGGCTGTTGCAAAGAGTCCTGTAGGATAAGACCAAAAAGAAAGCTGGCGAAGAGGGAATCTCTCTCTCTTCATACACGACTGTTCTCTCTTACAAGTCGGTCAGCGNTCAACGGATATTGATTTTTAGTATTTGCTTTGCTCCGTACAATTACGGATATCCGAATTTTTCGAATCGAATCGAAGCAAATAACGGATCGAATCAAATATAACGGATTTTTTGCCCAGCCCTAATAGTTATAATGCTAAAACGTGCGGGATGGATTCAAAAATTGGTTGTTAATTTTTATTTTTTATCATTTCATGCTTAATATCGTGAATGATATGTATTTATTGAAATCACATTTTTACTATATTGTGAATGGTGTGTATTCGACGGAATCACGTGAAAGCTTAAATAAGCTACATACCATCCAAGTGCTATATATGTTTTCTAACGGATGTTTTAATATAATAAATATATAAGAATTTAGACTTCATATAATATTTATTGCTTTATATAAATTTAGAAAATTTCTTTCAAATTGACGAATGTGGTAACACTAGTTTTCTTAATATAAATCCCACAATACTTATGGAGAAGTAGCGCAAGATATTTAATTTGTTTGATGGGTTGAAAAATGGGATGACCATTTTTTCCAAGAAAGTTTCAAAAAAGGTTTTTGTTTTTTTTTGAGGTCGTCGGTACAATTTTTAATAAATCTAATTTTGTTTTATTATTTGTGATATTAAGCTTTTGGGCTGTTGCAAAGAGTCCTGTAGGATAAGACCAAAAAGAAAGCTGGCGAAGAGGGAATCTCTCTCTCTTCATACACGACTGTTCTCTCTTACAAGTCGGTCAGCGATAGACTCAAACTGGACCACTCTCATTCTCTATATACTCTCATCTACGTAACGTACGTATTGAGTTTATATATACATATACTCAAGTATACGTACAAAAATAAACATATATGCAGAGATCTGGAGTTTATAATTTATCTTATGGTATGCATGAGATGTGTATCTTTAAATTTCATGATATTTAATTATCATGTGAGTTTTGGGTTAGTGGCGAGTTTTCGGATATTCCAAAAATTATATGTCTTTAAACCCTCTTAGTTTCATTCCTGTTTAGAAGGGAAACAAATGTTTCTCGACGAAGAAAAATATAAGGTTCGGTCAAGAACACTTCGATTAATCTTATTTAAAAAAAAATTCCATGGCATTCATTATTACGTGTAAGCTTTTTGGATGCTTATGAATCTCATTATATATACAAACCAGTTAGATAAGTAATTTTTTAAAAATTTAAAAACAAATAGCTTTAACGAAGGTAGTGACGAGTACAAACAACACAAGTGATTTGTTTCAGATCTCCGCAATATTACAAAATCAAATATGGCTGTAAAAATAAAACTAAGAAATAAATCTTTTTTGGTGACAGATATAATATTTTAGTTGGGACTTGGAAGGCTATTTTACCTTTTTTCTATTTAGTTACAATTTTAAGATCTTAAATAATAATTAAGAGTTCCTTAGTTAATTAAGTATCTTCTAGAAAATTTCTTTTACACTAATATATGTATTGTATTTTTTTTTAAGTTACAATTTTAAGATCCTAACTAATAATATAATTAAGAGTTCATTTGTTAAGCATCTTCTAGAAAACCTATGTTTCTTTTCAATAACTATGACCTGTATTGTTTAAAGCTTAGTTAAATAGATTCTTGTAATGATTTTTGGACGATTTTAGGTAACTTTATGATATAAATGTGATAAAAAAAAATTAAAAAAAATCGTAGTCTCTAAGAACCTAGGTAAGTTCCTGATCTTAATCCATAAACGACTTTTTTGGTAGTTAAAAACAACAACTTCTTTGGTAAGAAAGAATAAAATCCAAAGAAGTGATGTAGAGTTCTAAAATAGAGACATCAAGGGGCGACAAGGTATGTGATGGGCCCCAAAGAAAAAGCAAATAGATCTCATCTGAGTGTTCAGACAAAGAGATGACTGTTCTCTCTGAATTTCTCTGATTTTTTTCTTTATTGTAGTTATGATTTGAGCATTCTCTTTTTATAGAGGTAACGTTGTGCTAAGAAAATTAAAAACAAATGGGATTTGTTGACGCAATCTTTAAATTGGTAATGATCATGTACGTATTATATTTGCTTGCGAGTTGATGATATCATTGGTCTTGAATTTGAAAGGCAGTGTTACTACAATTTTTCAATGGGATATTGTTCCTTTTTTTTAACAGCATTTCAATTAATAGAGATTAAAAGTCACGATACAGAGCGATATCCTCGAGGGACTGCTTGGCGAGAACATCGGCCAACAAATTGACTGATCTCAAAAATTTGCTCTCCCGATTGTAAAGCTCGGATGAGCGTTTGTGAATCGGATTTCAGGCATACTTTAGCCCAGCCATGGGATATTGTTCATAATTGATTTTGTCAACTAAAATAAAGTTTGGAATTTTTTTTTTGTTTTATTGGAAAATACAAACCATAATAATAACAGACAGATCTCAAAACTTATATGTCTATGTCTACACTTTGTTTATGTAAATTGTCTGTCAAACCAATAGAATGTTCAAGGTGTCCGTCAAAATAATATCAGCCTGGTACTAAACTAGTTCGTCTTGGACTTTTCAAATTTTTTTATAGAATAGAACTGAATTTGAATCAAGAAAACATTACAAGTGAGTGAAGCATACATAGTTGATTCAGAAAAGAAATAGTTATCTTACATCACTAATTATTATACTCATCTAAAGATTTTACGCCTTCTAATTAAGCAACGATTTACGTTCTATCTAAATTGTACAGATCTAACTATCCGCAAATAGATAATTTTCATCACATGAAATCATTTCCATGACCCACAAATAATTTGATACATATATATATATATATATAACAATTATTTCGTATATCAGAAAGATATTTTTTTTTTCATTTCCTTGTATACTGAAACATCAAACATGTGAGGTTGTTCTCAATTTTCACACACAAGAAAAATGTTCCCATAGATTCCAGCTTCTTCTCTTTATCTTCAATAAAGTTTTTTTTTTTATCTTACAAGAACATTTCATGCTACGCCTTTCACGTTCAGTGTTTTGTTTTCTTTTCAATTATATATATATTTTAAAATTGGATTTTTTGTTTTGTTTATATTTTGGGTTTATTCAACAAAATTGACATAATCTCGCCCAGTTCAGTTTATATACTATCGTGGGTAAAAGTTTTTAGAAATAGGATTGAACACTAAGAACATTTTAGTGTTACGAGAATTTTGGAGTCAAGTTTGGTTCCGATTTGTTCAGATAACAAAGAAAAAAAAATTTGGATCACTTTTTTAGATTTGATTTGGTTCACCCTGATAGTGTTCACTTTATTTTATGGTATATAACTGATAGGTTTATAAAAATTGACCTTGTATCAAGTGATGACAAAGTCAGCTCTGAGCATAGCCGGATGAAAGATTGGTTTCGGCTCTCAAATTTCCCAAATTTTAAAAAACTAATATACACGTTTGAATCATAAAGAAATTTATTTTATTAAAATTTTTATTAAACTGTTTGTGACTCCATATACACAAAGAGTGTCACTTTAAAGGTTTTCACACATATTAAGAAAACCATAAAAAATTTCTAGTTTACCCTTTATTAATACTCTACATAAATTTATTTCTCTTGTTAATTAATACAATAAATGAATAAGGTTAAAACTTAATTTTTATTCAAATTTCTACATTGAAAATATAAAATGACACTCTTTGTGAAACAAAAATAAAATCTTAAAACAACACTTTTTGTAAAACGGAAAAAGTATATCTAAGAGCCAATAATGAAACATAAACTAATTCTCAAAATTATTTTTCAGTTAACACTGAGATGACCTTGAATATTCCCAGACACTCACGAGCAATAGGGCGTGAACCAATTAAGCTAAGAAGAACATGGTAAAAAAAATTTAAACTACTTGTAGATATATAAAAAATCCACAACCCATGCTACCATATTAAGCGAGCAATAATTTTTTTTAAAGTGGAATCAAATCGTTTAAAGCTCTGTAGATATGAAAAATATCTCATCAAAGTCGGTTCATTAGTTGGAAATATCTTGTTACTACTATATATTTGGATTTAACACCTTCATTTCTATAGATATGAGATTGTGTTTTTCTTAACGAATTCAATGTTATTGTGGCGGACCCAGTACATATATAGTGGGGTCACATGATATCTCTACAAAATTTTACAAAATTATTGTATGAAATTATTGAAAAAAACAGAGTATCAATTTCATGTTAGTTGACACTTCATGTTTGTTGACACAACCAAAAACCAGGTTCAAAACTCAAATTGATCCATTAACATTCATGATATACATTTTTGTAGAACTAACATTTAGTTTAAAAATATAAAAGTAAGCTGTAATTTGATTTTTTTTTTTTTCCATCTAACTGAACTTGCATATAAACCAATAAAACACCGCAAAAGTTACAAGATGGCAAAAAGAGATCGCAATCTTACCAAAAGACAACCACCCCTACTTACAACAAAGCAAGGTTTTTTTCCAAAATAAACAAATCTTTTAGCCACAACGGAAATCCTATTGTAACATAAGATTGCCAACGATCTTCCCTGGTAACACTATGAGCTATTAAACTAGCACCACCATTACAATCCTTTGCTTCCGAGATAAATTTCCAGCTCCTTATAGGTAGAAGAAGAGACCTGAAATGGGATGCATGGTACCGAAAGGAAGGCCACGAATTCGGTCGAGTTACCGCTTCCACCAGATTTGAGTCTTCTGCCGCGAAAACAACATTCTCCATTGATAAACAGCACATACTCTTAATCGTCCATTCCCATGACCGCTTAGTAGCTTCCAATTTACTCTTTATCCTCACAAAGGAAGTCCTATTATGGAAAATAACATCCCCCTTATGGTCCTGCACTACCCAAGAAGCGCCACCCAAATCTTTCCCTTTATCCCAAGCCACCCCAATGTTACACTTAACCCATGAGTACTCAGGAGGTTTCCATTTTTTTTTCCCAATCGATACACCATTTTCTTCCTATCTTGTTCAGCCTTCTCAACTGCTTGACAACGAAACCATTCATCAGAATCTTCCCTAATTTTCTTGACTGTAACTAGAGCTAGAAGAATCATTCCTTCAAAAACAAAGTTGTTACGGTTCTTCCACAGTAGCCATAAAATCCACGGGAACATTCTCCTTATCCCTAATAGAACACTAGAATTGAGTCCAATCCCCATTACGTAAGACATATTTTGATACACCAAGTCCTCATGAAACCCATTTTCAGGACAAGGGAAGGAGGAAAGAGCCCAAACCTGTCTTGCCAAAGTACATGCAAAAAGAACATGATTAGCAGACTCACCCTCCAAACCGCAAATTTGACATCTAGAGACTATCTTCATTCCTCTTGCAATAATATTATTGGCAACAGGGATCGCTTCACTCAACACTTTCCAGAGGAAATGTTGAATCTTTGGGGGTACTCAATCTTCCAAACTCCACTTCTAAGGGCATTCAGAGATGGTTGAACATTCGCATCACGCCACTCTTCCGAAACAGACGCCTGCGACACAAACCAGTAACCCGAGCTAACCGAATACTCCCCACTTAAAGTGTGCTCCCAAGACCAGAAGTCATTTTCAGTCACCACCGGACTTGTTTGCACAATGATATCAATATCTCTTTGAAAAAAAAAATCCTTAAGCTTATCGATATCCGACCATTTAGCTGAAAAGTCAATGAGGTCCTCCACCCATAAATCAATATTGACGATAATATTTTTCATAAATGGGGCTCTCATCCTGCCATCTTTAATCCAAGCATTTGACCAAACTAGAAGAGACCTGCCATTTCCAACCATCGGTCTAAGCCCTCTTCTCAGGAGTTCTCTACCATGGAGAATACTTCTCCAGGCGAAGGACGGTCTATCACTTAGCTCAGTCTCGAGAAACCCATGATCCTTATAATATCTACTCTTAATGAATCTTGCAAACAAACACTCAGGAGATTGAAGGAGCCTTCACGCCTGTTTTGCCAACAAGGCTTGATTGAACATTTGAATATTTTTAAGCCCAAAACCTCTTTGCTCTTTTGGTATGCACATTTTCTTCCAACTCTTCCAATGGATTTTTTTTACATTTTCAGAAGCTTGCCACCAGAACTCAGACATTGCACTGACTAAATTGTCCACTGTCGTTTTTGGAAGTTTAAAGCACCTCATTGCAAAGCCAAGCCAACTGATTTGAGAAGAACTTCTCCCCCCCCCTGTGACAGGGCTCTAGTGTACCAACCTGGCATTCGCCCTTTCATCTTATCTTTGATATAATCCAGCAGTTGAACCTTTGATCCACTAAAACACTCGGGCAAACCAAGGTAAGTTCCTGCTCCCCCTTCTGAGCTAATTCCCAGTTTTACCTTCACTAGTTCTCTTATCTCCTCACTAACATTCTCACCAAAGGTTACCGATGATTTCTGAACATTGATGGTCTGCCCAGAAACCGCCTCATACAGAGTAAGAATCTCTTGAATAACACCACATTGCTCCTGCGAGGCTTTACATAAGAAGAGCGTATCGTCAGTAAATAACAAATGGTGAATCACCGGTCCATCCTCTGAGAACAGAATACCATTAATCAAACCAGCTTGCTCCGCCCTATTCATCAAATGAGTGAGACCTTCTGTGCATAACACAAAAAGAAAAGGGGATAAGGGATCTCCCTGGCGAAGACCCCTCTGCGGAACCAAATAACCATGAGGTTGGCCATTAATCAAGACCTCATAAGTTACCGACGTGACACAAAACATCACCCACCTTATCCAAGTCTGATGGAACCCAATAGCCTTCAGCAAGGCCTCTAAGTTTCTCCACTCCACCCGATCATACGCTTTAGACATGTCTGTCTTTATTGCCATGTACTCTCTTGAAATTCTCGAGTGAGTTCTCAAACTATGGATAGCCTCATGAACAACCAAAATACTATCTGAGATCAATCTCTCAGCTACAAAAGCAGATTAGTTAGGAGCTACCAACCCAGCAAGAAAGGGTTTAACTCGAGAGACTAAGATCTTCGAAATGACCTTATAGAGCACCAAACACAGACAAATTAGTCTCATATCTGACATTAATTGAGAGCCAGTTTTTTTAGGAATCAGGCAAATTTAAGTAAAGTTCCATTCACGAGGGAATTCTCCTGACCTAAAGAAGGCTTTAATTTCCTCTGTGACTTGAACCCCAACAATATCCCAATATTGCTGATAAAAAACCCCTGTTATACAATCTGCTCCCGGAGCACTCTCACCTTTTATTGCAAAAACAGCCAGCTTCACTTCCTCCTTAGATACTTCTCTGATTTTCATGTTTTTAAATTATTTGAAAAACTAATATTTTTTACTAAATAATAAAAAATAATATCCTCAAAAATACTGAGAGTGTAGAAATATAAAAAAACATGCTTTTATATTAGATTGAATAACTATCGACAACAGCTAGATGGTTTTCCAGTTTTTTTTTTTTTTTTTTTAACATTTAAGAGAAATACAATCAATGAAAAATAGAAGAGAAGATGAGAAGATTGAAAGAACATATGATCAAATGGCACTGCTATCTCTACGAGATCCTTGAATACAAAAATTCGCTTCCATATTTTCCTAAAAAAGTCCATTGGATTCTTCTTAAATTTCTTAATAATTTTTCTTTGGTACACTGTGTTATTCGTTTGTATATTTTAGTGAATTTATAAATCTATATAGGATTTAGAAGTATTTGTAAAATTCTAACAGATGGATTTCAATTAATATTTGTAAATCCGTATGTTTTTACTCGAATTTAAGTCTTTGTATTTTTTTACTTGAAAATCCATCAAATCTATTGCAAAATTAAATCCATATGTAAATCCTTGGTATTGAAAAACACTTGATTTAAATTAAGATTTATAAATAATAAAACCAATAACAACAAATTTTAAATAAGATTTTAAATTCATAAAACCTATAACATTAAATTTTGACAAATATTTAAAATCAATGATCAAATAATACATGATTTTGCTTGAATTTCAGAATCCATTAAAATCCATAAACCAATAATCCCTATTTAGTATTACAATGCAATGAAGGAGATTGTTAGTATTTTAGTCTTAGAGCATCCACATTGGTGGAGATTCTCAAAATGAGTATCTCAACCATAAAATATATTATTTTATTATAATTTAATATATATAATTAGTTTTTAATATTTAAAATAAATTGAACCTATAAGAATAAAACAAGTGTATGTGGGTATCTCAAGTGGTGAGAACAGATTCTCATTTGAGAACTCCTCCTCTCTCTTTTTCTTATTTTTATATTTTTTTTATTTTTATTCTTATTTTTATATTTTTTTATTTTTATAATGGTGAGATAGCTTTGTGAGAATTCTCCCATTCCGATGTTTTTAGTCATGAAATGAAACAAGTATGAAACTGAGGTTATGTGACGAGCAGAATGGTTTCTGTAGGCACCAAATTTGATACAAAGGGAAATCTGATATGTGAAGCAAAATTACAAAAAATATGAATTAAAATATTAAGCTACAATATTGTAATTGGAATAAAAACAATTTGAAGCAAAGTCGAGAAACTCTCTCTCTCTAATGTGCCGATTTGATTATGCTCAACAATCCCAGGATAAAACTGCTTTTCCGACTATCCCACAACACTCGAGAATGGAAGTTGACGAACCTAGATTTTATGTGTATTCTCAGACACACAAAAAAGTGAGTAGGAGATTGTGTTGTTGTTCATTGTGTGTGTAAATGAAAAGAAGACGGATGGTCTTATAACCAACACCTTCAACGTACCTTAACGCACGAAGCATAAAGAGAAGAGTAGAGAATATGATTCTCATAACGACGTGAATGTTACAAAATTCAATCATAATTAACTATGCACGTAATTGTCAATAACATTTGACATTAAACACATCAACTTAGAGGGGATATTTTATTGACTTAGTCAATAACAATTATCAAAAAGAATAATTTTTGATTTGTTGGCTTATTAGTCAAATTTCTAAACCTAAAGCCTAAGTCCGTTTTGAGTATCTTCTCTTTATAATACACCAAGTTTATCTTAAGGTTTTTAAATTTTGATATCTTTTCTCCACTTTATATATAAGAAGGATTTAACCTCTATCTTGCAAGTGGGACATTTTACAAATATTACATTTTATGTTTTACAAACAATCTATTATGGACTTTCATTTCTCAATCAAAATAACTTCGATTTTCACATATGATTACATTACTTTATAATGCTCACGGCAACAAATACATCGTGCCCAACATCCGTTTATTCCGACGAACGTCTTCGCCGGAAATTCACCGGAAAATTGTTTAAAATCATTTTGTCAAAAAGGAGTTCTAACAATTCTCCACATAAATAGAAATGACTCTAGACACATGACGATTTGATGACTTGACTTCCTAGACAAGAATCGACTAGACTCAACATGACTCAGAAGGACTTTTTAAGAGTACAAACGAAAAATTCACTACATATGAGTTGGTAGCATTTTTCAGCCTTGAACCAGTCATTGTTAATATATATCAGATTTACTCGAGCAAGGTGAGAATGATGTCTTGAACCCCCGGTCTTTGATGTAAACTGAGACAATAGCTATAACATAACTTCATTTTCTCATAGAACTAGACACTTTATTGTGTTCATTTTGATCGTGAACTTACTTGGTAATCATAAGTGAACTCGGAGAATATAGCATTTCCTTCATTCTCCTAGAAATGGCCGCATTTCACTCACAAAGTGATTTGCCATTACCTTTATTTGAAGGAGCATCCTGTAATACTCCACTTGTATCTCAAAGCTATGGACTCAAGTAATTAAAAGCAAACGCTTATCTTCTACACATACATGTAGCATTGTTTATCATCCTAAGAACTGGGCACAGACATAGTCTCACATAGAGGTGGGGTTACCATCAAACCTCCTTTTAAGTCATAGACTTTTAACCCATTTCTCTTGATGGTTGTCATCTGATTGAACATAATCTATTGACTTACTCCATTTGAGATCAATTGTCTAATTGGTTTTATGTCATCTTCTTAAAAGACATGACTAACCATTATACACAAAACTCAGTGTCGAGCTATAGTCGATTACTATCATGTTATACACATATGTTCGCACTAGTTTTTCCCACATCTGAATACTTTCCACCAAGTTCATAAACCCTTAGCTTCCTTAGCTTTATATAAAGCTATGAACTTTGGTTCGTAATTAATTTGTTTCACATAATTAATTTGGAAGATTTCAATGATGTTTGTTTCACTGCCAAGCCTAAAGACAAATCCACTCATGGACTTTTAGTTTCTGGAATCACATAACCAATTAACATAATTGTATCTTTCCAAAACTATTGGTTCTTTACCATTGTGTACTCCATAACTTTTAGTATATCGCATAGCTCAATACTTTAGTTATACCTTTCCACTTAACAACATGGAATACTCGTATGACAACTTAGTGCATGCACAAAGTCTGCCAGATTGAGTCAAATAAGTCATGCCATTGTGTCAGAACTTTTGTAAGTCCAAACAGAGACGCCGCTTGTCTAAAGAATTTTTGTCTGTACGACTAAACCATTTGTTTTCAATTTTGAAAATCCATTTACACTAGGACTTTAAGCTCTTGTGACAAATCGACTATTTTGCATATACAATTTTGTATAATGGAGTCGATCTCACGATTGACTACCTTTCACGAAGGTTGGTCTAGTGTAGACATCTTAGCTCGTTCTTAAAAAAAGGTTGCCATCAAATCAAGATAAAAAACAAGATTTTTCCGTACAAGCATTTTCTTGCTACGTCTAGGATATCATCTTTTTTGGAGATGACACTGCAACATTTGCCAGGCATCCCCACACTTGTAGGTATTTGTACAAATGTACTTTACCTTTGCAAAACTCATATGGCTTCGTGCCAATGACTTTATGTGGTAAGCAACGTTTCCCCCACATTTGCTGAGCTAACTCAAAATCATGCATATTTGCATTTATAATCTTTTTTAGAGTTTGTAATTTTGTTTTTGGTTTCGCAACTCTATTAGATTCAAGTGAAGAAGGTGCAGTTTTTCCGACGAATAACGCCTTGGTTTTCACATATAACTATTTTCATAGTTTCTCAAGTTGGATTTTAATTTCCATCTTGTATGCTTTGAACTTTTCCAAAGCCACATTCTTGCATTTTAGCAAGTAGACACATCTATCACAATAGATGTTATTTGAGGTATCAGTGTAATGCCACCATCCCATTCGAGTATTCTCAATCAGGTTAACTTTAGATACTACACTACAAGTGTCAGTTTCAGACATATTGGTCTGAGATATCTAATTGTCTCTACCTTAGACAATTTTCCTACGACATTCGTTAGCATTGCTACGACATTCGTTAGCATTGCTACGACATTCGTTAGCATTGCTACGACATTCGTTAGCATTGCTACGACATGTGTCAGCCTTTTGACCCATCATGCCACACTTATGACATTTTTCATTGAACTTTTTTTAAGCTTTTTGTTTTATGAAAGTAGTGGAGGTTTTCAGATAATCCTTAAGTTTCCACTTTGTCAGATTCAATATGTTGTCTGACCATCAAATCATCACGGTTTACAGTCTTTTGCTTATGCCATAGATAATTCTTGAAAAAGTTTCCAAACTAGTGGGAATTTCTCAATTAAACAACAGGCTTGATATGTCAAAGAATTGACATCCATTAAACCATTATCTCATGTATAAGCAATCACAACTCTTCGATTATTTTTTGATGGACTTAGACCAACCCCAATGGTAACACTAAAGGGTCTAAAGTATGATTCTTAATAATAAAATTGAATAAACAAATGATTAGGATGTCTTATTTTTAAGACCAATATCTAAAATAAAACATTTGTTTTTGGGTTCTTAAGCTAATAAAGTTTTTAACTTAAATTAATAATCATATATATAATTAGCCAAACCTCTCTCCATCTAAGATATCTACATCATCAATTTATTTTATTTTAATGGGCTTTTATATATTTTTTATCATATAAATTTTTGAGCTTTCACATAACATAAATTTAGAAATTAAAAAAACAAATTATCAACAAACAAAAAAACTATAAATTCTCTAAGAAATTAATAATTAAGAATGTTAATTGTGATAAAAATCAAACAAAATGTAGAAACACAGATGGAAACCTACGAACAAGACTAAAAAAGCAGACAAAAAGATTAAAAAAAACTAAAATCCATGAAAAAGAATAGAAAAACATCAAAACCTATCAACAATGTTACATATAAAAAACAAAATGCAGATACTCTAACGTAAAAAATTTTACATCCAAATGACTTTAAACTACACTAAACAGAGATTATAAATTGGGCATCCACGTTACATTAGCTTTTTTTTTTTTTTTTTTTTGGACAAACGATGCTTTAATCAAAGGGAGTTAGACTCCAACGAGGGAGCTGATACAAAAGATAAATCCGACTTTGCTAAGAGATCTATCTCAGAATTGACAAGGCTCGAGATAAACGGAAAAACAATAGACGAGAAAGACGAAGCTAGGAGCCGGATAACCGCTAGGAGACCGAGAATTTCGGTCGATTGACCACCAGAATTGAGGAGGAGAACTAGCTCCTGACAATCTGAGAAACAAGTCAAGATAAGATGTCAGCTGCTCTTGCACTAGCGAGAGCAAATTTGACCGTGACGGATCCATTTGCGAGAGCCGATGGCACACATGGCTTGGGCTCCGCAAACTGGGCAGAGGAGACTACCAACCGGGAGGAGGAACCTTGCAATACCGGCGAGTCATGAAACTCCAATCCATTCCAAAAAGGAGGGAAATTTGGGCAATAAATACCCAAGAAGACCAGATCCACCGGAAGAGAGAGCTTAACGAATAATTTTCTTTCAATCTGCCACCAAGAAAGAGAAACAAAACACAAAGCACCAAAGACCAACCCGGGGCTAAGACATACACTGCAAATTGCAGCACGAGATCGCATAAAGGCGAAATTTTGATTCGCAGGCATCCAACAACTTACAGTAGTAAAGAAGCAGAGCCGAATCTGGGGGAGAGGAGTTGCCATGGCGATAAGGAAGCCACACAGGGGCATAAAACTAGATTTCGAGCCACACAGTAGCCTAAAACTAGAACACGAGCTTTGCCATGTCACATAGACCATGTTGCTCGGAGGAGACGGTCGGAGAAGCTTGATCTTCTGACGCTCTGCCGGAGATTCAAACCATATCGGCGAGCTTGGCGTTGGAGCATATCGGCGAGCTTGGCTTCTTAGTGGGCTTGAGTAAGGGTTACCACCCAAAGAAAATGCTAAGGCCCAGGCCCAAGAGACAGCTCTGAGCTTCTGTAGCTTCGCCGGCGGCGCTTCCCAAGGGAAAAGAAACCGTGAGGGAGGGAAGGGAGAGTGAGCGGTCGGTATGAGAAGTGGTTGCGGATGGCCGGAGATTCGTCGGAGATTCTGGTAGGCGTTTACTTCTTCGCATGGTGACCAAGTCGAATCTTCTACAAAAACTCCGACATAGGTGCGGTGGAGGAGGAAAAGGAGTGGAGAGGTCGGGGAGGATAATAGGACGGATGCAAACCACGGAGGAGGAGGCGGATCCGGTGGATCTGGGGGCTCCGGTGGATCTGGAGGCTCCGACGATTAAAGCCGCACCTGCTGCTCCGAGACAAACCTCGCCAGAGCTGGAGAAGAAGCCGAACTCCGATCTACAAGACGCATCGTACTGGACGGGTAGATCGGAGAGAACCGAAGCAGCTCAACCATCGTGGAGAGAGAGGGTGGAGGGAAGGTCACCGGGGGACTTCGCCGGCGGAGGATGAACAGAAGTACCGAGGAGAAACAAAGACCGCGGAGGATGACACTGATTCCTTCAGGAGGATCCTATCCACATTATTAGCTTAAAAGTACAAAATAAATATTTATTCTACAAATCACCTCTACAAAAAAAGTACCAAAAAAATATTTCGAATAAGAAATAAAGAGAATGGATGAGATCGATAGTGAATTCACTTTGTAAATCTCGCAAAAAATAAGCGATAAATAAGAAAAGCTAATACTTATGCAGCGTATAAGTATAAAAGATTTTTTTTTAACAATTAACACATCATCATATATATAAAGAATCTACACCCGAATGACTTTAAACTACATTGAAGAGAGACGATAATTTTAAAAAAAATTTTTAATAATTAAGAAGGTTAAATGTAATAAAAATCAAATAAATTATAGAAACATAGTTAGAAAACCTACCAATAAGACTAGAAAAAACAAACAAAACGATAAAAATAATAATCTAAATTCCATGAAAAAGAATAAAAAGATATCAAAAACTATCAACAATGTTACATATAAAAAACAAAATATAGATACTCCAACGAAAAAGAATCTACACCCGAATGACTTTAAACTACACTAAAGAGAGACTATAAATTGGGTTTCCATATGACATTAGTTTAAAAGTAAAAAAGGAAATACTTATTTTTCAAACCACAAAACTGAAAATATTCTACGAAAAAAAATCAGGATATTATTTCGAATAAGAAGTAAAGACAATGGATGAGATCGATGGTGAATTCACTTTGTTGATCTCGTATGAAATAAGCGACAACAAAAGAAGCTAATTTAATAAAAATATTCAATGGGATACATAGATACTTACGGCAGTGTATAAATATAAAAGAAAGTTTTTTTATAACAATTAACACATCTCAATTTATATTAAAAAAATATTTCACGATATATACTTATTTAACAATAATAAAGAAACTAAAATATTATTTAAAATTAAGAAAAAAACATAATAATAATAAAATATATAAATTTATAAAATAAAATTATAAAGTAAAAAATAAGACTAATAGATAACTCCGCGCAACGCGCGGATTGATTTCTAGTGTATTTAATATTAAAATATGTTTAAGACCTTCAACATGAGTTCTCTATTGGGCTTGCTCTTAGAGTCCACCAATTTAAAGTCCAGAAATTTCGTCAACGCGAATTTCTTAGAACGTGTGTTCTTAGACTTGTACTTCTTCTAAAAAAAAAATTCATAGTTCCATAGAAGTATTTAACTCAGTGTAGACTTACACAGTGTTCTGTACAATGGATTTTATCCAACATTTCATAGAGCAATCTCAATGGTACAAGATTCAACATTGATTAGAGTGTTAACGTTAAGTATTCTCAAGAGAAAGCATATGCTATCTCCTTGAGTTACTTCTCTACAGTCAACATGTTCAGGGAGATAAACATCGTCTTCTCACACAGAATGAATCTAGTTCCATTGAACTTGTATTGCATTACTCATATGCTTAAAGCACTAGACACTTACATGACAATCTGATAAACATCATAATTTGGCACAATCACATGTGGCAGATCACTGCCAAACTGAATTTAATTGGTGCGTCGACTCACTAGATTTGTAAATCATAAAACTTCCACCGCAACTTGGTAAAAGTAGAATCTGGACATTCAGAAAAACATCAGAATTTCAATCCATAAATCACACAAGATCGTAGGTGATAGACCATTTGCAATTTCGAATGTCGACTCACTATACTTGTTACCATCTCAAACGTTTATCTAAACGTTTTCTTTGTTAAACAGCCTTTAGAACGAATCGGAAACATAAATGTATACGCATATATAAAAACATAATCTGTTCAAAAGAACCAAAATCGAATTAGTATACTAACACAAAAAATAGGAGTTCAATTGAAAACTTACAATTTAAACAAAATAAAAATAAATTGCCATAAACAATTAAATTAAAATTTCCAAAATTGCTATAATTCAGAAACTTAACAATTTAATCTGAATAAATGCAAATACACTATATATACAATTTAAACATCACGATTAATTGCATACATAATGCACTTATTCCACAAACTATTAATTCTAGAATAAAGTGAATCAATGGTTAATTAATTGAATCGATTCTTTTTGTTAATTAAATAACAAAATTCAGAACCGAAACCAAATCATTAACCGGGTAAATCAAAACTGAACCATAAACAAGCTTTGACTAATGTTTATGAAACAAAATGAGGCCACGTTTTGAATAAACCTTTGCGAAATAAGATTCGAATCGTAAAGCCACGTTCTCAGAAAAGAGAGGTATCGTTAAGCATAAACGATTTTGTTAAAAATGAATCCTCTAAAATTTAGAAAATTCAGAATTTAATCAGATTAGTGCAAAGACACATTTAAACAATTTATATAAATTAAATAAATTGCCTAAGTAATGAAAAATAATTTTCCAGTTATAAACAAAACTGGAAAAAATATAAATAAATTGAGAGATATTTTTCTGATATTTTGTTGAATAAACAACAAATTTTGGAACTAGAAGAACCTGAAAAACGGATCAAAATAATTGATCAGAGACATATTGAATATCCAGATTTCTGTACTTAATACAAAAATACTTCACAAAATTATCAGTTTTCGTTAGTGTAATAAACATAAACAAAAATTTAAAGAATTAAGAATGTAGGCACCAAATTTGATACAAAGGGCAAATTTGATATGTGAAACAAAATTACAAAGAATAAGTTAAAATATTAAGGTATAATACCGTAATTGAAATAAAAACAAATTGAAGCAGAGTCCAGATATCTTCTTTCTCCTGAATTCTTTAAACGTCTGTAGTGTGTTGGTTTGAATATGCGCGGGATAAAACTGCTTTATCTTGTAGCATTCGAGAATAGAAGCTGACGAACCTAAATTATATGTGTACTCTCAGATGCAACAAATAAAAGAAATAAAAGAAATAAAAGATGTAAGAGATTATATTGTTGTTCATTGTGTGTGTAAATGAGAAGAAGATGGATTGGTCTTATAGCCAACACCTTCAACGTACGTTAACGTACCTTAACGCACGAAGCATAAAGAGAAGAGTAGAGAATTTGATTCTCATAATGACGTGAATGTTACAAAAATCAATCATAATTGACTATCACGTAATTGTCAATATCAATTGACATTAAACACGATATGTTATTGACTTAGTCAATACCAATTATCAAAAAGAATTTATTTCAAAAGAATAATCTTTTGATCTGTTGCCTCATTAGTCAAATTTTGAAACCCGAAGCCTAAACTAGGCTTGAATATCTTCTCTTTATAATATACCAAGTGTATTTTAAGGTTTTTAATCTTTGTTATCATTTCTCCATTTTATAAGAAATTTAACCTCTAACTTTCAAGTGAGACATTTTACAAATATTACATTTAATGCTTTAAAAGCAATCTATTATAGACTTTCATTTCTCATTCAAAACAACTCCGATTTTAACATATGATTATATTACTTTATAATGCTCACGGCAACGATTACATCGTGCCCAATATCCATTTATTCCGACAAATGTCTTCGTCGGAAACTCACCAAAAAATGGTCCAAAACCATTTCGTCAAAAATGAATATTTGATGTGCTAAAAATACATTTAGAATTTCCGTCAACAATAATAATACTTTTTGTAACTGGATAACAGTAATAATACTTTCGTTAGATAATTACATGGCTGAAAGCCACACCAAATTAAGAGAATCTACAAAAGAGAAAAAACATATTATGACTTCTAGCATTACAAACGAAACTATCGGCCCTAACACTCTTTCAAGCGAGAAACAATGTACAATCGGTTTTCTTTACTGTAATTTTATAGTAAATGTCAAAATGAGATTCATTAAGAGTTGCATAAAGAGATTCATTTGTAACAAACCCTTTAAAGAACACAAAGTTTAGTACTTCTAGAGCATATATATGTATTTCCAATTTCCATGTGATGTAGATAAAGACAATGATTTGTATTAGTTTCTTATTTTTATGTCTCTCTTATTCTCTTTCTTACAAAATGCATGCATACACACACTGATACACACATACGTATATATATACATTTTTCTCTCTGTTTCATTTTCTATATATATTCGATATAACCACTTTTTGGCACGAAGCTGGTGGATCGTTGTTGGTAAAGAAAACATGATCTTTATTAGATCATAAAAGTTTTATCTTAGTTAATTTTCCGAATTTGATCTCTCTCATATTTCATACAAAATCACACCAAAAACGATCTAACTGCTCACAACATATGATTCGTTGGATTCTGCGCATCTAATAGATTTGTGATGAGACAATAAGCTTGATAGTAAAGGAAAATGAATCTCACCTTTGTTTCAAATCTTAAGTCGCTCCATGATGGACAAGTATATGTCTGGCGTTTTTTCTTCTAATGACTAATGAGGAAGAATCGTCAAAGGAAAATGAATCTCACCTTTGTTTCCATTTCGTCCATCAATGAAAAAACAACAAATGCTAAGTTCTTCAATGCGTACAAACCGAATTCAAATTGACCGAAAGAAGAAATAGAAGCTGATTGATGAAATTAATGTACAATTTCAAACAGTAGACCAATAATTACAATGGAGGTGTAGAGGCGAGAATTAATAGTTGGAAACTTTTTTCTTCGGTTTTTTGGAAAATTATTTTTAGTAATTCGAAATTTAAATACAATTATGCGGGTTTGGTTTTCTTTGTCCAATTTTTGTTTTCTTTAAATAACTTTTTTATGTTCTTACATCATCAAAAAAACATTTGATGTTATAATACTAATTATACATATGTTAATTATGTATAAAAATATCTTATAATATAGAAATTTTATATCATATTTTAAAATAGTAGACATTTTTCTTCATACTCATTTCCGTTCTCATATAAAACAAAAAAAAATACAAAAATTGTTTCATAATAATTAATTATCACTCGAATCCTAGATGTGGCTGTAATCATATAAAACAATATATTGTTTGTTTACGAATTATACTTTTAGTCGTAGTTAATTATCAAAATTACACTAATATTAATTGTAGTACGAACTAATCACTAGGAAGTGATACCAGGTCATATAAGGCGGTATGAAGTGGGACTTGGGATTTAATGTCACATTTAAAGCATAACGTACGTCACTGTTTGCTAGAAACTTTTGACAAGTTCATTGTTCGGTTGCAACATCAATGTTATATAAGTTATCTATATTGCCCACCACAACATACCTCTTCATGTTCTCGGCTACACATCACATCACTCACCGGAAAAATATAAGAGATGACCGGAAAAGAAGAAATCAACCACTCCACGGAGGTTGGCGCCGTCCGACCCCTCCAACAGACTCCCACTTGGGCTGTGGCCACCGTTTGCTTCTTTTTCATCGCGGTTTCCATTTTTATAGAGCGTCTCATCAATCTTCTCTCCACTGTAAGTACAAAAAAAGTGTATATAGATTAGTGAAAACATAATTTGTCTAAAGAAGTATGATTTCAATATATGTATACTGTACTTATTTCTTTTATACAAATTCTGGTTCTGTTTTCACTAGTTATCATCTCTTAGAAGCTTTTTGTTTTGTTAGTTTTTTTGTTATCACTAATATCACAATTTACAATTTTTAAAAATAGTATAATATCTCAATCGTATATTTTAAATATTGTTAAGAACTCAATATTTATGGGATCTACTAAATAAAAAAAGCACATGCATAAAAAAATTATCATTTAAAATATATGCCCCTTTTAGTATTTTGTTTGTTGCGTCAATTATTTCAGGATTAATTGGTCATGAAGATGGACTGTTGTAATAAATAATGTGTACAAAACACATATACATACTTATAAAGAAGTAAACTTTAACTAACATGAGTTGAATTTTTTTTTTCGTCCCTTTTTTTCTTACAGAGACTTAAGAAAAACAGAAACAAATCGCTACTTGAAGCTGTAGAAAAGCTCAAATCGGGTAAAACTCTATCCTATGCAGCAAATTCATTTAATGATTATATTTATATATAAAACAGTTGGGATTTGACACTCAATTTAAATTTCTTTAATCGATAAAAAAACTGAATTTTGTAATGTTTTTTATGTATGGGATGTAGTTCTAATGGTGCTAGGATTCATGTCACTGCTGCTAAATGTGACCGAAGGAAAAGTTTCGAAGATATGCATTCCCACGAAATATGCTAATCGAATGTTGCCTTGCAATGTAAAGAAAGCATTACTTGATGATGAAGATGATGATGATGATGATCACGACAAGAGCTTCGTTCATGGTTGCTCCAAGGTTCTGCTTGACCCTTAGCATTAGCATGCATCATTTTTCAATTCTAGTTTCAAGTATCTCTAATCCAAAGTAGATATACACAAATTTAAGCTCTAAAAATAAAGATTTTGATGAGCAGGGGAGCTGTAGAAGAAACCACAATTCTGTCCTGTTTTTTTTATTCCCCTATTAATCACACAGTTTAATTTTCGGAATTTTGATTTATGATTATTTTGGTTTCATGATTTTCCAGCTTTGGTAACTTTTTATTGCTTACAATTCTACCATTTTCGAGTATTTAAATCAGATTTTTAAATTTTAATCACTTACATTTTTTAGATGCTTAAACACTACAAAATTTTGAATCCAAAACAATCTAACATAGGTCCTAGATATGTCAACTGATATAACTTGAAGCCAATGTTTTTAAAACCGGACAGGTCTTCTCGATTTTTAATTCAATACACAAATCTGTTGGTTCCGTTAAGGTAACTATATGCTGTGTATTAGCAATGATTTCCACAGACCAAACTAAAAAAAGCTTTTGGATCATGGGTTAATATGACCGACCGAGTTTAATTTGGATCGGTTAGATTTAATGATATTTTAAAAATAATATTATAAAACATATATCATATGATTTTATATTTTATATTTTATTAAAGCAGCCTTATATTGTTTTCTATGAATATACTATTATATTTGAAATACCAATATAATCGATCATATCAAATAAACACTTCAATAATTATGATATTTTAATTTGGTCCAAAAAAAATTATAATGTTTAAATTTTCTTAACAAATTGAATGTGTAACAAACAAAAAATAAAAAATAAATAAAACAGAGTTATAAACCTAAAGCAAATCCTAGACGTCGTAATCTTTTTCCATTTAAATATATATTTTTTTAAAAAATACTATGAAATTATTAAACCGAGGTCAATTTGATTTATTGGTTCGTCGATTTCTGAGTTTTAATCGGTTTATTAACTGGTCTAACTATTTCTGGATTTTATTGTTAATCCAACCCGAAAATTCTTATGGTTTATGGTTGGATCCGGTTCAACCGCTGATCCGGTCCGGTTTTCAAAACATTAGTTAAAGCTGACGTGGTCGTCAACGTGAGTCAAAAGAATAAACTGATAATATATATATTTTAATAAGCTGCTAGTGCTAATATATTATGAATATTGTCTTTTTTTTTTTTATGTTTTTTAACCTTGGATATTGTCTAATTTGCGTGACGAAAATTAGTCTCGTCGTTAAATGTTTCATGTTTGTAAACAAACCAATTAAAAAAATGTTGAGCTATGATCAAAATATACACTAGTAAGAGTTATTTTATTTTATTTTTGATTACGAAGTATATTAGGCTTTAAAGCGTAATAGTTCGAACTAGCTAATCCAATTTACTTTAGCAAAAAAAAAGTAAAAGCTAATCCGATTTAATAAAATTTAATTTACAGGGAAAAACATCACTTGTATCACAAGAAGGGTTGACTCAGTTGAGTTTCTTCTTCTTTGTGTTGGCATGCATGCATATTCTCTTCAATCTTGCCACTCTTCTCCTTGGAATGGCCAAGGTAATTTTTTATATACTGAATTATTTATGTAGAAAATATACATACATCTATGTGAAAAGATGTTGTGAAGACAAATTTTGATGAAAATTTATACAATCAAATATTATAATATCATATTTTATGCTTTTTATTTACTATTATTCGGTTTTTTTAATTTATAATTTCAGTAAGATATATATATTTTTTACATATCTTATTATAAAGTTGGATGCGTCAAAGTTAGTAATTCACATGATTGTGACACGTATCGAGTCAATCGATAAGATTTTGGCACGTGTAAATAAATTCAATCAATTAGATTTAACATAATATTTACATAAATCTAAAAATTAGTTTTAAAAACAAAAAAAAAAAGAAAAATAAGTTTCTTTTTTGTTTTCCAATTAGATTAAAGAAATTGTATAACCGATTACTAATAATAAAAGGTAAATAACAAAAAAAGGTAAATAGGAAAATTAAGAAAAAGGAAATTAAGTTTCTTTTATGTTTTTATTTAGATTAAATAAATTGTATAGGTAAATAGGAAAATTAAGAAAAAGAAAAATAAGTTTTTTTTATGTTTTTATTTAAACTAAATAAATTGTATGACCAGTTACTAATAATAAAAAAATAAAAAAATAAATAAGAAAATTAAGAAAAAGAAAAATAAGTTTTTTTTTATGTTTGTCATTGTTTGAATATATTTATCCATTTTGCTTATCCTTTTGATTTGCTACGCTTCACACTTCGAATTAACCATAAATAATTTATTTTATTTAATAAATGTTTTGGTTTTCTTATTCACAGAATAACAGTTATTCGAGACTTAAAACACAATCATGATGTAAATTAAACAATAATAAAATAAAATTATGCTTTTATAAATAAATTGTCATAAAGAAAATATGTTATATTCATTATGATTAAAATATATTAGTCAATAAAACTTTAGATTAAAAAATTATATAATCAAATAAAAATCCTAGAAAGAAACTGAATAAAATGAAAAGGAAACTTTAAAAAAAAATATTATACTTCAATTAAAATTTAAAATAAAAGTAAAGTAAATAAAATTAACTCCAATTTACAAAAATATACAATCTTATTATATAAACATTGATATTTCAAATTTGCTAATTAATATGATCGCGACAAGTGTTAAAGTCTATCGATCAAATTTTGACACTATCGAATATATTTTGTTTGAGAATGCAAAATTTATATTTGTATTTTTCACAACAAAATAAATATTTATTTTATTATATTAAAATTATATCTGGAAATAATAATAAAATGTAATTACAAAAAATAAAAATAAATAAATTGTAGATTTCTGTTTAAATTTTAGTTTTCTTTACAAATGATCGGATTTTATTTTCAAATACTTTTTTAACCGGTTTAAAAATAATTATTCAAAACCCGCATATATGCGGATCCTATTCTAATCTATAACATAAACTAAAAAAAATTTACTAATAATAACAAACCCAATAAATATTTTTAAGGTTGCATTATCATAACTGATTATAATTTTCTGTTTTATAACCGCTTATTTCATTAAATATTTCCTCTTTTAGCATTTAAATTTTCTGAACTCTATTTATTTTGTTTTCACAATATGTATTCTTTCATATATATTTAATTTTAGAATATAATTTAGTTTTATAAATTTTACTATTATCATCATTTCTCTATTCCATTCTTATCCAAGTTTTTTAGATTTCCCTCTTATCTAAGTTTTATAAATTTCATTTTCTCTTCATAAAAAAAAATCATGTTGTTGTTGTAACCACGCTTGTTAGTTAAACTTAAAGACCAGAGTTCGAATCCTCTTACTGTGATTTAATCATAGGTCCGAATTTCCACACACCCGAGGGATTATTCTGATTTTTGTTTGGGATTAACAAAATTAGAATAATCTGTTTTGTTTGTATGAATCAGAATAATCTGTTACTCTACCAAAACTCGAGTTTCGAAAATCTGTTACTCTACCATTTGAGAACAAAATCCTATTTAATTATTTTCGTATCTTCTTCGCATTTGATAGGTATATATATTTTTTTTTTTGGATGTTTACCTTTCAGCACTGAAATTTTTAAGGTCATTTAGGTTGAATTTCCGGATTTAGTATTTTTTAAATTATATTAAGAATTTATTTTTTTGTTTACTAATCTAAAGATACTTTATCATTAACTTCAAGGATTATAATGCTTTTTTAATCGTCTTTCATACTATCGTCGTTCGTATTCTTAAACTTTTATTCGTTTCCAACGATTTACCTGATTCTTGACAATATTTTTTTAATTCAGTATACTCAAACTATCATCAATTCAGTGTTATAAAACACGTTAAGCATGCAT
Organism: Alliaria petiolata; assembly: GCA_020283515.1. Lineage (NCBI taxonomy): Eukaryota > Viridiplantae > Streptophyta > Magnoliopsida > Brassicales > Brassicaceae > Alliaria > Alliaria petiolata. The sequence continues at coordinate 16,318,193 of JAHZTW010000002.1, forward strand.
TAGGCGGCACACGAGCGTCTAGTGAACAGTGGTAATTGTAGATATATATACAATATTTTTAATTTATATTGACTAAAACATGTATATATTTGAGTTTTAGGAAAGAAAAAGTAAAAATATAGTTTCAAATATTAAACTTAATAAAATATTATGTAGTAAAATAAGATATAGTAAAATATATAAATAAACTTTAATGATAAATAAAAAAACATAAATTTTAGAAAAAAGTAAAGATAAATAAATATATAGTGATGTCAAAAAAATAAAAAAATAAAAATATAGTGTCTAAACATATATTACAAATCAATTTAATTTAATAGGTTTAGAATTTAGAGAATTAAAGTAAATATTATTTAAATTTAGTAATTTACATAAAAACATATAATCATTTTTTTTTTTTTTTTTTTAAATAGTCGGGTAGAATCTGCCTAGACTCCCGCCTAATGCATGTAATGTTTATACTATTTAAAGTGTCTATGGGTAGCCAAACGCATGTGTATCTACTATCTAGTGAGTCCCGTGAGTTACAATTACCACTAGACAAGAAACACACAGTTTATATACAACATAATTTGATTCTAAAAAAAAAAACATAATTTGATGTTTTTTCTTTTTCTGGAATATACTATATATATTTTATGATAGTATTTAGTGAATTGTGTACATATAAACTTTTATACGTAATGCATATAGATGAGGCGATGGAAATCGTGGGAGAGAGAAACCCAAACGGTGGACTATTTAGCAGCAAACGGTGAGATTTGTGTATTTGCGACTACTCAATTACAAGTGATACATGCAATATCAATAATATCCAATGAAATTAAGTTAGGTTAACTAATATATTGTTCAATTTAAAGATCCAAATAGGTTTAGAATAACAAGAGAAACCACATTTGCGCGACGACACCAGAGTTCTTTCACCGAAACATCGGTTCAACTTTGGATTGTAAGTTCGTACATGTTCTTCTCATCTATTAACATATACCACAATTATAAAGAATAATTTAGTTTGTTTTTATTAGAAATGTTTCTTCAGGCAATTTTTCAACTCGGTGGCGAAAGTCGACTACCTCACACTCCGTCATGGATTTATCTTTGTTAGTATCTCAAATTGTTTTCAATATGAACAATTAAGATTCTATAAATAAATTAAATAAATTTAAATTAATATGTTCTTATGAATATTAATGCAGGCTCATTTATCGTCCAATAATTCTTTCAACTTTCAAAAGTATATACAGAGATCTTTACATGAAGATTTTAAAACTGTGGTTAGTATCAGGTAAACAAATTTGCACATATATAGTAGATTTGTATTTGAATGATAACAATATCATCTTTCGAAACATTATAAATGAAATTCTTTCTTATATTTATTACAGTCCCTTCATGTGGCTAACCGTGGTCATCTTTATGCTTCTCGACGTTCGCGGTAACTTAATACTCACTTCGTGTCAAATTAAATATCGTTTTAAGATTGTTTTTTTCTTTTCAAATGAAGTGTTGTTTTAGATATTTTAGATTTTTAATTCAAAATTTTAGTGTATTAATAAAATGTATAGTAGAAATTTTAATAAGTGGTAGAAATCGTTAAGCGACATTTAAAATGAAACAGAACGAGTATTAGATATTTACTAATTGTGTTTAATTTTCACATACTCATTTTCTTATCTTAATCATCAGGTTGGAGAGTATATCTTTGGATGTCATTTGTGCCACTAATTGTAAGAGCTAAAACTAAATATTATTATAATAGCAATAAATGTGTAACTCAGATAAGTGATGAGTTAATTGTGATGTATAGATGGTTCTGGTGATCGGGACGAAACTAGAAGTGATAGTGGCGAAAATGGCGGTCACAACAAAGGATCATAATAGTGTGATTAGAGGAAGCCCCATCGTTGAGCCAAATGACAAGCATTTCTGGTTTTGCAATCCTCGTTTGCTCTTAACCATTCTACACTACACGTTGTTTCTGGTAATCCTTTCTACACAACATGTCGTCTGTTCTAATGAGTTATCAGAATTTCAGCATTGTTTTAAAATAACAAAAATGGATTTGTTGGTGTAACATTGATACAGAACACCTTCGAGATGGCATTTTTTGTGTGGGTCACTGTAAGTTCATTCTTTAGTTTTTTTTTTTTTGTTGCTAAAGAAGTTCATTCTTTAGTTTCCTTTGGATTTAACATATTTATTATATCGAGACATAAGAAAGAAAAAAAAATATTAAAGAAAATTGATATATGTAACGCATTTTTGTTATTAATATGGAAATTTAGTGGAAATTTGGGATTAACTCTTGCTTCCATGAAGACCGAAAGGTCGTTGTCACACGACTCGTATTAGCGTAAGCACGACTTTCTATTAACCCAATTCTTTCTTTTAGTTAACAAATTTTTATTTCATTTTCTTCGAATCGATGTTTTGTAATAAATTATGTCGTAATTATATAATTTATAGGGTGACGGTTCAGGTCTTAAGCAGCTACATTACACTACCACTTTATGCCATTGTAACTCAGGTAATTCCATATATATATATATAACATTTAAATTAAATAATCAAACCATCTTTAATGAACTTTTGCATTAATATACAAATTAGTTGTTATTGTTTATGTAATATAGTGATCTGAATTTGATTGAGATTTGTATATATATGTATAGATGGGATCAAGCTACAAGAGAGCAATCTTAGAAGAACAAATAGCAAATGTGTTAAGGCAATGGCATGGCAGGGTCAGAGAGAAGAGGAAGAGAAACCAAACTCCGAAAACCGACAACAACAGTGAAAATAATAACTGTGATGTCGATTCTGGCGAGAGCCCGGTTCAGTCGGAAGATATTTCTGATTTCAGATTTTCGAGTAGACAACCACCTATATTACAAGAGATATCAATACCAAGCGAACTGAAAGGTGATGAGATTGAAGAAAAGTGAGGAAGAGATTGTTGGTAATGAAATGAATGTAGAGTTTAATTAGAAGTTTAGAGTTTGTGTAATATATTAATTAGGGAGTATAAGCGTATGATGGTATCTACAAACTCAATTATGTGAGGCTGAATCTACACTTAGATAGATATTCGAATAAAAATTAGTATTTGAATGTATACTTGTTAGAAAAATACGGTATTAGTTTATTATACTCTAATTCCTATCTGTGAGTGAAGGAACATAACCACAAGCATCAGCTTCGAATAATATGACATTCTCATGTGGATGTCAAGTCATGCGTCTTGGAGTAACAAAGATCAATTTTTCGGTAGTGGATTCATCCTACTGAAGAATGACTCGATGTCCCTACTATGTTCTTTTGCAAGTAAACAGGTTCCCTCCCCTCTCCATGCCGAGTTCGAAGCTCTTCTACGGGCAATGAAGATTATGCTTGAGCATGGTATCACGACCATACATATCGAGATGGATTGTCTACAACTCGTCAAACTCCTTGACGAAAAAGAAGATTAGCCGATCTTTACTTCAGAATTAGAAGAATATGAGCATCGGTGTTCTCAGTTTATTAAATTCTCTTTATCTTTTACGTCTCGTTCTTCGAATTTCCGACCGGACTCTCTTGCAAAAGAGACTTGATCTCGTGGTTTTATTTTTTTTTCATGTAAATCCGAAGGTTCCGGATTGGTTAGCTCATGAAGTTAACCTCTTTGAACTTACAGATTAATATATTGAGAGTAATTTGTTGTAAAAAAAAAAAAAAAAAATTTCCTCTCCATCGGTTACTAGAGATTCATAACCACGAGCCAAAACCATAAATTCTATAACCAAATTAAAACCGAATCTAGTAAAATTCGGTTGAAGTAACAGAAGTTTTGAAACATAAATGAAATATTTGAAGCCATCTTTCTTATTGTGAGGTTATTGGTGACATTGTAAATTACAGAATGAAAATGTCGCATTGTTACATTTTTCCTTTTAAATTTTCTGCAATTTAATTTGGTTTTTTTTTCTTGTAAAAGTAACATAACTTTTTTATGCTGTCTAGGATTTTTAAAAGTCTAGACACGGCTTGCCTAAAAATATGTACTTTTCAAGTGTATTTCTAAAAGAACACACAAAGTTTAGTACTTTTAGGACTAGGGAGCACATGTATGTTCCATGTACATAAAGACAACGATTTGATTTGTATTAATTTCTTAGTTTTATGTCTCTAATAGTTTCTTCCCTACACAATGCATGCATATTCACACACTGACACATATGACATATGCGTATATACATTTTCTCTCTGTTCCTTTTTCTATATATTCGATATAACTACTTTTTGGCACGAAGCTGTTGGATCGTTGTTGGTAAAGAGAACATGATACATCTCATCTCTCTTCAGTCTCTTTCGAATATTTTTCATCTAGATAAAATGTTATCTTAGTTTTTAGAATTTGAACTCTCATATTTCAAACAAATCACATCAATAATTATCTAACAGCTCACAACATATGTGATTCTTAAAGTTCAAAAAAAAAAAAACATATGTGATTCTTTGGTTTATGCGCATCTAATAGTTATTTACATTTGTTAAATCAACCATCCGACTAACATTCTAGCGTCGAATTAAGCATTTTGCAGGAAATGGAATGACCGTAGTTAGATTTCCCTTCTCAAAAACATTGTAATTATTTTAAATTCGACTATTTTAAAAGAGGAGTATCGTGTGAACATTATATAATATTCGGAAAGGTGCCAGATTCGGAGATGAAACTAAATTAACATTGTCCCCGGTCAAAAGAAATCATGTGTTTTAACAACAAAAAATTAACAAAAGAAAACATGTGTTTAATTAAGCCCTAAACTTCTAGGTTAAACAAAACAAAAAGGCATGACCGGTTAATTTTCTTCCAAATCCTGTTACTTCCACGTTTCCCTTTTGCTTACAAACTATTCTATTTGCAAACGCTAAAACTTTCTAAATGAACCAAATAGTTATCTCGTCTTTTTAAAAATCAAACACAATTATAACAGCGACACTTTTGCATGTTCTGTATATTCTCTCTCTCTCTCTCTCTCTTTTTTAACCAAGAATAAGCCGTTAAAAACTGTATACATATGGTAAAACTTTGAGGAACTAACTTGCTTGCTTGCTCTCCAAGAAAAGTAGCTTTTATCAATTTGGTTAAGAACTTACCATAGGCTTCATAATGGCCAGAAGAATGTTGATGTAGGCAGTCTCCAACTTTAGTTTAAAGCACTGCAATGGATAAACAACGCAATTTTCGACAAATTAGAGGAACGATTTGAATCCGGAGGTGAACAAAAAGTAGAGAGCGGAATTGAGACATCAGGCTTACTTGTAGATGTAAGAGACGATTCCAAGGATCACACAGAGAAGAATAATGTCGATGCAAAAGTTTCGGCTGGATCTCATCTGAAACCCCCCCAACCCATTTTAGCATAGAGTTGTGATGAGTACAATAATAATAACAATTCCCCTGATGATAAAACGATTTCAAGAGCCGGTTTCTGTTTTAGGTTTTACCTTCACAAGCTGTTGCTTGAGCCGAACGTTTGTGTTCTTCAAATCCGAAGTTGCTCCATCAACCTACAACAATCGTGGAGAAATTATATAGCGTTTTCTTCTACGGACTAATGAGAAGGAAGAATTCATCAAAGGAAAATGAATCTCTCACCTTTGTTTCCATTTCTTCCATCAATGGGACTTGCTTGTCAAGTTCCTAATAAACCTAAAAATGTAAATCTCCATCGGATAGAAAAAACTCTGTTTAATAGTGGCATGAGGAAACAACAAATCTCGTTCATGTCACGCGCTAAGTTCTTCAGTGCGTCCAAACCTTCTGATATAACATCAAGACCCTCGTCCTGAAGAAAAGACAGAACATATACTAATCCGAATTCTCACTGGCGAAAAATGAACAAAAAAAAAGGAGTTGATCTATGAAATTATCAGGAAGTTATAAGCCGAAACCCATAATCCTCTCAGACTCGGGATCAGAACATGTAATATAGTCCCGTCCCAAGCGTCAAGTACCTGTTTCTGCCTTCTCATCTCATATTCTTGTCGAAACTGGCTTGATTCTTCACTTTGCTGGAAAAACCCATCATCCATGTCTTCCTCTGATGTTACGTACCAAGGGAAGAAAGTAAAAAAAAACTCATGTTTATATTGACAGAGTCTCTTGCGTCAAGGATATAACACAAAGAAAAACGAAAGAAACATTCGGTACCAGATATATCAAACTTGATGTTCTTGTTAGGTGCAGAAGCACCTCCCCAATCATTATTAGCTTGTTTTGCTCCATGTTCATTTCCATCAGGTATCGCTTGAATCCTATCAGCTAGTGCGATAACTAGATCGCATCGGGATTCTCGTTCCTCTTTCGTAAGTCCTTTCACCTGTATTGTATTATACAAATGCGATTGATATTTCTTCCATCTTGACTCGTTATTAGTGGATCAAACGATAAGTAGTTTAAGTTAACCTTCTTAACGGCGAGTTTCTGTAGTTTAACAACATCTTCAGCTAAACGCGCTTTCATCCTTCGAACCTCAGCGTTCATGGCCACCGCTGCAGCTCTGTTGTTCTCTGTTGATGCCAACTCCGCTTTCTACATAGTTTGGTTCAAATGTCAAAGAAATGAAGCAATTTCTCATGGAACGTTACCGAAACTCATTTTTCTACATTTTACTTTTTTCGATTTCCAAATCTTTATTTGACCTTCTTGAATTGAAAAACCAATAGAATGTTTCATCTCTGATCGATATGATCATCAACATCAACGCAATCTATAAGCAGAAATCTTGGTATAAAAAAAAAAATTAAAAACTAAGAAAAAACAAGAATCAAGAACATAGAAATTCAAGATTATGTTAAACAATTCCACAGTCGTGATTAAAATGAGCAAAGACAGAACAATTTGAGGTGTAGGAGACTAACACGGAGAACTGCTTCAATGTCGGAATCAATGGAGGTGTAGAGGCGAGAGAAGGCATCGTCTCCGGAAGCTCCGAGCTCGCGCTGCTTGTCGACGTCGTACTTGTCGTACTTCTTGCAGATCTCTTCGACCCTGAAGATAATATCTATGACCGGCATGTCTCCGTGATTCGTCGATTTCTTCTTCTTTTTCTTAATTTCGACGATCTGGTCCCTGACCTCTCCGTCCTCCATTTTCGGAATCTCTTCGTTCTCAAGAAACGAGGCGCTGAGCGTAAACGGCGGAATTGAAGTATTAAAAGCATTGCTACTCTGTTTTGTTTTTATCCATATTCTATTTTTAGAATAAATCTATCTCCAATAATATTTTATCTTTCAAATTTAGCTAATGTTACTCTATAAACACACGCGTCTAAGAATTAAGCATTGTTTAAAATAATTTGTTATCTATTAATAATAACAATTTGAATAAATATCAATTATAATTTAATAAGGTACACCTTTTCATTATTGTTATTTATGTCTTTCTATGCAACCAAACTTTAATCCAATAAATGCTTATTATAGTTACATATTTTCATCATAACTAATATTTGAATATGTGTCTTTTCATTATATATTAGTTGTCTTTTCGTTTATAATCGCTTATTTTATGAAAAATTACATCTTTCAATATTCATTTCTTTTCAACTATACAAAAAGACACAAAAATTCCGAGGATCTTCATTTTTTTTTTGAAATGTATGTTTAGCAAAAAAGTTTATTCAAATAAAATGAGTAGTTATACCTTTTGATATTTGGAGAGTAGAGTTAATTGAATTTTATCGGGGACATGTTTTTCCAAATCCCTAAAGTGCATGAATATCAAAGATCATTTGCATGGATTAGTCTTTGCAATATCCAATATGAATTTCATGATTTTAGTGAATTTTTAAATTAACAATATAAAAAAAACAATTACGCAATTGATTTGTTGCAGTCCAAAGTAATATTTCTATCTTTCCTTTATGCCACTCCTCATTTTAGTTTAAGTAAAAAAAATTGTAAACATCCTTCTCAAAAACAAAAATGAAGAACCTCGGAATTTTGTGTCTTTTTATAGAGTTGAAAGGACATAGATATTAGGAGATTCAACTTTTCATAAAATAAACGGTTATAAACAAAAAGACACCTAATATATAATGAAAAGACACATACTCTAATAACAGTTATGATGAAAAGATGTAACAACAATAAACATTTATTGGAATAAAATTTGGCTTCATGGAAGGACACAAATAACAATATTGAAAAGATGCAACTTATTCAAGTGCAATTGGCATATAAAATATTCTAATTATATTTTTTTAGCACGCTAGTTGTATATAGTGGAATCACTTATTAAAAATGTAAAACTTAAAAAATTGATGAATAGTGTATATGATAAAAAAAATCGGAATTATGTTTTCAAAACGTGAATAAATGTTATACCATTCATAATTTTATAATATTAAAACCAATAAAAGAGATTTGAAAATGACTAAATACTGCGATGTATGATTTGATCAAATTATTATTTTACATACTATGTATAGAACCCGCACATTCGCGTGAAAACTTATTAGGTGGGTGGGGTGGTGGTTGTTGTTACTGAAGAAGACGATTTTGTTCATGTTGTTGATGCTCATGGTATTAGTAATGTTACTGCTGCTAGTAATGTTACTGCTGATATTCTTGGTGTTGCTGATGATGTTGGTGGTGCTGTTGTTGCTGATGCTAGTAATATTGCTAATGAAGATACTGCTGATTTCGAGAAGATTAATGAGGGTTGTTTGTCTGTAGATAAAAATGATAAGAAACTTGTTAATGAGGATACTGCTGTTAATTTTGAGAAGATTAATGAGGGTTGTTTGTCTGTCAATAAAAATGATAAGAAACTTTGGTGATGTAAACATCACTACCACTCCAACCGTACCAGAGGAAGGAAGCTGCATTGGAGCCAATCCAGAGCTAAACAAGCTTGCACACGAGGTTAAATCAGTTGCTGAGCTTGGATCCAAACGTGAAGCTGAGACTTACAAATGGGATGTAACCATTTGTACTCTTTTTCCATATCCTTGGTTTTATCCCATTGGATTTTCCAGGAAAGGTTTTAACGAGGCAAATTGGTTCACTTGTTTTAACCCCATTCCGATCTCCATTGGACCCGATCTACACCTACAATCACTCATCGAGTCATTCCAGCCGAACCATAATGAACCAAGCAACAAGTCAATTTATTCCAGAAAGTTGACTCATCAGAGACTCACCCCGAAGTGGAATGAGATTAAGCCGAGCTCATATGACAAAGTTATCCAACTTGTAAAACGGGTGATGCCGAACTTACCTGAGTCGGATATACGTGCATTAATTGGAGGATTACGAACGAATAAGGAGGAACCAAGTTGTAAATCAACTTGTTTTGGAAACTCAACTCATCAGAGAATCATGCTGAAGTGGAATCAGCTCAAGCCGAGCTTATATAAAGAAGTTATTCAACTTTTAATTCGGATGAGTCTCAACTCGCCTTATTTGGAAGCTCACGAGATTAATCACTTACAAACTTGACTTCGGCGACCAGGGGAGACATCTGAACATTCAAGAGACACATCCAACCAACCAAGAGATTTAGCTAGCAACCTTACAAACACAAGCACCCACAGGATCAGGTGGATCTCATTGTTATCAAACTTTCCATATCCGGAAGAATTCACACTTAGAGTAATAAAAGATCAACGACCAAACACCAGCTGATCTCGACCCTCCATCTCATACAGAAGACCCTAGACGTCCATGCCACCATGAAGCCCTAGAAAGTGTCACTTTCTCCTCAAGTTTTACCCAAGCCGCATCACCTTTAATGCCTAACGGCTAGAAGATCGACCAAGGAGATCATATCACGATTTGCTCAATTTATTGCTTTCTCTTTTCATAATCTTTACCTTAAGTTTTTGTTTAAGTCGAGCATTATATAAGCTCTTTTCATTCTCCTATTGTATTCACGTTTTAAAAAGCAATAGAAATCCCTTTGTTTGTTTCAAAAGAGTTTTTTTTTTTAATTAATCTTGTTCTTGCGAGTGTTTAAGTGTTTGTGGAATCAAGCCCTTAGATTTTCGTGTTGTTTCTTACTGTCCTTGCGAGGAATAGCCCTTGGAAGTTAGAAACATCGTTGATTGTGGATTCAATCAACAAACCGGCTACTCATCATCTTCATCGCCTCCATCTCGCGGCTAAGACTTGAATCAAGGGTGTAAGGCTTTGGTGGATTCCGAGTCTTGTGTCATTTGGGTTGATGGCGAGTTCTTCAAACGTGATAAGAAAGTAGTTTGGGTTGATGGCGAGTTCTTCAATCGTGTTGTGTCTGTTTCAGTAACTCGGTCAGCTGATTCATCTTATATTGAGCTTCTGCTTCTAGGGAAGATAGATAACAACACAAACATCATGCACCATATCTATGAAGAGATAGAGGCAGAGGGCGCCATTTTGTACACTTCAGTAGAAAGATTAACATGCCAATTCCATCAGCTGATATGAATACGATACTAGAAGAGAAGAACAAATCCCACCTCGAAAAGGTTGCATGCATGGGAGGATGAGTTCGATGAATGCGATCCGAAGAAGCTTATTATAAATTTTTTAATTTTTGTTTCTGTTTTTTTGATATTTGGAGAGTAGAGTTAATTGAATTTTATCGGGGACATGTTTTTCAAATCCCTAAAGTGCATGGATATCAAAGATCATTTGCATGATTAGTCTTTGCAATATCCAATATACATTTCATGGATTTTAATAAATTTTTAAATTAACAATATAGAAAAAAAAATTACGCAATTGATTTGATGCAATTCAAAGTAATATTTCTATCTTTGCTTTATGCCACTCCTCATTTTAGGTTAATCAAAAAAAATTGTTAAACATGCATCTCAAAAAAAAAAAAAAATGAAGATCCTCAGAATTTTGTGTCTTTTATAGAGTTGAAAGGATATAGATATTAAAAGATTCAACTTTTCATAAAATAAACAGTTATAAACAAAAAAACACCTAATGTATAATGAAAAGACACATACTCTAATAACAGTTATATGAAAAGATGTAACCATAATAAACATTTATTAAATTAAAATTTGGCTTCATAGAAAGACACAAATAACAATATTGAAAATATGCAACTTATTCAAGTGCAATTGGCATATAAAATTTTCTAATTATATTTTTAGCACGCTAGTTGTATATAGTGGAATCACTTATTAAAAATGTAAAAATGTAAAAATTTGATGAAAAGTGTATATGATAAAAAAAATCGGAATTATGTTTTAAAAAGTGAATAAATGGTATATCATTCATTTTTTTCTACTATTAAATCCAATAAAAAATATTTGAAAATGACTAAATACTGCGATGTATGATTTGATGCCTCCATCGTTTGGACAAGATGGAAGTACTGATGGTGATTTTGATCGGAAGAGAGGAGAGTATACTTTGGAGGATCACATCAGGTAGAGAGCTGATTGAGTCTACACCGCTGCTTGAATCTCCTGCTTCTTCCATTTCGCGGTCGCGGTGGATATGGCTTCTTAAAGCGGCAGTGGCACCGTCTCATTTTCCGCCACCATCGGGATTCGTAAGTTTATGATTTGCCCTAATTTGCAACTTTTTAAAGGCAAAATTTTTTCTGTCCGCGTGAAATTTTCGTCTTTCCTATTTTACTTTTTGAAATACAAATGTCAATTAATATTACAAATCCTTAAACCCTAAATTTTCATCTGAATTTTTTTTTAGTTTTTTTTCATTTGTAAGTCGCAGGATGAGAATAAAATCCACTTGGGTTTTAACGGATTTGCTGAAAAGGAACCTTCTTTACACATGGACTAATAGAGGCACTTTTCCGATACTTACAACGCAAACATATTCTCTGCATTTACGAGGTTGACATTTTTTTGAATTTAGAAAATATGAAATTGAGGTTTGGGAAGCTAGTTTAAGCTGTTGCAATTAAAGCTGTCAACTGGGCTTGTTGACCATGGGTCTAGCCCAGTCCACAATTGTTCGGGTTGACCGTGGACATAACCAAATATAAATGGTTCAAATGGGCGAATGTCCAATTGGTCTGCGGTCAAAAGCGGTTTGGACCAATTGGTTATTGGACAGCCCATGGTTAACTTAAACCTAGGGTTTAATTAATTTGGGGGAAAAACAGATCGATCTCATCGTCTTTCTTTGTCGAGCTCTCCCTCTCTTACTTCTTCTTCTTCACCATCTTCTTCGATTCATCTTCGATTCATCTTCGTCATCTTCTTTCTCTGTCGACCTCACCCTCTCTTACTTCTTCTTCGATCGGCCTGGGAAATCTAGTTTTCTCGTCAAGGAAGCAGCCTCTCTCTATGAAGGTATTCAATTCCGAAACTTTTTGTTGTGTATTTCAAATTTATGGTCGAAATTGGAGAACCCATGTTCCACTTTTTGTGTCGCTAGTAGTCAATTCGGATTTAGGGTTTTCTATATGTGCGATTGATTGACATTGCTCTTTATCTTGTCTTTTTGGGTTTCATTGGAAGATGGTTAGTGTTAGGTCTCAGCTCGATTTCTCAAGCAGAGAGACGATAACATCAGTATTGTGTTCACTGTATCACTTTGATTAATGCTATGCTTTAAACCCAGTTATCTTGTTTGGAATGTTAGCATGTACACTGTTAGTTACTTCGTCATTGCAGTATCTTGAATTCTGTTTTTGGTTTAATGGTTTTGGTTTTGGATTGTTCCAGGAAAATGGATTTTGAAACTCCAATCTTGATTGATGAAGACAACTTTAGTCTTGAAGATACGGATGATGAAAATGAGATGCAATTGGTTCCTCCAGAAACTGCTTCTTCAGAGACAGCTGAGATTCGAAAAGGTACAAATAGTTCAAGTCGACGTCGCTCTAAGTGCTGGAAACACTTCATATTAGGAGAGAAATATTCTGATGGTAAAAATGATGTTACATGCAAACATTGTGATAAGACTTATTGCTTGCATCTGCGTAAAAATGGAACTACTACCATGATTCGTCATATGAAAACTTGTTCAAAGACTCCTGGAAGCACACCTAGAAGTAGTAATAGAAAGTTGGATATGATGGTTTTTCGTGAAATGATTGCAGTTGCTTTAATTCAGCATAATCTCCCATATTCCTTTGTTGAGTATGAAAGGATTAGAGAGGCTTTTGCTTATGCTAACCCTGATATTGAGTTATGGAGTAGAAATACAGTAGCAAAAGATGTTTTCAAGATTTTTGAGAAGGAGAAAAAGAAGCTTTAAGGAAATTTTGACTAAAATCCCAGGTAGAGTTTGTTTAACAACAGATCTTTGGAGAGCTATCACCATAGAAGGTTATCTCTGCTTGACAGCCCACTACATAGATGTCGATTGGGTTTTGAAAACGAAGATACTATCCTTTTGTGCTTTTTGATAACAGGATTTTGCTAACAATTACTCAATCCTACTACACATGTCATTGTAGTATTTGAGGATCAATCCATATGGGTTTGTTGTAACAAAAGGAATTCATAAAACTTCTTAATCTAAGCAAGTCTAGTGAAGGTTTTGATATGTGACTAGTAGCATTAAACAAGGTGAAAGATAAGCTATCTTCAAGATAAGTTAAAACAAACAAAAACAAGTGAAAGCAAAAACAGAGTTTTTAAAAGCTTTTTGTAAATTATGGAAAGATGAATCCAAGGGTATGGTATTGATTTTCAAGTGCTTAAAAGTGTAATCAATGATGTCAATCTACTCATATAAATGCTAATCCCCAAGCTTAGAACTTCAAGANAAGAGTTGTTCTTTATACTTTCTTGTTTCTAAAGTCTATACGACTTGAATTGGTATCAGAGATTCAGGTTGGAAGACTCGATCCGAGCTTCAGGTTGGAAGTGTCGATCTGAGCTTCAGGTTGGAAGACTCGATCCGAGCCTTGGGAAGAAGACTCGATCAACATGGCAAGAGAAGATTCACTTAACCAAGTATGGGAGACGCGATAGCTCCGCCGCGGAGAATAAAAGACTTTGGATCCACACTGATCCAATGTCCGATGTTGACATCGACAAACTATACAGTTTGGTCGATGAGGATGAAGATCATACTTCGAGTTCATGAAGTATGGGAGACAATCGATCCGGGATTAGCCGATCCAAAGAAGAACTACTCGGCGATCGCGATCTTGTTTCAAGCAATACTCGAGACATTGATTCTGCAAGTAGGAGATCTGAATACATCAAAGGAGATTTGGGAGGCCATTAAGTCACGACACCTTGGAGCGGATCGTGTAAGAGAGGCGAGATTACAAACCTTGATGTCGGAATTCGATCGACTAAAGATGAATGATGCAGATCCGGTTGATAGCTTTGTGGGAAAGATATCAGAACTTGCATCAAAAGCAGCATCCCTCGGAGAAGTCATAGAAGAATCAAAGATGGTGAAGAAGTTTCTTAAAGGTCTTCCTAGAAAAACATTCATTCACATTGTAGCATCCCTTGAGCAAGTCCTAGACCTAAACACAACAGGGTTTGCGGACATAGTTGGGAGGATAAAGGCATACGAGGAGCGTGTGAATGAAGAAACCCTAGGAGATGAGCAAAGAAAACTCATGTGGGCAAACAATGAGCAGAGTATTCATGGGAACTATGGAGATTCTCGAGGAAGAGAAAGAGGAAGAGGCCGCGGTGGTAGAGGCAGGGGTCGAGGAGGATCTACTAGTCAAACCACAGGAGGAGAAGCGGGAGGACGTGATCAAAGGCAGAAGAAAGAGAAAGATCAGTCCAATATAGTATGCTGGAGATGTGACAAGCCGGGTCATTATGTATCGTCCTGTCCCGAAAGACCAAAAGAGCATCAAGAAGTGAACCTAAACGATGCTGAAGAAGAAGACGCTCTTTATATTCATGAGGTTGTGTTCTTGAATGAAGACAAAGTGTTTCCAAGAAACTATGCTATCAACAACGACGATACAAGCGTTTGGTATCTACACAATGGAGCAAGCAATCACATGACAGGGAACAAAGATTACTTCTCAAGCTTAGATGCTAACATCAAAGGGAAAGTCAAGTTTGGTGATGGATCGTATGTTGATATTGTTGGGAAGGGTACGATTGTTTTTGTGGGCAAGACTGGAGAAAGAAGAGCACTCAAAGATATCTACTACATACCCGACCTGAAGCACAACATAATAAGTCTTGGACAAGCAACCGAGAATGGGTGTGAAGTACACATGAAGGGAGATACTTTAACACTAAGAGACCCTCGCGGAAGGCTGCTTATACAGGTCATAAGATCATCAAACCGACTCTACAAGACACCAATGGAAATCAGCTTTCCTAAGTGTTTTCAGATACAACATGAAGATCCTACATGGACTTGGCACGCTTGGCTAGGACATGTAAGCTTCGGTGTGATGAATAACATGGAAGAAAGAAGAAATAAAACCCTGATGGAGGTTACAAGAAGGGTGATCGTTAGTAGATATGTTGTCTTTGATGAAAAAAAACGTATGGGACTGGACGTCTACAACGAGAGAAACCGACGGAGAACCAGAGAGTTACTATGAAGGTACAAGCTCAAAAGAATGGATTGACGCGATGGAAAGTGAGCTAGACTCTATCATAAGAAACAAGAATTGGGAGCATGTAGGCACGGAACAGAATGCGGACATCCTCACTAGACCGTTAGCAAGGATCAAGTTCAAAGAAATGAGGAGTTTTATTGGAGTGCAAGCAATCGAGCTTCTCAAATTTCAAGTTGGAATTAAGGGGGAGAATGTTGGATAATTTCTAACTTGAAAAAGGAAATTATCTCTTAAGGAGTAGCTTAAGAAGATAGGAATTAGAACTTAATAGGAAAAAGAAGTTTTCTATTTTGTAATCAAGGAAAAGGAAAGAGTAGTTTCCATTCTCTATTGTCTTTAGAAAAAGGAAAGAGTAGTTTCATATTTCTATTAGGATTAAGGGGTAGCTTAGTTCTATAAATATAGAGCCTNGCCAAGCAATTAGAAACAATTTGTGAGATACTCTTGATCATGTCAAGTTGCAGAGGTCTGTCCAAGAACGACGAGCCTAAAGTGAGCAATTACCGCTGATTCTACATAAATAATCCATTTGAAGACCCCAATTGCTCATCCCGTTCCTAGTTGTGGAACGGCTCAGAACAAAAGGCTATTGTTTTTTTCGAGGATAGATCTTATAGATCAAGTACCAAGTACTTCTTGGCTGTGAGGGTTCTCATTTTGATGGTTCAATATGTCAATTTTGTTTTGAGTATGGTACTATATCTTTAGAGTCGATCAATTGGATGCAAATCACAAGCATATATAAAACACTAAGAGCCGGTCCTGCTTGGATATCCAACTAGTTTCAATGTGGCTATGGATCACAAATATGCCGATCTAGAGAAAACGACGGTTCACATATACCAAAAAAAAAAATGGTAATCCCTGTTCACAAGTTCATAATTTTACAACGGATAACACTATCTGAATCCACAACCACGCTCAAGATTATTTATAATCTTACATTCATTAATTTGCAAAAATTGTATATTCTGAAAATTGAACTTCGTACCTCCTGTTGTATAAGCCTTAATATACTAAAAGAGCTTCTACACAGATATTCCTTAAATGTCATTTTTCTTCATTTTTTATTTTGTGAAGAAAACATGGACTCTTCTTGGTCGTAGGAAAAAACATGGACTCTTGACTTCTATGTACAAAGCTGAGAGCTAATTACTTTTCTCCTGAAATAGTGACATTTGTATGTCCCAAGAATTGTCTTGCGCGTTCCATCTCATGAGAATGACTCATGGCCTTTTAAAAGCATATATTTTTACAATGATTTAAGTATAAATAAAAAGTTCAAAACCTACTATAAGAACACCTCCTGACTCTTAAAAAGTTCTTAACAAATAAAAAATTGAAAAAAATTGAAAAGGAAGAAAGAAAAACTAGAATCGGATCTGAAACCAGTGACTTTACAAGCGTCTCTTATCTATCTCTTACACATATCAAATAATTACCGGTTCTTTTCTTATATAATTTTAATTTTAATTAAATAAATAACTTATATTAATATTATATATGATAAAGCCTAGGTGGAAAGATTTTGGCGTTGGAGGTGGTCTAAGTCTACAAATACATATATTACTATTATCTAACGGGTTTGAATTGAACAACGTTGAAGCATTTCGATTAATTAGTTTAATCTCCATCGACTCATTTGTCGAACACTTGATTAATCATCAGCATAATATGCCTCAAAAACAAATTATTATAACTTTATAGTTTCCAATCGAGTTAGGGAGAACTAGTTTTTTAATTCATTAAATTTATATTTATTGTGATAATGGACGTTGCTATTGATGACAAATGAAAAAGAAAAAGATACGGGATCTTGGTACGAAAATGATATTTAAGTAAATTAACGACATAATGAAACTTTTAATTTTAACTTTACTGGTTTCGCTAGAGACTATCATGATATATAGAATCCATATCTTTGTTTAGAAATCAGAATGCAAATATAATTATATATTTTTTTGGGTCTAAATGCTAAGAAATGCATATATAATATTACGCAGTCCACACATGCAGAGCTTTTGAGCGCCAGCGAAGGAGAAAAAGACAAAATTAACTTGTTCGTTTCTATAAAAGACAAAATTAACTTGTTCTTTTATATAGTCTGAACTCTGAAGAGGTTGGGCTAAGTAAGTTTTTGGTTAGTCAATATATATACACAGAGTTATATTTCTATATATTCATGTGTATATATAGGAGTACCCCTATATATGTAGACACGTATGTGGTGTATAAATAATAGAGTTCTTGTGACGAACACAATATATCAGGTCCACCACGAAAACACACATATCTTAGAAACATGAGAGAGGATAATAGCGGTTTGAAAACGCGCGTTCTGGTGGTTGGCGGGACGGGGTCGTTAGGGAGGAGGATCGTAACGGCGTGTTTGGCTGAGGGACACGAGACTTACGTCCTGCAGCGGCCAGAGATCGGAGTCGACATCGAGAAGGTACAGCTCCTTCACTCTTTCAAAAGACTCGGCGCACGTCTAGTCGAAGCCTCATTCTCCGACCACCAGAGCCTTGTATCCGCCGTGAAACAAGTCGACGTCGTTGTCTCCGCCATGTCCGGTGTTCATTTCCGCAGCCACAACATTCTTGTTCAGCTCAAGCTCGTCGAAGCCATCAAAGAGGCCGGTAACATCAAGGTAGAAAACCCCACACATATATATAGAGAGAAATACATCATTATATCAATTTGATTAAATATGCTTTAGGGAAATAATTATGTAGATTACTAAAAGTTGGCTCGAAACTGGCAAAAACATGGGTGACTAAACCGTAACTAAAAGAGCTTTTATTTCTTTCGTAGTTGATTATTCTAAATAGCATGTACTATGTATAAATTGCATGTCAACTTAAAAAAATAGCGTGTTAAAAAAAGAAACTAGCAGGTTACTGAAAAACATATCACAAAGATTTGGAAAAAAAGAACACATATATTTCCACCCAGTTTAAAGTTTTTTGTAAATAATTTTTTTTTCATAGTCATTTTTGCCAAATTTAATCGAAAGTTTAGTCATCTACTGCATATTCTCTATTAGTGATATTTCAATAGATAGTAGAATTTGAATCATGTACCCAGACCTGCATGTACCCGTCTCTTTAGTTGTTACCCTTTGGAACGGTTAACATCAGATTTTAAAGCAATATAAAATACCGGATACTATAGGTTGGTAGTCCAAAAACGTTGCTTTTAATTTACGTAGCTTTGACAAATATATTAACACACCAATTTTTTTTATCAAAGAGGCCATAATGCAAGAGGGTTAGTTCTTAGATTGAATTGACTTACATTAAAAATTTAATCATTTTTTAGAAAATTAAACAGCAAGCCTGAAACTCCAATAATTTTCAGGAAAAAATATATATACAAACCATTTACAAGGTTTCATAGGAAGGTTGTGGGTTTTCTTCGATTTCAGAGGCTCGGTTTTAGTATTTTGGTTTCAGTTGCTTTAACCCTTTCTATGCCATTTAGCTGTTACGGTTTTGGCGGAAAAACGTGATTATAGGTATTTTAGTCTTATGGTTTTTGAGATACAAAATTTGCATCCAAACTCTACTTTTTCTAACATCTCAAATATCCAGATTTTTAGATTTTACAATTAGATACAGCATCAATTTGAGCATTTAGCATCTTGATGCAAAAACGAACAGATGATACAGTACATGTAAAATAAAATTGGATATTTCTGCAAGTTGGCGGCAAATTGTTTTTTTGGCGGCAAAATTGAAGAAACAACAAAAAAAGCTGAAAACGAAAAAACCCTCTCTTCATCAGGAGGCGAGCACGAGTAATCGAGTAAGAGAGGGAACATGAAGAAACCGATTCCGGAAATTAGGGTTTTTGGCCAGCGATCGATTCCCTCTCCTTTTCTAAATCGCACCTCGATTACGTAAGCGTGCCAAATCCCAAATCTCTCTTTCGATTTTCTAAAATTCGTCTGTTTCTAATTCCCTTATTCCGATCGATACTTTTGTTGTAGTCGCCTAAATAATCTCTTAAGTTCTTAGATTGAGTAATTGAAATCTGTCTGCGATATTTAATAGTGTGGAAGACTCTCCGGAAAATCCGTCGAAGAAAGCAGACAAGTGCGCTTCATTTTCAGAGTTTCTCGATAGCAAGCTGAACAACTCGGTCCTGTTTAAGCCCAAGAACACAGAGGTAACAACAGTGAATCTAAACGGTATGAGTAGCATTGTAGTATTTGATGCTGATTTTGAAGTCATTGCTTGAATCTGAGGTGGAAGGTGATGGAAAAAGGGTTTTTCAATTTTCTTATTTACGTTCATATGAACACACCAAATCATTTGAGAAGCCAAAGAGATTGAGGTGAAATTTGCGAGTTATGCTTGAAATTTTGCGTTTCAACTTCTCATCTTTGCTTGTGAAATTATATGAAATTATATGCTGATTTTGAAGAAAATTAAGGTCCATTGCTTGAATCTGACGTGGAAATTGATGGGAAAAGGGTTTTTCAATTTTCTTATTTACTTTCATATGAACACACCAAATCAATTGAGAAGCCAAGAGATTGAGGTGAAATTTGTGAGTTACTTCTCATATTTGCTTGTGAAATTATATGTAATGTACAGATTAAATACTTTTCAGGTTGAGTAAGCAGAAGTTTAATGTTAACCTTTTTCTAAGTGTATGTTGTTATTAGTTTGTTTTTTGGGATTTGCAATTGCAAACTGTGTCACTGTTAAACTAAAATTTGGTCTTTGCTTCCTAAACAGGAGGGGCCAAGACTTTTCACCTCATTGGTTAGCTCTAGAGATCTGACTCAACTCTCTCATGGTGATGAACGTCTTGAAAAGACAATGCTTCAGCAGTTCAAGACAAGAGAGACACAGGTAAGTCAAGAAGTGACTAGTGATGTTACTTGTAAGGGGAGTCTCGAGCCGTTGGATCAAACCACTGCTGAAGAAATTGATCTTTTGACATCATGCTTTGATGAAACCAATGAAGAAGATATCATTGTGAAGGACGATAAGTTATCAAAGAAAAGAAAAGATCCTTTTGAAGGTATATATACTGTCACTTTATATTGTCATTACTTGTTTAAGTTCTTGTCCTTATCATATGTTCATTGAAATCGCTAGGTATGGAGAGCGTGAATAGAACGGGAAAGACTGTTATAGTCTTTGGAGGAAACTCAAAAGTATCAAAAAAGCCAATGCAAAGGAAAAGAGGAAGAGGAAGAGAAAGCAACGACAGTAGCAAGAAGCAGAGACCTACATATAACCATTGTTAGTGACACTAAGTTTCAATCACTTTCTTTTTTTTTCACTTGAAACAAAACTCATTAACACTTGAAACAAAACTCATTTTAACTTGTAAAACTTCCCAACAGATGCAAATGGTTCAGGGTTTTGGGATAATGACATGGAAGGTGTTGACTCAGAGGAAGTTGGACATAGTGAAGTGTGGGAAGGAGTTGGTTCGACCACGTTCGGAGACATTGTTGATTGGCACTAAGAAGTAACTATAGTTGATTATCGCAAATGTCCTAACAATGGTGTAACTAGAGTCTTTTGTTTCTTAAAAGTTTGTGGAGCTGAAGGAGAATAGTTTGTTTATTTGATACATATCGACTTTTTTCAAAGATTTGTGCAATATGTTATATCGCTTAACAGTCGCTCAAAGTGATATACAGAAGAGTTTGTACATTGATTACATAATTATGTAAATGTTTCTGTGTATAAAACATAAACCTTGATTATGCAGTTGTTTTGCCGTCACAGACGTCGCAAACAGTATAGCCAAGGCCTTCACAGTACGCACACTTCGTATCTTCACCAACCCACTCCATAAACTAAAACCATACAACAACATTGAAGAAGTAGTTCTCTGCTTTAGGCTACTTGGGATATACACATAAACATAATCAAAGCAGGATCGTTTTTGATTTTACTCACCTGCGGCTCAATGTTTGGTTCACCGGTTCCATCGCACTCTACATCAACCAAGATCCACATCAACTTTTCATTTTGATGTAATAAATCAATCTACTACAACCGTGGAGTGCTTACTAAGAATATCGATCATGCTGAACCAAAAATTGCTGATTTTGGTTTTCCATTAGCACTCTTAGTTTGCTAAAAACAGATTTTAGTTTTCCTTCTTAACATTCAAAGAACCGATTATTTTTGACCTAAACAGGATCGAGAAGGGTTCTTACCTAGGCACAACAATCGACTTTCTCCTCGACAAGTGACGCACTTTGTTTTGGTATCTGTGGATTTACTTCCGTCTACCTGTTTGTTGAGCCTCGAGGGATCTTCCCATCGGTTTTCTCCGAGAAGGAAAACGCGATGTTGAGAAACCTCAGGTTCTCTGTCACTTTGATCTTTTATAACTGACTTCTGCTTCTCAGAGACTTGTCTCACTGAAGTAGATACCGCTCCATTACCAGCTTCCTTGATCAAGAGAGATGAAAAAGAACTGTTCAGCAGAAAGAATAGCTCAAACAAGATTATGTAGCATTTTCCCCTTTTGTCAATTGTTTCTAAGACTCTCATTAGACACTTGAAGATTCGTAACAAAGCTCGCTAGCAACAGAATTATCATCTAAAGGACAGAGCTAAGAAGGTAAGAAGATAGCAATTGACACTCTTGTGAGGTCAAAGCACACAATCCAAGGAACATACCGGAGCATAGAGACTAGAGAGACCACATAGCTAAAAGTATTTGGCATATACAAAGTCTCCACATCAAGTTGTAGTGGTTCCAGTTTTTACCTCTTTCTTCATTGTACTTGCTTCGTCCTTATCTTTCTCTATATGTTCATCCGTTATTTGATCCATGAACAACCTCTGAAGGAGCTCTTCTGTCATTATCCCATCCTCACGGACGCCAAGTGATGCCTTTTTAAAAGCAAAACCAAAATCCCCTCAGCAACACAAAAACCGCATCACCACACGAGAAATCAAAGGTGAGATATATCTACAAAGACATACTTGCCAAGTCTTCACAGCACTTGCTGTCCCACTTGAGAAGCTGGAAAACTCCATGTCCTCTTCCCCCGAATAGAATCCTAAGTTTAGCAGAGCTTCCTATCACATGGAGAAAAGAAAAACCACAAAAGAAAATCATCAAAAGGGTTTCAATCTCCAAACACTTTCAACTGAAAGAAATCTCACAATTGTTTCGATTTTGAATCATTCATTAGCCTAATCTTGCGAAGGATGATGAAACATGAAACATGAAACAATATCAAATCATCAGACTAATCTTTGAATTGAACATTCATCTTCTATAAGTGAATCAATTTCAGCTTTTTTGCCAGTGATGATAGAACCAATACTAACGCAACTAGATTAATTTCGGATTTACTCGCCTTTGTTCTAAAACTGACAGAAGAATTTTTTTTTTTTTTTTGCTAGCAGACCTGCATCGCTTGAACTTCTTCGCCTTCGCTTCCCACCTTCAATGTCCTCCTCTTCTTCTTCATCACCGGCTCAGAAACCCTAACCTTCTCCTCAACAATCACCCGCTTCACTTCCTCCTCTTCTTCCTCTTCCTCCTCCTCCTCCTCGTGTTCTCTCGTATTCTCCAATACCATCGGCGTAACACTCGACCCGCTCTCCGAAATCCGATTCTTCTCCTTCAGAACCTGAAGCAAAGCAGCGATGCTCGAGATCGTATCGGGAACTGAA
>JAHZTW010000002.1:16396385-16406401 GCA_020283515.1 Alliaria petiolata
GGAAGAAAGAAGAAATAAAACCCTGATGGAGGTTACAAGAAGGGTGATCGTTAGTAGATATGTTGTCTTTGATGAAAAAAAACGTATGGGACTGGACGTCTACAACGAGAGAAACCGACGGAGAACCAGAGAGTTACTATGAAGGTACAAGCTCAAAAGAATGGATTGACGCGATGGAAAGTGAGCTAGACTCTATCATAAGAAACAAGAATTGGGAGCATGTAGGCACGGAACAGAATGCGGACATCCTCACTAGACCGTTAGCAAGGATCAAGTTCAAAGAAATGAGGAGTTTTATTGGAGTGCAAGCAATCGAGCTTCTCAAATTTCAAGTTGGAATTAAGGGGGAGAATGTTGGATAATTTCTAACTTGAAAAAGGAAATTATCTCTTAAGGAGTAGCTTAAGAAGATAGGAATTAGAACTTAATAGGAAAAAGAAGTTTTCTATTTTGTAATCAAGGAAAAGGAAAGAGTAGTTTCCATTCTCTATTGTCTTTAGAAAAAGGAAAGAGTAGTTTCATATTTCTATTAGGATTAAGGGGTAGCTTAGTTCTATAAATATAGAGCCTATGGAGAGATGTTCCATAAGACTCAAGAGAGAGATTTAGTTTTGAGAAAGTTTCTAAATCAATAAAGAAGAGTTGTTCTTTATACTTTCTTGTTTCTAAAGTCTATACGACTTGACTCTTGATCATGTCAAGTTGCAGAGGTCTGTCCAAGAACGACGAGCCTAAAGTGAGCAATTACCGCTGATTCTACATAAATAATCCATTTGAAGACCCCAATTGCTCATCCCGTTCCTAGTTGTGGAACGGCTCAGAACAAAAGGCTATTGTTTTTTTGGAGGATAGATCTTATAGATCAAGTACCAAGTACTTCCTGGCTGTGAGGATTCTCATTTTGATGGTTCAATATGTCAATTTTGTTTTGAGTATGGTACTATATATTTAGAGTCGATCAATTGGATGCAAATCACAAGCATATATAAAACACTAAGAGCCGGTCCTGCTTGGATATCCAACTAGTTTCAATGTGGCTATGGATCACAAATATGCCGATCTAGAGAAAACGACGGTTCACATATACCAAAAAAAAATGGTAATCCCTGTTCACAAGTTCATAATTTTACAACGGATAACACTATCCGAATCCACAACCACGCTGGAGAATTTTTTATAATCTTGCATTCATTAATCTGCAAAAATTGTATATTCTGAAAATTGAACACCGTACCTCCTGTTGTATAAGCCTTAATAAACTATTTGTCAACTACTATACTAAAAGAGCTTCTACACAGATATTCCTTAAATGTCATTTTTTCTTCATTTTTTATTTTGTGAAGAAAACATGGACTCTTCTTGGTCGTAGGAAAAAACATGGACTCTTGACTTATATGTACAAATCTGAGAGCTAATTACTTTTCTCCTAAAATAGTGACATTTGTACGTCTCAAGAATTGTCTTGCACGCTCCATCTCATGAGAATTGACTCATGACCTTTTAAAAGCATATATTTTTACAATGATTTAAGTATAAATAAAAAGTTCAAAACCTACTATAAGAACACCTCCTGACTCTTAAAAAGTTCTTAACAAATAAAAAATTGAAAAAAATTGAAAAGGAAGAAAGAAAAACTAGAATCGGATCTGAAACCAGTGACTTTACAAGCGTCTCTTATCTATCTCTTACACATATCAAATAATTACCGGTTCTTTTCTTATATAATTTTAATTTTAATTAAATAAATAACTTATATTAATATTATATATGATAAAGCCTAGGTGGAAAGATTTTGGCGTTGGAGGTGGTCTAAGTCTACAAATACATATATTACTATTATCTAACGGGTTTGAATTGAACAACGTTGAAGCATTTCGATTAATTAGTTTAATCTCCATCGACTCATTTGTCGAACACTTGATTAATCATCAGCATAATATGCCTCAAAAACAAATTATTATAACTTTATAGTTTCCAATCGAGTTAGGGAGAACTAGTTTTTTAATTCATTAAATTTATATTTATTGTGATAATGGACGTTGCTATTGATGACAAATGAAAAAGAAAAAGATACGGGATCTTGGTACGAAAATGATATTTAAGTAAATTAACGACATAATGAAACTTTTAATTTTAACTTTACTGGTTTCGCTAGAGACTATCATGATATATAGAATCCATATCTTTGTTTAGAAATCAGAATGCAAATATAATTATATATTTTTTTGGGTCTAAATGCTAAGAAATGCATATATAATATTACGCAGTCCACACATGCAGAGCTTTTGAGCGCCAGCGAAGGAGAAAAAGACAAAATTAACTTGTTCGTTTCTATAAAAGACAAAATTAACTTGTTCTTTTATATAGTCTGAACTCTGAAGAGGTTGGGCTAAGTAAGTTTTTGGTTAGTCAATATATATACACAGAGTTATATTTCTATATATTCATGTGTATATATAGGAGTACCCCTATATATGTAGACACGTATGTGGTGTATAAATAATAGAGTTCTTGTGACGAACACAATATATCAGGTCCACCACGAAAACACACATATCTTAGAAACATGAGAGAGGATAATAGCGGTTTGAAAACGCGCGTTCTGGTGGTTGGCGGGACGGGGTCGTTAGGGAGGAGGATCGTAACGGCGTGTTTGGCTGAGGGACACGAGACTTACGTCCTGCAGCGGCCAGAGATCGGAGTGGACATCGAGAAGGTGCAGCTCCTTCACTCTTTCAAAAGACTCGGCGCACGTCTAGTCGAAGCCTCATTCTCCGACCACCAGAGCCTTGTCTCCGCCGTGAAACAAGTCGACGTCGTTGTCTCCGCCATGTCCGGTGTTCATTTCCGCAGCCACAACATTCTTGTTCAGCTCAAGCTCGTCGAAGCCATCAAAGAGGCCGGTAACATCAAGGTACCCGCACATATATATCATTATATCAATTTGATGAAATATACTTTAGGGATAATTATGCAGATTACTAAAAGTTGGCTCAAAACTGTCAAAAACATGGGTGACTAAACCGTAACTAAAATAGTCTTTTTTCGTAGTTGATTATTCTAAATAGCATGTACTATGTATAAATTGCATGTCAACTTAAAAAATAGCGTGTTAGAAAAAAAAGAAAATAGCATGTTACTGAAAAACATATCATAAAGATTTGGAAAAAAGAACACATAAATTTCCACCCAGTTTAAAACCTTTTGTAAATAAAAATTTGTTCATGGTCATTTTTGCCAAATTTAACCGAAAGTTTAGTCATCTACTGCATATTCTCTATCGGTGATCGATATTTCAATAGATAGTAGAGTTTGAATCATGTACCCGTCTCTTTAGTTGTTACCCTTTGGAACGGTTAACATCAGATTTTAAAGCAATATAAAATACCGGATACTATAGGTTGGTAGTCCAAAAACGTTGCTTTTAATTTACGTAGCTTTGACAAATATATTAACGCACCAAATTTGTTTATCAAAGAAATGTTAGCTTAGTGGTAGTGCAAGAAGGTTACTTCTTTTGTGTCATAAATTCAAATCTTCTTTAGAACAGAGAGTTATCTAAACGATGATTTCGAATTCTGGAAGAGTTTATTATGAACCGAGGGCCCATAACTCTTATAATTTTTAGGGAAAAAAAAATATATATAAACCAACATAAATTAATAGTATCCGTTTAAGAAATATATTAATTTTAGGTGAATGCATCTGTCTGCCTGACAGGCTGACCTATTCAACATAAATAATAGTAACAGTTTAAGAAATTATTAGTTAGGTGTATGAATTTGTCTGCATTACATGTGCATCTTTAGAAAAATGGCTTATACATCTGCTCATTTTGTTAACGGTCGCAAATTGAATTAACTTACATTAAAAATTTAATCATTTTCTTAGAAAACTAAGAAAAATATAAGATCCGTTCATAGCTTTGGAATATAAGTTTATAACACGGATCGGAGTTGCGCTTTTTGCTTACAAATACAATATATAGTTTAATAATAAGCTTAGACACATTATTGTTCAAATATCATGCATGTAAACGTTTTCTTTAAGTAACTAAAATTCAGATGTTAAAACGAAACAAAGTTTTACCACATTTTTGGACTTCTAAATACATTTTTGACATCTTTTGAGATATATTTGTGTGGGTAGCACCTTTTTTTGTGGACAAACTGTGAATGCACTTTTATAGTTGTGTATGTACGTATGAAATTTGGTAATATATGGGTGTGTATATATAATATGGCTCATAAATATGTGGTTGTGTGTACGTATACTAAAACTTAATAAATATTTTTCAACGAACTATTTATATATAAAGTGTTAACAAGTTCAAACATTTTCAGCGTTTTTTACCATCAGAATTTGGAATGGATCCACCACGTATGGGACATGCGATTCCACCAGGAAGAGAAACGTTCGATCAAAAAATGGAAGTAAGAAATGCAATTGAGGCCGCCGGAATCCCCCACACATACCTCCTCGGCGCTTGTTTTGCCGCATACTTTGCAGGGAACTTATCTCAAATGGGAACTTTGATCCCTCCAAAGAAAAAGATCAATATTTATGGAGACGGAAATGTAAAAGGTAAAACTCTAATGGAAGACTCTTTTCAACTTTGTTTTTTTCCATTACATTTCATAATTATGATTTACCCACTTACATTCTTTATAAAATCTTTTTAATCTATTTTGTTGTTCCTATTCTTTTATGACAGTGGTATTCGTAGATGAAGACGATCTCGCAAAATATACCGCAAAGACGCTTAACGATCCCCGGACGATGAATAAAACCGTGTATGTTAGACCTGCCGATAACATTCTCACACAAATGGAACTGGTTAAGATATGGGAGAAACTAACCGGAAAAGAATTGGAGAAGACCAGTATTTCTGCAAACGACTTTCTTGCTGACATTGAAGGTAAGTCTCGATCATTCATATATAGCAACAAAACAAAAACGTTTTAGATTAGATATTTTTCTTCGCCTCTCATAAAATATAGAGCATTGGATTAATTCAAATTAAGGTATATCCGGGTTTAATTTAAAACTTAAATGTAAAAGTTGGTCAAATTTTGACCCATTTTTTTCCGACAAACAATTTCACTAGTTTTAGATGCAAATTAGAAAGTCAGTATACAGAAAATTTGGAATACAAGTTATTACATAAAAACATATATGTATGTGTGTCATATTTTGAGTACGATACAATAAAAAGTGAATTTAACAATGTTTTTCGTAGTAAAACCTTACTCGCTAACAGATTAGTAAATATGTTATTTTACTTCTCCGTATACAATCTTACTTTAATGTGATATTATGTGATTGAATACAATCTTACTATAATGTGAATTATGTGATTGGATGGCATCTATTGGTTGAACCTCTAATACATTACGTGATTAAACATGATGCTTCCAACATAAGAAATGACCCATTTATCTCTTAAATTAAAAGAAATGATAAACCCTATTAAAAAATTGAGAAATGAGCTGAATTCAGGTAAATTATTTATTTGTTATAAACTAATGTGAAAATATTTAATTATATATGTGCAGATGAGGATAAGGGCATACCACACCAAGCGGGATTAGGACACTTCTATCACATATTCTACGAAGGTTGTCTCACGGATCATGAAGTTGGAGACGATGAAGAAGCTTCGACACTTTACCCTGATGTGAAGTACACTCGTATGGATGAATATTTGAAAATATTCGTCTAGTTTGGTCGACTCAAAATACATACAAATAAAACACATCATCATTACTAAGTTTTCTTTCTTATTTTTTATGTTTTTTTTTCTGTGTTAATTTAAAATTTTAAGATGTAATAATAATTCTGCAAATGACTTTCTTGCCGACACTGAACGTATTTGTTTTGTTAACAACTTCAAGTTTTTTTTTTTTTCTTGATAATTAAGTTGAAGAAATTTTTAGGTGAAAACAATTTTATCTAACTTGTGTTATTGTCTCCGAGCCGGCAAAAACAATAATCACTAGACAAACAATCAAATCAGGAAAGTCTCTTAATCCAGTGGTTAACCGAAGGTTTAATACACTAGGAAGTCTGGAGATCTTTGTAGAACATATAGCTTATCCATTGATTATCTTTTTGCAATAAAAATAATATGTTCAGAAGACAAAAAAAAAAAAAAAAAACACAATCAAACCATGATCAATGACGACAAGTGCACTCAATCAAAAATTAAAACAAAAAGAGGTAATTTGGATCTCAAAAATCAATCAAAAATAAAAACAAAAAGAGGTAATTTGGATTACCTCAAATCGCTATCCGAGCAATTTACCATGTGCTCTGTTGGATAGACAGAGGAGATTTTTATTTCCCCTCCGTTGTTTTCGCATGTTCCAACGAAAGCCATCAGAGTCTTTCGAGAGAGCATACCTTCTGAGTATCAATCAATATGCTCTAACGAAAGACAGCAGAGTCTTTCAGGAGAACATACACTACTCTTTAACCGGATACCAATAAGACTCGAACCCTGGTGCGACTCAATTTTCATGAGTCACACAACCACTCTGCCTTGGTTCGAATTGGTGTCCGTATATTAATTTAGTTTCTACTTTAAGTTTAATTTCCAGTTTTATACAGAAATAAAATAAAAAAAGAGAGATAAAAAATTATCTTCCCGCGTACTTGTACTTATGCGAAGCGAGTGGTAAATAATTATTCGCGAGTTTTATATTATCCTCTAATTTCTTTCTTCTCATGGCTTCTTCTTCTCTACCTCTCTCTCTCCCATTTCCTCTCCGATCCCGTAGAAGCACTCGAGCTCTACCTTTCAGATGTTCCCCTCTCTTTCTCTCCCTTCCTACTTCCTTCGTTTGCCTCTCCACTCAAAATCCCTCCGGCTACGACCGCGAGGAGGTACGGTGGCTCCGGGAAGAGCAGAGGTGGATTCGCGAGGAGCAAAGATGGATTCGGGAGGAGCAGAGGTGGATACGCGAGCGCGAAGCTCTTCTACGGGAGATTTCGGATCTCCAGCTCCGGATCCAAACCCTAGAGTCTCGAAATNCTGCTTTGTCTTAAATCTGAATCGTCCTTTTGCGTAATTAATAACCGTTTCCTTCTTCACCCACTCATGTTCTTCTTCCTCTCTCTCTCTCTCACACCTGTGAACGCAGACCAACACACAAACAGAACATAAACAGCAAAATTGGAACCTGTCTCTTATACACATCTAGATGTGTAAAAGAGACAGGGTTCTGCTTTTCTTGGAACGTGACCTCATTTTCCTAAGAAACAGATAAAGTTTTAGGCTAAAACTTTTAGCCATAGATATGAAACAAAATGTCAAAAAAGATTTTAAGAAAAATATTAATCTTTTTCACCCTTAGCTCAAGTGATAAGTCAGCCATATATGATTTCCCATTGTTCTTCTTTGAGATTTGTTCGACGAGGTTGAGAAGATCATGGACTTGCTTTTCTTTCTTGCTTTCAGGGATATTACGGCTATTGTCAAACAACAACTTACGGTCATCACATTCCTTGAGAATTTCCTATAAAGAAGCAATTTTGGAAGTTATAAAGATGTCATCATGTAAGAGATAATGCTGCATTAACCGTTTCTTGGACGATAATAAACCGACCTGAAACTCAAGACAATCCTCCAAATAGTCATCAAGAGTGTCTCCATCATCAAGTGCATCCCCATGGGTGAAACCCACGATTATATGGTCAACAATTTGACTTCCAAAAAGGATCTTTAACGTGTGAAGAGTTGATTGTTCCTCTTCTGTTAATCTATTCTTCACAGAGAAAACCAGAAGCACTGCATCGATTCCATCTCTAGCCAGACATAAGCATCTGATGATTTCTCTGCTAGTAAATTCTGTAGTCGAGGAAGCACTAAACAGTCTTGAAACCATACACTAACTTATATAAATGTATGTTTTGAGAAAATGTTTGGGTTTAATATAGAAAGTGTTAAAAACTCACCAGGAGTATCGATAACATTGACGGTCAGGCCATTTTGTAGCTCGGAATTATGTAGCTTACACTCTTTGGTGATGAAGTTTCCTCTTGCTTTTGACAAGAACTTAGTTTCTCCTAGGATGCTATTCCCCCTGTCTCTTATACACATCTAGATGTGTATAAGAGACAGGAACTCGACAACCTGGAAAATCAGGTTTGTTACATTATGGGTTCTCTCGTTTCTCGGATGATAGAATTGCTGGATTATGAACATTATGCCCCTATTGATATTTCTTCCAAGTACCATTTACTTTGTTGTCTGTATTGAATGGAGTCTTAAACTTTTTATTTCTTTGTTTAAAGCTCATTGTTGAAGATATGCCTGACGTCCCTACACCGTCGCCCGTGCCTGAAGAACCCGAGATATTGGATCTCCCTGATGTGCCAACAAAAACACCCGTCGCTCCCAATGCAGAAATCGCTTCAACAAAGAGAAAAGGTTTTTGTTTTGTTCTTTTTCTCATTTTGTGATACTTGTATAAGTAACAATTGCTTCATACAAAGAACCTTAGACTCAGACATGCCTTTGTTGTTGCAGTTCTTGAAGAACCTTTGGAAGCTTGATTCAGAAGAGAAGAGAAGAATCTGATGGAACTATATATCCCCATGGATTTCTATCATTCTTTGGACACTTTTTTTCTTTTAGGCTCTTGAAGCTCCTTGTGTATTCTATTCTTAGTTATACTCTCACTCTTGCAGCTTGTAAAGAACGAAGTTCTTGGAATCTCCTCTGTGTGACAGAAAACAAAACAAAAGAATGGTTCATCTTATGGATGATTTGGCTGTTTCTAAAACCGATTCAGACTCTTTGACCTCAAATAGACATTATTTTAAACCAGACCGTGTTAAACTGATTGATAATATAATACTCGGTTTTAACTTAAATCATTGTTAAATTACCTCTTACACAAAAATAACCCAAAAACCAAAATAACCGATACGGAAACGAGTATAATTAAACAACCACACTGCACCTATCGATCTGGGTTTTGCAAGCGCTTTATAGGGTTTAAGCGATATTGGCTCTCTGAGCTTCATTTGGAATTCTTCATCGTTCTTAGACGACTTTGTCAACTCCAGGTACCTGTTTAGTTCTTGTTATTCTTCGCAGAAATGAACCTCTTTTTGAAGAATATCAGGAAGAGAAAGGAATCTCTTTTTTTCTTTCTTTTTCTTTTTTCTCTCTGTGATTTCTCTCTGCCTGGCCTGTAGCCATAGATCTCCTAGATGCATAGAAAATGTTTGTGCAAATGCCTCTGAGATGGTTGATTTAAGTTTCTATTGCGTTTAATTTCATAGATCTCGCCCCCAATTTGGTTCCGAGGGTTTTGTGCAAAGTTTATCGACTTCTTCCCTCTTTCGGTTGTAAATTCCTCAAAATCCTAAGAAATTGTGGATCCCAAGCGAAAAATTCCCGGAGTTGGTGCGGTGCCTTTTGTTTTTAGGTTTCGGATGTAAAAATGGATATGAACACATTCATGAAATTTTGAATCTTTTAGACTGCCTTTTTTTTTCACGTCACAAACTCAATATACATCCTAAAATTTGAAGCACTTGGTTGTATAAGCTGTGAGATTTTTTAACACCCAAGTATCAATTTCAAGTGAGGATCCTATAACATGAACTGTTCTAGTTTTGATGATTCAGTTTGTAGTTAAGGAATGAGCTTAGCCTTTATATTTTCCTTCGTTCAATGTATACTCTACACTCTTCTGCATGATCTAAGCTCGTATTCTTTGCGCTTTGTTTTGTTTCAGATTTAGTCAGAAGCTGATTTGTGATTTGAGATGGCGACAGAGCAGAGCGGATTAGAAGATCAGGAGAGCCAAGCAAACCAAGTGGCTCCTGGTTTTGTAGGAGCAATTGAAGAACAATACAAGAAACTCAGAGATCACGCCGAAGCTTATCCATATGTTTGGGGTTCTTATACTGTTGTCTACGGCGGTCTTTTCCTTTGGACAGCTTATAGATGGAGGAAGCTGAGGAGAACCGAGGATCGTGTTCGTGGTCTTCAGACAAAACTT
>JAHZTW010000002.1:16409992-16675527 GCA_020283515.1 Alliaria petiolata
GTCCGAATGACTTGATTCCAACGGCGCTAGAAAGCTCACTGGATCCTCTACAATTCTTAAGAAGGCTTCGGAGTCTGAATCTCAGTGCAAGGCCTTCTTTCGGACACATACATTTTCCGCCTCCAAAT
This sequence comes from Alliaria petiolata, assembly GCA_020283515.1. Taxonomy (NCBI): domain Eukaryota; kingdom Viridiplantae; phylum Streptophyta; class Magnoliopsida; order Brassicales; family Brassicaceae; genus Alliaria; species Alliaria petiolata. Next base: position 16,410,121 of record JAHZTW010000002.1, read on the forward strand.
GCTCGATATGCTTCTAAAAGACTTTTGCTTCTCATTTGGCTGCTTTTCTTCCTCCTCTTGATCATTCATGAGACTCCATATGGTCCTCCAAGCCTCCAAAATACCTAATAAGGACTCAATATGTACAAATATGCAACAACCTAAGCTAACACTCACTAAACTCTAATATGTATGCAAATGGGACTAAAAGTGGCTAAATGAATGCAAAAGTACATTCAAAACTATCTAATATGGATGCTAAAATATGCTAAATTATGAGTCTATCATCACATTCACTCATAAATTTAGAGTCATATACCTCTATAAATAGTATTATGGATTTTTATTTTCAATCACAACACTTAATCATCCCACAAATTTTATACTCATCAACATTGTTTTCTTAGGTTATTTAACAAAAATGCCACTTCGTACTTACGGATATAGTCATGAAGAAGATAAATTTATATGCCAAGTTTATATGGAAATTTCCCAAGATCCAATCACAGGTATGTATCAAACATCCGATCAATTTTGGTCTCGTGTGGTAGAAGCATACGAGAATGGGAAAGAAGCAACTTGGAGTGAACGTTCAAAAAGATTAATCCAAGCTAGAGTCCAAGCTATTGAAAAAGCAACAAAGAAATTTCATGCATGCATCAAACAATGTGAAAATAGACGTCCAAGCGGTGCTTCAAGTGATGATATTGTGAGTATCAATATCTGATTTTTTTTTTTTACCCTTGTCATTATATCTTTTTTAATAATTAATTTTGTTGGTTTAAAATGATATGCAGTTCAATTAGCGAAAGTAATGCTAATGGAAGATCCAAAATATAAATCAGGCTGGAAATTTGATCATGTGTGGAATATTATCAAGAATTTCGAGAAGTTTAAAGATGATGACACCCCTACTAGAAAAGTGAGAAATCCATGTGGTTTTGCATATACATCTTCAGAGTCAGAAAATACTACTCCTGATTCTGTTACACAAGCATCTCCAGGTTTGTCTTTATTTTCTCTAAACTTAGATGACGATGAAGACATTATTGGCGGATTTTCATCTCAACGACCAATTGGGATGAAAAAATCCAAATTGAAAAGAAAAACTGATGATCAAACATCATTGGTAATCAACACTTTAGAAGAAGGAAACAGACAACTTCTAGAGCAACTAAAGAAGACAAGTGCACAAAGACAACACCATTTGGATATTCAAAAAAGAATTATGTCTTGAAAGAACTCAAGGAAGAAAATAAAATTTTATTTTAGGATTTGAATTCCATACAAGATTCGAAAATCCGTGCATATGTTGAGGCGGAACAAACACGAATTTTACAAAAAAGAGTTGAACAACAACAAGATCAACAAGCTTCTCCTGCATCTTCATTTGGGCAATTTTTTAATGAGCTTGGTGGATCTGGAAAAGGATTACCAAATTATTAAAAATGATCATATGTTGTATTATTTTAAATAAAATTTAAGTTGTTTTTTATGCTATGTTAAATGTGTATGTGTGTGTGTTTTTTTTTTTTAAAAAATACATTAGTTCCTAGGTATTTTGTTTTTATTGATGTTATTGTATTTTCTTTTTATTAATATTATTTTTGTCTTTTTTAATTTTTGTAAAAAAATATTATTTAACTATTTATAATTTATAATTTTGTTTAAGTAATAAATACAACCCTAAAAAATTATTGAAAAGTTAAATATAAATGATTAACTTTCTTTAGGTATAAAATAATAACATATGAAAGTTTAGGTGTCAAAATTTGTAAATAAATAAAGTTGAACAGAAAAATAAGTTTGTGAATAGTGTTCCCTCAAATTTGAGGGGATACTGTTCATAAACTTATTTTCCCCTCAAAATGAAGTATCATTGGAGAAGATTTTCCCTCATTTTTTGATGTTTTCCCTCAAAATGAGGGACCATTGGAGATGGTCTTATAGCAACTTGAAAATTTAATTTTATATTTGAAGATATTTTTTTACCATTTACGGTATTTATCAAATTTTTACGTTTTCACGTTTTTGAAAGAGATTCCGTTATATACAACTAACATATTAAAAATATAACTATAAAAAATGTGATTAAACTAACAAAAATAGATTTTCAGTGTTTTATAATTTTTGATGAAATTTTTATTTAGTTAAATTTGTTCCGCTAACAGTTTTTCAATAATTTTATTATTATGCTATTCATCTGACATACTAATCAATCATACATAATATGTATGGGGGTGATTGGCTTTCAACTGTAAAGACTTTAAAGGCTTTAAATAGATTTTACAGTTTTAAAAGTCTAATCACACTGTTTATACTTTAATAATTTTAAAAGCCATCACACTCTCTAATTATTTTTCTTCATTGTTTTCACCTTTTTTCTAAAGTCACATTTTAAGGACTTTTAATACTCTCGAGTTTCTCTCTCTTCTTATAAACTAATTATTTTTTTCATTTTCTTACTCATATAGATAAAAATTAATATCTAGAATTATTATTAATTGATTATAAATTTATTTTTTGTTAATTAACAATTATATTCTTTTCTTATTCTTTTGATATCCATTTTACTATATATTTGATTACTTTTTTGATTTATTTGTTTTTAAAATATGCAAAAAAACTTAATAAAAATAGAAAATTTATTTACTTTGCATATTTATATTTATAACCAAAAAAAATTTATATAATTTTTATTTTAGACAAAAAATATTTTTGATAAAAAAGTCTACAATATTTAAAAAATAAGTCATGGTTTATATAATTTTTATTACCAATCAGACTTAAATTTATATAATTTTTATTTTAGACAAAAAATATTTTTGATAAAAAAGTCTACAATATTTAAAAAATAAGTCACGGTTTGTATAATTTTTATTACCAATCAGACTTTCAAAAATATATAAAGTAACAGTCATAGTTTTTACAGCCAAAATTTTTAGAGCCACAAGTTTACAATCACAGCCTACAGTCACAGTTCTTACCAATCGGCCCGAGATCTATCAAAATTAAATTAATTGGATAAATTCTTTTGGTTTAATCATCATAGCAATTGATGGTGGCATGCTAAAATAGACTTCAAAATTGGGTCCACACTTAAAGATGAAGGCAGTAGATGATTCATTCTTGCTACACCATCATGTAACCAACTATAACATCACACATGCTTTGCCACCTCACCCCACCCATACCACCCTTACTCTATTGTTTTTAAACCCAGTTTTGATTCAACATATCCGATTCGTTTCACCGAAATTGAAAAACAAAATTGGTTGAGATTTAATCATTTGTGTGATCACAAATGTTAAAAGAAACTATTATAGCCATTTATAATTGAAATTCTGTTTATATAATGATCAAAACCAAATTNTTTATGAAGATTGTGGAGGCTAAATCGGAATGGAAAGTCTTTGTAGAGTCTGATCTTTAAGTCGCTTTAGGTGGCATGGACTTGAATCGGTTGCAACATCTTGGTACAGCAAGTCAGATGACATCAATTCGGTTCCTAGCTCATAATCTTATGTTTGCAGCTTCCACATTGTCGCCAAATCCATAGAATAACCTGAAATGATGCATATATACAAAAGAAAATGCAAATGCTAATGCAAATGTTCTAAACCCTATAAATGATCAAATACTATGATTATACTTATCTATAAATGAAATATGGATGAAAACTTATTCTAAATGCATGATAAATATGCGAAATATATGAGTATATCAGTTGTCGCAGGCGTCGAGAATTTCCTAGAACCACAAACAAATCAATTGATATTTAAGTTGCAAGAGTAGGTGAAAAATCTTCGGCTTCGGGGTTTCAAAACAAAAGAAGAAAGTATAGTGACCTTTAAATCAGGGCAGCCCTCCAGATAGTCTTTCATTGTCATATTGTTATCAACAAGCAAATCCTCGTTGGTGAAAACAACGATCATGTAGTCCATAATGTCACTTCCGAAAAGGATCTTTAACACAAAAATGGCGGATTTCTCCTCTTCTGTTAGCCTGTTCCTCAAGGAAAAAACCATAAGCAAAGCATGGATCCCTTCTTTGGCAAGTTGAAAGCATTTCAAGATCTCTCGGATGGTAGATTCGTTTGAGGGGAACAAACTAAAAAGACCTGCAGAACGAATCATGATCAACAAATTTAGCATTGCAGTATTGTTAACTATATGAAAAAAATTTCATATGAGCAAACACACGCACACACAAGCATACCAGGAGTATCAATAACTTTGACGATCTGTCCGTTTGGTACCTTAGCTACCCGTAGCTCACATTCTTTGGTAACAGCTGCTGCCCGAACTTTCGACTCGAATGCCCCTCTTCCGACGATGCTATTCCCAGTCGCACTTTTCCCATTGCCCGAACAGACAACAAGGACTAGGGTTTTCGCAGTTTTGTAATTATCACTAGCATAAACAGAAAATCCTATTCGATTGTAACCTGTTAAGATCATAAAGCTAACGGAATGAGTATGGAAACGAAACGAACAGAGCAGTAAAGCAAACAGCTTTCTAAAAGAGAGTATAGATTTACATATGCATGCTTTTCACAAGCTTTCTACTTTCAGTTTCTTTTTGTTTTTCTTAGGCTTCTAAATATCATTTCTATATGTACATTTTCTCTGTTTCTCTGCTCTACAGAAGTAAAGAACATAAATATATCATATTCTATTCTTTTTGATTATTCAAAGAATTTAAAGAAACAAAGATATGCACACCTGGTTCATCCTCCACTAGTCCTTCAAGGTTTTGAAATCTGAACATTTTCTGCTGAGCAAGTGAATCTAAACAGATATATTAGTGAGAGCTGTTAAGCTTCCTCGTTGTTTCTCAAGAATAAGTATTAAAGGGTACAAAAAGGAAAAAATATCAACAGTCTCCTTACGCTTTTAATTGAGGAATGCTGCTAATTCCAATGACAGTTTTTGGTCTCGAGAAGGTACAGTGGACAGCTTCATATACCACTGGAAACGACTTTATAGTTCCAATAAACGCTTAACATTTCCAATTTGTTACCTCTCAAATTCTAATTCCAAAACCAGAGAAGCATAGTATGATCACTTTAAACTGTTGGACCCAAATTTCAAAGGCTATTGGGCTTTAGAAATTTGAAAAGAGTGAAAAGAATTGGGCCTTACGTTTGGGCCAGTGATTTGCTGATTTGCCAAAACACAAGAAAAAGTTTGTGTGGCCAAACGTTCCATGTGCATTATTCGAAAGTTGGAAATAATGAATTCCATAATTCGAAAGTTGGAAATAATGAATTCCACTTTGTCGGCCAATCTTGTCTTTGTAACGTGGTGAGGCTAAGAGTGAAAGCTCGCATCTCACGCCTATATAAGAATGAGAGCTCTCTCATTCCAAAGATACAAAAAACACAACACACTCTCAAGTCTCAGACATCAAACACATTTCTTTCACTTCAAGCAACGATCCTCCTCTTAGTTTTAAGTGAGTCTCGTGAACGTCTTCTCGTTTTTCAGTTATTAAGTCTCGAGAGTTTAACGTAGCGTTTCATAGAGTTCGTAGATTTCGTTTTCGAGTGTTGCGAAACGGTCTCGTCGTATCGGTTGTATCTTGGGATTCAAAAATCGTGTTTATCCGTCTCACTACGGGCGGTTTATTGAGTTACGGAAAGAGTCTTTTCTCGCCTCCGATATTCGGATTTCTTCTCAAAGATCCGTTTTCCGTTTTCTCGTCTTTTTCCTTTTTCTTACCTGTTTTTCTAATCGATTTTATTACTCGCAAATCTTATTCGGTTTTTGCGGTTCCTACAATCGTAACTCAATAAATCTGTTCTTACTTTTTCGCTAAAAACGGATTAAGTTTCTGCGATTTCTCTAAAATCGGTTAAAAAAAAAAAAAATCGGTTTTGCGAACGCTTATTTAGCGATTCCGCGAAACATTTTTTTTTTAAGTAAAAAAATAATATATATATATATAAAAAAAAAATAAAAAATAAAAAATAAAAAAGATATCCGTTTCTACGAACGCTTCTAAGCGAGTTTGTAAAACGCTTTAGCCGATCATAAAGTTTCAGCGAACGCTTCAAAGCGAGTTTGTTAAACATTTATTAGCGATCTAAGATTGCTAACTAGATCTGCTATTGTCGATTTATTCTAGATAAATCTTTTATTGAACTTTGGTTCAGATCGAGTGGTTACTGAACATTTGTTTACTTGTGAACAGATGACTACCGGTACCTCAAACATATTCGATCAAACACCGAATGTGTTTGGACCAGTGGGTGCAAATGATGTCGATGAGCCGACACGCCGAATCCTGTTTGGTGATGGTCTTGCAACGGCTACAACACCCAATATTGTCCACCCCATGATTCCGTCAATCCCTGCTACTGCGAGTCATGGACTCATGCCGGATCATTTTGACGGAAAAGGTTTCAAAACATGGCAACTGAAGATGCATTTCTTCTTGACGAACATGAAGTTCAATAAGTTTCTAAAGGAGGACGCACCTGTTCTTCCGGAAGGAAACACGTGTGCCTACACTCTCGCAAGTGTCCAAGCCTGGATCCATGGGGATTTTGTATGCAGAGGCTGGATCTTAGGCCGCCTCAATGACCAGCTGTACCTTGTTTACAATATGGAAAAATCCTCCAAATCATTATGGATGGCTTTGGAGAAGAAGTACAAATCAGAAGACGCTGGATGTCAGAAATATGCGGTTGCAAAATTTCTTGACTTCAAAATGGTGGATTCCAAACCGATCATGGATCAAGTAGAAGCACTCCAATTGATTTGTCATGACATAGCTGCTGAGGGAATGTCAATTTGTGAGATCTTCACCGTGAATAGCTTCATTGAGAAGTTACCTCCGAGTTGGGTGGATTTCAAGAACTACCTCAAGCACAAACGAAAGGCAATGACTCTCGAAGAAGTCATCACCAGGCTGCAAATGGAAAGCAGAAACCGTCAGGAAAACGGTCTACAATTCCAGGAGCACAACGTCAATGTGGCAACCCACAAGGGAAAGTACAAGGGTGGGGCTGTGAACAAGGCATCTCCTTTCAAACCAAGGTCTTCCACGAACTTCAAAAAGCGCAACAACGCTGAAACGAAGTTCAAAGGGAAATGCCACAAATGTAACAAGATTGGTCACAAAAGTGATGTTTGTCGCAGCAAGCCCAAAGACAACGGGAAAGCTCAAGCCAATTTGACAGAAGAAGACATGTGCGCTGTGGTCTCGGAAGTCAACATGGTGGAAGACAACCCGAAAGAGTGGTGGTACGACACTGGTGCAACAACCCACATTTGCGCTGGACGTGCAATGTTCAGCACCTACCAGAAAAGTACATCGACCGAACAGCTATTCATGGGGAATTCTGCATTCTCTAAGATACATGGTCGTGGAAAGGTCGTGCTGAAGATGACCTCGGGAAAGGAACTCACTCTTCAGAATGTCAAACACGTTCCTGATATGAGAAAGAACCTGATTTCTGGCACTCTGATGAGCAAAGCCGGATTTGCTGCTAATCTTGAGTCAGATAAGCTCGTGCTGAGGAAATTCGGGGTGTTTGTTGGCAGGGGTTATGAGAAGAACGGGCTGATCAAGATGTGTGTCACGACAGTCATCCGCAACAAAGATGCTTCTAGCTCTAAGAATGTTGTTGCTAATAATGTTGCTTCTGTTTCAAATGTTGCTGAATCTGTTTCTAAGATTTCACTCAATGAGAAAAACCCCGTTGCTTACTTGCTTGAGTCATTTAATATTTGGCATGAAAGATTAGGACATGTGAATTACAAATCTATACAAAGATTAATGAACATGAACCTAATCCCGAAATGCAAAACAAGCAAAGAAAAGTGTGAAGTATGCGTACAGGCCAAACTCACAAAAACGCCATCACCTCAAGTTGAAAGAACCACCGAACCTCTAGGTTTAATACATACAGATTTATGTGATTTAAAATATGCACCAACTAGAGGCGGTAAAAGGTATTTTGTAACGTTCATAGATGATCATACAAAATACTGTTACGTATATTTGTTACGTAGCAAAGATGAAACCTTGGAAAAATTCAAGGAATATAAGCGCGAAGTTGAAAATCAACTAAACAAAACTATTAAAATAGTTAGAAGTGATAGAGGAGGTGAATACGATGGACCGTTTAATGCCTTTTGTCAAGAACATGGGATTATCCATCAAACCACTGCCCCTTACTCACCGGAGTCTAACGGAGTTGCGGAAAGAAAAAACCGAACTCTTAAAGAAATGATGAATGCGATGTTGCAGGAATCTGGGTTAGCCCAGGACATGTGGGGGGAAGCATTGCTTACCACAAATTATATCCTCAATAAAATACCACACAAAGTCACGGGAAAAACTCCTTACGAACTTTGGAAAGGTATTCCGCCATCGTATAAATACTTAAAAGTGTGGGGGTGTCTAGCAAAAGTTGCAGTGCCACCTCCGAAAAAGGTCACAATCGGACCAAAAACGGTGGATTGTATTTTCATTGGATATGCACACAACAGTAGTGCTTATCGATTTCTGGTTCATCAATCAGATGTACCGGATATTCACATAAATACAACCATGGAATCAAGAAACGCGTCTTTCTTTGAACACGTTTTTCCATGCAAGGTTAAACAAAACCCAAAACGAACTCGTGAAGAAATAAAAGCAATCACCTCCGTAAACGAGGCAAGTACTTCGGGCACATCGTTTGATGATGCAGAAGACGTCGAAGATGAACCTAGACGTAGCAAAAGGGCTCGTAAGGAAAAATCTTACGGTGACGATTTCTTAATGGTCTTTCTTACAGAGAATGAACCAAGAACTTTCGCTGAAGCCATGTCCACACCAGACGCACCTTCATGGAAGGAAGCCGTTAATAACGAGTTCGACTCTATTATGCAAAATCATACATATGAGATAACAGACCTACCACAAGGGTTTAAACCATTAGGGTGTAAATGGATATTCAAAACAAAGTTGAAAACCGATGGCTCGATAGACAAATACAAGGCTAGGCTTGTAGTGCAAGGATTCCGGCAAAAAGAAGGCTTGGATTTCTTTGACACATATTCTCCGGTAACGAGAATAACCTCTATAAGAACGCTAACAAGCATTGCTGCTTTAAGAGGCCTAGAAATCCATCAAATGGATGTTAAAACTGCTTTTCTTAACGGAGATTTAGAAGAAGAGATTTATATGAAACAACCAGAAGGTTTTGTCGTCCCAGGACAAGAACATAAAGTATGTCGACTTGTGAAGTCGTTATATGGACTTAAACAAGCTCCGAAACAATGGCACGAAAAATTTGACAACGTAATGATGTCAAACGGTTTCAACATCAATGAATGTGATAAGTGCATTTACATAAAGTGTACTCCACAAGGGTACATTTTATTATGTTTGTACGTGGATGACATGCTTATTCTCGGAAGTACAAAAGATCTAATCAATCAAACTAAACAACTGCTAAAAAGCAAGTTTGATATGAAAGATATGGGACTCGCAGATGTAATTCTAGGGATCCAAATCACTAGAAATTCTGACGGAATTATCCTGTCTCAAACTCATTATGCTGAAAAGATACTTGAGAGGTTTAAAAAATACTCAAACGGGACAGCGAAAACTCCAGTAGATTCTCAACTTCACCTTCAAAAGAATTCGGGTGAAGCTGTGTCACAACTGGAATATGCAAGAGTGATCGGAAGTCTGATGTACTTGACAAATTGTACTAGACCCGATCTAGCGCATGCAGTAAATGTACTAAGCCGCTACACAAGCAATCCAGGACATAAACATTGGAAAGCTATAACTAGAGTATTAAATTACATACGTTATACCAAAAATTATGGTCTTCACTACGGTAAAGAACCCGCAGTTTTAGAAGGATACAGTGATGCAAACTGGATTTCCGATTCTAAGAACTCAAAATCCACGAGTGGATATGTCTTTACGCTTGGAGGTGGAGCGGTGTCCTGGAAATCTTCCAAACAAACTTTGTTAGCCAGATCAACCATGGAATCTGAGTTTATAGCGCTAGATAAAGCCGCAGAGGAAGCAGAGTGGCTTCGAAATTTTTTGGAAGACATTCCTATGTGGGAGAAACCAGTGCCAGCATTACGTGTACACTGCGATAGTCAATCGGCTATAGCTCGGGCACTGAATAATCTCTACAATGGTAAATCTCGTCATATTAGGAGACGACATAAAACCATTAGACATTTGATCTCAAGTGGTGTAATCACGATTGATTATATCAAATCGGCTGACAACCTAGCGGATCCATTTACAAAAGGTTTGTCACGAGATCAAGTTGAAAAATCATCAAGAGGAATGGGTTTAAAGCCTATGAATTAAGACGAAGTTTGATGGAAACCCTACCTATGTGACTGGAGATCCCAAGATCTAGGTTCAAAGGGAAAACTAAATCAAACGAAATCTGTAAAAAGTACTGTGAGACTTGTATCTCTACCCAGTTCCCAAGATGATAAACAGTACTATAAACCTGTACGGGATAAGGTTAAGCGTTAGCTTCTAATGATTCCATAACTTTGTAATAGTGGAGTATGACAGGATACTTCTGAATAAGTTATTGGAAGATCACCTAGTGAGTGTGAAATACGGCCGTTTCTAGGAGAATAAAGTGAGGCTATATTCTCCAAGTTCACTCACGAATAACCAAGCAAGTTCAAGGCCAAAATGAACACAATAGAGAACTCAGTTCTACGAGAAATGAAGCTGTATTATAGCTGTTGTCTCGGTTTACATCAAAATCCGGGTGGTTCAAGACATCAAGTTCACCTCCTGGCCAAGTAAACCCGACAGATATAAAAATGAGTAGTTCAAAGCTGAAAAATGCTACTAGCTCAAACACAGTGGATTTTCGTTTAAACTCTCGAAAAGTCCGTCTGTCTAGTAATAGAAGTAAGTAGAGTCAGTAGAGTCGTCATTTGTTTAAAGTAATTTCTTTTCATGTAGGGGATTGTTGGACCCAAATTTCAAAGGCTATTGGGCTTTAAAAATTTGAAAAGAGTGAAAAGAATTGGACCTTACGTTTGGGCCAGTGATTTGCTGATTTGCCAAAACACAAGAAAAAGTTTGTGGGCCCAAACGTTCCATGTGCATTATTCGAAAGTTGGAAATAATGAATTCCATAATTCGAGAGTTGGAAATAATGAATTCCACTTTGTCGGCCAATCTTGTCTTTGTAACGTGGTGAGGCTAAGAGTGAAAGCTCGCATCTCACGCCTATATAAGAATGAGAGCTCTCTCATTCCAAAGACACACAAAAACATAAAACACTCTTACATATCAAACTTCGATCCTCCTCTTCAAACCAAGTTAAGAGAAGTTAGTTTCTCTATTTTTTTAAGTTCTTATTTTCAAGTCTCGAGAGTTTATCGTAGCATTTCTTAGAGTTCGTAGATTCCGTTTTCGAGTGTTGCGAAACGGTCTCGTCGTATCGGTTGTATCTTGGGATTCAAAAATCGTGTTTATCCGTCTCACTACGAGCGATTTATTGAGTTACGGAAAGAGTCTTTTCTCGCCTCCGATATTCGGATTTCTTCTCAAAGATCCGTTTTCCGTTTTCTCGTCTTTTTCCTTTTTCTTACCTGTTTTTCTAATCGATTTTATTACTCGCAAATCTTATTCGGTTTTTGCGGTTCCTACATAAACCAGTTTGATAATCTCATCCAATATAAAAAGAAATATTTGGCTTTGTCAATCATTTTTAGAAAACTCACTAGAAGCAGACACCATAAGAAGAAAAGAGATTACTCATTTCGTCTAGCATGAAAGAGGGAAAACAAAATCCATGTAGTTATAGAATTTTGTCTTCAAATCACAAAACCAGATGTTGACATTAAAAAAAAAACAAAAGAGAGGATAAAATCATTGTTCGGAAAATTGTTAGGCTTAAGTCGGACGCTCGATCCGGGCCTAGCACTGAATCAATTAATCGGAAATTAAGCGAGAATTAATCGGAGATTTTTTTTTGTATTTTTATAATATATATACGATTATATGTTTTATTTGTAAGATTATTGCAATAATATATGTGGTCCAGTGGTTAAAATTAGTTTGTTATAAACACAGGTCGTGAGTTCAAATTTTGGATGATGTTTTTTAATATTCTTTCAATTTTAAAGTAAGGGTAAATTGGTAAATTCCCGAAAGGAAGCTCTAAAGACTATGTCTTTTCCGTGCCCCTCTTATCTATCATCTTTTCCTCCATTATTTTGCAGTTTTTCTCGATCTAATAGTGAAATATATTGATTTAGATTGACATTTTCACATTTTTTGTGCCATTTTTTTGCCAATTTGATAGTGAAATTGTCTGATTAGTGAGAACGATTTTAATAACAGAATTGGTCAAATCGCCACGGTACACATCCGGTGAACGATTAAATCTCCGATTCTACGGCAACTCGGCCAAGTTTTAGAATAAGGGGTAAAAATGAAAGAATTCAAAACTGGCAAAGATCCGAAACTTTGTTGGGAAGCCTTGTCGACTTGTTCATTTTTATTCGAAATAATTACATTCTCATTTTCTGATTACAAGAAAGAACACTTACACAAAACATGGTACTTTCCTTTGTTAAGACAATGACTTTTTTCCTATTTTACCCTTCATGAAACAAGTAACAATCCGGTAAAAACTAAAGTTGTCTCTGTAGGAGCGCCGTTGATTCATCTCTCCCACCAACAACTCGCCGCTGAAGTTATCTGCCGCAGTCACCGATTGCAAACTATTTTGCCATCTCATCAACATGATTTCCCCAAAACGGTTCAACCGTTGATTCATCTCTTTGTAGCCACGATTTATCTCTCCCACCAGAAACTCTGCAGTCTCTTTTTTTTCTCCACGGTTACGTCATCCAACTATAAACAATTCGAAGTCAGAAATGGAGGCCACATATCCAGATAAGTGAGGTAAATAGTTCAATTTTTTTGCGATTTCTAGTTATTTTACTCTTATCTTCTGATTCCATTAACCCGATTCTTGACTTGCGATTGATAATAATTATTGTCAATTTTTAATCTTTTGACAACCACCCTAAGGTCTGCTCAAAATCGGCATGAGACAACAATCATCTTTAATGGTTGTTCGGGTATGATCGATTCCTCAAGGCAATTCTAACGGGTTACTGGTTGCGCAACCACTTGCTCCGACTTAAATCCGATGGAATTGAAGAAGACGAAGTGCGTGGACGAGAGTTCGTGGATTAAGAAGATGTGTTTGCGACGGCGGTTACTGGTGGACGAGATAAAATGAAGACGTGCATATTAGATAGTATGGATGTGCATCGTTGGAAGCTGGTGCGATGGATGGGTCGTGTGAGTCTCTAACTAGAAGAAAGAAATGAAAGTCACATGTTGAGTAGCACGACACATATCGCTACGCCTCCGTATGGATATCACTTTATGGATATTCAATAGTGGATCCACATGAATGCCGCTATATGATACTTCAGGAATACACGCACGCCTATGGATGGATACTCTCAAATTATCAATGTAGTTTCTCCAATATGAACATTGCGTTATGGACGATATTTTGCAGTGACTTAAGAGCTGAGAATTTGTATGCCTTGAGTTTTTTGGGTATTCAATTTGATCACTGAGTTAGGGTTTATCTGTAAGGAGGGAAAGCTAATGGTCTCAAGTGATTCTTGTTCTTAAATAGTTGACTTTCATCAACCACGTGGATAGATAACCTGTGGATGGCCATTTTGGCACAGAACAACAGATTAGTTCATGTGGATGTATTTATGTGGATTGATCGTCGTGGATTTTCTACATGTTCAAGACTTGAAAACGTCTGAAAATCTGCATCAATCACGTGGAAACATTATCTGCGAACTCCACTCGTTGTGGCCCCTCCATTCCAACAACTAACTACAACCGAACAACACCGAAAATAAGCGACATATATCCCATCCCGAGCCGATAGTTGGATGCTATGTTATTATTAATGAAATTGATTAGTGATAAATTTAGAATTCTCATGCAGATACATGTGAATGTTCGTATGAATTTAGTTTTGGTTGTTAGGCATTGATGCCTACAAATCATGTGTACATATGGACATATTCGTATGGATATGGTATGATGGATGATGGTTGCTATGCACAAAATCCAACGTAGTTACTCCATGTTGCGGGAGTGACTAGTGTACATCTATATACTTTCATCTACACAGACATAAGCACGTAGTTACTCCATGTTACGGGACTGGCTATCCACAGATGTACTGACTAGTGTACATCCATAGGATAGCAGTAATTTTTGGGGATTTTGTTTTCTCAACAACTGCAGGTTCAAAGCATATACCGTCGACCGACAACAACCTCAGGAAAGCTCATGCTCTACTCACCAGACAACTCATATCCAAGAACTAGTAGGAACTATGGACGGTGTTTGTGGACACAGTATGAATCAGACAACTCCCATCCAACTGATAAATGTTCACGTGGACATGAAACCATGGTTACTAAATCATGGATGGAAAGTCTGAAGTAATGTTTCCTTTTTCTGAGGATCTTCATCCCTATTACAATATCCATACACCATCGTCCACATTTTATCAGACTTGTGTATTTCGATTGTTAGAAGTTAGAAGATAATAATTTTCAAATACCTGTGGATTTTCTCTGCAGATTTTTCATGACAGAGAAGATGAGGCATTGAATTGGACAAACCTTAAAAGCCAATGTATAGATTTACTTCACATATTTTCCAATTACTTTTCATCTGAAATTACTACTCATCTCAGATTATACACCAGGCATGTCCAATTCCCCCATCCATAAAACGTTGTACACATTTTGCGTATCCACCAGCCCTTTCTGTTAATCATCGTTAATACTTATTCACAATGATACGTCCACTAAATCAATCAACAATGCTGCCTCCACTTAATCAATCTTTTGTGGACAATCGATGTACAAGGAATACAACAAGATTAAAATATGAAAGTTATTTGGTTAGTTAGAGAATAAAATAGATATGTTTCCAAATGTATGCCACCTTAAGGAACCTGTGCGGTGGATTTAAAATATGATAGATTCGAACACCTACGGTGGAGTTTCACGATAACCAAAGATGCATATCCATACTAACCCATCCACACACGTCCATTCTATCTCATCCACGATAACCATCGTTGCAAACGCATCTTCTTAATCCACAAATCCTCGTCCACACACTTCATCTTTTTCAATTTCATCAGAATTAAGCCGGAGCCAGTGTCTGGGGCTGCACTTCTTCTTGCCATTTCTTTTCATGATCAAACACCACTATTTGCGGAGATAATTACATATACCATTTGAACATCTAAATATAGCAAACTTTAGAAACATAATTACCTGATACAATCAGATCTGATGGCCCCAATCCCGGATTCGATTTGATCATCCCTCGCCGTCGAAATAGTTGTGGATAATGGCAAGTGAAAGTGGATTCGATTAGGGTTTCTAAGGTTGACGATACGGCGATTCCGAAAAGTGATGGTTGTGAAAATGTAGCTCGGCCGCTAAAGTTTCTCTGTTGCTGTAAAAAACAATCTTTTTGAACAATAGTCTAGCGTTAAAAGCATAATAGGTTAAATGGTTAAAAGTGGAAATAAGAGTATAAATGACTTTTCACACCAAAAAAGTATTCTTGTTGTGGAGAGTGCCTTATTTTTTTACCAAACTCATATAAGTGCTCTTCTATGTAAATAATTCTTTTTATTCAGGTTTCATATACATTTTTTTTTTTCTGAATTCTATTGATTTATATATCCTAATTATTATATTTATACATATCCTTTCTATTAATAATCATTTTAATATTCTGAATTCTGTTGATTCAATTATTAAATATTTTTTCCCCAAGAGATGTGTGTATATCAAACGCATGGTTGAAGCAAAACATCAAACCCCACATGAAAATCCAATTAATGTGGGTAGGCATGGGCATTCCGGAATTTGGTTCGGTTTTGGGTAGAAACCGTTTGGTTCCGGGTCTTTCAGGTAACGAGATTTTGTACCCATAAATATCGAAAGTGTTTCGATTCGGATTCAATTCGGTTTTTATCGGTTCCTAGTCGATTCTGGTCTATTGTTTAAAACCCGAAAAATTGATTCTCCTATGGTTTCGGGCCAGTTCGGTTTTTAACCTGATTAGACCCGAAATAGTTGAAAATGTAACCGTTTACCCCAAATATAACCAAATACCAAACCTAATTTGGTTGAATTTGAGAGTAATACTGAATCAAACATCAGTGTTCTAATGAACATACCAAAAAAATGAAACTTTTATTTGGTATAGATGATGATCATCATTAACAAGAAACCCAATTCTTATGAGTACCGATAATGGCTGAAAACAAACCTGTTGAAGAAATCACGTTTGGTGTTGATAACACTCCCTTACCATCCTTAAGATCTGCGATTATCATTAATCCATCAACAAGATCTTAAAGAATCGATAACACCTTCAATGTTTTCTTCTCTCTCAGATTCTTCATCTTCTCCTCTTCTCCTTCACAAGATATCCTTATTGAAACTGAGATCTCTGTCGTCAAAGCTACACAACTCTCCTCATCTTTCAACTTCCTCAAATCCCTAATTTTCAACGAAACTATTAGGCCCTTGTTGGACCGAGTTTATATTATATATTATAAGCATGAGAAGGTGTAATGTAATTAGGTCATGTCGACCAAATGTGTATATAAGGTTACTGCCGTTGTATCTTGATAAATAAGAAAACCTTTTACAGCACTATCAGTTTCTTGACAGAAACGCTCCCAACATAACCCACAAGCTCTGCCCAGGCACTGATTCTCTGTAACCATTTCGCGTGTGGCGCAGCCTAATTGTATAAGTCTGATGCTAGTTGATTCTCTCCGAATAGCCGAACAAAGAACGACTTCAACTTCGTTGATTCACCTGAATAGTCGAAGACTCAAGGGATAAAAGAAGCTTAAAAGCTCTGTTTCTTATTCAATAATCGATGATATTACAAAAGGGGAAAACGAAGTCTTATATCCTCTAAAAGATAACGAAGACGGATATACTTCTATGAAATAGAAGTTATCATGAAAAAATAAATCAAAACCCAACTAAAAACCATAAGATTAAAACCACGGCCGATAAACCCGTAAGTGATTAAGATGACGCTGCATCAGCGTGTTTCCCATCGATCAATCCCGATTTCACTAACCAGATGAATTGCTCGACGAAATAATACAATCCCTCGCTGCCGTATGCGATCACCAGCAAAAGGAAATCGCTGTTCGAATACCTTCATCCAAACCTTATTACATAAGTGTTTATAATCGGATCGGGTATAGCAGGAAACGGAATGGGTATCAGATAGGAACCGGAACCGAACCGATATCCACGATTCTCAATTTCAAGACCCATCGAGTAAATAACCAATAACCAAATTCGGTCCGAATCGGGTATATTGGGTCGGTTCCGGTTTAGGTTTTCGGGTCTTATTTTTATGCCATACATAAATGTGGGATACAATACATAAATGTGGGATACAAATTTAGTTTGCTCCCATGTAAAACACTTACGGCCATGTAAATAAAAATCTGACAGAAAATAAGAAATCCATGAGTCTCAAGCGCTTCAAGGTGTAAACTCTACCACGAGTCTCAAGCGCTTCAAGGTCATCTCCAAAATGTTGACTTAAGCTTGAAAAAAGCTTGAGTCATAAGTTATTTGAGATTAGGAAAATATACATATTTAGGAGTTCTCTAAATATGTAAGTTGACCTTTTCTAAATAAGAAATAGTTTAGACTTTCTCTATATACAGAGATGTCAATGTGTGGCATAACTTATGAGTTTTGAGAGAGATTGAGAGTTTAGTTTTGAAGTGATTTTTTAAAGCTAATAAAGAGAGTTATTCTTTATCAATCTTTTTGTTTCTCATCGTGTTAAGGTCTATAATTTTATAACTGGTATCAGAGTTTCAGAAGATCGAGAAGGAAGCTTTGTGAAATCGCGAAGAAAGTATGGCGGAGGTTGTTGTAGCAGCGGCAAGACCTAGAGAAGGAGGAGGACCTTCCTCAATCACGTGCCCTATGCTTAACACCACAAACTATACGGTATGGGCTATGAGGATGAAGATAACAATCAAAGTTTATAAAGTTTGGGAAGTCATAAAGACGGAAGCGGTACCCGATGGTGAGAAGAACAACATGGCCATAACCCTATTATTTCAATCAATTCCCGAGACACTTATCTTGCAAGTCGGAGAACTCGATACATCAAAGAAAGTATGGGATGTCATCAAAACAAGACATGTGGGAGCAGAAAGAGTAAAGGAAGCTAGGTTATTGACACTAATGGCCGAATTTGATAGACTCAAGATGAAAGATTCCGACAAAATTGACGGTTTTTCGGGAAAACTATCAGAGATATCTTCGAAATCAGCTGCTTTAGGAGAGATCATTGAAGAATCGAAACTTGTTAAAAAGTTTGTCAAGAGTCTCCCTAGACAGAAGTATATTCACATAGTTGCCTCGCATGAACAAGTGTTAGACCTTAACACCACAAGCTTCGAAGATATCATCGGACGACTCAAGGCCTATGAAGAACGATCAATGATGAGTATACATAGTACGTATATGCAAACTGATGTACACAGACATGGAAGCTCAAACAAGCTAATCAAGCCGCGACTATAATGGAGAATATAGGCAGAGGTCGAGGAAGAGGCCGTGGAAGAGGCCGTGGAAGATCCAACGGGGGAAGAGATACATCGAAAATAACTTGTTTCCGATGCAACAAGTTAGGTCATTATGCTTCGGTTTGTCCCGATCGGCTACTCAAACTCCAAGAAACATAGGAGAATGAAGATGATGGTACGCAAGAGGGCCGATACATTAATGATGCACGAGGTGTATCTTAATGAAAAAATCATGAAACCAAGCCAACTTGAAACACATCTACACGGAGATAACATTTGATATCTAGACAACGGGGCCAGTAATCACATGAGTGGAAATCGAGCTTATTTTTCTAAGATTGACGAAACGGTCATGGGAAAATTTAGGTTCGGTGATGACTCTCGCATAGACATCAAATGGAAAGGTTCAATTCTTTTTGTGAGCAAGAATGGCGAGCGGAAAGTCTTGGCGGATGTCTACTTCATACCTGACTTAAGAAGCAATATAATAAGTCTTGGACATGCCACATAGTCAGGATGCGACGTAAGAATGAGAGAGAATTATCTAACACTACATGATCGAGACGAAAACTTGTTGGTGAGAGCAAGCATGTCCAAAAATAGGTTATACAAGGTACATATGGAAGCTGAGAAAACTGAGTACCTACAACTTATGACGCGAAGTGACTCAACGAAGTGGCATGCGAGGTTAGGACATATCGGCATAGAATCCATGAAATCAATGATAAAGAAGGAGCTTGTCATCGTCATACCGAATATTACCATCGAAAAGGAAACATGTGCTTCATGCTTGCTCGGAAAGCAAGTAAGGCGAGTCTTTCCCAAGCAACATCATACCGCGCCACACACATACTTGAGCTCATACATGGAGACCTTTGTGGACCCATTACACCCTCTACAGCTGCACAAAACATGTATATATTTATGCTAATTGATGATCACTCTCGGTACATGTGGTCGCTTCTCTTGAAGGAAAAGGGCGAAGCGTTTGATAAATTCAAGAAGTTTAAGGCGCTGGTCGAGCAAGAGACGGGAGAAAGGATCAAAACTTTTCGCACAGATAGAGGTGGTGAGTTTATGTCGCAAGAGTTTCAGACGTTTGTGAAAACTCCGGTATCAATAGGCACTTAACGGCACCTTACTCTCCTTAGCAAAACGGAGTAGTTGAGAGACGAAATCAGACTCTATTGGAGATGACTAGGAGCATCTTAAAACACATGAGTATGCCAAATTATCTATGGGGAGAAGCGGTGAGACACGCAACTTATCTCATCAATAGAGTTGCAACGAGAACCTTGGTTGCACAAACCCCATACTAAGTTTTCAAGAAAAAGAAATCGAATGTGGAGCACTTGTGTGTTTGGGTGTATCGGATACACAAAAACAGAGACTCCACAACTGAATAAATTGGATGATCGATCACGAGTCCTAGTGCATCTAGGAACATAACCATGATCAAAAATCTATCGATTGCTGAACCCAATAAGTCGTAAGATAATAGTAAGCAGAGACGTGGTGTTTGATGAGAACAAAAGTTGGAAGTGGAGCAACCCGGATAAAGAAGTCAACGATGAACCAAGAATGTTCAAACTTGGCTTTGAAGAATATGGAAACAATTGCATAAAGACGACGATAGAAGGGAAACAGAAGAAAACAGAGAAACGGCTAACGATGAGGTTACCGTAGAAGATGATGATGATCTTCTATATGATTTTCTTGATCCTGAAGGAGAGAATGTAGTTGCTGAAGAACACGATTAGAGCCAAGCTTCATTGAGAAGGTCAATGAGGCCAAGTAAGAGACCAAGTTACTTGAATGATTACATATTGCTGATCGAATCCGCGTGTGACTTGGAGTATGTGCGTCTCTTGATGTTAATAAACAAAGAACCATGGGATTTTAATGAGGCAAAAGAATAGAAAGTGTGGAGAGAAGCTTGTAAAGAAGAAATATCCTCAATAGTCAAGAACAAAACGTGGGATTTGGTTGATCTTCAAGCTGGAGCTAAGGCGATTGGGTTAAAATGGGTCTTTAAGATCAAACGTAACTCTGATGGAAGTATAAACAAGCATAAGTCAAGACTCCCTTTTTTATGAAACCATTGATTTGTTTTATTTAAGTTGATTACATTTCTTTTTTAATTTATTCTGTTTTTCTTATAAATAATCAAAATAATTAGCATTAATTAGATAATTAAGGGCAATATAGGAAACATGTATTTCAGAAAGAGAAATTGTCTCAAACAGTCTCATTTTAAGTTTTCAGTTCAATAATAGACTTAAAAAATTTGTTAATCACTTTTACCATTATTAGGAAGGTGTTAGACACATTTAGGAAGGCTATCATAACTCAATTTAGGAAGCTGTTAGACATATTTAGTAATGTTTTCCTAACTTTAATGAAAATTTAGAAAGCCGTAAGAAAGACATTAGACACATTTAGGAAGGGTTTCCTAACTTTAATGAAAGCTATTTATGAACAAACGAGTTTCTATGGCTATTTTTGAAAAATAAACTTTATTTTGTGCTCTTTAAGAAAATTGCCCTTTCAGAAACATTGAAAAATCTGAGTAGGTTATTTAGGCTATTTTTCATATTTTTAGGGTTATTGTAACAAATGTCCCTAGATTTAATATTTAAAAAATTGAAGCTGGAGAAAAGAAAAGCATCGACAATGAATTTAAAAAAAAAAAAGAATTTCTTTTTTTAAATGAGAACGTTTCCTTTTTTATGAAACCATTGATTTGTTTTATTTAAGTTGATTACATTTCTTTTTAATTTATTTTCTGTTTTTCTTATAAATAATCAAAATAATTAGCATTAATTAGATAATTAAGGGCAATATAGGAAACATGTATTTCAGAAACATTGAAAAATCTGAGTAGGTTATTTATGTTATGAATATACGATGGATGCCCATTATAAGGCCCATCTTCTAGAAGGTTCTAGAGATTAGGTTTTACCTCTTTACCAAGTAAAACCCTCTCCTTGTATTCCTATATAAAGGACCCTTTACCTATTGGAATAATACACATCAATTCCTTCTTCTCTTCTTTTTATTTACAACACGTTATCAGCACGAAACCCTAGCCGTCTAAGCTAAGAGGTATTCGATTCTATTTTTTTTAGTGTTTAATATTCCAACTTTGAATCATGTTTATTATCAATTCATGGTTCATAAGAATGGATTACTTATCAGTATTATGATAATCTCCAGCAGAGATTCAAATCATATATTTATTTTATTGTTATTTGTTATGATGAATTCTCCTGAAGAGATTAAATACACATATAAACGTGATATATTATGATAAAATCTCCAGCAGAGATTTAAATCACATATTTATTATTATTTTTATACATCACGTTTTATCTTTATATTATCTTCTTGCTTTATCGAAATTGTGTCATGTTTAATGTTTTTAAATTCATTACATAGTAATAAATTAAAGCTCATGTTTATTTTTGCCATGTTTAATGTTTTAAAATTCGTTACATAGTAATTAATTAATTAAAATCGAAATTGTGCCATTTATAAAGCAAACGTTTATAATAATAATCGCTCATATATTTACAAACATGTCCTTAATTTTTAAATAGAAAATTATATATACTATTTCTGCATATAGTTAATAAACTGAATATTGTATATACTATTTTTACATATAGTTAATAAACTGAATATTATATATACTATTTCTGCATATAGTTATTAAACTGAATATTGTATATATGATTTCTGCATATAGTTCATAAACTGAATATTGTATATATGATTTCTGCATATAATTCATAAACTGAATATTGTATATATGATTTCTGCATATAGTTCATAAACTGAATATTGTATATATGATTTCTGCATATAGTTCATAAACTGAATATTGTATATACTATTTCTGCATATAGTCATTAAACTGGATATTATATATACTATTTCTGCACCTCGTTATTAAACTGAATTCGTTTAATATTACATGAAATTATTGTCACACATGTCTGAATTTCTTTGATTCACTTTGAACAGTCATTGTTTATTTGTTCTCATGTATTACGAAACTTGCAGAATTTTATTTGTTTGATTTTCTTATCACTATAAACAACATTGCATGATATGAATAAATTATAGAAATGACTTTGCATGATAGCAATGACGTTGCATGGTGTTTTATTCTATGAAACCTTACATCATTACTTTATTATTTCAGTAATGTCGAAACTTATGAGCCTTGAATTTCGAGCTCTTGATGTCTCCGGAGATAACTACTTGGCATGGGCACTAGATGCTGAAACTCATCTAGATTCAAAAGATCTCCTTGAGACCATCCAAGAAGGAAATGAAACTCAAAGTAGAGACAAAGCAAAGGGAATGATCTTCCTTCGCCATCACCTCCATGAGGATCTCAAGAATGAATACTTGACGGTGAAAGATCCCAAAATTCTTTGGAATGATCTGAAAGATAGGTATGATCACCAGAAGACTATGATCTTACCTAAAGCCCGTTACGATTGGACCCATCTGCGACTACAAGACTTTAAGTCTGTAAGTGAGTATAACTCAGCTCTTTATAAGATTACTTCCCGGTTGGAATTATGTGGAGAGAAGATAACGGATGCTGATAAGTTAGAGAAGACATTCTCTACTTTTCATGCAAATAACATTGTCCTGCAGACACAATACCGTGAAAAGGGATTCCTGAAGTATTCCCAGCTAATCTCTTGCCTCCTTGTTGCTGAGAAAAACAATGAGCTATTGTTGAAAAACCATGGACTACGTCCAACGGGTTCTGCTCCATTCCCTGAAGCGAATGTGACATCATTTGATAAGGCAAATAACAATGGTCAAAGAAGTGGCTACACACGTGGTCGTGGGCGTGGTCGTGGTAATGGTCGTGGTTATGTTCGTGGGCGTGGATACAGTCAAGGGAGAGGTCGTGGAGTTCAATTTAAGAACTCATACTCTCACCAGAAGTGGGAAAACAAAGATGGTAACAAACAAGAGAAGGGAACATATGTGAATATATGTTACCGTTGTGGAGGAAAAGACCATTGGTCTCGTACATGCCGTACACCAAAGCATCTTGTTGAGCTCTATCAACAATCAGTGAAACAAAAGGGAAAGAAAGTGGAAACAAATATGGTGTACGAAGATGGAGAAAATGACTTTGACTTTGGTGATACCACTCACATGGATCTCTCCGATTTTCTCAATGATGAAGAGAACGAGACTCAGAAATAATTGTTTAAGGAACTTTAGTTCTTAATTTATATTTTATGGCTTTTGGATTTTGACTTTTGCATTTTAGCTTTTTGGATTTTGGATTTTGGCTTTTAATTATTTGGTTTTTGATTTTTATTCTATGCATTTATGTATTTTGAGATATGATTTATTTTACTAAGTTATTGAATTTATTTATAAGTTATATTTATGTGAGAGTAATTTATTTTATTTATTTATTTGAAGAATAATGAATGGTGGAGATTTATGCTTGGCAGACAGTGCAACTAGTCATACTATTCTGAAAAATAAGAGATATTTCTCTTCTTTGACAATGAAAGAAGCAAGTGTAAGTACCGTAACAGGTAGTGCAAAGATAATTGAAGGCTCTGGAAGAGCAAATATATCATTGCCTATGGGAACACAATTCGAAATTGTGGATGCATTATACTCTCCTAAGTCTCAAAGAAACTTACTAAGTTTTAAAGATATTCGCCGAAATGGATATCATATTGAGACTATGAACAAAGAAAGTGTTGAATACCTTCAAATCACAAGTAATACCCAAGGCTCTAAAAGTATTTTGGAAAGACTACCTGCATTCTCCACTGGACTATACTATACTACGATAAATTTGATTGAGGCAAATGCTATAGTAAACCAAAAGTCCACGGAAAACATAAACGTTTGGCATGACCGGTTAGGCCATCCCGGTACAATAATGATGCGGAAGATTATCACTAATTCATGTGGACATTCATTGAAGAACCAGAAGATTCTTCCTAATGATTTCTCATGTGCTGCTTGTTCGCAAGGCAAGCTGATTATACGGCATTCACCAGCCAAGATAAATTCAGAATCGATAAACTTTCTGGAACGCATACAAGGCGATATTTGTGGGCCGATTCACCCATCATGTGGAACCTTTAGATATTTTATGGTTCTAATTGACGCATCTAGTAGATGGTCACATGTATCCTTGTTATCAACTCGAAACTTGGCGTTTGCGAGGTTACTTGCTCAGTTGATTAGACTACGAGCACACTTTCCAGATTTTCCTTTAAAGACAATTCGTCTTGACAATGCTGGTGAATTTACGTCTCAAGCTTTTAATGACTATTGCATGTCTATTGGGATAAGTGTTGAACATCCTGTAGCACATGTTCACACACAAAATGGTTTAGCAGAATCATTAATCAAACGTCTTCAATTAATTGCTAGACCATTACTTATGAAATCAAAACTCCCAATATCTGCTTGGGGCCATGCTATATTACATGCGGCAGCACTGATTCGCATCAGGCCAACGAGTAATCATAAGTTCTCCCCATCACAAATGGTTCTAGGTCAGGAACCAAATATTTCCCATTTGAAAGTTTTTGGATGTGCTGTATATGTTCCAATTGCTCCACCACAGCGATCTAAGATGGGACCTCAGAGGAGGTTAGGAATATATGTTGGATACGATTCCCCATCAATAATTAAGTATCTCGAGCCTTCCACAGGGGATTTATTCAAGGCTAGATTCGCAGACTGTCATTTTAATGAGTCTGTTTTTCCAACATTAGGGGGAGAAAATAAACCGCTGGGAAAAGATATAAGTTGGAATGCATTATCAATGTCTTATCTTGATCCTCGGACTAAAGAGTGTGAATTAGAAGTCCAAAAGATAATTCATTTACAGAGCTTAGCAAATCAGCTCCCAGACGCTTTTACTGACCCAAAAGGTGTGATAAAGTCACATATCCCAGCTGTAAATGCTCCAATAAGAATAAATATCCCCGAAGGACAAAATCAAACTGCTAATGAGTCTAAGACACGTATGAAACGTGGTAGACCTATTGGTTCCAAAGATAAAATTCCTCGAAAAAGAAAAGGAGCAGAAATTGGCAATGATGAAACCGAGGTAATTACAAACGAGGGATCTCCAGAAGAGACCTTAGACATGACCCATAAAGAAGTTCAGGTACCTGACAATGAAGAGATCTCAATTAATTATACCATGTCTGGAATAAAATGGAACCGAAAGCAAATCGACGTCGATGATATTTTTGCATGCAATGTAGCAGTTGATGTTATGGATGAGGATCATGAACCAACATCTATTGAAGAGTGTACACAAAGAAGTGATTGGCCAAAATGGAATGAAGCAATAGATGCAGAATTAAAATCTCTCGCAAAGAGAGAAGTATTTGGACCAGTAGTCCGTATACCTAAAGGTCTAAAACCAGTGGGACATAAATGGGTTTTTGTACGAAAGAGAAACGAAAATGGTGAAATTGTGAGATATAAAGCACGTTTAGTTGCACAAGGATTCTCACAAAGACCTGAAATTGATTATGAAGAGACATACTCTCCTGTGGTGGATGCAACTACTTTCAGGTTCCTCATTAGTCTGGCAATAAAAGAAGGACTTGATTTGCGTTTAATGGATGTCGTCACAGCCTACTTATATGGACCACTCGAAAATGACATTTATATGAAAGTCCCAGAAGGATTTAAACTACCTAAAGTGGTAAACTCAACTTCTCGAGAACAATACTGCATAAAGTTAAATCGATCTCTTTATGGATTAAAACAATCAGGGCGTATGTGGTATAACCGCCTTAGTGAGTACTTGATAAAAGAAGGCTACAAGAATGACCTTGTTAGTCCATGCATCTTTATAAAGAGATTTGGGAAAGGATTTGTTATAATTGCAGTATATGTTGATGATTTAAATATTATGGGAACTCCTGCAGAGATTTCATACACAGTAGAATATTTGAAGAAAGAATTCGAGATGAAAGATCTTGGGAAAACAAAATTTTGTTTGGGACTACAAATTGAACACCTAAAGAATGGAATTCTGGTGCATCAAGAGACATACATCGAAAATGTTCTCAAAAAGTTCTATATGGATCAAGCACACTCTTTGAGTAGCCCAATGGTTGTAAGATCACTCGATGTTTTAAAGGATCCGTTCCGCCCTCGAGAAAACAATGAAGAAGTCCTTGGTCCTGAAGTACCATACTTAAGTGCAATAGGAGCATTGATGTACCTTGCTAGTCACACAAGACCTGATATATCATTTGCAGTGAATTTGTTAGCAAGGTTTAGCTCATGTCCAACTCAAAGGCACTGGAATGGGATTAAACATATACTTCGTTACCTCCAAGGAACGAAAGACATGGGATTATTCTTTTCTAACCTATCCAAGGAAGACTTGATTGGTTTTGCAGATGCAGGATACTTATCTGATCCCCATAATGCTAGATCGCAAACGGGATATGTATTCACATGCGGAGGTACTGCTATCTCTTGGCGTTCTATGAAGCAAACCATCGCAGCCACTTCTTCTAACCATTCAGAGATTTTAGCTATTCACGAAGCTAGTCGCGAGTGTGTATGGTTAAGATCGGTAGTGCAACATATACGAGAAGATTGTGGTATCTCTGAAGGAAAAGAAGCTCCAACAATTATGTATGAAGACAATGCTGCATGCATTGCACAACTCAAAGACGGATACATCAAAGGTGATAGAACAAAGCATATTCTACCAAAATTCTTCTTCACACACGATCTACAGAAGAATGGCGATGTACGTGTTCTACAGATCCGTTCAAGCGAAAATTTGGCTGACTTATTTACCAAGGCGCTACCTACTGCTACTTTCAAGAAGATGGTTCATCACATCGGATTACGTCGTCTCAAAGATCTCGACGTATGTACTCATTAGGGGGAGTAATTGCGCGCTGTACTCTTTTTCCCTTAACCATGGTTTTTCCCATTGGGTTTTCCTGGTGAGGTTTTTAATGAGACAGCATCTTAGGCGCATTACGAGTTATTTCTTTATAATGGACATCCAAGGGGGAGTGTTATGAATATAAGATGGATGCCCATTATAAGACCCATCTTCTAGAAGGTTGTAGAGATTAGGTTTTACCTCTTTACCAAATAAAACCCTCTCCTTGTATTCCTATATAAAGGACCCTTTACTTATTGGAATAATACACATCAATTCCTTCTTCTTTTCTCTTTATTTACAACAATTTAGGCTATTTTTCATATTTTTAGGGTTATCGTAACAAATGTCCCATTATTATATGGTTAGAAAACTCACTATAGCATAACCATAAGAAGGAAAGAGAATTACTCATTTCGTCTAGCATCAAAGTGATGAGATCGTGTGTTCTACTATATTAGTGGAATTGTCTCCCACTCATTCACGTTTCATACTTGTTTAGTTGGCAGTTAATTATCTTATGTGTTTAAAGAACGATTGTAGTAAATTGAAGTAGAAAATTGAATAGAAAATTGAAGTAAACTTGTTTTGTCTTTTAAGAAGCAAGTGTTCTTGTCTTTGTTTTGATCAACATTTGATTGTCCAATATTTGGGACCTATCACAAAGATGGGAAATATAAATCAAGTAGTCATAAGAATTTTGTCTTTAAACCACAAAACCAGATGTTCACATAAACAAAAAGTAAAATGAAGTTTTCAAGGCTGGTTCATTTTGAAACTTGATTTTCCTTTTTGTCGACTTGTTCATTTTGATTCAGGTTTCATTTACTTTTTTTCTCAATTCTATTGATTCAATTATTATATATTTTTTTCTAAGAGAGGTGTGTGTATCAAACGGACGGATGAAGAAAAATATCAAACCCAAACCTTTAAACTTAATCATTATGAAAAACCAATTAATGTGGGATAAAACATTAGTTTGCTCCCCAGATAACGTTAAATGCCATGTAAAAGAAAATCTGACAGAAAAGAAAAAATCCCAAACTAAAGAAACCATAAAAACACATAGATAGAGCACAAATGACATTGCTTTCACCTATCCCTTCACAGATGGAGTAGAGATTCTTGACTTGAGGTGCTTTGCATCGTTAAGATTAAGATCCTCTACATAGTCTACAAAGGTGTGAACTCTACCACGAGTCTCAATCGCTTCAAGGTCAGCTCCAAAACCTTGGATTTCAACACTTTGGAGAGTGTTTCTTTCCGGATTGAAGTAGAAAACATAAAACGGTTTACATGTATAGTCCATCGATAAAACAATTTCACCTGTAGTAGTCACTCCAACGACGGAAACATTGCAAGGATCAACGATTTTACTCTCCCACAAAGTGTAGACATGTTTCGACCATTCTTGTTTCTCGACATCTTCAAGAACATGCATACACAACTCAAGGGTACGCCTTCCATCAACGGTAGCATACTTCCAGTTAACCCCAACTAATTTACCCTTATAGTTTATCAACTTAGTAGTACCTTGGTTCTTATGTAAGCATTTTGCGTTGATAAACTTTTTGAATTTCTCAGACCTAAGATCAAAGCAAACTATGAAACAACGCAATGCACCACTGTCGCAAGCTAAATAATATATAACCCCATTGATGCATATCCCATCAGACCCAGACCTATTGTAATAAGGACAATGGTTCTTCCTCCTCCACCTCAGTTTTCTAGTTTTTAATGTCAGAATTTTATGACGATCCCTTTCATCACAGAATGGATAAACCTCGGTCAATACCTTGAATTTCTTGTCGATCGGATCAAACCCTAAAGTGCCTCTCGACGTTCTGTAAATCAACTGTTCAGGTAATCTCTCGTACTGTCCCGTGATAGGGTTACATATCACAGGACTTGAATCGTTTCTTTCCTCTGAGAACATTATAGGGAAATACATCAAACCAGAGGCATAGGTAGAATTTGTTCGGCATATGTCTTCAGAGAACTTTGTATGAAAATCGGCAGTTAGTATAAGAGGTGACTTGTCATATGGATTCTGAGACTGAGGCGACGAGAAGAAGAGCCACTTACAGTCTTGTTCGACTGCGAATAAGAGACGCGGACGAGCCGAGGACCTGGTCAGGAACAACTCTATGAAATCTGGACTGCGAAGAATGGAACCCCATTGCTTCGACAGGCAACGAAACCTAGCAACTGACTTCGCCCGCAGTCTTGAGAATATCTCGATAACGAGATCATTCGGCAAAGGTTCAATGTTTTTTCCTCTTTTCATCGAATTGGAGGAACGTATATTGCCTTGGGACATGGATGGCTTGTTTTGTAAGCGAGGTTGTTCTCACTAGATTGTTTTACAGCGGAAGGATGAGAAGAAGATGCGAGGCTTGCGTGAGAAAGTAAAATTAGGGTTTTTGCTCTAGATATATTAGTACAAGAGAATTTTTTTTTTTTTTTTTTTTTGGTTAAACTATAATACAATAGATTAACTTGTAATAAAATGTTTTTTTTTTGTTAAAACGGATTTAAAGTGTTAACACTGTGGAAGCCTATTGCCCAATAGGTTATCAAAGGTTCATTAATGCTTCTACACCTGAAGGTTTGAGTTTCAAATCCCAGAGAGTGCGGTTTATTATTAATTATGCAGATTAATGAAGAATTATGCAAGTTAATATAAGTAAACTTACAAGAGATCTTCAGTGTGGTGCAAACAGAACCGACATGTGTAGATCTTCATTTGATGATAAGCGTGGTGCAGGTAGAACTGTTAGTCGTGAATTTTTATAAGACGGTAGAATTGACCGTTATAGAATCGTCGATGTAACAGTTCTCGTAATTTGTATAGATTAATAAATCAGTGTTAAAAAAAAGTATTAACCCTAAGACAAAAACGAAACTATACAAAAGCATTTAATAATATACACTTAATTGGGTATATAAAATATATCACAACAATTGATTTTCTCCAAATTTTCTTAGAAGAACATAGCCTGTATCAAGTAACCATAATGCCACTGACAACAAATTATTTACTTTTCCTGTGATCAACACAATGATTAAAACAGAAATGGTGCGTCAAAACTAAATACTGAGATTCTTCGGAGACTGAATTTAACAAGTTTAATGTATAATTATTATCATATGTGTGTAACAAATAGACTATTAGAGTATTTGTTAACTCTTCCTCCGAGTCCGGGATAATAGAGTCTTCAAATCCAAAAAACAGTCAGTGAAATTTAAACCTTCACTGATGTGTGAATAAAGCCCAGTAATTAAGGATACAAAACAAATAGTTCATCATATTAATTGAGAAAAATCCAACTTTTTCTAAGAAAAAAAGTCAGTAGAAGGAGAAATCATAAGGAGGAAAAAACATCAACCATTTTGGTCTAGCATCAAAGATAAAATAGAAACACATATGCATGAGTATGTATCACAGAATGTTGCACTGTTGGCCCTTTTTTGGACTTCACGGGTCATATTTTCAGCCCTCTTGAGATCCTCCCTCAACTTCTTAACTACATCGCTCGATTGTTTCTCGACTGTTTTTGATTTTCTCTCCGATTCAAGTCTCGCAGCTTGCTCTTTGTTCAGCTTCTTAGCTACATCAATTGAATGTTTCTCGACTTGGTTTGCTTTTTTCTCCAATTCAAGTCTCGCAGTTTGCTCCTCCTTTAGCTGCTGCTCTAGCTTCTCTACTGTCTCTTTCAGCTTAATCTCCACCTAAGTAACGAAATTGAGAATTCTTGTTAATAGATTCATGAATCAATCTGACAAGCAACAAAATAATATGGAGAAATCCAAGACACGTTACCCTCTCCACCATATCATTGAGAAGCTGATTTTCATGAAACTTCTTCATATCATTCATCATTTGAGACATATCTTGATCCGTGAATGAGCCCTTCATTCCTAAAACATTCCTCTGCTTTTCTTGGAATGCAGTCTCGTTTTCCTAGAAAAAACCAGATGGAGTAACCAATAAGCAACAAAAAGACGTAAAAGAAAATTCATTTCTTGATTTTTTTTTCTCCTCACCCTTAACTCTTGAGATAAATCACCCATGTAAGGTTTCCCATTCTTCATTGCTATTTCTTCAACATAGTTTAAGAGCTCTTGAACTTGCTTAGCTTTCTGACTCTCAGAGGCTTTGGCCCTGTTTCCAAACACCACCTTACGGTCACTGCAGGCCTCAAGAATTTCCTAAAAACCATAAAACAATTCCAATAAGAAGGTGAAAATCTTCTTCTTGAGGTTTCATTTTTAACACAAAAAGCAAGAAACAAGATTAGCTAACATTGAAATCAGGGCAGTCTTCCAAATATTCCTCCAATGTTAATGTATCACCGTCATCCTCAAGTGCATCTTCATTTGTGAAAACAACAATCATGTAGACTACAATATCGCTTCCCAAAAGGATCTTCAATGCGAAAAGCGCGGATTTCTCCTCTTCTGTTAGCCTGTTCCTCAAGGAAAACACCAAAAGCACCGCATCGATCCCATCTTTGGACAGAGATAAGCACCTTAAAATGTCTCTGCATGTAAACTCGGTTGATGAAGACATACTAAACAGACCTGCAAGAATCAATCAAGATGCATAGGTTTAAGAGTGAAATATATCATAAATGACTTTTGATGGGTTTTTTAGTTTTAGACGCATTTACCAGGAGTATCAATAACATCGAGAATCTGGCCATTTTGCAGCATCGAATTCTGTAGCTCACAGGCAGTAGTTACCCCTGACGCACGCCCTCTCGACTCGAAGGCCTTTCTGCCAAGAATGCTATTCCCTGTCGCGCTTTTACCGTTGCCTGAACGCCCCACTAGAACTAGGGTTCTTGCAGGTTTCTGCTGTAAACCCAAATCACAAGTAACCTCCAAAACAGAACCATCCTCAGCTGGAGTTGATTTCGACATCACTAGCAACTCCGTCAAATCCAAGTCTATGAATATGAAAGACTAAATGAATTTGGGGTATGTTCTTGTGAGGATGGAAACGCAAAGAAGAGCACAAATTGAGCAGTAAAGCAAATTAAACAGCTTTTCTTTAATTTCTTAAGGCTTACTATCTCAGCTTCAAAAGCATATAAACTGACTGTTTTTCTAAGTTCTTAACAGTGAGGAACAACCTTATTTAATATCTACAGTAACTCAATGTACGTTTCTTGTTTCTTTGTTCAATAAAAGGAATGAACAAAAAGATTATGTGAGTACTCTGTTATCTCAGAAATGTAGAGAATCAGTTTCTTCTCTCTGATACTAGTTTATAAAAATATACTAACTGCAAAACGGACTCATATCCTCTTATTACTTCTTATATTTATGAATGAGAGAAATAGATTCGAAGTGTTTAAAAGTAACAAAGACAATACCTGCAAGATAATTTGACAAATCATCTGCTACTTGTCCTCCACCCATTTGAAAATTGTACAGTTTCTGCTGGACAAGTAAATTTTAACAGGGTAAATGGGTTTTTTATGTAGAGTGATAAAGACCAAAAAAAGAAAACAAAAAGAGATCTTTAGACTTTCTAGTTTCTCAAGAACTCATCTGAACCTTAAGTTAGGTCTTATCAACAAGTCTCTCTTTAGAGAATAAGAAGTTGCTTCTCATTGATCATAAAGTACATCTAGGAGATTTTTTAACCTTGTGAAAATTGTGATAATGATCTAAAGTAATCAGGAGGATTTTAATAAAAAAAAGGATGATCATAAGAACTTTAAACAAGTAAGCTCTCTAGTTTTAGCATAACGCTGAATCAACAAAGCAAAACAGTCTTAAGTAAATTTGAAGAATCGATAAGATGGTTACTTGCTTGAGAAGAGTAATCTGGAGCGATGCGATGAATTTTTTGGTAAAAATCTGTTAAACCCTAGAAGGATTAGTGAGAGAGCGTAAGTATGATAAGCTTCCAAATTGGTTGATTCGAAGAAAGAGTGCTGTTTTTAGGTCTTAACTTTTACAATACACATCGAAATTGTTTTATAGTAAAAACAAAACAGAAAATTCAACTAGGAAAAGAATTTCACAACCAAAAAGGAGTACACAAATCCAACTACGAAGAGGAATCTAAGATAAAGATAACAATATTTAATCAATTTGGTCGTCCAATCGCAACTAATGTTTCTCTTTATCCTTTTACTTTGCCTGAAGAAAGAACCTTGAAGCTGCCACTGTGATTGCCCAATATGAATCTACCATTGAAGTGATCGAACAAAGCTAACAAGAAGGTTTTTGCTTTCATCATCTGTTGTGAGTTTCTGCTTCCCGAAATAGAGAATCTTGCATATAAACAGTGTCCTCAATTCGTAATATGGTTTCTTCTTTCTCAACTTATTCAACATTCAATTTCGAAACGTGAGACACAAGAAAAGGTGCATACTACTCTGTTTTCTTTGAAATTCAGAGAAGCAATTTCTTCTGTGAAAATAGTACTAGAATAGTAGTTGAAAGACAGATTCAATTTCTGGGTTTTTTTGGGCATGTAAGCAAGACATATTGACCATCATATCAAAAGGGATTATATGGCTTTTTGATCACAAAATCAATCACAGAATAACACACTTTTTTTCTTCGAGTTCCTTGGTCATTTTATTGGCCCTCTCCAGATCCTCCTTCAGTTTCTTAATCCCATCACATGAACGTGCCTCGACTTCGTTTGCTCTTTTCTCCAGTTCAAGTCTAGCTGCTTGTTCTTCGTTCAGCTGCTTCTCTAGCCTGTTTTGTGTCTCTCTCAGCTTAGTCTCCACCTAAGCAAAGAACCGGCATGTTGCAACAGAATCAATGTACAATGAATAAGGTAATTTGATCAAAGTAAACAAAACAATTCCTTCAAAAAGAATATGGAGAACTCGAAGACACATTACCCTCTCCATCATTTGACTGAGCTGCTGCTGTTCAGCAGACTTCTCCAATTTCATCATTTGAAACATCTCCGTGAACCAGCTCTTCTTTCCAACGATATCATTATGCTTTTCCTGGAGAACAGTCTTGCTTTCCTGTAACGCGGTTGGAGTAACCGGTAAGCAATTCAAAAGACATCAACAAGAGTGTATGTGTATTAAAGAAGAGGTCAGATACTTCACCCTTAACTCGTGAGATAAATCATCCATAAACGGTTTTCCATTCTTCCTTGCAATTTCTTCAACATAGTTTAACAGCTCCTGAACTTGCTTAGCTTTCTGACTCTCATGAGCATTGGCCCTGTTTCCAAACAACACCTTGCGGTCATTGCAAGCCTCAAAAATTTCCTAAAAACCATAAAACAACTCAATAAGAAGGTGAAAGTAATTTTCAACACCAAACACAGGAAATAAGATTAGCTAACATTGAAATCAGGACAGTCTTTCAAGTATTCCTCCAATGTTAATGTATCACCGTCATCCTCAAGTGCGTCTTCATTTGTGAAAACAACAATCATGTAGTCTAAAATCTCGCTTCCGAAAAGAATCTTCAACGCGAAAAGCACGGATTTCTCTTCTTCTGTTAGCCTTTTCCTCAAGGAAAACACCAGAAGCACCGCATCGATCCCATCTTTGGACAGACGCAAGCACTTCAAAATCTCTCTGCAGGTAAACTCTGTTGATGGAGACAGACTAAAGAGCCCTGCATAACCAATCAAGAATGTTTATTACTATTGTAAATATCATAAATGAGTCTTTTGCTCGATAGTTTTTAAGTATCATCATCACACACACCAGGCGTATCAATAACATTGAGGATCTGGCCATTTCGTAGAGTCGAACTCTGTAGTTCACAGGCTGTAGTTACCCCTGATGCACACCTGATTGACTTGAAGGCTTTCCAACCAAGAATGCTATTCCCTGTCGCGCTTTTACCATTGCCTGAACGCCCGACCAGGACTAGGGTTCTTGTAGGCTTCTGCTGAAAACCCAAATCACAAGTTACCTCTAAAACTGATCCATCCTCCTGAGAAGATTCTGACACCACAGGCAACTCTGTCAAAATCCAAAGATATTCATTTTGAGTATATCTTTATACATTTTGCATATGCATGAATCTCACTAACTCTCAACTTGTGTTTAAATTTTTTGAGCCTCACTTTCTCAGCTTCCATGTCTGACTTAACTACATCTCTACATTAGTTCTATGTATGTTTCATATGCTATTAATGAAACACAGATTCATATTCTTTTATTTTCACTTAGATTTTTTTAATAACAGGTTTGAGCAGTCAAGCAAATATCTACAATAAATCTATATACTTTTCTTTGTTTAACGAAAGGAGTGGATAAAAAGATATGTGAATAATCTGTTTTCACAGAAAAGGGAGCGGATCAGTTTCTTCTCATATTCTCTTGTTCTGTTATACAGTACTAATTGCAATACGGATTCATATCCTCTTGTTATAGCTTATGTATATATTGTAAGATTTGTAATTCAATGATTATTATTGATGATGATACATAAGTATATATACATCGACAAAGTTACAAGAAAAGGAAAGAAGAAGATATATGAGAATATCTACATTTGATAGACAAGGAACTCTACAAGGTTCTAGAGTATCCAATACGCCCCCTCAAGATGGAGTACCGGAGGAAACTCCAATCTTGAACGATAAATCTTGAAATCTGGCGCGAGGCAGAGGCTTGGTGAGTGCATCGGCCAGTTGATCCGTGGAGGAGATATGGGATACTCGTAGAGAGTTACTCTGTATTTGTTCCCGAACAAAATGATAGTCCAAGGCAAGATGCTTCATACGAGAGTGGAAGACGGGATTCGCACAAAGGTAAGTAGCTCCAATATTATCACAAAATATTGTTGGAGGAAGCTTGGAGGTGACACCGAGTTCAGACATGAGCGAGAGGATCCACTTGACTTCAGACGCAGTATCGGAGACCGTGCGATATTCAGCCTCCGTTGATGAGCGTGCAACACCCTTGAGCTTCTTGGAAGACCATGAAATAGGAGACTTGCCAAGATAGAGAACATAAGCACCAGTGGAGGAGAAATCATCTTTATTGCCTGCCCAATCAGCATCCGAATAGGCATGAAGAGAGAGATGCGATGTAGCATCAAGAGTGATGCCATGCGTGGCTGTGCCGGCTAGAAAACGAAGGACACGCTTAACTACTTCCCAATGATCTGTTGTAGGACAGTGCATATACTGAGAGAGACGATTCACGGCAAAGGCAATATCTGGTCTGGTGAGAGACAGATATTGTAGACTGCCTACCACGGTGTGGTACTCACTGGGATCATCGAGTTTGGTGCCAGCGCTGATGAGAGATTGCGTAGAGGCCATTGGTGTTGCGACAGGTTTGGTGTTTTCCATGTTGAGACGAGTTAGAAGATTACAAGTGTACTTTTGTTGCGTCAAGCGAAGACCCGAAGAGGAGCGGTAAACTTCAATGCCAAGAAAGTATGAGAGTTCACCGAGGTCTTTGATGGAGAATCGCTCGGAGAGGCTTGTGATGATGCGTTTGACAGCCGTGGGACAGCTTCACGTGATGACTATATCGTCAACATAGACAAGCATGTAGACAAAGATGGAACCAATCTTTAGAATGAAGAGAGACGCATCACCGAGAGAGTTTTTGAAGCCAAGGGTAAGGAGAAAAGAGCGAAGCTCATTGTACCAGGCACGAGGGGCTTGCTTGAGTCCATACAGTGCTTTGTGCAGGAGACAAACATGATCGGGTTTGTCTTTGTCGATGAAACTGGGTGGCTGCATCATGTAGACTTCCTCAGAGAGTGTTCCTTGGAGGAATGCATTGTTTACATCAAGTTAACAGAGAGGCCAATTGCATTTAACGGCGACATCCGGCACTAGGCGAATGGTAGCGTGTTTGACAACTGGACTGAAGGTCTCTATAAAATCAATACCAGGGCGTTGATTAAATCCTTTAGCCACCAAGCGAGATTTATACCTGTCAATGGAACCATCAGGTAAACGTTTAATTCGAAACACCCATTTGCAGCCAACAATGTTTTGAGCTTGTTCAG
Source organism: Alliaria petiolata (assembly GCA_020283515.1). Lineage (NCBI taxonomy): Eukaryota > Viridiplantae > Streptophyta > Magnoliopsida > Brassicales > Brassicaceae > Alliaria > Alliaria petiolata. Next base: position 16,447,688 of record JAHZTW010000002.1, read on the forward strand.
GGGAACAATATCAAAGGTTCTATTACGAATGATGGCATCGTATTCATCACTCATAGAGCGGCGCCACTTTTCATCTTTGAGTGCCTGAGAGACACATGTTGGCTCGAGTTCTCCAAGGATTGCGACAAGACCATACTTCGGATTTGGTTTGCGAATGTCATTCATGGAGCGAGTTGTCACACGCGTGGATGGAGGTGGTGGAGCGGCTGGAGCTGCAGTTGAGGTGGGAGCACAAGACTGTGGAGTGTGATCTGTTGTAGTGTCGGTGTTCCCCACTTCTGGTTCCGGTAGTGAAGGAGCTATAGTCGGGGATCGAGGCGGGGTAGTTGCCGATGGAGACGAGAGTGACTGACCAAAGAACGGAACAATGGAGGCAGAAGATGGAATGAAAGGGGCTGTTTCGATGGTGGACGAAGGTGAAAAGGAGGAGTTTAGCCGAGAGAATGGGAACTCATTTTCTTGAAATTCAACATGTCTAGAAATGTAGAGACGTGAATGAGAAGGATCAAGGCATAGATACCCGCTTTGTGTGAGAGAGTATCCGAGAAAGATGCAAGGAGTGGATCGTTGGCTTAATTTGTGAGAGGAGTAGGGACGAAGCCATGGATAGCAGAGGCAGCCAAATATACGGAGCTTGGAGTAGTTTGGTTCTCGTCCAAATAGTAGTGCATATGGTGAGGACTTGTTGGGGAGATTTAACGTCGGCATTTTGTTGATCAGATAAGTAGCAGTGGCAAGAGCATAACTCCAATACGTAGTGGGAATAGCAACGTGGGTGAGGAGTGCTAAACCTGTTTCAACGATGTGGCGGTGACGGCGTTCGGCAATCCCATTGTGCTCTGGGTTGTGAGGTGGTGTGGTGAAGTGAGAGATGCCGCTTGCTGCTAAAGTGGACGTCAGAGCTATGAACTCTCCTTCGTTGTCACTATAAAGTGTCTTGATTTTGCAATTGAACTTGTTCTCCACGAGTGCCTTGAAGGGTACGAAAACTTGAAGCACATGTGATTTCAACTTGAGTGGATAGAACCAAACATAGCGAGTAAAGTGATCAACAAAGATCACATAATACTTGTATCCATCGACTGAGTAAAGCGGTGAGGTCCAGACATCCGTATATATGAGATCAAGAGGGCCATTAGACTGCATCGATGACATAGAGAAAGGGAGTTTGTGGCTTTTGTTTTGTGAACATGCGTTGCAAGATAAATCTATTGAAGTGTTTGAAACAGGGAGAGATGATTGCGAAATAATTTGTTTTAGAATAGATAAAGAGGGGTGCCCAAGTCTGGAGTGCCAATCGACAAGAGGGACTTTAGTACAGGAAAAAGCTGAAATTGAAGGCGATAAGGAAGAAGGAAATGTCAGCCACTCATAGACTCCATCATTGGCCGGTCCTCGAAAGAGCGTTGCTCCCGACTTGAGATCCTTCACCTGAAANAATGTCAGCCACTCATAGACTCCATCATTGGCCGGTCCTCGAAAGAGCGTTGCTCCCGACTTGAGATCCTTCACCTGAAAATCATATGGGTAAAGGGCAACCATGACATTGTTAGATTGACATAGTTTGTTTACCGAGATGAGGTTCTTCTTAATCGACGGAACACAAAGAACATTAGACAACTTGAGAGGTCTAGAGTTTGAGAGTAAGTGAGTAGAACCAGTGTGGGTGATGGGAAGACCAGCACCATTGCCAACGGTGACGTCTTCACCTCCATGATACGGGGAGTGCAACGAGAGTGTGGAAAGGTCTGATGCAATGTGGTGTGAGGCACCGCTGTCTAGCAACCAGGAGCCATCAGCGGTCACAGATGGAGAGGACGTGGTGTGATGAGCTTGCGGAGTCCACTGAGGAGGTGGCATAGGTGGCTGGTACTGCTGATAGTTGGTGGGAGCTTGTCCTCGGAAGTTTGATTATTGATGTGATGATTACAGGTATAGTAGCTGAGAGCAACGTTTGGCGATATGACCATGTATGCCGCAAAGTTAGCACTTGCCTTGATAGCCACCACGGTATCCACCACTGCCACGGTAGCCTCCACGAGTGTTCTGTTGAGGGCGATATTGTTGTTGTTGCTGCTGACAAAAGTGTTGGTTTGAGTAGTGGTTAGACATGCCGTGCGGAGGACGATACGAGGTGGCGTTTGCAGTGGCAGGCAAGAATGCAGCCGGAGATGTTTCGTGAGTGACAATGGCGTTTTCTCTGTTGAGGAGCTTCTCGTGAAGTTCTTCAATGGTGATGGGGATATCACGACCGTTTACCATCTCAGCAACGGAGCAGTATTCTTCTCCGAAACCATCGACAATGATGTCTAACAAGTCTTCATGATCAAGTGGAGAGCCAAGGAGAGCTAGATGGTCTGCTTTGGTGATGATGCTACGCATGTAATCAGTGATTGATTGAGTACCTTTGGTTATCTTCTTGAGTTGCTGTTTGATCTGCTTGATATGGACACGAGAGGGTTGGCCATACGTACGGCCTAGTGTGAGCCAAACGTCGCGTGTTGTTGTGGCTCGAGCAACAAGGGGCTGAATCGGAAGAGAAAGAGTGCCGATAAGGGAGCTGTAAAGCATCTTGTCTTGACGCTTCCATGGAGAAAATTTAGGATTAGGCTGCACGAGACCATTGGTGGTGATTGTTGATGGTGGAGTTTGATCCACATCGTTGATAAAGTGGTGCAATTCATGAGCTTCGAGAAGTGCAGAGACTTGAAGTTTCCATGTGAGGAAATTCGTTGATGTGAGTTTGGTGATCCCGGACATGTTGATGGAGATTAGGTTTGTGGAGGGTTCTCCGTTGTTGTACACCGGAACGATGTCAGCGCCGTTGGTTGCCTTGATGAGAGGCTAAGGGGGTTATGTGGCGGTAGAGAAGAGAGAAAAAAAAAAATTTAGGTCTAGAGAGATCTTTGCTCTGATACCATGTAAGATTTGTAATTGAATGATTATTATTGATAATGATACATAAGTATATATACATCGACAGAGTTACAAGAAAAGGAAAGAAGAAGATATATGAGAATATATATACTTGATAGACAAGGAACTCTAGAAGGTTCTAGAGTATCCAATATATATATATGAGTGAGAGAAATAGATTCAGAGAGTTTAAAATTAACAAAGACATACCTGCAGGATCACTTGAGAAATCATCTGCTACTTGACCTCCACCCATTTGAAAATTGTATAGTTTCTGCTAGGACAAGCAAATTTTAACAAATAGGTTAATGGGTTTTATATATATGTAGAAGTAGAAACGTAAGTGACCTTAAGTAATGGTACAAAAAAGAAAGGAATGTAAGTGACCGTAAGTAATGGTACAAAAAAGAAAGGAATGTCAACAGTCTCCTCATAATGATGTTTTGTCACAATGAGAGTTTTGTGTCTCGAGAAGGCACATATAGCTTTACGTTAGTGGAGAATTTATAGTTACAAAAAACCCTTAGCAATTCCCAATTTCTTACCTCACCAGTTTTTCACCAAAACCAATCACTGATAAACTTACCGGGCGGAAAAAAAAAGCTTATAACTTTAAACCAATTTAGTACTCTCTCTGTCTCTAAGTGATTTTCAAGAATTTTTATTTTGTCTTATTTTAAGTGATTTTTCTACTTATCAATGCAAAATTTTAATTTATTTTAATCTAATATATTAACTAAAGGTTTTGGTTGAAGAAGTTGAAGAGTTTTCTAATTTTTTTATTATTTTTGTTGTTCTCAATTTTTTTATTAAATGATAATTTCTTTTAAAAAAATAGTTTTCTTAATCTTTGTGCTTTTAGCTAAAAATCATTTAAAATGGGACAGAAGGAGTATCATTTATCGAGTGATGAATGAACCCACTTAGTTTATGAACTATAAATATCATCCAGTGCAAAGAGAAATATTTAACTTTGTCAAAAAAAAATTAAAATACGTAACAAGACTTGATAAAGAAAACTGCAAATCTCATTTGAAAGATTAATCGGTTCATTCCCTCAAGGCTCTCTGTTTCTTGGCTGCTTTAACAGTGAAGAAAATTGGTGTATGAATCTGAGGAAATCTAACTACAACTATAAATATATATAGATTAATGATAATGGTGTCTTATGCCAATTAGGAGAGTTTTCATCTCGAAGAGGCACAACACAAGAAAGATCTAGATGACAAGCTCTGGCCATCGGGTATTCGTTCGGTTTTAGGTTGGTTATTTTTGGGTTCGGCTATTTTGGTTCTAGAGAATAGGACCCATTCGGGTATCTTGTTTTTTTTGTTGGGGTTTCGGTTCGGATCGGTTCCAAATATCCGAATTATTCAAAATTTATCTAAAATACCTAAACATTTAAAATATTTCTGTTATTTAGTTTAACTAGATAAACACCCGCGCTGCGGGATAAAAATTTATAAAATTTTGGTATTAAATATTTGATAATTTTTTAGCTAAAGTAGACAAAATTATATGCCAATAGAATGGAGTGATATTTGAGAAGAAACCATATTACATACTCTGATTCGAAGGCATACAAAATTATGGATTTCCGTACAAAATCTTACACTCATACGAAAAAGTTGAAAGTTTCAGATAATTTAGTACAATGATATTATAACTTTAAATTTATTATTTATTTATGCTATAAAATTAATTCCTCAGTTTAAAGGTTAATATTTTTTAAATGCCAACATGATTTAATTTAATTTAAAGGTATTTAAAAATATATATAATTTTTAGAAAGAAGACTTTTTGACCGGATGTATTCTTTGATGGGAAAATTAACTTAATAACCATTAAAAAAAAAACCAAAAACCTACAAACTAACCAAAAAGGCAAAAATCCCTCTTTTCTCTCTCTATCTCTCTCTATCTCTCTCTAACCATTTGGTTAGTTTCTTAATTTTTGTTTTCCTTATGGTCATTCAACAAATTGACCCTTTTTTATTGACATCTATAGAAAGTAGAAACTGTGATTCTTATTTATTTGTAAATAGGAATTACCAGAAGGAAGTTTATCAATCAAATATTTGTTTCTTGTTCAGTGTGATTGATGTACGTCATGTGCAGTGGCGGAGGTAGAAAATTTTATTACCGGGGGCAGAAAAAATATATTAAAACGTAATTTATAAATTACCAAAAAAAAACTACAAATGTACTCTACGTTCACTCATAGCTTGAAACCTTTTTATCACAGTTTCCTTTGCTACATCTTCAAATATATTTTTTTCGATATAATAAATGAGACAATCACTTAGAAACTGATCACCGATGCGATTCCTTAATACTGTCTTGACAATCTTCATTCCTGAAAAACATCTCTCGACGGTTGTGGTAGCAACAGGCAACGTCAAAGCTAACTTCAAAAGCTTATAAACCAAAGGATGAGAAAGATGTTTTCTGGTATCTACCATCACTCGTGCTAAGTCTCCAAGATTACTCAAATCAGCAAACATTTCATCTTCTCGTACATTATCAATAAAAATGTCAAGTTGCGGATCAAGAGATATGCATTCCATACGACTAAAATCCTCAGGATAAAATTCAGCCAATCTCAACAACTTTTCCTTATCAAACTCGCGGAATGATTCAACAAGACTTAAAGCTGATGTGCAAACGAGTAATTCAGAGTTTACCTCGTTAAAGCGGTCATTAAACTCTTGAAGCTGCATATCCAATACAGTATAAAAGCAAGTGACTCGGTAATGATGCAAATTGGTTATGTTGGTCTTTTTCCGTGGCTTCCTTGGATCGATGAAGTCAGCCTCCATGTTGAGAATTTCAGTGTCGTGCTTCTCACAAAAAAATGAAACTTTCTCCACAAAAGCATCCCATCCATCATCTCTTAACTTTTGTAGTTGTCGCTTAGTGGATTTCACTAATGATACAGCATTTAAGATGTCTTGATCTTTTTTTTGTAATGCCATCGATAAATTCTCCGTGAGTCCCAAAATAGCCAGCATCAAGTGTAGATATAATACAAAATCAAAAGTATGGATGTACTTGAGAAGACCATTTGCTTGACTTCTTTGGGTATTCTCTATACCTTCATCCTCGACGTACTCAAGCACCTTAACCACAGGAGAAAACAAACCAACTAACCGCAATAACGTTTTATAATGAGAACCCCAACGTGTATTTCCTGGTCTTTGAAGTGAAGACTCTTGATTCAATCCTTTTCTAGTCTTGATTTCACCACTTTCTACTCCCTCTTCAATTTCATCACGATGAATTTCTCGCATCATATCTTTTCTTTTGCAAGATGCTGCAACCACATTCACTAATACAGAAATCTTATCAAAGAAATCTCCAACTTCAAAATGTTTCTTTGCAACTGCAACAACAACCAATTGAAGCTGGTGAGCAAAACAGTGTACATAGTATGCAGAACTACTTTCTCTTGAAATCAATGTTTTCAGCCCATTCAGTTCACCTTTCATATTTCCTGCTCCATCATAGCCTTGTCCTCTAATCTTTTTCAGACTCAAACTATATTTAACAAACAATGAATCAATTCCAGATTTCAGAGATAAAGCACATGTCTCCTTCACATGGATAAGACCAACAAATCTCTCTTTCACTATACCTTGCTTATCAACAAAACAGAAAAATATAGCCATTTGCTCTTTCTTAGAACAATCAGCTGATTCATCCACCAACAGAGCAAATACATCATGATCAATCTCTTGAATTATAGAGTTAACTACTTCTTCTGAAAAGCAATTAACAATGTCTTTTTGAATTGGATGAGACACCATTTGGTTATTTCCAGGAGCATTCTTCAGCACAACCTTATTCACTACTTCGTTTTGTTCAGCGATATACTTCACTAACTGTAAGAAATTTCCTTTGTTACTAGAATCCACTGTCTCATCATGACCACGAAACGGCAATCCTTGTCTCAATAAGTACCTAGAAGCATCGATTGAATCATTCAATCGAATACGATACTCGTTTTTCATAACATTGGTTTGTTTGTGCAGAGCGTGTTTAATTGATTGACCTTGTCTCATCAAATCCTCACACTTCTTCTTAGCTATGTTATGAAAGCTATTTATTGTAACACCTACATGACCAGACAATCTCTCAGACTTATTCTAGCAATCAAATCCCTCTGTCACAAATCCAGTATTAGCACCTTTTTTTCACTGTTGAACAAATAACAGCACAAACAATATGCCTTTTCTTTCTTCACACTGTATTCCAACCAATCACTATACTGATCAAACCAACTAGGATTAAAACGCCTTGGTGTATTTCTTATAAGTCGTTGTGCAAAACTATGGCCACGAGGTTGACAAAGTCCTCTAGTCAAATACTTGCATTTTACCCCGTCTCTTTGATTAGAATGATATTCCAGTATTCATTTTCTTTCACCGGGATCATACGGCAAATTATCTAAATTAATATCATCCGATGGAGATTTTCTCTTCAATAATCGATCCATTGTTTATCTGGCAAATTAAAATAAATTAGTTTAGTTCTTGATTTTGTATATGAACATAAACCTAAATTTGTTATATGAATTTAAAGTCAAATCATATCTGTTTCAGTTTATTAAGATAAATAAATATAATATAATATAATATAAGAAGAATCTAACCTTAACTTCAATTAATAATTTGACGCTGGTGAAGGAATTGTGATCGGAGCTGGACGTGTGGAGGAGGCAAATCAAAGTTGTCTTGTTTGACGAGAGAAAGAAAGAGACGACACTTTGCAATTTTCTTTTTTTATTTTATTTTAGGTTTTGTGTTTATTTTTTAAAAATAAGAATAAATTAACTAATATTTAATTAAGACCAATAAAATTGATGGATCAATAATTATGTTTAAACTTGGGCTTAAACTTAATATAGCCCAAATTTTGATAAAACAAAAACATAAACTCATTTAACTAAATTTTAATTTTTTGTTTTTATGGGGTCCAAATTTTTTTTTTATATGGGGTCATATTAATTTTATCTAAAAAAAAATTATAATTTTTTTAATTGGGTGGGGTCAGCTGACCCCCTCCTTTGTTACTGCCTCCGTCCCTGACCAAAATGGTTAAATCTTTTCTAATAATTAAAAACATAAAAAAACTTAAATGAATAACATAAAAGAAACTTATTATTTACCTTTTAGTTTTTTTGATAAAAGAAACTTATTATTTACCTTTTAGTTTTTTTGATAAAAGAAACTTATTATTTACCTTTTTGATTTTCCTTTTAGTATTAGTAATTTATCATACAATTTCTTTAATTTAAATGAAAAACCTAAATGAAACTTTTTTTTTTCTTAAATTTCTTATTTACCTTTTCAATTTTTTTATTTTTCTTTTAGTATTAGCAATTGAAAAAGAAACTTATTTTCCTTTTCTATTTTTAAAACTATTTCTTTAATTTTCCTTTTAGTATTAGTAATTGATCATACAATTTCCTTAATTTAAATAAAAAACATTAAAAACCTTATTTTCCTTTTTCTTAATTTTCTTATCTACCTTTCGATTTTTTTTGTATTAATAATTGAAAAATATACTTATTTTCCCTTTTTATTTTTAAAACTAATTTTTAGATTTATGTAGACATTATGGTAAAATCTAATTGGTTTAATTTTTTTAACACGTGTTAAAATCTAATCGATTAACTTGACACATGTCAAGATCATGTTAAAAACTAACTTTGATGCATCCTATTATATAATAAGATACCTTAGTTTATACCATTAGCTAAACAAAGAAAATGACTAAAAAAAAGATATTTTCAGTAAAACTGGAAAAGGAGTCGGACTACCAAAATTATCAAATAGCAACAGCACATGCATAATCAACATATTAAAATATAGGAATTTTTCCATAATGAGATAATAATTCAAAATGTAATTTTCTTTCAGTACAGATTTATTCTTCTTAATAATACAAAATACAAGTAAAAACTGGAAGATTTTAGGCAAATATACGAGAAGTTTGCAGTAATTCGGTTCTTTGTTTAATCCAATAATTCTCAATAGCAAGCCTCGCTGCATCATGCATTTTTCATTGCTTCCCTTTCCTCGTGCATAAATGGATCCTCTCTTCTCATGCGAATATACTTTCATTTCCAGAACCGCTTGAATCAAACTCTTCAAACTCTGATGGGAATTCTTATTCTTCTTCTGTACTTCTTTCATATATTAACCTTGACAAGCCTCATATGCAATGATATGAGTCACGGTCTTTGGTGAAGATAGCCATCACATACTTGTTTAATAAGGCCTGGCATTAAAAAACATCGATCACTGAATGCCGCTAAGATCACAAGGTCTACTTCGCTGCTCAGAGTAAAAATACTTATGTCTTGACATCCACTTTGGATCGATCACTAACACCCAAAACCACGTTATACATTGTAGAAGTGTAGTTGCTAACCTTTTTAATGATGGTTTGCTGATTTCTACTCTAATCACTTTCTTCTTTCTTCCATTCCCCTCCACGTAAAGCCTATTGGAGCTGAGCTTCTGTTCACAATCAAATGAAAACTCTAACTTGTGATTTAACTGGTGAGGAATCTTAACCTGCACTTGCAATGATCTGGTTGACTAAGTGATATGTTTTGAATCGAATTCCCCTTGAAGCAAGCTGAAATTAAACACAGCAAGNAGTAAAAATACTTATGTCTTGACATCCACTTTGGATCGATCACTAACACCCAAAACCACGTTATACATTGTAGAAGTGTAGTTGCTAACCTTTTTAATGATGGTTTGCTGATTTCTACTCTAATCACTTTCTTCTTTCTTCCATTCCCCTCCACGTAAAGCCTATTGGAGCTGAGCTTCTGTTCACAATCAAATGAAAACTCTAACTTGTGATTTAACTGGTGAGGAATCTTAACCTGCACTTGCAATGATCTGGTTGACTAAGTGATATGTTTTGAATCGAATTCCCCTTGAAGCAAGCTGAAATTAAACACAGCAAGGTTACTAATATGCAATGCTATCGAAAAATGCAACCGAGATCATGTTCTTACAAGCTGTATCCAAAAAGGCAACCAAGAGCACCAGTATTAATCACACTCAAGGTTTCGCCATTTAAACATTGAACTCTAATAAATTTCTTAGACCCAAAATCCCTTCCTCTCAACGCAATTGAAGTAAAATTGGTTTCCAACTTATGGTTCTCAATCTAAAGATGATCGAAGCAGTAGGAATAAAAACTGAACATTTGTTACCTGAAAAAAAACTATTTTTTTACAATCCATCATCTCTAACAAAAGGGTCGTGCAATAGATTACACTCATTACAGAGAGATACGCACCACTGTTTTGAATCATCATATTTGAGAGTTGTGGGGATAGAGACAGGAGCAGACTCAATGTTTCTCAATGACCCTCCTCTAATGCTGTATTCAATCTGCATTAAATTATGTAATCACAGGGACGCTTCATAGTGTCTGAACAACAAAAAGAACGAAGAACCAATTACCATTTTGCTCGATTCGTCTACGTCTCCGTCTCCTTCTCCGCCAATGATCTCCCCTTCTTCGGCATCATCTCCTTCTTCGGATTCTCTATCGAATTAGAATTAGGAATCTCTGTCGTAAAGGTGTTAGATGGATCTTGATGGGTTCCCAATTTTGAAATCGAAAGGGTGATAGATGGTGTTCGAGACAGTCAATCATTCGGACGCTGGGCGGCAAGAGGTTCAACCAAATCTAATTCTAATTATAGCCTTCGTGGTTGATTTCAGTCGAAAGATTAACCTTGTAGAAGACAGAAATGTCAAGGGAAGTATCAAAAGATACTCTTAACACACAATCAACAACAAAAAGATGACAAATTTCTTCACAACTTTACATGATTCTCGATTCTTTGGCGTTCGTCTCATCTCCTACTCTGTGATCACTCGAAATAGCTTCAGTAACTTCTCCTCTAGACATGACAGCTCCACAATCTCCCGAATTGAGATCGGCAGAGAACCCCAATTGAGATCCCAAATCACCCATACACTAATCTACAGAAATGGAAATCAGATTGGAATTGAAGAGTGGCAGTTTACACAATGTCGTGAGAGGGATGAGGAGCAGGGCAGAGGAAGAGAGGGTGATCCTTAGCCTCCAATTTGGGGTCATCGTCGACATCGGTGGTGGTGAGGTTTAGGCAAGCACAACTTGAAGGGAAGAAGGCGGAGAGGACCGAGGAGCTTCACCCGAGAAACCTAATTTAATTTTGACGAAAAAGCTGATGATGTGTAAATATGTTTTAATTTTATTCGTTCTTCATTTATTGACATATCAGAGCAACTTATTTTTGACAAATATAACTAAAAATTTTCAAATATTTTGAATAATTTAGTTATTTGGATATAAACATAACTAATATATTCGATTTATAATTTTAATTTTGGGTATTTAAATTATTTAAAGTGTAAACCCACAAATATTTTTGGATATATAATTATATTTTAGGTATTTCGTGTACACATTCGGTTCCCGATTTGGTTCGGGTTCAGTTCCAATTTTTCGGATATAGAAATATAGAACCCATTCGGATATTTAATTTAGGTCGGATCCGATTCAGTTCGGTACCTTCTAATTCGGTTCGAATCAGTTCGGTTCTTCTGTTCCGATTAATTTGCCTAGGGTTGCAGTATTCTCCTCATTTTGGGCCTCAAGTCCCGGAAGAAAGCCTAATCTCATTTTTGAGTATACATAAGTATATTTTCATATGCATGATTCTCACTAGCTTTCTATGTTTTTGGAATCTATCTTTTTCAACTTCAAAATCTTATAAAACGAGACTGTTTCGTTGTTTCTTCGTTGAACAGTTAGAAAATTTTGTTGAGATTTTCTGGTTTATCACTGATGAATTAATAAATCCCACTAAGTAGACAAAAGGAGGAGACATTTGACTAGCATCAAGGATGGAATATGTACACGGATGCATGAGAATGTAGTTATAGACTTGTGTCTGATCATAAAAACCAGATATTGACATAAATAATAAAAATTATATCAAACTCAAATGAAGTATTCGAGATCTCAGGCGGTAAATATCATAATGGTAGCTCGGTGCAAATGTTGTTATGGGGTTTAGTAGCATGAACAACGTTAACTCCAACAAAAAGTTCACATGCAAATAAACATCTTATTATATAAAGTTGGATTGTAATGAAGATTGAATGTTCATGAATAGAAATACCTCTACGATTCTACAAAGCCATTTTTTTGTCTTACAAAATATGTTTGCTTCTTCAACTCTCTTTTGAATAGCCATTGTCTCCTTTACTGAGCATCTACATATATATTTTATAATATGAGGTTGAAAATGGGAAAAATATAATCATAGAATAGTGCATTTTTTGTCGAGTTTGGCTCGCAAGGAAGCAGTCTCTGCCATTGCCTTGTTGAGCTGTTCTCTCAGCTCCTTGATCTCATCAGCAGATAGTTTCTGGATATCGTTCATCTTTCTCTCAGCTTCTTCTCTTGTAGCTTCTGCCTTCAACAGTTGCTCCTTCACATCCCTCATTGATTCCTTTAACTGCTTAGAGACCTGACACAGACAAAAGAGAACCATCATACAATGATGTAACACAAACATAAAATGATGTAACATTTGAGACGATAACCGATAAATGGATTACCTTCTCTTCCATTCCCTTGAGCATTTCCTTATATGACTTCTCGAACTCCTTCAACTGAGATGTCTCTTTTCTAGGAGACAAGCCTTTCATTGCTTTAATTTGCTCCTGCTTTTCTTGGAACGTGACCTCATTCTCCTAAGAAACAAATAAAGTTTTAGCCATATATATGAAACAAAATGTCAAAAAAGATTTTAACAAAAATATAAATCTTTTTCACCCTTAGCTCAAGTGATAAGTCAGCCATATATGATTTCCCATTGTTCTTCTTTGAGATTTGTTCGCCGAGGTTAAGAAGATCCTGGACTTGCTTTTCTTTCTTGCTTTCAGGGATATTACGGCTATTGTCAAACAACAACTTACGGTCATCACATTCCTTGAGAATTTCCTATAAAGAAGCAATTTTGGAAGTTATAAAGCTGTAATCATGTAAGAGATCGTGCTGCATTAACCGTTTCTTGGACGATAATAAACCGACCTGAAACTCAGGACACTCCTCCAAATAGTCATCAAGAGTGTCTCCATCATCAAGTGCATCCCCATAGGTGAAAACAACGATTATATGGTCAACGATTTGACTTCCAAAAAGGATCTGTGAAGCGTTGATTGTTCCTCTTCTGTTAATCAATTCTTCACAGAGAAAACCAGAAGCACTGCATCGATTCCATGTCTAGCCAGACATAAGCATCTGATGATTTCTCTGCTAGTAAATTCTGTCGTCGAGGAAGCACTAAACAGACCTAAAACCAACACTAACTTATCTCAATGTATGTTTTAAGCAAATGTTTGGGTTTAATATAGAAAGGGTTAAAAACTCACCAGGAGTATCGATAACATTGACGGTCAGGCCATTTTGTAGTTCGGATTTATGTAGCTTACACTCTTTGGTGATGAATTTTCCTCTTGCTTTTGACTAATTGCAAATTTGCAATACAGATCCACACTCTCTTGTTTTTACTAAAATGAATGAGCGAGAGAATTAAAGAGATTCGAACGATTTAAGGAAAGAAAGACATACCTGGACCAGTTTCGAAATCATCTGCTACCAGTCCTCCACCCATTTGAAAAATTGACAAGTGAATCTTAAAATATAGATTAAAAGATTTGATGAAGAAACGTAAATGATCCAACCAAAATAAGAAAAGGCGAGATCTCTCTAGACTATCATAAAAGTTGCCTTCAAAATTATAAATAAAAATGGAACAAAAGGAAGTAATATCAACGGTCTCTATCGACGAATGGCTGTTGAATGTGTTTAGTCCCAATAAAAGTTTTGCTGTCTCGAGAATGCAAAGAGGACAGCTTTAAGTAAATGGGGACAAGATTCCAATAAATCCTTATCATTTCCAAAAGTTTGCAATACATCCGATGCAAAATGTATTATAACAAAATTAGATTTAATTGGATTTGTATCGATCAGCTCTTGAAAATCTAATAACTGTTCATGCAAATGTTTTATGGGGTACATCATAACTTTCAATCTTATAGATGAAGAGTAAGTTTTCTATCTTATTCTTCATTTTTTTTATTAAATGTAACATAAGAAATTTACATATTTTATATCGTTATATCATCAGTTGTAATGGCTTTAAATCTATTACTAAAGATTTTTATGACGAATGGATTATAAGTCGAAATGATGGTAAAATTTGTGTTCCAACGGTTTTGGCAGTTCGACAAAGGTTAGGAAAATAAGTAAAACTATGTTAGAGCCAGAATTTGTATCCTCTCCAAAAAATCCGATGTCAATTGAGTTCGGCCCATTAAAAACTTTAAAGTTGCAATCGTAACATTAGGTCGGCGAAGATAAATGGAAATCTTCATTTATCCTCATCAATCCGGAAAAAACGCTAGGTCGGCCTTATCTCTCGGGAAGTTTTCCTATTCCTGAAAGGAAAAAGCAAGTCTGGAAGACCGACTGGAAAATCTTATAAATAAGGAGGGTCTCCCAACGATTTATTCATTCAGAAATCGAGAGAGAGAATTCTAGGGCAAACACAACAACTTATCGTTTATCACTTTAGAATTCTCTTCTTTCAAGTTTAGGTCGGTGTTCTTATTCCGACGACCTAAACTCACCGTATATCTCTCGAGCTCCGGCTGATTTTCAATAAAGATCTCTCTTTAAACACATTAACTCTTATTTTCTTCTTATACCCAATTTGAGTTATTACATTTGGCGCCGTCTGTGGGGAATAAGAGACTCAGTCTTTAAGAAAAACCGCAGAGCTCGAAAATGGTAGAGACTTCTACACCAACCGACCCGAAGAATACCAACGTCGGTGACCGATCTGAAGATCCTTCAACAGGTCAGACCGGAGATGGGAACACCACTGATTGGCTCGTCGATCTAATAACAGGTCGGCCTATTGACCCAACGACAAGTTTACCCGTCACTGGAGATGCCGACCAGCGTCAAACTAAAGACACTGAACGCACTGACCCGCTCTGCCATGAGCGCAGAATCTACCAGATCCACCCTCGGTTAACATGATCGACATGATGAAGATCTTATCCTCAAGACGACCAGCAGATCGCATATCGCGACGACGTAGACCATATTCTCATGACACACCTCCCCTCTGGTGTTGTCGAGGACCTCGATGGGGAGACGACACCACAACGGAACATCGAGACCAACCGAGTGATCAACAACCTGTTTGGGGTCACACCAACGACAGAGCTGCGGAGAGGTCAGGACAGATCTAACGCTCGCTCGAGAATTACCGCTCACACCACAACTCTCACCCCATCTAAGGCAGATCTCATACACAAGCGATTCGATAGCATGGATTCCAGAATCCATAACGCAGTCACGACGGCTCCAGAGTTGGAAAAACTCCCCCGACAAACAGACCAGACCCCGTTCACATCGGCAATCACGAACGCCCCGATAAAGGATCTCGGCAAGATAAATTGCCGACCAGCTATAACGAAAACACTGAACCATAGAGACATCTGGCGGCATTCAAAGTCGCCATGGGAAGAGCGCGTGTACCTGAAGACGAACAGGACGCCTGTTTCTTCCAGTACTTCGTCGAATCACTTTCTGGGAACGCCCTCAGTTGGTTCTCACGGCTACCCCCGAACTCGATCGGCTCGTTCAAGAAGCTACGTAAAAAGTTTCTCACACACTATTCGCTTTATATCGACACGGCAACATCAGAGCTCGATCTGTGGTCCTGCGTACAAGGTGACACATAAACACTACGCAGTTACTTGGACCGATGCAGGGTAATCCTTTCTCGCTGCAGACTCCCCGACAAAATCACTCTCGGGATCTTAATCAAAAATATGCGAGACGACCAAGCATTTTGCGATAAGCCAAAGACCGGGAAGACGAAGACCGGGAAGATGAAGACCTTGGAGGATGCTTTACACAAAGCATCTGGATACATAAAAGCCGAAGAAGACAAGCCTTCTAAAGCAAAATTGTTGGTGGAAGACAAGTCGGCATGAGACAAAAAGTCCCGACCCGCCAACCAGGACGACCACCAAGAGCCCCGTCAACACCATGACGGAAGTGATAAGAACCGGCGCAGCGTGAATACCGCATCCCGCCCACCAAGCTGGAACAAGTATGACCGACAGAACCCAAAGAATTCGGAGGAACACGTACCATTCTGCAAGTACCACAAGTCCCACAGTCACTACACCGACAATTGCTGGATCTTTTACAGCCTCGTGAAGAAAAAGAGGGAGGACGGCGAGTGCAAGCTTCCTGAGCCACAGAACCACGATCGATGTTCCAATAACGGTAACGTATCGATTAGACGTAGCAGAGACGATGATAAGAGAGAGCGGGAAGATGAGAAAACACCACTCCCATCGCCGACCGACGACGAATAAACATGATCATGGGCAGACTCTTCTCCTGTTCAGAATCCATCAACTCTATCAAACGACATGAACGCAAAGCTGCGAATGCACCCGCCGACTCACCCGCCCTCTTTTCTAACGACGTTCCCATCACATTCCCCGAAAAAGACACACGCGGCATCGACCGACCTCACAATGACCTTCTGGTCATATATTTAGGGATTGTCGACGATGAAGTATCGAAAATTCTTGTAGACACATGGAGCTCGGTCAACCTGATTTTCAAGAATACTCTCCGAAAGATGGGCATCAAGGACTCGGAGATCCAGATCGCACCGACACCTCTCAGTAGTTTCACAGGTGACTCCATCTCAACGATAGGGACAACCAACTCCCTGTTCGGGTCGGTGGAAAAACTTTTATCGTCAAATTCGACGTCATCCCATCTTCTTACCATCAGTGCATCAAACTGCCGATCAAAGGCAGCATCTTCAGTATTCGCGGTGATGAAACGGTCTCACGACACTCCTACATCGATAAACAACAAGTTCTAAACGCTTCTACATTCATGATCGACAGCGGCAACGATCTCGACCCACGGGTCATTCACCACGAGAAGCCGTAGAACGACCTCGTCATTAAGGTCAACATCGACGACAAGCATCGAGAACGGTGTGTCGAGATAGGCACGGAACTACTTCCAAGCATGAAGGACGAGCTCATCACCTTCCTCAGGGAAAACGTCGAGACCTTCGCTTGGTTGATGGCCGATATGAAAGGCATCGACCCGAAGATTACCAATCACGAATTTTCGTGGATGCCACATTTAATCCGATGAAACAGAAGAGCCGCAAACTTGGATCCGAACGCGCCCAGACCATTCACGACGAAGTGGAGAAATTGCTGCAAGCCGGATCAATTACCGAAGTCAAGGACCCAGATTGGCTAGCTAACCCGGTCATTGTGAAAAAGAAGAACGGAAAATGGTGAGTCTGCGTCGACTTCACCGACCTGAACAAGGCATGCCCCAAGGACAACAATTCCCACTTCCTCGAATCGATCACCTTGTCGAGGCGACGGCAGAAAGCAAACTTTTATCCTTCATGGACGCCTTTTCAGGCTACAACCAGATTCTCATGCATCCAGAAGACAACGAGAAGACCGCATTCATCACAGATCGGGGGACATATTGCTACAAGGTCATCCCGTTCGGCTTGAAGAACGCCGGGGCCACCTATAAACGCCTCGTCAACAAGATGTTCCGCAATAAACTCGGGAAGACGATGAAAGTCTACATCGATGATATGCTCGTCAAGTCGACAAAGGCCGACAACCACATCTCCCATTTACGAGAATGCTGTCACATACTCAATCAGTATGACGTGAAGCTTAACCCAGCAAAATGCACGTTCGCGGTTACTTCGAGCAAATTTCTTGGTTACTTGGTCACCCAGCGCGGCATTGAAGCTAATCTGAAGCAGATTTCAGCAATCCTGGAACTGCCATCTCCAAGAAACACTCGCGAAATCCAATGACTCACAGGAAGAATCGCCGCCCTGAATCGCTTCATCTCAATATCCACGGACAAATGTCTACTATTATACCAACTTCTACGCGACAACAAACGCTTTGAATGAGACAATAAATGCGAGGAAGCCTTCCAGTAAATTAAGATATACCTATCTACACCATCGACCCTCACAAACCCAGAGAACGGCGACACATTACTCCTATACATCGCCGTTTCCAGCGCGGCAGTCAGTGGAGTCGACGTTCGAGATGATCGGGGTGAGCAGAAGCCGATCTTATACATCAACAAGACGCTAGATGGCGCCGACTCACACTACCCGACCTTGGAGAAGTTGGCTCTTGTCGTCGTCATCGCATCTTGGAAGCTACGCCCGTACTCCGAATCACATTTGATTGCCGTCCTCACCAGCCAGCCACTCCGAACCATCTTCCAGAGTCCAACACAGTCTGGACGAATGGAAAAGTGAGCAATCGAACTGTCTGAATTCGACATCGATTACCGAAACCACATTAGCGCTAAGTCACAGGTTTTGGCCGACTTCCTCATCGAGTTAGCGCCAGAACTAATCAACTACGACCCACCAACCCCTGAACCCTGGACACTATACGTTGACGGCGCGTCATCACTTCTCGGCTCCGGCATCAGGATCCAATTACAATCACCAACCAGAGAAGTCCTCGAGCAATCCATTCGTCTCAAGTTCACAACATCCAACAATGAGGCCGCATACGAATCGTTAATACCAGGACTACGCTTAGCTCGAGGTATGAACATTGAACACATCCGAGCTCATAGCGACTCACAGCTCGTCGCAAAGCAGTTCAGTGGCGAATATGAAGTTAAAGACGAATGAATGGGAGCCTACCTCGCCTTGGTTAGACATCTAGCCAAAGAATTCAAGACTTTCAAACTTCTGCAGGTTAACCGATCCGAAAACAAAGAGGCCGACGCTTTGGCCACTTTGGCATCCGACGCTTTGGCCGCTTTGGCGTCCGACAAAGACTCCGTCTGACGACGTAATATACCAATTGAAGGCATTACTTCACCAAGTAGCGCACCAACCCAGGTCTTCCTCGCCGTCGCACCAACAGAAGCCGACGTCACTCCTACCCCATATACAACCGATGCACCAGACTGGCGAATCGAGATTCAACATTTCCTCGAAACAGGCGAGCTACCCGCTGAGAAGTGGTCCGCTCGAAGACTACACACCCGAAGTGCAAAGTATACTATCACCAACGACATCCTCTGTCGCTAAACAGCTTTCGGAATAATTCTCACATGTATCAATGGCGATGAAGTATACCGAGCTATCAAAGAAACTCACGACGGAGCTGGAGGGAACCATTCAAGCGGACGCGCTCTCGCCCTCAAGATTTAGAAACACAGAATCTTTTGGCTGACCATGCAAGAAGAATGTGAGAAGTACGCACGCAAGTGTGAGAACTGCCAACGCCACGCTCTGATGATACATCAACCAACCGAACTACTGACATCAGCCATTCCCCCTTATCCTTTCATGCGCTGGGCAATGGACATCGTCGGACCAATGAAATCATCCCGCCAACGCAAGAACCTTCCCATCATGACAGATTACTTCACCAAGTGGGTCGAAGGCAAGGCCTTCTTCAGCATCAAAGATAAGGAGGTCCAGAACTTCGTCTGAAAGTATATCATATGTCGTCATAGCCTACCTCACGAGATCGTCACGGACAACGGTTCGCAGTTCATTTTCAAAAACTTTGAAGGTTTCTGCGAACGCTGGAAGATTCGACTCAACAAGTCCACTCCTCGACATCCACAAGGCAACGACCTGGCAAAAGCAACTAACAAGACAATTCTGGACGGCATCAAAAAGTGTCTCAACCCAAAGAAGGGTCTTTGAGCCGACGAGCTGGATGGTGTCCTTTGGTCCCATCACACAACACCCCGAACAGCAACCGGAAAGACACCTTTCTCCTTAGCGTATGGATGCGAAGCAATGGTGCTAGCTGAAGTCAATGTAGGCAGCCTACGCCGAATATTCCTCCCGGAAAACCCCGACCTTAACAGCAGGAGACGAAGTTCCTCGTGATTAGAACTCAACGTTACTATTATTGAGGTCGTTGACAAAGAGGCCTTGCGCCCAAAAAAAAAAAAAGACATGCTCATCATACGAGAACTTTGAACTACAGAGCGTTTTGATCCGTGAAAAGGGTATGTGTTTTGACGCCGCGTTTTATCGCATATAAGCCAACCTGTTTCGCATAACAGTATTCACACTTAGAAAATAAGTGGTACGAAACCATAAAAGCCGAGCTTCTCGCACGTTTTGTATTCACACTTCCCTTTAAAGCCGGATTTTGTTCTGCAATCTTAAGTCCTGCAATATTATTAAGCCGACCAGATCTCATCTTGCAGTCGACTTAAGAATATTTCCTCGCACGTTTTGTATTCACACTTCCCTTTACGAATTCTAGTCGCATGAAACATAAGTCAATATCACATTGCATATTCATGTTCGTACTCCAAAGCACATGATCATTTCGTTCAAAATCATTTCATTAATTCCACATTTTACAAAAACCTACAATGAGTCCGAGTCGGCTAAAAAAATACTTAAAACAAAAATCTTGGGGATGATCAGTCCCCGGTCTTTTCGATCGTTTCTTTGTTCATCTTCTCGACCTCTACGGGCGCGTTCGTGCCAGTCTCATCTTGATCAGCGTTCTCTGGATTAGAATCACCACCATTTCCTTTATCGGTAACCCCCGCTTCTACAGGAACTACTGTTTCCACTTGAACGGGCAAAACAGCCTCATTCGTAACCGCTGGTACGAGCACCGAAGGTCCACTCGGAACTACCGAAACCTCCTTGGCAAGAAGCTCGTTAAGGGTAGGGGTCTTCAGCTCGTCAGCACTGAAGCTTATTTCTTCGAAGGCAGCCTGCTTGGCGTCCCACTCTCGGAAGCTCTCTGACACCTTGTTTTTCACAAACGGCGGCAGGACGAGACCTTGTTTCTCAATACTCCCGATCGCCCATTCGGTACCTTTCCACTGAGCCACGGTAGTGATGATCAGCTCAGCCTCATTCCTTTGAGCCAGATACTTCCTCATTTTATCGACTAGGCCGGTGTAATTATCATGGAACTTTTTCACCGCACCCCTGCCAGCTGCGTGAATCTTTTCCTTCTCCTTCTTCTCCTGCTGGAACTTCTTTGTAGCACGACTCGCGGCTTTCTTCCATTCTTTGACCTCAGATCGTGTCGCTTTTAGAGAATCTTCGGCCTCACGAGCCTCCTGCTCAAATCTCGCGGATTTTTTCCTCCCTTCCTCGAGATCTTTTGTCACAACTTCTAGCTCGGCACTCTTTTTCTTTTCGGCCTCAAGAGCCTCCAGCTCGGTCTGACTATCTGGTCGCCTCTGAACATCGCGATCATAGTCACACATAACGTTAAGCGTGGTACTAAGGGCTTGCAAAAACAGCGTTCTAGCCGTGAGAACACATTGGTAAACATTACAAGGACTAAAAAAAAATCAAACGAGACTTACCCAGGCCTGTTCCACCGCATAGTGCGCGATGTCCTCTTTTCGGATAAGATCGGAGGCATGAGTGGATGAACCCGCTGGATGGTCCTTGAGCTTAAGGAAAAAATCCAGACATGCCATTGGATCGCTAGTTATTGGTCCGGACCCTCGATACTCGTATGAGAATCCGAACGGGTGGAGAGCTCTTTCATGCCGAGACCTCTTCAATCCAGACGTCGGCCTCTCTTTCGAGCCCGTGAAGTCAACACTCTCTTCAACCAATCCGCCAATACCGAGGTTGGCCGCCTCGTCTCCCTCACCAACTGGGGTTTTCTTACGTTTTTCTGGTCGGCCCTCTTTCTGGCCTTCGCAGCTGCTCCATTATCTTGAGCATTTTTCTTATCGGCGGCCTTTTTGGCCAACTTCTCAGCACGTTTATCGGCCTTCTTAGCGGCCTCGTCATCTTTTCGGACCACGTCCGAAGGAACCACGTGCAGGTCTTGACCCCCAGCCTAGGTAGCCTCATTATGGCCTGTTGACGGTTGGGGAATGGGAGAACTCAGAACGTTCTCCAAAGCGTCTGACAAGTTAGCAAGTGGACGAGGACTCATCTTTCTACGGTTTGCTCTGCGTAATGCGGCTGCGAAGACAAATCCTTTTCAAATCGGTGATATATTCGAAAATATTCAGTTCGGTCATATCAGTCACCTTGAGTTCTTGCAAGTCTCTCATCCGTGGTGCTCGGCCAAGTGATTGCAGTGAGCGCTGCAAACCGTTCCGTAATCTCAAAGATATCTTTCGGATCGTCGATAAAGGCGATGGAGTTATAACCAGCAAAACGAAAGAAGCCGATCAGAAATGATATTGGTCCCTGTTTAAAGATCACAAGCGGAGATTTCTACCAGTAATCTCTCCCCATTTCGTTCTGATCGGTATATCCCGATCAAAAACGGAGCATTCGTTGATCAACACGAAGAAGTAGTGATCACGCCAGTTCGACACCTTGGAGGAATGTCCGCCAGTAACGACGTTAAATCGACTTTTCATACTCGTATAGTATGAGCCTCGATACTTCAGATCTTCTTTATTTTTCCTCGTGCTTATTATCGCGTGAAACGCAACGTAGCTTAGAGGGATCTTATGTTTGACCGAAACGACTAGAAGGCTCACGATCAGGCGGATGGTAGCATGTGAAAATTGCGAGATTGGCAACCCTCTCTTGTCGGATACTCAAGCAGCAAGCGGGGAAGAGGGAACCACAAGTGAAACTTTCGAAAGAAAATCTCGTAGAGACATATCCATCCTGGTGGAGCATCCCACGGACGTTCTGATGGGCTGGAAACCACGAAAATCACGTTCTGATCAATGTCGCATTCCTCCTTCTGGGAAACCAACGATTCCATGGTAGACTTCGTCGGGAAAACCTCAAGAGCATTATCAGCGACCGGTTTGACTTTTGGCCCTCGTTTCCTTCGTCAGTCTTTTTTCACCTTCGGGTTCATATCGATGATGCTGAACTGATTCGTGTGTTTCTCATCAAGCAAGAGATTCAGATCTTCACAAATCGCCATCTCATTCGATCCCCCAGATCGGTCATCTTCGTCACAAGTCACCATCTCATTCGATATCCTTGATCGGTCATCTTCATTGCGCATTTGAGGGATTAGAAAGGGAGCGCGCGTTGATGCCTCAACATCATTCCTGGGAATAGTCCCAACTTGGTCGGCGACAAAACGATTTGTTGCGGCTTTCCTCACCGCATACTCTGCTTCGTCTTCTTCGTCCGACCCGGAAAGAGACCGATTTGGGGACGAAATAATCTTCTTTCCCTTAGATCTACTTTGGACAATCGCATCTTCTTTTGAGATTTGGAGAAATTCCTTGAGAGGGACGCCGATCTCATCGGTCTTCTCTTGATCCGACCTGGATTTCTTCGATCCAGATCGACTTGTTCCAATCTTCAACATCCCTGAAGAACACGGCGGCGTATCTTGATGTAGATCGGAGAAATCATGACCGAGCAACGAACGGAAACGGCGGAGAGAGATTATCGGCAGAATAAACAAAAATAAAAAGCAGAGGGAGTCAGGAGCTAACCTTGCAGTCCTTTCTCTCGCGAAATGTAGAAGTGAAGAAATGAGAGAATTTCACCCTATTTATAGAGAAATCCAGAGCGGTTCCCAAGAGTCATCATTGCATCGGCGACTTTTCGTATTTCTTCACATTATTTCTAATCGGCGGTTCATCGCATGATCGACACGTGTCAAACCTAGATCTACGCGCGCAGACCTACAAAGCTAGATCTGAAACTCACGCGCCAATACAAGGGTTTTTCTATCTGCCTCCGACCAGACAACTCAAAGGTACGAGTTTTATTTTTAATGCTAACTTTTAATAGGATCGACCTCAATTCACATCGAACCGTTCTCTTCCATATTCGGTAAACTCGATCCATTAACGTTTGCCGAACTGGGGGGTTAACTGTTAGAGCTGGGATTCGTATCCGCCTCAAAAAGCCCGATATCAATTGAGCTCGGCCCATTAAAAACCCTAAGGTTGCAATCGTAACATTAGATCGGCGAAGATAAATGGAAATCTTCATTTATCCTCATCATTTTGGAAAAAGCGCTAGGTCGGCCTTATCTCTCGGAAAGTTTTCCTATTTCGGAAAGGAAAGAGCAAGGCTGAAAAACCGACTGAAAAATCTTATAAATAAGAAGGACCTCCCAACGATTTATTCATTCAGAAATCAAGAGAGAGAATCCTAGGGCAAACACAACAACTTATCATTTATCACTTTAGAATTCTCTTCTTTCAAGTTTAGGTCGGCGTTCTTATTCCGACGACCTAAAATCACCGTTTATCTCTCGAACTCCGGCTGATTTTCAATAAAGATCTCTCTTTAATTAATCCATTAACTCTTATTTTTTTCTTAGACCCGATTTGAATTATTACAAACTATATGTTATTTGATTGGAATAATTGGAGCCATATTTTGTTTTACAACGAATGTTTATGCTTAACTGGCATGAAAAATCTCGATACCATTTTTATTCAGATGAAGGTACAATTTGTATTAATGCCTTAAGAAATTATTAAATAACTTTGTATAAGTTTTTACTACAAATTAATGGTGGATCAATAATAGATCCTTGTTTCTAATTTATCTGATAAATTATATTGATAGTCTTTGTTATCTTTCTTTTTCATTCCATGTACAGTTAACCGAATGACAATATATTTATGTTTTTTATTTTATCTTTGGGATAATATGTTAGAGTTATGTCCTACTTTTTTATTTCTTCAAATATAGAGTCTCTTATATTATTTTCATTTTTTGATGTATTAGGAAACCAATCTATTACACCATTAAATTTAACAGAATTTGACTAAACATAAATTGCATTTATTTATATTCTTTACTATTTGCCTTTTTTGTTTTTTACAGTTATTGTTACAGACCATAAAAATATGATCTATGATCTGTAACATTTTTTCCATAAGAATTGAGTTGTCGATAGCTCAATGTTTTTAGCAAGACAGGATAATTTTCTTTTCCAGAAAGATATAATCCAGCTTCACATTTTTTTCCATAGATATATGGAAATGTATTGTATTAGATTTTGATATACGGATATGATCCATCATGATCGAAATATGGAAATGTAGTGAAATTTTGACAGCAGAAGTTCATTGTATTATATATAGAAATCTACCCCAAAAAAAAAACTTCTGCTGTCAAAATTTCAATAGATTCCATATTTCAGTCATGCTTTGCATATTGATTTAGTTCATGATCAAATCTAATATTAACTCTTTCAAGATTTTCTGGTCAAACCATAACGTACCATTGCACTATAAAAAGCGATGAAAAATAGTCTAACTTCATCACTAAAAGCAAAAATATAACATTCTTCTTTGCAAAATGAAGAACGTTTCCTTTCGAGTTTTGTTATTGGTTTCTCTTCTTGTTCTCATCTTTCGTAAGTATTACTTTCCAGTCTTTAGTTTTTTTTTGTTTGTTAACACTCTTCATTTTGTAGTTTAATACATGAACGATGTGATCATTTCTGTATACAAATAGAAAATAAGAAAATGAAATTTATGCAATTGAAATCCACGTGTTAGGTTACAAGAAAAAAAAAGAATTAACATGATATAATATCATGTTTTCTTAAAGTAAATTTTATTTAAATATTAAAGTAAATAAATTAATTTTCCATAGTCCTTTAGTTACAAACTAAGATTTGAAATCTTGCTTCAAATGGGAAACCAAATTTTTACCAGCGATGAAAAAATAATCTAAAAACTGAGATCTAAGTTTTATGTGAGATGTATTCGTTTTAACCATGAATTCTTAATTGTAGAGACTACAGAAAATTCATGTATTTTGTTTGCTTGTGATGTCAGAATAAATAGGACGAATATTTTTGTAGAGAGGAGATGCTACAAAATATATGAAACCTACTGATGGAAATTAATCTTGTAAATTATTTTATTTTTGACAATTTTTGCTGGACTAACATATTATCACATTTGAAGGACAAGAACTTGTGGAAGGTAGGACAATGGGTAGAACAAATATAGTCGTGGATACAAGTGGAATTGACGTGAATGAACAAGGTGCCATGGATATAAATAGAGTCGACGTGAATTCTGATATTGATCCTTGTTATCCATGGACAGCATATTGCAAGGACCCTTGTAATCCAGAGAATCCAAATTGCTGAAAGAAATAAGGCGTTGATAAGGAGTTGATGTAAGGGAAGGGGAGAGGGAGAGTTCAAAAAAAAAAAAAAGAGGAGTGGAGGGAAATTAATAATGGTGGCGATGGAAATTAAAATTATAAAATATGTGAATGTCTTAATTATTATTGAATAAATAAAACGTATTTTATGTAATTCATATATTTTGATGGATCTAATTTAGCAACCGTAACATTTTGATGTTTTATATTTATAAAGTTATTTACGGTACGTCATTTTCTACAAAGCTTGATTTTTCCATAAAAGTTAAGGAATGAAACAAATATATATATTTTTCCAAAAAAAGAAAAAAATATTTCAAAAATAACTAACTCAAAGAGATTAATGTGACTCCTCAAAATAAGAATATTCCATATAAAAATATTTTTTAATAAGAAAATATTAAAATAATCACATTAGAAGGAATACTGAATTAACAACACATCGAATCAACAGATTCTGGAAGATGTAATTTTGCTTGTTATAAAAAAAATATTTAGATCTGTTTTCAACTCACTCATTATTAAAGGTCATGTGCGTAGTTAGTCCTGGGCACCGGAACCGGAACCGATGGACCCGAACCGAACCGACCCAAAAAACCCGGTTCGGTTTCGGTTCTCGGCCAAAAACCGATTGGTTCTTGAGTAGATTTACTTCGGCTCCCGGTTCGGTTTGAGTAAAATCCGAGAACCGAACGGGTATCCGAAGATCCGAGGGTTGGAGTCGACTTCATCTTCTCCGAGGTGTTGTGATTTGGATTTCCGGCCAGGCGAGCGGCGGTGGTTTCTGGGCGGATAGTGGCTGGCCGATTGTTCTCGTCGGTAAGGAGGGATGCGACTTTGTCAAGGATGATTCCGGTAATCCGGTGACTGACGGTTTGCTCTAGATCCCGATCTCGGATGGTGGCTCTGGAAATCGGGATCTCCTTCGCATCTGAGAAATAGAGATGGAGGTGAGAGAAAGAAGAAAATCGAAGGGTTGAGAAGAAGAAGAGATGAAGAAGATGCGAGAGAGATTGATTTTGATGCTTACATATGTTAATGGGCTAATCGTGAATAAAAGAGAAATATGAATAGGTTCAATTGAGCCTATATGGAGATAATTAGAAAAAGAAAAAAACAATTGGATTTATTTTTTACCGGATCTGAACCGACCCGACAACTACCGGATCCGAACCGAACTGAAAAATGTGATTTACCCGAATGGTTCCTAGATATTCCTATCCGAATCTCGAACTACCCGATCCGATCCGACCCGAGAATCCGAATGTCCATGACTATAACACATACTTCTACTTCACATGCTACAGTCGATAATCTCCAAATAAACATGGTTCATGGATTTGAAGTTTCTCTTTGATATATATATATATAATATTTAAAAATTTATTAGGGTGAATTTGTTGTATAAGCATAAAAAAACTAAAATTTATAAACTAACCAAAATGTCTAGAGAGATAAGAAGAAATAGAGAGAAAAAAAGGGAAAAATTGGTTAGTTTTTAAATTATAATTTTTTTTTGGGTTATTGAACCAAATATTTGGATCTGTTTTATTTAAAATGAGTTGCATATATTCTTTTCAACTCTCATTATTAAAGATCATGTGCGTAGTAACACATACTTCTACTTCACATGCTACAGTCGATAACCCCCAAATAAACATGGTTCATGGATTTGAAGTTTCACTTCGATATATATATATACTAATATTTAAAAAATTATTATGTGTTGAGACAAGATTGTTTCAGAAGAAACAGAGTAATAAATCAGAACAAAAAAAAGTCGAAACACGCAGGAATCAAACTCCCAGAAATATCCCACACACGAAGACGAAGCAATTTACCAGCTTTGGCTGCTTTGTCTTAAATCTGAATCGTCCTTTTCCGTAATTAATAACCGTTTCCTTCTTCACCCACTCATCTTCTTCTCCTCTCTCTCTCTCTCTCTCTCTCTCTCCCAATATCTTTTCTTATAATCTTTGACTTTTAGTGAACAGATAAATGCCATTTTCTCGGGAAATTTCTTGAATATCCGCTTCTTGGGTCTTCTTGATTCAGGGGATTTCGTGAAGATGGGTAACAGATTTATCTGTATGAAGAAGAAAGATGTTATCATCAGAAGTAGTGGAGGAGATGGATCTAGAAGCAAGAGAGTAAATCGTTCCCAGAGGAAATTGCTTGGTGATGAAGAGATGTTGCATCGACGAGCTTTGTCTATGGCGATTCATCAAGCTCAGCTTTCTCAGAGATTCGATGGATCCATGTCTAGACGGGTCGGGTCTACTAGCTCCAGAAAACGCACTCTCTGACCCTTTTTCCGATAACAAGCAGGTCAACACTCAGATTCTATACTAGTGAAAAAAGGTTTCGAATTTTTGATTCAAGTCTTCTTATTTTGTTTTCCCCCAATTTTATAATGTTTGTTCCCTTTGTGAAATATGCTTTTTGATGATAGTTGTTAAACTTTTTGAGACATGAAGGGAAAAACTTTATAAATAAATAACTTGAAGAGAGTGTTCAAAAGTGTGAAGAGATTAAAAATCTGATACTGACATTAGGTTGGGACCAGAAGAAGTGTTTTTTTTTTGCATCAAAAAAAAAAAAAAAGTGTTTATCTTTGCAGAATTTTTACTTCTCTAATTGTTCTCAAAAGTTCTGTAGTGGCTTTGCCTTTCTTAAAGTTTTATATAGGTTTTGAATGGTAACACAGAACAGATACAGAATAAAGGCAAAACATTTATTTTGCAGATCAATCTGCATTTGTTCTCCATTCAACGCTTTTAAAGCAGATCTAAAAATAAATAATAAAAAATTAAAGATCTGCATGGAGATCAATTTTTGATTGTCTTTTAGTAAAAAAAGCATAACAAATTCATCCCTCATTTTTTTGATCAGATCAAATGCAGATCAAATAATTTTTTCTGATCTGCACTTATTATGCTTGATTTGCATTTTTTAATTGATCTGCATTTTTTTTATCTATGTTCCATTCAAAGCCATAGTTGTTGTCATATTACTCTAGAACAAAGAGTGAGACAAGAAGCTTCTTTTTGGTTATTACACTTAAGTTTTATATAGTTGTTGTCATATTACTGTGGATTGGCTGCCGTCAGCCCCCTATACTATACGTGATCTGCCTAATCATACCCAAACTACAGACCTCTGCCTATTTCACCCCAAACAAAGTTTTTTCTGTCTATTCCCCCAAATTCAATTAAAAACTGTAATCGCGTTCAATTCACAAAATCGCGTTTTAGGCAAATCGCGATTTGAGGGGGGGGGGGGAATAAGCAGAGTTCTGAAGTTTAGGGGGGAAATATGCATAGAGTGTTGAGTTGAGGGAGCTGACCGCAGTCAACCTAATTTTGGGTTTTTCAAAATATTGAACATATGATTAACCTATTTATATTCACAACATATATTGGTATAGTAAAAAATTTTTTTATAAAATATAGTACAATCGCATTATCAAAAGTTAAAATTTGTACGAGTAGTAACTAGTTATTGTGGTGGTTAGAGCATCAAACGCATTTAATCACCGTTTACAATTCTTTATAAAATAGAGTACAATCGCATTATCAAAATTTAAATTTTGTTAGAGACACATAGGCGTAACCTAAGGTTTGTTTTGATATTTGAAACGTATATTAATTAAGTCGTGTAATGTCAAGTAAACAAGTCGTGTAATGTCAAGTAAATCTTGAAAAATACTTTTTCTTATTAGCACTTCAAATCAAAATACTCGAACCAATAGGATGATATGGGCCTTACATGAGGTTTGTTTCGATACTTGAAACTTATATTAATTAAGCGTGTAATGTCAAGTAAACAAGTCGTGTAATGTCAAGTATATTCTAAAAAAATACTTCTTCATATTAGCACTTCAAATCAAAATACTCGAATCAATAGGATGATATATCTATGTATTTGAAACACTTTATACCAATAGGATGATATGTCTATGTATTTAAAACACTCTATACCAGTATGATGATATGTATTTGAAACACTCTATCAATATTAGTTTTGTTCTTTTTCAAATAAATTGTATTATCGCACTGATACCATTTTTAACAATATATATTTTTTTACTATACCAATATATGTTATGGATATAAATAGGCTAATCATGTTTTAGATATTTTAAAAAACTCAAAATTAAGTTGACTACGGTCAGCCCCCTCAACTCAACACTCTATGCATATTCCTCCCTAAACTATGATACAAATAACGATTTAAGAAAGTTATCATTTAAGAAAAACAAAAAATGACTGATCCCATAAAAATCTCGAAACTATTGTGAATAAAGAGAAGAGAAGAAGTAATTGATGTGTATTATTCCAATAGGTAAAGGGTCCTTTATATAGGAATACAAAGAGAGGGTTTTACTTGGTAAAAAGGTAAAACCTAATCTCTAGAACCTTCTAGAAGATGGGCCTTATAATGGACATCCATCTTATATTCATAACACTCCCCCGTGGATGTCCATTATAAAGAAATAACTCGTAATGCGCCTAAGATGCTGTCTCATTAAAAACCTTACCAGGAAAACCCAATGGGAAAAACCATGGTTAAGGGAAAAAGAGTACAGCGCGCAATTACTCCCCCTAATGAGTACATACGTCGAGATCTTTAAGACGACGTAATCCGATATGATGAACCATCTTCTTGAAAGTAGCAGTAGGTAGCGCCTTGGTAAATAAGTCAGCCAAATTTTAGCTTGAACGGATCTGTAGAACACGAACATCGCCATTCTTCTGTAGATCGTGTGTGAAGAAGAATTTTGGTAAAATATGCTTTGTTCTATCACCTTTGATGTATCCGTCTTTGAGTTGTGCAATGCATGCAGCATTGTCTTCATACATAATTGTTGGAGCTTCTTTTCCTTCAGAGATACCACAATCTTCTCGTATATGTTGCACTACCGATCTTAACCATACACACTCGCGACTAGCTTCGTGAATAGCTAAAATCTCTGAATGGTTAGAAGAAGTGGCTGCGATGGTTTGCTTCATAGAAAGCCAAAAGATAACAGTACCTCCGCATGTGAATACATATCCCGTTTGCGATCTAGCATTATGGGGATCAGATAAGTATCCTGCATCTGCAAAACCAATCAAGTCTTCCTTGGATAGGTTAGAAAAGAATAATCCCATGTCTTTCGTTCCTTGGAGGTAACGAAGTATATGTTTAATCCCATTCCAGTGCCTTTGAGTTGGACATGAACTAAACCTTGCTAACAAATTCACTGCAAATGATATATCAGGTCTTGTGTGACTAGCAAGGTACATCAATGCTCCTATTGCACTTAAGTATGGTACTTCAGGACCAAGGACTTCTTCATTGTTTTCTCGAGGGCGGAACGGATCCTTTAAAACATCGAGTGATCTTACAACAATTGGGCTACTCAAAGAGTGTGCTTGATCCATATAGAACTTTTTGAGAACATTTTCGATGTATGTCTCTTGATGCACCAGAATTCCATTCTTTAGGTGTTCAATTTGTAGTCCCAAACAAAATTTTGTTTTCCCAAGATCTTTCATCTCGAATTCTTTCTTCAAATATTCTACTGTGTATGAAATCTCTGCAGGAGTTCCCATAATATTTAAATCATCAACATATACTGCAATTATAACAAATCCTTTCCCAAATCTCTTTATAAAGATGCATGGACTAACAAGGTCATTCTTGTAGCCTTCTTTTATCAAGTACTCACTAAGGCGGTTATACCACATACGCCCTGATTGTTTTAATCCATAAAGAGATCGATTTAACTTTATGCAGTATTGTTCTCGAGAAGTTGAGTTTACCACTTTAGGTAGTTTAAATCCTTCTGGGACTTTCATATAAATGTCATTTTCGAGTGGTCCATATAAGTAGGCTGTGATGACATCCATTAAACGCAAATCAAGTCCTTCTTTTATTGCCAGACTAATGAGGAACCTGAAAGTAGTTGCATCCACCACAGGAGAGTATGTCTCTTCATAATCAATTCCAGGTCTTTGTGAGAATCCTTGTGCAACTAAACGTGCTTTATATCTCACAATTTCACCATTTTCGTTCCTCTTTCGTACAAAAACCCATTTATGTCCCACTGGTTTTACACCTTTAGGTGTACGGACTACTGGTCCAAATACTTCTCTCTTTGCGAGAGATTTTAATTCTGCATCTATTGCTTCATTCCATTTTGGCCAATCACTTCTTTGTGTACACTCTTCAATAGATGTTGGTTCATGATCCTCATCCATAACATCAACTGCTACATTGCATGCAAAAATATCATCGACGTCGATTTGCTTTCGGTTCCATTTTATTCCAGACATGGTATAATTAATTGAGATCTCTTCATTGTCAGGTACCTGAACTTCTTTATGGGTCATGTCTAAGGTCTCTTCTGGAGATCCCTCGTTTGTAATTACCTCGGTTTCATCATTGCCAATTTCTGCTCCTTTTCTTTTTCGAGGAATTTTATCTTTGGAACCAATAGGTCTACCACGTTTCATACGTGTCTTAGACTCATTAGCAGTTTGATTTTGTCCTTCGGGGATATTTATTCTTATTGGAGCATTTACAGCTGGGATATGTGACTTTATCACACCTTTTGGGTCAGTAAAAGCGTCTGGGAGCTGATTTGCTAAGCTCTGTAAATGAATTATCTTTTGGACTTCTAATTCACACTCTTTAGTCTGAGGATCAAGATAAGACATTGATAATGCATTCCAACTTATATCTTTTCCCAGCGGTTTATTTTCTCCCCCTAATGTTGGAAAAACAGACTCATTAAAATGACAATCTGCGAATCTAGCCTTGAATAAATCCCCTGTGGAAGGCTCGAGATACTTAATTATTGATGGGGAATCGTATCCAACATATATTCCTAACCTCCTCTGAGGTCCCATCTTAGATCGCTGTGGTGGAGCAATTGGAACATATACAGCACATCCAAAAACTTTCAAATGGGAAATATTTGGTTCCTGACCTAGAACCATTTGTGATGGGGAGAACTTATGATTACTCGTTGGCCTGATGCGAATCAGTGCTGCCGCATGTAATATGGCATGGCCCCAAGCAAATATTGGGAGTTTTGATTTCATAAGTAATGGTCTAGCAATTAATTGAAGACGTTTGATTAATGATTCTGCTAAACCATTTTGTGTGTGAACATGTGCTACAGGATGTTCAACACTTATCCCAATAGACATGCAATAGTCATTAAAAGCTTGAGACGTAAATTCACCAGCATTGTCAAGACGAATTGTCTTTAAAGGAAAATCTGGAAAGTGTGCTCGTAGTCTAATCAACTGAGCAAGTAACCTCGCAAATGCCAAGTTTCGAGTTGATAACAAGGATACATGTGACCATCTACTAGATGCGTCAATTAGAACCATAAAATATCTAAAGGTTCCACATGATGGGTGAATCGGCCCACAAATATCGCCTTGTATGCGTTCCAGAAAGTTTATCGATTCTGAATTTATCTTGGCTGGTGAATGCCGTATAATCAGCTTGCCTTGCGAACAAGCAGCACATGAGAAATCATTAGGAAGAATCTTCTGGTTCTTCAATGAATGTCCACATGAATTAGTGATAATCTTCCGCATCATTATTGTACCGGGATGGCCTAACCGGTCATGCCAAACGTTTATGTTTTCCGTGGACTTTTGGTTTACTATAGCATTTGCCTCAATCAAATTTATCGTAGTATAGTATAGTCCAGTGGAGAATGCAGGTAGTCTTTCCAAAATACTTTTAGAGCCTTGGGTATTACTTGTGATTTGAAGGTATTCAACATTTTCTTTGTTCATAGTCTCAATATGATATCCATTTCGGCGAATATCTTTAAAACTTAGTAAGTTTCTTTGAGACTTAGGAGAGTATAATGCATCCACAATTTCGAATTGTGTTCCCATAGGCAATGATATATTTGCTCTTCCAGAGCCTTCAATTATCTTTGCACTACCTGTTACGGTACTTACACTTGCTTCTTTCATTGTCAAAGAAGAGAAATATCTCTTATTTTTCAGAATAGTATGACTAGTTGCACTGTCTGCCAAGCATAAATCTCCACCATTCATTATTCTTCAAATAAATAAATAAAATAAATTACTCTCACATAAATATAACTTATAAATAAATTCAATAACTTAGTAAAATAAATCATATCTCAAAATACATAAATGCATAGAATAAAAATCAAAAACCAAATAATTAAAAGCCAAAATCCAAAATCCAAAAAGCTAAAATGCAAAAGTCAAAATCCAAAAGCCATAAAATATAAATTAAGAACTAAAGTTCCTTAAACAATTATTTCTGAGTCTCGTTCTCTTCATCATTGAGAAAATCGGAGAGATCCATGTGAGTGGTATCACCAAAGTCAAAGTCATTTTCTCCATCTTCGTACACCATATTTGTTTCCACTTTCTTTCCCTTTTGTTTCACTGATTGTTGATAGAGCTCAACAAGATGCTTTGGTGTACGGCATGTACGAGACCAATGGTCTTTTCCTCCACAACGGTAACATATATTCACATATGTTCCCTTCTCTTGTTTGTTACCATCTTTGTTTTCCCACTTCTGGTGAGAGTATGAGTTCTTAAATTGAACTCCACGACCTCTCCCTTGACTGTATCCACGCCCACGAACATAACCACGACCAGTACCACGACCACGCCCACGACCACGTGTGTAGCCACTTCTTTGACCATTGTTATTTGCCTTATCAAATGATGTCACATTCGCTTCAGGGAATGGAGCAGAACCCGTTGGACGTAGTCCATGGTTTTTCAACAATAGCTCATTGTTTTTCTCAGCAACAAGGAGGCAAGAGATTAGCTGGGAATACTTCAGGAATCCCTTTTCACGGTATTGTGTCTGCAGGACAATGTTATTTGCATGAAAAGTAGAGAATGTCTTCTCTAACTTATCAGCATCCGTTATCTTCTCTCCACATAATTCCAACCGGGAAGTAATCTTATAAAGAGCTGAGTTATACTCACTTACAGACTTAAAGTCTTGTAGTCGCAGATGGATCCAATCGTAACGGGCTTTAGGTAAGATCATAGTCTTCTGGTGATCATACCTATCTTTCAGATCATTCCAAAGAATTTTGGGATCTTTCACCGTCAAGTATTCATTCTTGAGATCCTCATGGAGGTGATGGCGAAGGAAGATCATTCCCTTTGCTTTGTCTCTACTTTGAGTTTCATTTCCTTCTTGGATGGTCTCAAGGAGATTTTTTGAATCTAGATGAGTTTCAGCATCTAGTGCCCATGCCAAGTAGTTGTCTCCGGAGATATCAAGAGCTCGAAATTCAAAGCTCGTAAGTTTCGACATTACTGAAATAATAAAGTAATGATGTAAGGTTTCATAGAATAAAACATCATGCAACGTCATTGCTATCATGCAAAGTCATTGCTATAATTTATTCATATCATGCAATGTTGTTCATAGTGATAAGAAAATCAAACAAATAAAATTCTGCAAGTTTCGTAATACATGAGAACAAATAAACAATTACTGTTCAAAGTGAATCAAAGAAATTCAGACATGTGTGACAACAATTTCATGTAAAATTAAACGATATCAGTTTAATAACGAGGTGCAGAAATAGTATATATAATATCCAGTTTAATGACTATATGCACAAATAGTATATACAATATTCAGTTTATGAACTATATGCAGAAATCATATATACAATATTCAGTTTATGAACTATATGCAGAAATCATATATACAATATTCTGTTTAATAACTATATGCAGAAATCATATATACAATATTCAGTTTAATAACTATATGCAGAAATCATATATACAATATTCAGTTTATGAACTATATGCAGAAATCATATATACAATATTCAGTTTAATAACTATATGCAGAAATAATATATATAATATTCAATTTATAAATATGAGCGATTATTATTATGAACGTTTGCTTTATATAAATGGCACAATTTCGATTTTAATTAATTAATTACTATGTAACGAATTTTTAAAACATTAAACATGGCAAAAATAAACGTGAGCTTTAATTTATTACTATGTAATGAATTTAAAAACATTAACCATGACACAATTTCGATAAAGAAAAAAGATAATATAAAGATAAAACGTGATGTATAAAAATAATAATAAATATGTGATTTAAATATCTGCTGAAAAATTTATCATAATATATCAAGTTTATATGTGTATTGAATCTCTTCAGGAGAATTCATCATAACAAATAACAATAAAATAAATATATGATTTGAATCTATGCTGGAGATTATCATAATACTGATAAGTAATCCATTCTTATGAACCATGAATTGATAATAAACATGATTCAAAGTTGGAATATTAAACACTAAAAAAAAAAAAAATAGAATCGAATACCTCTTAGCTCAGGCGGCTAGGATTTCGTGCTGATAATGTGTTGTGAATAAAGAGAAGAGAAGAAGGAATTGATGTGTATTATTCCTATAGGTAAAGGGTCCTTTATATAGGAATACAAGGAGAGGGTTTTACTTGGTAAAGAGGTAAAACCTAATCTCTAGAACCTTCTAGAAGATGGGCCTTATAATGGGCATCCATCTTATATTCATAACAGAAACCATTTTTTTATTCAGATGAAGATACAATTTGTATTAATGCCTTGAGTCATTTGCAAAATAACTTTGTATAAGTTTTTACTACAAATCAATAAGTTTTTTTATAATGTCTTTGTTATCTTTCTTTTCATTTAATGTACTCACTCTGTTCTTAAAAGAAAGTATTTCTAGATTTTATTTTTGTTTCACAAAGATAGTTGTTTTAAGTTTTCAATGCATTTTTTCTTAATTAATGATGAAAAATTGTAAACTTCAAGAGAATTAATTGAATTTTCTGAATTACTATTGGTTTAAATTTATAGGAAATTGTTAATTACAAAAAATGATGCATTTATAGTGAAGATTTAATATGTTTTCTTAATATGTGTAAAAATTACAAAACAACTTTCTTTTAAAAACAGAGGGAGTATTAGTTAACTGAATGACAATATATTTACGTTTTTTATTTTATCTTTGGGATAATATATTAGAGTTATGCTTAACTTTTTTTATTTCTTCATATATAGAGTCTCTTATATTATTTTAATTTTTGATGTATTAGGAAATCAATCTATTCAACCATTAAATTTAACAGGATTTGACTAAACTTAAATTGTATTTATTTTTATTCTTTACCTTTTGCCTTTTTTCTTAGAGTTTTTGTTACAAGCCATAAAAATATGATCCATGATCAGTAACATTTTTTCCAGCAAGATATGAAAAAAAAAAAACCATTGAGTTGTTATATATAGCTTCACATTTTTTCCCTAGATATATGGAAATGAATTGAATATTGATTTATTTGTATTAGATTTTGATATATGGATATGATCCAGCATGATCGAAATATGGAAATGTATTGAAATTTTGACAGCAGAAGTTTATTGTATTATATATATAGAAATCTGATACAGTAAACTTCTGCTGTCAAATTTTCAGTACATTTCCATATACCGATCATGCTTTGAATATTGATTTAGTTCATGATCAAATCTAAAATCAACTCTTTCAAGATTTTCTGGTCAAACCATAACGTACCATTGCACTATAAAAAGCGATAGAAAAAATAGTCTAACTTCATCACTAAAAGCAAAAATATAAAATTCTTCTTTGCAGAATGAAGAACGTTTCCTTTCGAGTTTTGTTATTCGTTTCTCTTCTTGTTCTTATCTTTCGTAAGTATTACTTTCCAGTCTGTGCCTTTTTTTTTGTAAACACTCTTCATTTTGTAGTTTAATTACATGAACGATGTGATAATTTCTGTATACAAATATAAAATAAGAAAATGAAAATTTATGCAATAGAAAATAAGAAAATGAATATTTTTGTAGAGAGAAGAAGCTACAAAATATATGAAACCTACTGATAGAAATTAATCTTATAAATTATTATTTTTTGACAATTTTTGTTGGACTAACATATTATCACATTTGAAGGACAAGATCTTGTGGAAGGTAGGACAATGGGTAGTACAAATAGAGTCGTGGATACAAGTGGAATTGATGTGAATGAACAAGGTGCCATGGATACAAATAGAGTCGACGTGAATTCTTATGATCCTTGTAATCCATGGAGTGCATATTGCAAGATGCCTTGTAATCCAGAGAATCCAAATTGCTGAAAGAAATAAGGCGTTGATAAGGAGTTGATGTTAAGGGGAGGGGAGGGAAATTAATAATGGTGGCGATGGAAATTAAAATTATAAAATATATAAATGTCTAATTATGATTTATTATTGAATAAATAAAATGTATTTTATAATTCATATATTTTGATGAATTACCCGTAACAAAAAAAAAACCAATTGAGATTACTCGTATGTAAAGTTATTAATGTAAATTTATAAATATAAAACATCAAAATGTTACGGATGCTAAATTAGATAATACCATCAAAATATACGGGTAATCTCAATTGTTTTTTTCTCAAAATTATTAAAACTTCAAAATACAATTTTTATAGTTAATATGAAAAAACAAAAAATTAAGGATAAAAAACATATTAAATTTTATACAGTTTTTCGGATAAGAACATATTAAATTTTAGATGGCAAAATGTTGCTCTTTAAAGAAACGAGATTTGGCGAAACACTTCGAACGACAAACTCGGAGATATTATGTTCTCAATGGTCTCAACAATCCCAGCCTAAAGTACGTATATCTTTCCTCCATCGACGACTACCTCGGGCAACAAACTAAGCTGTAAATGAGAGAGCAAGGCCAAACAATCGAAGAAATCTCCATTGGTCAAATCCAGCAATACGTGTTCAGAATTCTTGACAAACTCTGCAAACAAAAAGAGTTTTGGATGGAATTCATGGATAAATATAAAGTTATCCAAAATATGTGCCAGACCGGATTTATTTATCAAGTGTTCAAAATCCAAAGGGTCTTGCCCTGCGGTTCACGAGGCAAGCCCGACAAATTCAGAAAGCCATCTCAGAAACTCTTCAACAACAGGTTCAAACACAAGCGATTTTTTCGGAAAAAAAAGAGCTTTCGAAAAACGTGAAGATGTTTTCTGTGCCGAAAAGAAGGGCATTTCGCAAAAAAAACTGCCCAAACCAGTCAAAGAAGAAAATGCAATATCTCATCAACTCGATATCCAAGATTGCACCAGACATTGATCTCGACAACCATGATCTAGAGTCGGTACTATCATACGATAGCGACGACAAAGATGCTATATGTGGTTACTCAGATTCTGACAATTCATCTGAGTCATCGTACCAAGAAGGAGACGATGACTGTTGTTTCAAAATCACCCAAATGCCACAGCAAGATGAAATACAAACCCCACATTTACCGGTGACAATCTTTGATCCCGCGCGAAAGGAAGACCCAGTTCATGCCATCGCATTTATCGACACATGAGCTTACACAACGATTCTAAATCCCAAGATTCTTCCGTCTTCTATGTGGCTCCCACATCAGCAAGAATTTCGAGTGGCAAATTCTAGCTCATTGACGGTTAAGCTCAAGTCCAAACCCATAACGATAGAAATCTTCCCAGGATGCCAAGTAACAACAGAAGTCCTTGGCTCGTCTGCACCAGGAAAATACATAATTCTGGGATGGGACACTTATCATACGCTGAAGAAAAATTTCGATATATCAATCGAAACACGAGGAGTAAAATGGAAAACTCTCTTCAAAGCCTTCACAGAAATACCTCGCCTATTCACAATCGAAGGAGTTTTGTCCCCAGTATTCGACAAGATCAAAGAAGAAATAACGATATTTTCATGTGCGGACTCCCACACGGATTTTCTACAGAAGTGCAACAATCCACTATGGCTAAACTCGGAGTTCTTCGTATCTTTACCCTTCAAGGAAGACGTTCACACTACTCCAACAAAGGCAAGTCATGCCGAAATGCCACCTACTCTATTGCAACAAGCCAATGAAGAATGTGACCAGCTCGTAGGTCAAGGAATTGTGGAGTCAACAAACTCGCCATGGGCATGTGATAGACTCATACATTAGCATATTTTAGCACTCACTTAGGATAGTTTTGCATCCACTTATGCATTCATTTAGTCATTTTTAGTTCCATTTGCATTCATATTAGAGTTTAGTGAGTTTTAGCATAGGTTGTTGCATATTTGTACATATTGAGTCTTTACTAGGTGTTTTGGAGGCTTGGAGGAGCATGTTGGAGCTTGTTGGATGATCAAGGGTGAGCAAAGACCGATGAGCTTTCAAAATGGAGCAAGGAAGGAGTTTTCAGACCGTATAGACGTCCATAACGAGCAGAGACGTCTATATGATTTTTTCAGGAAAAATATAGACGTGCTATATCGACCAAAGTACGTCTATATGAAGCCAAACAATTTCTAAAAGAAGATTTTCAGATGATATATACGTCCATATCGAGCACAGACGTCTATAGGATTTTTCCAGGGAAAATATAGACATGCTATATCGACCAAAACATGTCTATATGGCCTATGCGACCCAAACCCAACCGGGTCAACACCCGGTTTGTTCCGGGTTGACCTGGTTCGCCCTCCTTCCTTATAAATACACTTGTGGCCACAAAAAAACCTAAGTTTTCTTCTCTCTAGAGTTGGGTTTAGATCCAAACTCTCTCGTTGATATTTTGAATTGATCTTCATGAATCATGCCACTCTAGTGAAGGATTCTTCACCCTCTATCTTTTATATTTATGTTTATGTCTTTTATTTTGCTTTTCTTCATGCTTAGTTCATAGATTTTAGTTGGATCATGGGTAATGCTAGATTAGGACGAATTGATGGTTAGATGATGATGATTTAGGTTGTATGTTGTTAGATCCTTTATTTAGGTTGCTCTAAATGCTTGATTAACTTTGAGAAAAGTAATTTAGACCTTAGGTAATTTCATGCCCGAAAGGTGTTCGATGAAATGCTTGAACCAAACCTTTTATGTGTTTTGCATATCTTAGCCAACGAGAGTTGATGTCTAGGGTGTTTAGTGAACTGGATTGAAGTTGTTTCTTAATGCTCATGGATTATCTTGATTACCAACGACAGTTGATGTTAATTGGATAATTAGTGAAGTGATTAATACCACGAGAGTGGATTAGTCATAGCTATGAATTTCATGTTCTAGGATGGTGCTTAATTCAATTTTTGAAATCATTGTTTGATTGTTATCTAGTTCTCATGATAGTTGAACCCATGATCCAATGCTTTTCATTTATTTTCATTCTTGCATTTCTTACTTTTCTAGATTAGACAAAAACCCAAAAACAATTTCCTCTGGATTAGTTTGTGTCTTGTATCTCTAGTGTTGCAATTTTTAGTCCATGTGGATTCGATCCCCAAATGCTACAATCATATGAGTAGTTGGGATTAATTGAAAGTGTGAAAAATCCCGCTATCAGCATGCAAGGCATTTTATGTAAACAATCACGTGGAACAAGCAAGAGGAAAACTCAGACTAGTCATTGACTACAAGCCCCTCAATCAATACCTGAAAGACGTCAAATTTCCTCTACCAACCAAAAGGGCGCTTCTCCAAGACCTCCAAGGCACAACAATATTCTCTAAATTCGACTTAAAATCGAGATTTTGACAAATAGGAGTGCGCTCGGAAGAAAGGTATGAAACAACATTTTGTCTCCCAAATCGCCATCTCCAATGGAAGGTTCTGCCTTTCGGTTTCAAGACAGCACCGTCGCTATTTCAACAGGCAATGTTACGTATATTCAAACCACTTCTCCACACGGCTTTGATATACATCGACGACATCCTCCTATTTTCATCCAATGAAGAAGAGCATATCCAATCCCTCAGGAAACTTCAAAAAATTGTCAAAGAATACGGAATAATTCTCTCGGCCCGAAAGATGATCATAGCCCAACCCAAAAGCGACTTTCTTGGGATGCAGATACAGGATGGCCAATTTGCACCACAAGCCCATCTTGCCACAACACTTGTTGAATTCCCGGATGGAAATCTCACAAAGCGACAAGTCCAACAATTCCTTGGAGTAATCAATTACATAAGCGACTTTATACCGCAACTTTCGCAGTTGACAAGACCACTCCAAAAAATGTTGACGAAGAATCCACCCCAAGGAACAAAACGACAAACCGACGCAGTCAAAAGCCTAAAGCTAGAGGTACAGAAGCTACCACCCTTAAAGATTATCTCTTCAGGGATACATATCCTCCAGACAGACGCAAGCGACAAATATTGGGGAGCCATATTATTTGAAGAGATA
Source organism: Alliaria petiolata (assembly GCA_020283515.1). Lineage (NCBI taxonomy): Eukaryota > Viridiplantae > Streptophyta > Magnoliopsida > Brassicales > Brassicaceae > Alliaria > Alliaria petiolata. The sequence continues at coordinate 16,490,135 of JAHZTW010000002.1, forward strand.
GAAAGCAAACGTCAAATATGTGGATATAAAAGTGGACGCTTTAAAGATTCGGAGATGCATTATCATTCCACGTTCAAAGAAATCGTAGCGGTCAAGAAAGCCATCGAGAAGTTTGAGTTCCATCTGATAGGACACAAATTTCGCATCGAAATGGATATGTCTTCTTTTCCGAAGATGTTATAATTCAAGCAGAAAATGGTCCCACATCAGTAGTTACTATGATGGAGCGAATGGTTTTCAAAGTACGATTTCGAGTCCTTCTATTTAAAGGGCACAAAGAATACACTCGCTGACATGCTCAGTAGAAGCCCGCCAAAGGAAATCAACATGATGGCAAGCTCCTCTTCTATATCAGAAAAGAGCTACTACGACTTCAAAGCTAACATGCCTGAAGATGCACATCGGCTCATCAACAAAAAGACTCTACATGAACATCTTAACGTAAGAATTTTCATATATCTGTCTATCATCCTGTCAAAACACGAAATCAACTGTCACTACCTAGCGCCAATGGGAATACACCGAGACTACCCGTTTGCACATCTCTACAGGATCGAAAATCACAATATGCCAGAAGAAGTACTCTGTTTCCTCTGGTATATCTGCTCAGTTCACACCATCAGCATCACATTCGACATACAGTGGTTATACAATTACATCAATTCCCACCAAGGTCAAAAGGATTGTCTTTCGACCTTCTTGACATGGTTTGCACCATTAACCGTCTGGAGCAGAAAATTGAGAAGATCAGCAAAGGCGACAGGCTTGCCATTCAAAAAGCTTAAAGAATAAGGAGGTCCTAATCCATTCTTCAACCCTCACACGATATACTTCTTTTATCGTCCAGTCCAAGTCAACGTCAAATCTGGCAAAGTTCATGCGCTGTCTACTCTCATCCACCATAACGACTACCACAAAGGAGTACGCCAGAACTTCAACATTAACAACAATAAAGCGTACGAAGACTTCCAGACTCATGCATTCCGTCTCAACAATGCCCGACAAACATTTCCCATTCCGTTCATCCCAAATTGGTCATACTATCCGATCGACTATCAAATGAGCCTCGATGAAGATCTGCAATAATTCATGATGAAGCGAGAAATCGAGACAGCTATTTCGAACGAAGTGAAACAAGAACACATGTCTCAAACATGTCCACCAGAATATTTTCAAGATGCGCAGCTCCCAAATGATACGATGAACATCGGCGAAATCGGAAAAATATTCAACATCGACATCAATACAGAAACTTAACCTGAATATGAAGAGCCGGAGATCGAATACAACTGTCCAGGGGATCATTACGACTGCTGCGACAAACATATCATCAAGTTCGAAATGGAGCATTAAATATGCTCCACCGATAATCATTTGTACTCTTTTTCCTTATCCTCGGTTTTTCCCACTGGGTTTTCCGGGAAAGGTTTCAATGAGGTAATTGATTTATGTATAATTATTAATTATAAAATAATGATGTAAGCGATAGATGAGGTAAGCGCTTATGTCATCGCGCACTAAACCTAGCTATAAATATGTGTGTACCCCCATTGTAAAGGGGGTCTTTCTTTTTCCTTCGTCTTTGTCGGATTTCATCGTTAGATTCGTATCCGCATCTTGACAAGCACTGCAGGAACAGACATCAAAATATTGATGTTCATTTTCATCCATGAACGGATACACGACTGAACCGTCTTGGCCAAAAGAAATTGGCTGAAGTGCCTGCCGGTTAGTTAATTGCTCATAGAATCCACCTTCGTCGATTTGTATAGCGAACTGAGTGAACAGTTGCCGTCGGAACGATGATGATCTTAGCTTTTCGAATTTGATTTCAGTTGTTCCATCGTTTCGAGAATGGAAACTAACTTCAGATATTTGTAATGGTGCTTGAGATGCTTGGTGCATCTTCTCATAACTCGTGACCCATGATTCTGGTAGTCGTTGTAGTAGGTCTTCGTGGGTAATTTGGCGAGGAATTTGGATAGAGTTGGGCGCCTGAGATGCTGACGTCACCTCTAGGTATAGAGCATCATCAGAGGAAAGTAGTTCAAGATCGAGGGCATGATCTTGGATCCGATAGACGATCTGGTGGTGTAGTGTCGCAACTACACTTTTCTCTTGCATCGGTACTCCGATCAGTTGCAGTTGGACCTTGAGTGTCTTCAGAAGATTGGGGTCTTGCAGAGAGACATTAAAGTTGGGAAACAGCATTACGAATACTGTTCCTGCATTTAATGTAGTCTGGACTCTTCCGATACAAGCCTGTTGGTAAGACTTTAGTCTTGAGTCGACTAAAGCTATACGCGCTATAACCGGTAGGCCCTTTCGGGCGTGCAAGGATAGACCGATTCTTACTACACCAAAGTGTAGGTGGGTGTATCCATGTTGTTGCCATAGTTTTGGTAGATTCTCTGGGATGTTCAGAGAAATGAATTGTTCTTCTTCGGTGGCCGGAACTTGACAGGGTGAGAATTTGCTGGACTGAACATACTCCATGACTCGGCGGTTTGAAGATGGTCGTATGAGCTCTCGAACATCCTTGATCGAGAAAGCGCTAGGCTTTCGGGAAAAGTATTCATATGGATTTACCAATGGAAGGGTAGTTTCGGGTAGTTGATCTCCTGGGACATACTCGATTTCGTAAAGAGAGTTGATGTTGCTGGAAGAATTGCTAGAAGAGGGACGAGTTTTGCTTTTTGATTTGGGTAAGGTAGAGATTGCGGACTGGGAATGAATGGTTGAAGGATTAGAAGTAGACATGTTTGTGAGATTGTTTTCCAGAACATTCAAAACAATCAGTCATAAATAATGATTCATTCTATAATAACACAAGTCTTTAGCTCTGATACCAAAATCTAAAGGTAAACACAGATAGTCGGACGTATTGACTAAATCGGACTGAAGTCGTATTGACAGACGAGGGTAATAATATCCAGGTAAAGGGAGCTTAGACAGGCCTCGTGCCACTGATTGCTCAACTCACTATTAGGACTATTACTTTCCCACGAAAGTTATGTTGGCTTAGTCGATCGTCGTGTTGACCGACTACTATGCCTAACTAAAGAAGCGGAAAAGAATCGCGACTTGCAAATGATAGAAAGAAATCAAGACTAATGAAGATGTTTTTTTTTTTTTTTTTGTTAACTCAGGGTAAATCCTAAACCTATGAAAGGGCCCAGACTAATCTCTGGGGAAGGTGCAGCCCACAGATAGATCCTCTCTCCGGGTATGCAAATGGGCCGAAAGCAAGAACCCATATCCGTATAGGTATCTAAAGTAATGTTGTTGTTGAAGATGTTAAGAATTCTGGAAAACTAAAGAATTTACAAGAAACATTTAGAGAGAAACTTAGAGAGAAATCTTTATAGAAAAATATGAGGTGAGTTTTACACACAGTTTACTTTTATTTAAACTTTTTTGTACACACAGCTTCAAAGGTTTTTGTGTATGGTACGTCATTTTCTACAAAGGAATGAAACAAATATTTCTTTTTTTTTTACCCAAAAAAGAAACAAATATTTCACAAATAACTAACTCAAAGAGATTAATGTGACTCCTCAAAATAAGAATATTCCATATAAAAAATATTTTTAATAAGAAATAATTAAAATAATCATATTAGAAGGAATACTGAATTAACAACACATCTGGAAGATGTAATTTTATGTTTTGTTATATGTAAATCTCGGTTCTATTGAAAAAAATATTTGGATCTGTTTTATTTAAAATGAGTTGCATATATTCTTTTCAACTCTCATTATTAAAGGTCATGTGCGTAGTAACACATACTTCTACTTCACATGCTACAGTCGATAACCCCCAAATAAACATGGTTCATGGATTTGAAGTTTCACTTCGATATATATATATACTAATATTTAAAAAATTATTATGTGTTGAGACAAGATTGTTTCAGAAGAAACAGAGTAATAAATCAGAACAAAAAAAAGTCGAAACACGCAGGAATCAAACTCCCAGAAATATCCCACACACGAAGACGAAGCAATTTACCAGCTTTGGCTGCTTTGTCTTAAATCTGAATCGTCCTTTTCCGTAATTAATAACCGTTTCCTTCTTCACCCACTCATCTTCTTCTCCTCTCTCTCTCTCTCTCTCTCTCTCTCCCAATATCTTTTCTTATAATCTTTGACTTTTAGTGAACAGATAAATGCCATTTTCTCGGGAAATTTCTTGAATATCCGCTTCTTGGGTCTTCTTGATTCAGGGGATTTCGTGAAGATGGGTAACAGATTTATCTGTATGAAGAAGAAAGATGTTATCATCAGAAGTAGTGGAGGAGATGGATCTAGAAGCAAGAGAGTAAATCGTTCCCAGAGGAAATTGCTTGGTGATGAAGAGATGTTGCATCGACGAGCTTTGTCTATGGCGATTCATCAAGCTCAGCTTTCTCAGAGATTCGATGGATCCATGTCTAGACGGGTCGGGTCTACTAGCTCCAGAAAACGCACACTCTCTGACCCATTCTCCGATAACAAGCAGGTCAACACTCAAATTCTATACTAGTGAAAAAAGGTTTCGAATTTCGAATTTTTGACTAAAGTCTTTTTCTTTTGTTTTCCCCAAGTTTTATAATGTTTGTTCCCTTTGTGAAAATCTGCTTTTTGATGATAGTTGTTAGACTTTTTGAGACATGAAGGGAAAAACTTTATAAAAAATCAGTAACTTGAAGAGAGTGTTCAAAAGTGTGAAGAGATTAAAAATCTGATACTGACATTAGGTTGGGACCAGAAGAAGTGTTTATCTTTGAAGAACTTTACTCTCTGATTGTTCTCAAAAGTTCTGTAGTGGCTTTGCTTTTTAAAAGTTTTATATACTTGTTGTCATATTACTCTAGAACAAAGAGTGAGACAAGAAGCTTCTTTTTGGTTATTACACTAAAGTTTTTACCAAGTACAAAAGCAGAGAACTTTGTTTGAAAAATCAAGTTTTTCGAAATTGAAAGCAGATACCTTTGTTTGAAAATCAAGTTCTTTGGAAAATTGAAAGCAGAAAACTAAGATTTTGTTCATGACTGATCCTGTCACATATCAGTGTCACTGCTCTGTAATGAACACTTCCTTTTGCTATGAGAAACCAAAATACTTTTTATGTTCTAACTGATGCTATTATCTTTTCAGGTATCTGATTTTTTAGAGAGCTTGAAGGTTAAGAAATTCATTCTTGTACATGGTGAAGGGTTTGGGGCATGGTGTTGGTACAAAACTATTGCTTCACTGGAAGAGTCAGGACTATCTCCTGTTACAGTTGACCTCACTGGCTCTGGATTTAATATGACAGACGCAAATAGCGTTTCTACCTTAGAAGAATATTCAAGACCGTTGATCGAGCTCCTTCAAAATCTTCGCGAGGAAGAAAATGTTAGAAATTGCTCGCTTGTTGACTGTTGATTGTTAGGTTTATGTTGGAACTTGGAAGGAAGTTGTTTCGTTTCTTTAAAAATCGGGTGCATTTAGAGGAAAATGGTAGTCCTGAGCAGAATTTATCATAGGCTCTCTGGCACATAACGAATTGTGACAGCTCTTAAATCAAGTTAGGCTCTATATTTGTGGATAAAAATTTTCGATATTGTAAGATCTAATGTTTGGTTTCTTGGGAATGGCATTGGGTTTAGGTGTTTTCCATTTGAGTTTCCTCTGCATTCTTAAGAAATTATTGTATGCAAGGTTTACAATTTCTATGTGTATTCTATTGTCATCTTTGATTTCATTTCTAATGATTCTCGTGTGAGGCAATGAGTGTTGTGTTGATCGTTGCAGGTAATTCTGGTTGGTCACAGTACCGGAGGTGCATGTGTTTCGTATGCGTTAGAGCGGTTTCCAGAGAAAATCTCAAAAGCTATATTCTTATGTGCCACTATGGTTTCTGATGGACAAAGACCCTTTGATGTCTTTGCTGATGAGGTAATAGCACTTTCACACATGTATCTTGAGTGTATTTTGATCTCTTAATCTCCAATAACACACATGTTTCTTGAATGTTCTTTCTTTGTTTGACTCACACTCTGAGAGACTGTCTCTATCGCAGCTTGGTTCTGCAGAGCAGTTCATGAAAGAGTCGCAGTTCTTGATCTATGGAAACGGGAAGGACAAGCCCGCGACAGGATTCATGTTCGAGAAGCAACACATGGAAAGCTTGTACTTCAATCAATCACCCAATAAGGTAAACACTTACAAGAACCAATTTTAAGTGAATACATGAAATGAATTCAATCAACTAACATATTAAAAAAAGTTATTAGTGTGTAAGAAAATCGATATGTAGTGTAATGTTTTAAAATTAGTGATTTTTGTGCTTTTTAGTCAAAATGGTCATTGTCTTGTTGATTGATAAAAAAAATACATGAAAGGAAAAAAAACAACTTAGACAAAGTTCATAAATATGCCCTAATATAAATGGATGATTTAAACGAAGTATTTTTATTTAACTAAAATAAGGTTATATGTACCTAAAATTACTTTAAAAATAACACAAAATCAAAACAAAACAAAATTGACTTCTCCTATAATTGACTTCTCCTACAGGAGAGGCCTTTAGTTATAAACAAATGTATTTGTTTTCCTGTATAGATTTGACTAGAATAATTAATTTTCATGCGATTTTGGGCTTATTCGGCTTCTTTGTTGCATTTTGATTCTATATCGGTTCGATTTTTATAGCTAGGCCTAAATCTAAATGCAACCTTTATGTAATTATTATTTTTAATATATTTTCAAGACAATCTTTAACAAAAAAATAAATATATATATATACATATATTTTCAGGACATTGCATTGTCGATGATCTCGATGCGACCTGTACCATTGGGTCCTATGATGGAGAAGCTGTCGCTCAGTGCAGAAAGATATGGGAGAGGTCGGAGATTCTATGTTCAAACTCTAGACGACTTGGCACTTTCACCGGACGTACAAGAGAAACTGGTGCGAGAGAATAGTCCCGAAGGAGTTTTCAAGATCAAAGGAAGTGATCATTGTCCTTTCTTCTCTAAACCTCAGTCTCTTCACAAGATCCTTCTTGAGATCGCTCAGATTCCTTAAAAAGAGAAAACATCTTGAATTCATTGAGAGAAAACCATGTATAATACTTACATTTATTCCACTTCTTATAAACTTTTGTATATTTACGTTAATAGCAAACAAGATTCTCGGAATGCCCACTCGAAATGATACTTTTCATAGTCCAAAATAGTGTTTCTTACTCGAAATGCTTTATTTTTATTTAATTCGCTAATATACATCTAAAATAATAACATTTTCAGTCACGTTTCTTGTATTGTTTTTTGTAACTTTTTGTCTATTTGAGTTTACACGTCTTTTTAGCTGAACTCCATTGATCAATTCTCACTTCATTCACATCTCTTTTCTACGTTTGCAACTTTTTAACACTTACCAAATAGTCGCTTTTCCATAACATTCAAATTTTTGGAGTTATCAAGGAAGAAGAAGAATGGCCTACATTAGTCTCGGAATTTAAAGAATTTACCCTCAAAAATCAGACTAACATTGCATATTCTGATTTATTGTTATACTTTGAAAATTTCCTTATTTTATATATAAATAATTAAAAAGAGAAAATTACCTAGAATAATTCACTTTTTTTAATAGTTCCTAGAATAACTCACTAAATTCATTATTACTCACATAAAAGGGTAATTTTTTCTTAAATGAATTTAATAATAGCTAAAAATGAATTTAAGCACAAAATTATAAAAGGATATTTTTTAATTATAGAATATCATTATTCTTTTATTATAGAACATAAAATAGATTTGAATTGCTCTTAGTAAATTGAAATGAAAATCAACAAAAAAATTGAAAATTTTCCGTAAAACCTTCCAAAAATTCAAAAAATCTCTTAAAAAGATAAAAAAGGTAAACTAGCATACTAAATTTTAAGTCTGCCAAAATAAATTGGAAAACTTTCGTAGAATCGACCAAAAATTTGAGTAGCGTGTTAAAAGAATGGTAGACTAGCCAACTAAAATTCAAGTGTGCCAGAAAGTTTGAAAGAGTTTCATAGAGTCTGCTAAAAAAATTGAAGACTAACAGACTGATATTCAAGTATGTCAATAAGTTTGGAAGACATTCGTGGAGTCTGCAAAAAAATAAAAGTCTACCAAACAAATGGTAGACAGCAGACTGAAATCCAAATATGCCGAAAATTTTTGTAGTACAAAAAAACTATGAAAGATTGATTTCATTTACGCGTATTGTGCAAGAAAATTTGAAAAAGTTTCCTAGAGTCTTCCAAAAAAATTGAAAACTAACAGACTGATATCCAAGTAAGACATTCGTGGAGTCTGCAAAGAATTACAAGTTTACCAAACAAATGGTAGACAGCAGACTAAAATCCAAGTCTGTCAAAAATTTAAGGAATCTGCCAAAAAATTGGCAAACTTGCAAAATGAAATTTAAGTCTACCATAAATTTGGAAGACTTCTGTTGAGTCTGTCATAAGTTCGAAGAGTTTGCCGGAAAAATGGCAGACTAACGGACTGAAGTTCAAGTCTGCCAATAAGTTTGGAAGACTTCTATAGAGTGTGTCAAAAATTTGAAAGACTTTGGAAGACTTCTATAGAGTGTGTCAAAAATTTGGAAGACTTACGTAGAGACTGCCAAAAGTTTGAAGAGTCTGCCAAAAAGATGGCAGAGTAACAAACATAAATTCAAGTCTGCCAATAAGTTTGGAAGACTTTCATAAAATCTACTAAAAATGCGAAGAATCTACCCAAAAAAAAAGCAGACTAGCAGACTGAAATTCAAGTCTGTTAGAAAGTTTAGTAGACCTCCTTAAGGTCTGTTAAGACTTATGTAGAGCCTGCTAAAAATTCGAAGAGTGTGCCAAAAAGATGGCATAATAACTCACTGAAGTTCAAGTCTGTCAATAAATTTGGAAGACTTCTGTAGAGTCTACCAAAAATGCAAAGAATCTACCAACAAAACAGCAGACTAGCATACTGAAATTCAAGTATGCCAATAAATTTAGAAGACTTCAGTAGAGTCTGTCAAAAATTCGAAGAATTCTTTAAAAAAAGGCAGACTAAAAAACTGAAGTTCAAATCTGCCAATATGTTTGGAATACTTTTATAGATTCGCAGAGTCTGCAAAGGGTAATATAATAAAAGTGTTTTATAAAAATCCTAAAAAAATCTGAAGATATTATTTTAACTATTTTGTCATTTTAGAGGTTATTGTAGAAAATCTCTCAAATGAAAATGATACCAACCATTTCACTTTTCAATCTCTCGATTTTAAATAAATTTCAATTTTTTTTATAAACTTTTCTCCATCGTGATACACGAAAACACTACATTACCTATGGTGGAAAAACATATGTAAAGGTGAAAAAGAGATGTGAATGAAATGAGAGTTGATCAATAGAGTTCAACTAAAAAGACATGTAAACTCAAATAAACAAGTTAAAAATACTTTACAATACAATAAACGTGACTGATTAATGTTATTATTTAGAATTTGAAAGATACGTAGTTTTTTCACGTTTTAAGTTATTTCACCGATATACATATCATTTACAATAATAAGCATGTAATGATAAAAAATGAAAATTAACAAACTATTTTTCAATTCACCCGTATGTTTTAAATTTATAATTAATTTAAATAAAAAATTATTCATCTAATACATAGTAGCTTTTTTAGCGTTTTCCGTTTATTCAGTTTTCAGTTTTTCCATTTTATTGATTCTGCTAGTTTATTATTCACCTATTACACTATTCTCCTATTGATTATGCTAGTTTATTATCGATAATATATTCAAGTAATTTAGTATACACCAGCATATTTCATGTGGTTTTAAAGTTTTTTTGCTGTTTTCGATTTTCACTTTTTTCTTTTCAGTTAAAAAAAAAAAAAACTTTTGTGATGTTTTACTTTTATTTTTTAGTTTTTGTGACTCACAAAAAACTGATTTGTACTTTTTTCATCTGTCAAGTTATCGATATGAATTTTTTTTTGTTTCCGACAAATGATCGATATGATTTGAACACAGGACTTGGTCATAATCGACCGAAATATCGACACCGGATACACAAAGTTTAGTTTACATGCTTTTCATAGTTTGAAGTTTCCTTGAGATTTTTGTCCTTAATGTAATATCAAATTCATAGTATAAATATCCAACTAAATATTCCAACTCCTTTGAGTATGATTCGGATCTTAAAGCGGTTATAATATTCAGTCTCCTATTTTTTACAAAGAGCCTCTATAGGATTTCTTTAGAGGATTTCTTTTAAAAGACTACCTTCTAAGAACATATCATGTTTGTTATCAGAAAATAGAGGGTTTCTTTTAAAAGACTCCCTTCTAAGAACAAAAACATTGTTTTCTAAGCATTTCTCCATCATGATTTGATTATTAGTTACAGGAATGGGTTATCAACCAAACAATACATTTAATGGTTCATGGTAATAGAGAAAGTGGGTGTGAATATAGTTTTTCAGAAATGAAGACATGATCACTTTTAATTCTTAACAAATTAGAAAAGAACTTAAAAAGAGTCCCCACATAGAACCAACTTGGCCACAAACATGAAGACGCAACCATTATGTGGAATTCCGACTCATTGCTTTCAAATCTAATCCTTCATCGAAAACAAATTTCTATAAGAAAAAGATTTCGACTTTATGTTATTTGTCTTATGGAATTTAATTTGACAATTCAGCTTTAGACATGTTGGGTCCTTTCTCTATATAGTCAATTAGTCTTGTCTCCACTTTGTCTTTTTCTTTTTAAGTCGATTGATCCAAGTGTATTATAGCAACTTGAAAATTTAATTTTATATTTGAATGATGTAACTTTTTCACGTAAAAGTTTTTACGTTTTAAAAACGTGATTACGATATTTTTTTACCATTTACGGTATTTATCAAATTTTTACGTTTTCACGTTTTTGAAAGCGATTCTGTTATATATAACTAACATATTAAAAATATAACTATAACAAAACAAAATGTGATTAAACTACTAAAAATAGATTTTCAGTGTTTTATAATTTTTGATGAAATTTTTATTTAGTTAAATTTGTTCCGCTAACAGTTTTTCAATGATTTTATTATTATGCTATTCATCTGACATACTAATCAATCATACCTAATATGTATGAGATCTATCAAAATTAAATTAATTGAATAAATTCTTTTGGTTTAATCATCATAGCAATTGATGGTGGCATGCTAAAATAGACTTCAAAATTGGGTCCACACTTAAAGATGAAGGCAGTAGATGATTCCTTCTTGCTACACCATCATGTAACCAACTACAACATCACACATGCTTTGCCACCTCACCCCACCCATACCACCCTTACTCTATTGTTTTTAAACCCGGTTTTGATTCAACATATCCGATTCGTTTCACCGAAATTTAAAAACAAAATTGGTTGAGATTTAATAATTTGTGTGATCACAAATGTTAAAAGAAACTAGTATAGCCATTTATAATTGAAAATTCTGTTTATATAATGATCAAAACCAAATTATCATTATATAAACTAATTGGTTTGGTACGATCGATAAACCAAAGGATTCGGTTTGCTTTCCACTTCCGTTTTAAACCTAAACAATGCTACCCCCACTTCTTTATAACCAACCCCATTTAAGAAGTATAGTAAGCTTCTTTACTCACATAAGCTATAACAAGAGAGAGATAGAGAGAGACAGAGCAAAAATAATTGCTTAGAAGTTGCAAAAGCAAAGATCAAAATAAAAGAGCCTAAAGATGATGAAGGGAAGCAAGTCTTACACGGAGTATTCGTCGTCTTTCTCAACTGATGAAATCGGTTACGATCAGAACCGCCCAAACTCCTATAATTTCAACGGGCCTTGCATTAACACAGATCCTGAGATGAAGAGGAAGAAGAGAGTCGCTTCTTATAATCTCTTTGCCACGGAGGAAAAGCTCAAGAACACTCTCAAGAGCAGTTTCAAGTGGATCAAGAACAAATTCTCTGGCGATGATGATAGTATCCGGTACAACGTCTAGATTAGTCCACTTTGACCTTCTTCTTTCTATTTGTTAAACTAGTTCACTCTGATCTTCTGTTCTTTTTTTTTTTTTTATTATATATACTAAGATCATAGTGAAAATTTAACATGTAAATTAAGTGTGTGCTATATGTATGTACTATGTGTGTGTGTGTGTATGTGCGAGAGTGTATCTAAAGATTTGTATGGGTTTGTGTTACTCAAATGGAAACGCGGACGTTGGCTGTGTATTTTCTCTATTTGTATGGGGTAATCAAACCCGAAACTTTAAATATTTCTTTTTTTTTTATTGCTTGGATTAAGCTTTAAATCTTTCTTTATTTTTTTGCTTGAATCTCCTATATGAAAGGTGAATTCACGTATCTTTTATTATTTAATTTTGAAAAAAAAAAAAAAAAAATTATCCCTTTGCACTCAAAGGGATTCGAACCAATAATCATAATCCTCTCAATAAAAGAAAATAATCCTTGACAATTTTCTCTAGAAACTTATGATATTGTCTCTATGTTTTTGCAAACATCAATTTCCACTTTCTAATTCATCCAGGTTAAACTGTATCTTCTCTTATGTGTTTAATAATAAAATGTCAATTATTATGGTATAAAAAATAATAAATAACATATTCGACACAAAAATAAATAATTGAAAAGAATAAACAAATAACACATTCACAAATGACAAATCAGCATCTACTATATAAAAGATGAACGAGACTCTGCGGAGGATGACATATGAGCTTCTCTTATTGGTTATTCTCAACTTTATTTTTCTACGTGCATAAAGTATATAAGCAATTAATTATTTATTTAAAAAATATCAAATAACATAAATAAAATATTAACATAAGTACAATTAACTATACATAAACACCATTAAATTTAAATTTAACTATTTAAAAATTATTATATGTAGATGAAATTCAAATTTAATTTAAAAACATAATAAATATATAAATCTTATATAATACATAATTTTAAATATATCATTATATTTTCTTTTTCTAGTGATTAAATATTTATTTTCGAATAAATTAGGATAATTAAACTTTGGTACAACTGAAGAAAATATGATATTGAATAAATTAATAAGTTAACACCGACCTATAAAATTGTAAGACATAACGAAATATTCAAAAAAAATCGAGAAGATAACAAATTATGTAAAAAAATATAAAGAAGAAAAAAGATGAATTGATATAAAAATATACAAAAATTTTAAAACATGGTAAAAAATACATGGATTCAATTAGAGATATATAAAAGAAATCTGCAAAATGATAAATTAAAAAAAATTAAAATTATTATAATATTAAGGTTTACACAAATGAAAAAAGAATAAAAATTGAAGAATAAATAGAAATTCGTAAAATAATGTATGAAAGTTAGCTCTGAAAATTTTGGGACCGGTACACGGTTCCCACCCATACCCGTTTGGAATTTTCCGTCCTGTTCCCGTTTCCGTTCAAAAAAATTCCCGTTCGGGACTAGTTCTTTTTTTTCAAACGGGTACGGAAAGGGAACGAGAATGAGATCGGATATCCGAACTTCCCAAATTTCCCAAATTTTCTCGAATTCTCCCAAATTTTCCCGAAATTTCCCAATTTTTCCCTAATTTTCTCGAATTTTCCCTAATTTTCCCGATTTTCCCGAATTTTCCAAAATAATTACTCGTTTGGGAAAATATTTTATGTAAGGAAATTTTCTGAACCCGTCCCGTTCTTATGGATTCCCTTTTGGAAATTGGTTTTCAATTCTCAAATTTCTCATTCGAATCCCGTACCTGTAAATTCCCGTCCTGATTCCCGAAATTTTTAGGGCTAATGAAAGTGATTACACAAATCATCAAGAAAAAAAAATATAAAAACAAAAATTTTAAAGAAAAAAATAAAATCAGTAGTCAAAATAAAGATTTAAAAACATATTATTTAAAACTCAAATTAAAATATAACTCACGTAGCGCGCTAGTTATCTCCTAGTCTAAATAAAACTAGAGAAATTGTTTAAAATAGCCCCTTTCTAAGTTTTTAGTTCAATAATAGCTTCAAAAATCTTGTTAATCATTTTTAGCATTATTCGTAAGCTTTTATACACATTTAGGAAGACTTTCATAACTTTTAATAAAGTTGTTAGAAGCCGTTAAACATATTTATGAATGCTTTCCTAACTCAAATTTAGGAAGCCGTTGGATACATTTAGGAAGGCTTTCCTAACTTTAATGAATTTTAGGTAGCCCTTAGACACATTTAAGAAGACTTTCCTAACTTTAATAAATACTATTTATGAAAAAAGTGAGAATATAGGATTATTTTTGAAAAACAAACTTCATTTTGTGCTATTTAAGAAAATTGCCCATAAAACTATTCAATTTAATCTCTTAACTTCAAAGTAGAGATAAAAAAAAAAACAAGTTTATTTTTTGTTTGATGCATATGGGCTTCAAGTTGTTTGTGGGCCAAGATAAATTGGAAGAAGGCCGATATTCAGTTAAACACGAGTCAAGTATACGTAAGGATTAGTGACGTTGTTATTTGTTACACTAGAAATCAATCTCCGCGCTGCGCGAAGTTATATATATGATTTTTTTTTTTTTATAAATTTTTTTATAATTTTATATATTTTTATTATTATTAATGATTACTTTTTTATTTCTGTTTTTTCTTAATTTTAAATATTATCTTAGTTTCTTTATTATTGTTAAATATATAGATCTATTGTGAAATATTTTACTTAATATAAATTGAGATGTGTTAATTGTTAAGAAAAAAACTTTCTTGTATACTTATACGCTGCCGTAAGTATCTACGTATCACACTGAATATTCTTATTCAATTAGCTTTTTAATTTTTATGTCGCTTATTTTCTGCCAGATCAACAAAATGAATTCACCGTCGATCTCATTCATTCTTTTTATTTCTTATTCAAAATATTGTTTTTTTCGTATAGATTTTTCAGTTTTGTGGTTTGTAGAATAAGTATTTGTTTTGTACTTTTAAACTAATGTCATGGGGAGGCATACTTTATAGTCTCTCTTCAATATAGTTTAAAGTCATTTAGGTGTAGTTTTTTCGCTGAAGTATGTGCATTTTGGTTTTTTATATGTAACATTGTTGATAGGTTTTGATGTCTTTCTATTCATTTTCATAAATTTTAGATTTATTTTTTTTAATCTTTTTGTTTTTTTTTTTAGTTTTGTTCGTAGGTTTTCTAATTTTATTTCTATATTTTGTTTGATTTTTATTACAATTAAAATTCTTAATTATTTTTTTCTAAGTGAGTTTATAGTTTTTTATTTGTAGAGAATTTGTTTTTTAATTTCTAAATTTATGTTATGTGAATGTCCAAAACATTTATATAAATAAAATATATAAAAACCCATTTAAGAAAATTTAAATTGATGATGTGGATAGGTTAGATGTAGAGAGGTTTGGCTAATTATATATATGATTTTCACGAAGTTTGATTTCTTTTCAATGAAAAGAGTTTGAAAATAATATTCTAAATATATTCTTCTTTTTCTATTTTATTATTAACTATTAATAATATACTTTATCTATAAACTTTACAAAATGACTCATTATTTTTTATATTAAAACTTTAATAAATTATGATAGTATTTAAACTTAACCATTATAATCTTATAATATAAAGAAAAAACAGTACACCGCATAAATTTAAATATTATTAATTCACTAGTTGTTGTGAATAATCCTCCGTACTAAAGGAGGTGTGAACCCAAAAAATACTCAAATGAGATTACTCGATAAAAAAAACAGTACTATCACATTTTTAAAGTTAAAAATTAAATAGGATTGGAGGAGTTTTTTCTCCAAAACAGAGATTGAAATAAGATTTGAAGTAAGGTTGAAGATGCCCTTTATAAAAGAGAAAGTTACTTATAATTCCACGATGAAACATAATTTGAAAAAGGGAAAACTTCATAAACAAATCTGAACTAAATTTCGATAAGCTTTTTAAAATTCCAAGTATTTAGATGCCCAGAAAATTATCCAAACTACTTTTTCTACCCAACTTAAATCTCTAATTGTTGTTTGTATACTTAATCTACATCTTATACGAAACAGAACTTAGTGACAATACAAACAGACCGTTAATCTTTTTTTTTAATAATAAAATAATAATATTTTAATAAAAATAATATTAATTTTTTTTTTAAAAACCTAGAAAATTTTTGAAAAAAATAAAAATAAAATCGAAAAATTGAAAAATCGAAAATAAAAAGAATAGAAAAAATCTAAATTTCTTAGTCTTTTTTATTAAACTTTAGATGAAAAACATTTATAATTTTAGTTTTAAATTTCAAAAAACCAAATTAAACTTGAAAAAAAAAAAAAAATTTCTAAAATTATCAAAATTACAACAAAAAAATAACTTGTACCATCTTTGATTTTTTTTTTTGGCGTTGCGGTGGGGTAGGCTTATGTTTAAACTCACAATCATTTTTTCTTTTATTAAATCTTTCATCAACTCAAACAAATTTTTATAGTATAGAAAAACTTTTAGGACTTAAAATAATTTCTATACCCCACTGCAACGTCAAAACAAAAATAACAATCATATAGCTATGATATGGGTTATTTTTTTATTTTTGTTTTTGTAATTTTAGAATTTTTTTTTTTTTTTCAAGTTTGGTTTTCTGAAATTTAAAACTAAAATTATAAATGTTTTTCATCTAAAGTTTAATAAAAAAAGACTAAGAAATTTTGATATTTTCGATTTTTTTTTTATTTTTTTCAATTTTTTCGATTTTTCGATTTTTTTAGATTTTTTTAATTTTTTCGATTTTTTCGATTTTATTAAAAGATTTTTTAGGTTTTTTGTTTTTAAAATAAAATTTATTATTATTTTTATTAAAATATTATTATTTTATTATTATAAAAATAAAAGGATAACGGAAGTTAACATTCTGTTAAGTCACTAATGTTAAATGGGCACAGTTTGAAAGTTCACGTATTAAAATGGATAAAATAATTAGTTCGTGTATTAAGTTGGGTAACAAAAAAGTTTGAGTATTAAAAAGCTTATCGAAATTTAGTTCAGGTTTGTTTATGGAATTTTCCCTTTGAAAAATTGTTCACTCATTGGCTCGTTAAAAAGAATTCTTCTGCTTTGTATCGAGACGTCCACTATCATCTGAGATATTATTTATAATTGTGAGATAATAAGGTGATATACGATCCTCCAAGATCTTTCACTCTAAGTTGGTAGGGATAATCCTTGGATTCGTTGGAATGGTGGAACTTCAAAGAACAAGACGGTGAAACCTTAGTAGATAGAAGACGCGTGGTAGTAATATTGGGTATATGAAACCCAACACCTCACACCAACAATTTAAGAACGAATTGTAAGAACTTTGGTCGGTAGAATGGCCACACAAGTGTGATGAAAAACACTTGATAAACCGGATTGATCATTTGGATATGACACATCAAGACATATCGAAAAATGAAAATCAGTCTCACATGGTTTCCAAAAGGGAAAATTCCATAAACAAACCTGAACTAAATTTCGATAAGCTTTTTAATACTCCAAGTATTTAGATGCCCAGAAAATTACCCAAACTACTTTTTCTACCCAACTTAAATCTCTAATTATTGTTCGTATACTTAATCTACATCTTATACGAAACAGAGGTTAGTGACAATACGAACGGACCGTTAATTTTTTTTTTAATAATAAAATAATAATATTTTAATAAAAATAATATTAATTTTTTTTTAAAAAAAAACCTAGAAAAAATTGAAAAAAATAAAATCGAAAAAATTGAAAATCGAAAAATAAAAAGAATAGAAAAAATCTAAATTTCTTAGTCTTTTTATTAAACTTTAGATGAAAAACATTTATAATTTTAGTTTTAAATTTCAAAAAACCAAATTTAACTTGAAAAAAATAAAAAAAATTCTAAAATTATCAAAATTACAACAAAAAAATAACTTGTACCGTCGTTGATTTTTTTTTTGGCGTTGCGGTGGGGTAGGCTTATGTTTAAACTCACAATCATTTTTCTTTTATTAAATCTGTCATCAACTCAAACAAATTTTTATAGTATCGAAAAACTTTTAGGACTTAAAAGAATTTCTATACCCCACTGCAACGCCAAAACAAAAATCTACAATCATATCGCTTTGATATGGGTTATTTTTTTGTTTTTGTTTTTGTAATTTTAGAATTTTGTTTTACTGTTTCATGTTTAATTTGGTTTTCTGAAATTTAAAACTAAAATTATAAATATTTTTCATCTAAAGTTTAATAAATAAAGACTAAGAAATTTTGATTTTTTCGATTTTTTTATTTATTTCAATTTTTTCGATTTTTTTTAGATTTTTTTAATTTTTTCGATTTTTTCGCTTTTTCGATTTTTTAAAAGATTTTTTAGGTTTTTTTGTAAAATAAAATTTATTATTATTTTTATTAAAATATTATTATTTTATTATTATAAAAATAAAAAGATAACGGAAGTTAACATTCTGTTTAATACGTGAACTTTCAAACTATGTCCATTTTAATACATAAATTTTGTTTTATTTTTTTGTTTAGTACTCATAAAAATATCAAATATGATAAAAATTAAAATCCTAAAATAAATGCAGAGATAATAGAATAATAATTGGTTTTTTGGAATGATTTGTATTTTTTATCATTCTTTGTTCCTTGTGCTTCGGATATAAATCGTAGGCAATAATATAAATTCATCAACAAAAAGTTTATCTAGAAATATAGCTCACCGCAATGATCTGAGGCTTGAAATTGATGATTTGTTGGGTTAATTCAAATAAGCAGCTCTTCATCAAAACTCTAGCTTGATCCCGATCGAATGTAAACTCTAGCTTGATCCCGATCATTAAACCAATGTTTAGCTTAAGACTCTTCTTCCTAGATATCATTTGCAGGTAAATGTAAATTGAATAATGAATATTGTATGCGCATATACCTGGCCTCTGGCCAATTTGGTAACTCGAGCACACCTTGCTAACCAAGATAGCTATGGATCACTAAACACTGTCGAGAAACCTGCTACAGAGTAAATCTAGATTCAATTTATCTGATGGGTTTAAACTTTATCTTGTAAAAAGTTTTATATTAAATAATCAATGAAAATTTCAAGAAGATATGAAAGATTTATATAAAACATAATAAAACTAACCAGATTGAACCAAAGTCCTTTTGCTCTCTCTGATATATCTCCCACCCTCAGGTACTTCATGTTCATCTAGATGGGAATTCTCCACCACTCTACTGAACATTACCCGGTAATAATGTACACAGCAACATGTAAGTATAACCATGTACAGGTTTCTTTCTATTTTCAAACATAATCAAGTTACGTTGGAATCAAGTGTATCTCTCAAAAGTAGAAAGCATCTTTATAACTAACACTTGGCAAAAACAAAATAGGAGCTCAGCCAGATTTTGCATAACACGTCTTTTGTCTCCCCACCACCAATTTTATGAGTCAATTATACACATTTTGTTTTCCTGCTCCCACCTTTATGTTCATAATCTGTTAATGCAAAGTAAGATGTGAAAAATCTTGAATAAACAAATATTTTATAGAACAAGACGGTGAACAATCAATTTATACGGATATATACCTGCTAACTTCACCCGAGATGGAACTTTAAATTTCGACAAAGCTATAGGGATCCTAAACAAATAGCATTTGCGAGATGAATTTTACTGACAACTTAATCAAAAATCTGCTACTCTATCTTCAAATTTAAAAGAGAAGAAATAGTAAAAAAAAAAATATCAAGAAAACTCATGATTTCCAAAAAAGCCTAAGACTGAGCTAATCTTGGCTGTCTGAATCAATGGCGTTTCCTTCGCCAACATTTTTGCCAACATTGGTCAAATTTAGAGTTATAATCTGATTCACAAACAGCAATGTTGAACCACTTGCGGAGGATAAGACATCTCCGATATAGCCGCATACCACCCATTAGTACTCCCACCAGAACTGAATTCCCCCCAGTTAAATCAATGGGAAAAGATGAACAATGGAAGTGGAACAGTACTGTTAATACATTAATCGGGGCTCTAGGTTTGGAATAAAACAAAGAAGGTGGATGAGTCCGACTCCAAGGATATGTGAAGAAGTTGATCATTAAATTAGCGCACTAAATCATTAAAGCTGATGGGCGAGAGACGAAAAGACCAAGACCGAAGGCGAAAGACTGAGGTCATTGACTTTTGTTTTTGGTCGTGGTCGTGTTACTTCCACAATATTATGTCATATTTTCATTGGTCTTTGAGTTTATGCTCATGTGTTTCTCACAAAAATATATATGCTTATACCCAACTCCTTTCTCATTCTTTGTCAAATTTCTCTTCATCAATTCAAATTCAAGTTACATATGGCCATCACGTCCCTCAATTCATCGAACTAACGAACCCATCTATTGACATATTATGAGAAAGGAAAAAATGACAAATGGTTTGGAATCTTCCTCGTAAAGACTGAACAGTGAATTGAGAAGATGATAAATTAATGCTTTAATTTTAAGGATACGCCTATGGCAATCGAAGAGGCGAGGAGTTGTTGTTTACATTTTTTTATTTTATTTGATTGATTTTAATTGATTTTCATTAATTTTTTAAAGGTGATATGTCAAAAGGATGTGTGTTGATGTGACATCACCTTGTGGGACACACTCACTCAATATATAATACATATACTCGTCGTAAAATTAGACAATAAATTATCTTGAAATAGAATAAAACTAAAAATTAAATAAAAATAAATAATTAGAGTTGAATAAGTTTTGGCCTCCAAATGACTCTTGATCTTCAATTTTCGTCACTTATTTTGGCCAGCAAATGAACAATTATTTTGGGCTCTTCTTCGACTTGTAATAGCTTGAAAATGGGCTGGCCTTGATAGATAGCATCATAGATAGATTTTTGAGTACTCAACATGTTCATAACTTCATAAATCAGTCCATTATATTGCCTTCTTTGAATGATGAAGAAACCACTTTGCCTTTGATCCAGTTTAGTTGAGTCACATCTCTTTCTCATTGTCTTTGCTGCGGTCCAGAATCATATCAATCCCCTCCTCTTGAATTTTTTTTGTTGATGTAAGACTCGGTGGGTGAGTCTTAGA
Source organism: Alliaria petiolata (assembly GCA_020283515.1). Lineage (NCBI taxonomy): Eukaryota > Viridiplantae > Streptophyta > Magnoliopsida > Brassicales > Brassicaceae > Alliaria > Alliaria petiolata. The sequence goes on from JAHZTW010000002.1 coordinate 16,511,273, forward strand.
CCGGCGGAAGGTGGGATCTAGAGGCTGGCTTTCACGCTCTCTCTTCTAGATCAGTGGGTGAGGATGGTAGAACAAAGGCTTGAATCCACAAGTCTTTGAGCCGGGATGGTGTCAAACAAGCTGGCTTTCACACTCTCTCTTGTTGGACAGTAAAAGGGGAAGTGATGGTGGATCGAACGGCACCACAGAGGGATGGATGAACTCTGATACTGCACGGATACTCAGCCTTGGTGAATCACACACGCAAAGGCAAGAGCAAATAAGAACAAAGCGGCGGCTGCGGCTAGGTCTTAGAAGAACTGCGTTATTTTATTAATGATCAAAAGGTAACCAAAGATACAACGCTGCAGGGGAGCTTTATAAACAGCTCGTCAGCTAGCCCTAAGGCCGAAAACATAAAGCAAAACGACAATACATGAAAAGCTAAAAGAAACAAAACGCAAAAAGGCAAAAATACATGAAAATGGAAAGTTCTCTTAAACTAAAAGAAAATAAAAACTAAGCCTATTCTACGTGGCCTTCTTCAGGGGCTCGAACCTTGGTCTTTTGGATGGCCTAAGAACCGCTGAGACAAGTCAGATTAGTTGCACAAATTGTAAAAATTGAGTATACCTGGTTTTGGCGCGCGATGGCCGGAAATGCTTTCTTGGCGGTTGTGTCTGGTCCTGGTCCGTTCCTTGCTGGTTTCTTGATGATTCCATCTTCTTGATGTCCAGTGAAGTCAAGCTGGTAGGAGTCTTCAAGTTCCTTCCCGTGGTTAGCTCCCAAAATGTCGTCTTGCTCCATTTGCTCTCTCTCGGCTTCAGGACTTGTTTCCGTGGTATCTTGAGGCTCAAATGTGATCTCCGTGAGGTTCTTGTTGCTCTGGACTTCATTTCCTGCCAAGTAAACAGACTTACCTTGGGCTGCACAAGGCTGGTTGTCTTTGAGGCTCAGCCTTGCAAAATACTACAATATGTCTATATCGGGTGCTTTGGAGTTCTCCTTGAGGTTGGTTGGTGGTGGCGGGGTTGTGAACGCGGCTCCAAGTTCCATGGTGTTCAGGAGGCTCTCCACAGCTGCATTGAACCCTTCTCTAAGTCTCCTGGTCTTGGACCGTGTCATTGGAGTAGATTTGACCGTCGGTACAAGCTCATCGGTCTCGGTTAGGTCGATGTCCGCATCATTTGTCCTCAAATCTTGCTCTCCAAAGAAAGAAAGATGATGCATGTAGTTCCAATATTGAGTATATTAAACCCACCACATGATACTAACTTATACCGCACATCTTACTCTCTAAAGAAAGAACAACTTGAACACACACTTTACATCAGAAATGATCAAAATGAAATATAGAAATGGAAAACAAGCAGACTTTCTGATCTTTGCTCTTTTTTTTTTCGTTTTCTCCTTTTTTGTCTTTTTCACGAAAATAAATAAATAATAACAAAAACAGAAGAACAGAAGATGAAAAAGTAGAAGATGAAAGAAAGAAGATGGAAAGATAAGCTGATGATCGAATGATAGAATACCAAACTTAAGAGTGTTGCTCTGATACCAAATATCCTCTAAGATCTTTCACTCTAAATTGGTAGAAATAATCCTTGACTACAATGGAAAGATGAAACTCCAAAGAAACAATGCGGTGGAACCTTAGTAGATAGAAGACGCGTAATAGCAATATTGGGTATATGAAATCAAACACCTCACACAAACAATTTAAGAACGAACTCTAAGAATTTTGGTCGGTAGAATGGTCACACAACTATGATGGAAAACACTTGATAAACTGGGTTGATCCCTTGGATATGACACACAAAGACATATCAAAAAATAAGAATCACTCTCACATGGTTTCCAAAAATAAAAATAAGTCTTTATTTTCTCAATGTGATTACAAGAGTATTTATAAGAAACACTTATGATAAAACTAGACAATAAATTGTCTTGAAAATAGAATCTACTGTATGAAAGCAGAAAGGCTCTCTCCTGCTTATGCCACGACAGCACATGAGAGAGTGCCACGTGGCACTTCATCATTTAATTTTTAAAAATTTATTTTATTTGAATTATATCTAAACCAAATAAAATATTTTTACCCTCTTATTTGCATTAAAAGTGATTTGAACCCATAATCTTTTTAATAAAAGAAGACCATTTTTCCATTCTGCCATAGGCACTCTTTGACAACCCTCTTTAAAAACATATGATATTGTCTCTATGTTTTACATATTAAATTAGAAGCACTTTTTTAATTTATATGTATATCAATTATAGACTTATGCCCTAAATGTATAAATAAAAAAAACCTTAAAATGATAAATTAAAAAAAGCAATTTTTTTTAAAATATCAGATAACATAAATAAATATTAACACATGTACACTTAACTATACATAAAAACCACTAAATTTGAATATAACTAATAAAAATTCTTTTAAGTAGATGAAATTCTAATTTAATTTAAAAAATATTAAATATATAAATCTTATATAATACATAATTTTAAATATATCATTATATTTTTTGAGTTATTTAATCCTTATTTTCTACTATATGAAATCTTAATGGTTGTCTACCAAACATGTCACGTGTCATTTATTATTTAATTGTCAAAAAAATTATTTTATTTGTATTAAATCTAAACCAAACATAATATTTTTATCCTCTTATTTGCATTCATGCGTATTAAAACACATAATCTTCTCAATAAAAGAATATCGTTCTTTCTCATTATGCCATGTGTACTCTTTGACAACCCTCTCTAAAAACTTATGAGATTGTCTATATGTTTTACATATTAAATTAGAAGCACTTTTTTAATTTATATGCATATCAATTATAGAATTATGCCCAAACACATAAATAAAGAAATCCTTAAAATGATAAATTGAAAAACGTAATTTTTTTTAAAACGTCAAGTAACATAAATAAATATTAAAGTATGTACAATTAACTATACATAAAAACCCATATATTTATTTCAACTAGTTAAAAATTATTATAAGTAGATAAAATTCTAATTTAATATTAAACAATAATAAATATATTAATCTTATATAATACATAGTTTTAAATATATCATTATATTTTTTTGAGTGATTCAATCCTTATTTTTAAATAAATTACGGTAATTAAACTTTGGTATAAGTGAAAAAAATATGATACGAAATAAATTAAGAAGTTAACCTATAAAATATTAATATAAAACAAAATATTCAATAAAAAATCGAGAAGATAAAAAAATTATATAAAAAAATATAGAGAAGAGATAAAAATAAAGAAAAAGAAGAATATATACAAAAAGATACTAAATTTTAAAAGATGGAAAAACATGGATTCAATGCAAGATATGTAAAATAAATTTTCAAAATGATAAGTAGAAAAACCTAAAAGTTATTACAATATTAAGATTTAGACAAATGAAAAGAGTATAAAAATTGAAGAAAAAATAAAGATTCGTAAAATAATGTATAAAAGAAATTGCATGGATCATCAAGAAAAAAGTAGAAATTAAAATTCTTTTTTTTTTTAAAAGATAAAATCAATAGTCAAAATATAGATCTAAAAACTTATTATTTAAAACTTAATTTAAAATAAAATCTGCTTATCGCGCGAGTTCTCTGCTAGTAAGATTAAAAACTAAATGAAAAGAAATAACTAGAGTTGAATAACTTTTGGCCTTATGACTCTTTATCTTCAATTTTCGTCACTTATTTGGGCCAGCAAATGAAACAATTATTTTGGGCCCTTCTTGGACTTGCTACATCTTGAAAATGACTGAACTTGACAGATAACATCATAGATGGATTTTTGAGAACTCACCATGCCCATAACTTCATAAACCAGTCCATTATTGCCTTCTTTGAATGACGAAGATGCCACTTTACCTTTGATCCAGTTTAGTTGAGTCACGTCTTTTTTCATTGCTTTTGCCGCTGTCCAAAATCATATCAATCATATAATTCCACGATGAAACATAGTTTGAAAAATTGTTCACTCATTGGCTCGTTAAAAATAATTCTTATGTTTTGTATCGAGACGTCCACTATCATCTGGGATATTCTTTCTAATTGCGAGATAATAAGGGTAAAACAGTAAGCAATTCCTAACATGGAAAAACACGGTAATATTGTTTTAGATTTTCTTCAGCGTTTTTTGATATCAACAGTTTTATTAAAGCAGACAAGATCTTGAAACCCTTTTGTTATATATTGTGTTATTTCTGGTGACAAATAATCAAAGGGGTCTATGGTACGGTTTCCAATTGGGCTTAACAAAAGGAAACTCGTAGAAAAAGGAAACTCCTAGGAAAAGGAATCTCCTAGGAAAAGAAAACTCATTTTTCTAAGTGGTTTAGGAATCGGGTTTTGTGGCTTATAAATAGAAGGTGTTAGGGTTGTAAATTATTATCACACGAGTTAATAAGAAACCTTAAAAGGGTGTTTGCCTCAAACGTTTCGTTTTTTTGCTTTTTCGTTCTTGTTTCACAACAACTGGTATCAGAGCTTGAGTTTCAATGACGGGAGGTTCCCTTAAGTTCGAGATTCCGCGATTCGATGGGAAGGGAAATTTTGGTCTTTGGCAAGGACGAGTGAAGGATCTTCTAACACAGCAGAAGATCAGGAAAGCGTTAACGAATGTAAAACCAGAAGCCATGACGGCTGAGGATTGGGAGGAGATGCAGGCGCAAGCTGTTTCGACAATTCGTCTGTGTCTTTCAGACGAGGTGATGCTTCAGGTGGAGGATCTCACAACCTGCAGGGAGATCTGGGAGAAACTGGAGAATTTGTACATGTCGAAGTCGCTGTCAAGCAAGTTGTATCTCAAGCAGCGTTTGTACTGGCTAAAGATGTCAGAACAATCAGATCTGATGTAGCACGTACACGTTTTCAATTAGATCGTCTGGAATCTGGCTCGTGTGGGGGTAAAAGTTGAGGACGAAGATAAAGCCATGATCATGTTGTGTTCATTACCTCCTTCGTATGAGACTCTGCTAACAGCACTCACGTGCAACAAGGAGACAATATCTTTGGAGGCGGTTGTTGTTTCGCTCCAATCTCATTATGAGCGAAGACAGAAGCCATGAGCAGAAGATTCTCATGGTGATGGATTGTTTGCGAACAATCAGGAGAGAGGAAGGCAGATGAACAAACAGGATGGGACAAGCAGTGGCAGGTCAAAGTCAAGGAACATAAAGAAGGTTGTCTGCTATGGTTATGGTGGCACAGGTCATTACAAGCGGGATTGTCCAAATAAGGGAAAGAACAAAGAAAAGTCTGTGAATGTAGCGCAGCAATGGGATGATTCAGGGGATAACGACTTGCTTGCTGTTATGTCGGGTCATCAAGTGGATTCTTGGGTGATGGATACAGGCGCGTCGTTTCATATGACTTCTAACCGAGAGTGGTTCAAGACGTACAAAGCTGGGAATATGGGATCGGTTCAGTTGGCGGATGACAGGGTCTGTGGCATCGTTGGTAGTGGATCTATCAAATTCAGGATGCATGATGGAGTCATCAGGACGCTTAGTGATGTGAGACATGTTCCCTCTGTCAAGAAGAATCTGATATCGTTGGGTATTCTTCTCGGAAACGGATTCAGATTTCATGTAGTTGACGGAGAAGACGTTGTGAAGGTGTGCATGGGATCGATGGTAATGATGAAGGAAATGTTGACAAGAGGAAGCACCTATCGATTGGTAGGAAGTGTAGTTGTAGGTGGAGCTGCAGCAGCGATATCTGAATCAGACAGCACGACTCTATGGCATATGCACATGGGACATATAGGTGTGCATGGGTTGAATGAGCTCCACAAGAGGGGTCTACTAGGAGGTATGAAGAATTGCAAGATGGATTTTTGCAAGTTCTGTGTGATGGAAAAGCAGTCCAAAGTGTCTTTCAAGACAGGTCTACACACGACAAAGGGTCTTCTAGACTATGTACATTCATATGTGTGGGGACCAACTCGAGAGCAGTCAAAGGGAGGATCTAGATACTTCGTTATCTTCATTGATGATTTTTCAAAGAAAGTCTTGGTATACTTCATGAGGCAGAAGTCTGAGGTATTTGAAAAATTCAAGATTTGGAAGGCTGAAGTTGAGAACCAGACAGAGAGAAAGGTGAAGTATCTAAGATCAGATAATGGCATAGAGTATACTGATGGGAAGTTTGTCAAGTTCTGTGAGGAGCATGGTATTCAGAGGCACTATACAGTGAGGAAAACACCACTGCAAAACGGGGTCAGTGAGAGGATGAACCGAACTATCGCTGAGAATGCTAGGTGTTTAAGGTTGAATGCAGGGCTTCCGAAGCAGTTTTGGGCAGAGGCAGTAAATATGGCGGTTTATCTCATCAATAGATCATCAAGGAGCTCTCTTGAAGGGAAGGTTGCTGAAGAGGTTTAGACTGGGTAGATATTGATCTATCAAACTTGAGGATTTTTGGATGTCCAGCCTACATGCTTATACCAAGTGATGAAAGGTCTAAGCTGGATTCGAAATCCAAGAAGAACATCTTTCTAAGCTTTGAGAAAGGTGTTAAGGGCTTCAAGTTATGGGATCCTGAGGCTAAGAAGAGAATTTTCTGTAGAGATGTGGTGTTCAATGAGCAGTACATGGTGGAACAAGCGAGGTTAGAACCAATGTTTGTTATGTTAGAGACTGAAAACGAATCTAGGAAGACTCAGGAGGCGCTTAGTAAGGCTAAGCAAGTAGCAGCAAATCCTGAGAAGCCTCCTGAAGGTGAGCAGGAAGTTCAGCAGGAGGATGAGCAGGAAGAAGAGCAGGAAGAAGAACAGGAAGAAGCAGAGGAGAGTGGTGATACAAGCATACCAAACAGGATCAAGAAGGCGCCAGTAAGATATGGTTTTGAAGACATGGTCGGTTTTGCTCTTTCTATTGAGTCAGATGTTCCATTGACTTATAAAGAGGCTATTGCTAGTCTGGATAAGGAGGAATGGACAGGGGCTGTGATGGAAGAACATGAGAGTCTAAGCAAGAACCGTACTTGGGATCTTGTTCCTTTACCAAAGGGCAAGAAGGCGATTGGATGCAAGTGGGTTTTCACTAGAAAACCAGGGATGTCTGAAAAGGAGTTTATGAAGTTCAAGGAAAGGTTGGTCGCAAAGGGGTACTCACAAAGGAAGGGAGTAGATTATGACGAGATTTTCTCTCCTGTGGTAAGGCACACTTCAATTCGAATTGTGCTTGGTTTGGTAGCTAGCTGGGATTTTCATCTTGAACAGATGGATGTGAAGACAGCTTTCCTTCATGGAGATTTGGAGGAAGAGATATACATGGAGCAGCCAGAAGGGCTTGTGAAACCAGGTGAGGAGAAGCTTGTATGCAGATTGAGGAAGTCTCTGTATGGGTTGAAGCAGGCTCCAAGACAATGGTACAAGCGGTTTGACTCCTACATGGTGAAGATTGGCTATCAAAGATGTGAGTATGACTGTTGTGTCTATGTGAAGTGCCGTGATGGTCATCCTCCTATACTCTTGTTGCTTTATGTTGATGATATGCTCATTGCTGGGAGCAATATGGGTGATATTGCGGAATTGAAGAGGTTACTGGGCAGAGAGTTTGAAATGAAGGATCTAGGCGCAGCCAAGAAGATTCTTGGGATGGAAATTCGCAGAGAGAGGAGCTCTAGGAGATTATGGCTGTCTCAGAAGGGCTACATACAGAAGGTTCTAGAAAGGTTTGACATGGCAAGTGCTAAACCGGTTTCTACACCTTTGGCGAATCATTTCAGTCTTTCAGCTGCTCAGTCTCCTAAGTCTGAAGAAGAAATCAGAGGTATGGAACAAGTTCCTTATGCTAGTGCTGTTGGTTGTCTTATGTATGCCATGGTTTGTACAAGACCAGATTTGGCTCAAGCTGTTAGCCAAGTCAGCAAGTACATGTCTAAACCTGGGAGAGAACATTGGGAAGCTGTGAAATGGATTCTCAGGTATTTGAAGGGTACAGCTGATCGTGGAATTATGTTTGGAGGCCAAGAGGGTGTTTCAGTTTTGGGGTATGTTGATTCAGATTATGCAGGAGATTTGGATAACAGGAGGTCCACTACAGGCTTTGTGTTTACACTAGCTGGAGGACCTATATGTTGGAGATCTGTGCTACAGTCTGTTGTTGCATTATCTACCACAGAGGCTGAATACATGGCATTGGCGGAAGCAGCAAAGGAGGCACTGTGGGTTCAAGGACTTGTGACAGAATTGGGTATTGAGCAAGGTGGAGTTCAGCTACACTGTGATAGCCAGAGTGCAATATTTCTGGCGAAAAATCAAGTGTATCATTCAAGGACAAAGCACATTCATGTGAGGTTTCACAAGATAAGGGAGTTGGTTGCTTCTGCTGAGATCATTCTGGAGAAAGTGCATACGTCAGAGAATGCGGCTGATATGCTAACCAAGCCAGTTACTGTGGAGAAGTTCAAGCACTGTTTGGAGCTGCTCCATGTCTTCCAATGCTAGAGGAAGAAGCAAAAGGACCCATGAAGAGATTTTTTGTCAAGGTGAAGTTTGTTATTTCTGGTGACAAATAATCAAAGGGGTCTATGGTACGGTTTCCAATTGGGCTTTAGAAAAGGAAACTCATAGAACAAGGAAACTCATAGGAAAAGGAAACTCCTAGAAAAAGGAAACTCTTTTTTCTAAGTGGTTTAGGAATCGGGTTTTGGAACTTATAAATACAAGGTGTTAGGGTTGTAAATTATTATCACACGAGTTAATAAGAAACCCTAAAAGGATGTTTGCCTCAAACGTTTCGTTTCTTTACTTTTTCGTTCTTGTTTCACAACATATTGCCTCCAAGCAAAGCCGGCCCTTATATTTATAGACACTCAAGCACATAAAAAAAACTTTGGCCTCTTAGCTAAAGATGAAAAAACGCAAATATATTATGAGGCACATCATGTTGATAGATGAAGATTAGTTAATGAATTGAGAAACTCACAAGGAGGAAACTTGTGTCTTCTAGCAAGAGGCACGTTTCAGCGAGTCCTTCGAGATGAAGTGAAAAACCTTTTGTATTGAATTGGGCAGTGAGTGAAAAAAAAGCTTTATGTTCATTACTAAACTCACATGGAGAAACTTGGTATTTTCTAACACTGCACGTTCCAGAGTGTGTCCTTTGAGGTCCAATATTTTTGAAAAAAAAAAAAATATATTTCTCTTAATTTTTTTTTAGAAATGCAAATTATATAAAACCAATTATTTAAAAAGTATTAAAAATTAAGCATTTATGGAGTTTGTGGTCTTATACATACTCGAACAGAATTTTGTGTCTAAAATTTGAATATATAATTTTTATTTTTGGTATTTGTTTCTTTATATATTTGCTTTTGTTTTGCCTTTTTTTTTTCTGCAACTTTATATATAAGCTCGTGAGTTTCTTTATATTTTTGGCATTTGTTTTGTGTCAAAGACGTCTTTATCATCTCAGCTAATCTTTCGAATGGGGAAATAGTATACAGTAAGTATTTCCGTAAGAGGGAAAACACGGTTATATGTGAGAAATTAAAGTGGAAGAGAGGATTAATCGTCACAATAGTAGAGAGAGAGGATTAAAGCAACTTTAAAAGGGAGAGAAGAGAAACAGAGTAGAGAGGTACTGAAAGTTTATAGATAGAGATTTCTGTGACATTGAATGAAGAAGAGAGAAACAGAGAGAGTAAGATCAAGAAACAGAAATACGCTTTTGTTTGATATCTTAACGGTTAGTGCAAGATTGTTTATGTTTTGAATACAATTTAAAAGATATTTACATATTTTTTTTTTTTTTTGAAAGGAATGTTAAATTTATTCAACCCAAAAAAAACTGTTTTACATCTAGTGCATCATATTGTAAAATAGATTAATACAAACAACGGATTGTTGGAAGATGAATTAGCGACGCGTCGCAAACCATTTGACGAGTGCTTCCTCATATCTTGTGTCGAGCTTGCGTATCGAGGAAATTCTATCCCGAACTGCTTTGTCAATGAGGCTGATGAGTCGATTGTGAGGAGATGGCGTTTCACCATGTCGTCTGTTGTTCCTCTCCTTCCAGATATAGGTGATAGTGGTTTGGAGAACATACTTAGACCCGCAAAGGATCTCAAAGACAATAATAGACCCAACCCAAGTGCATTTTTGTTTTATTGTCAACGTTTGTGAGTAGATACTATAAAACCATTGTCATAATTAAGAGAAAGGTAATGTTTCTAATAATCAAGTATTTTTCCTAATTAGGTATAGAACAGAGTTTAGAACAAATAGTTTGAGAGATTACACGTTGTGGCTTGACCAAATGAAACCCAAACAGGCCACTTTTTTTTTGTCATCTGATTTCGATAAACGGGACTCGAAAGAACCAAAACGTCCATAACCACCATCATCAACATGCTGATGAGGTTAAACAATAATTAACTAGCATCAAACTCCTAATAGGAACGGAGCAAAAGAAACTAGACTTAAATATCTTGACTTTGCAAATGAAATACTTAAGAAATTTTATACTCTTAATTCTCGGATGATTCCCGGAAGATACTCTCATTGAGCCATGCTGGTCCACCGAAGGCCATACGAGTGGAGTCTTCCGTCTCTCAATACGCTTCTGGCAATCTCTCGGGCTATGAAATTGGATTTCTCACTTTCAAGTTCAATATTACACTCCTCAAACTCCTCTCTCAAGCGATTAATGGAGGATGTGAGTACATTAAACCTTGGCCAGTTTGATGGTTTTAAAATTGCTTCCACCGCCTCTTTACAATCTGAGGCTATAGAGATTACCTGGTAACAGAGATCTTGAATGCTTTGTAAGGCCCATTGTATGCTTCTTAACTCTGAAACCACCCTGTGAGCCGAGCTCGTAAAAGCATCTTGTGCATGATGAAGAACCGTGCATGTCGAGTCTCTTAAGATCCATGCTCCTCCACCGTGAAGAGTTTTGTTTCTCCAGTTTCACATGGACGTTGCATTTAAAGATTCCTTGGGGTGGTTTTTGCCATCGAAAGTTGAGGAGTGCAGCTTCGGATGAGAAATGAGTTTGTTGTGAAGGCATTGCGTTTACTTCGCTCCATAAGTTTGCTTCTTTAAGCTGGCGTTGAAACAAGACAGAGATCGTTTCTTGTTTATTAGCATACATGACCGCATTTCTGTTTTTCCATATGCCCCATAAGACCCAAGGTATCACAAGCCGCTGTTCCACACCCCTGTAGTGTCCTGCGTTAGATTTAAGAGATATTCCAGATTATCTTCAATCAAGTTGGAGAAATCAGCTTGAGGTGTCGGAATACTGGCTATGTCGAAAAACTGTTTTGCAGGATCGCATTGAAACAGAACATGATTGATCGATTCTTCCTGCTGTTGACATATCTTGCAAGTCGTTTCAGCATCTATACCCCTGGTTCGCAATCTGGTTGCCACTGCTAATGCTCCAGTTGCGATTCTCCAGAGAAACATTCTGATCTTTGGAGTCGTTCTGACTTTCCACATGCGTTGTTTTAGAGTATTTTTCCTCTGTTCTAACGCAGTCAAGGGTGGTTCAGCTGCTGTTTTGATGGTGGAAAGTAGCCAATTTCCACTTTTCACTGTGTAGGCGCCCTGTTTGGTGTGAGCCCAAATGTAACGGTCCTCAGTATTTCGAGGAGTCATACCCATCATTATGTTAACGTCTACATCAGGAAAAAGTTCATGTAACATGTCCTCATGACATTTGAAATCTGAGGTTAACAAAGAGGAAATCTGCAGATTGAGATCAATAGAATATTGCTTGTTGCAGGGTCTTCGGGGTTACTCATCCATAATCCATTTGTGGAGGCGCCATTGCCAATAGATTTCATCAATCCCTTACTCAGAAGCTCACAGCCATGAAGGATGATGCGCCAAGCGTAAGAAGGTCTTATCCAACTCCACACTTTAAGAAGGTTTTGGAAGCAAAGTACCATCCTTTGTATAGTCTTGCTATAAGGGATTTCGGCTCGTTGAGAATTCTCCATGCTTGTTTTGCTAACAGTTTGATTTGCATCTTTCATATCTCTGAAACCCAAACTTCCCCTGCGCTTTAGATCGACACATTTCCTTCCATGAAACCAATGTATTTTTCTCTTTTTATCGCAGGCGTTCCACCAGTAACTTATCATGGCACTTGTTATTTTTTTGGCATTGATGCTTTGAGAGGCGAAAGCACGACATAGCATACACTGGTAGGGCCATGGCAATCGACTTAAGGAGTACCTCCTTTTCTCCAAGGAAAAGCGTTTTGGCATACCATCCATTAAGCCTTTTGTTGAGCCTTTCTCCAATGAAAGCTAGGAGTTGTTGTTTCGATCCACTGAGACATTCCGGAAGTCCCAGGTAGGTCCCCTCTACTCCCTCCTTTTCAATTCCTAGACGTGCAGCCAGAACTCTACGCATGAAAGGGTCTATACTAGCTTCGCAAGATATAGCAGACTTCTGAAAATTTATCTCTTGTCCAGAGGCGTCAATGTACAGTTTCAGACAACGGAGTGTAGCCCGGCATAAGAACAGAGAATCATCTGCAAAAAGTAAGTGTTTAATCAGTGGGCAGGAGGATGCAATTCTCATTCCAGTGATTCTGTTATCTTGCTTCGCTTTGTTCATGACATGAACAAGAGCTTCTGCACACAAGATAAAGAGAAACGGTGACAAGGGGTCACCCTGTCTAATACCCCTTTCTGGAACTATATGACCATGACTCTGTCCGTTGATCAATATTGTATAAGATACTGTTTTGACGCAGTACATCACCCAAGATATCCATTTTTGATCAAACCCCATCTTGCGGAACAGTTCTTCCAAAAAACTCCATTCTATCTGATCGTATGCTTTCGACATATCAGTTTTGATTACCAAAAAGTCTTCCCTGCATCTAGGATTAGTACGTAGACCGTGTATCATTTCGTGAGCTATAAGAATATTATCATAAATATGTCTTCCTGCAACAAAAGTCCCTTGGGTTGGAGACACTATGTGCGGCAGGATCTTCTTTAGCCTGGAACATAGGATGTTTGAGACCACTTTATACGATGCCGAGCATAAACTGATTGGTCTAAGGTCTATCATACATTCAGATTAGGTTTCTTCGGTAATAAGCATAATTGGGTGAAGTTCCAGTCCGCAGGAAAGCTCACTTTCTCAAAGAATTCCTTCACTTCTTTTATCACTTGTGGACCCGTGATTCCCCAATACTTTTGGAAGAATTTTACTGTCATTCCATCAGCGCCTGGTGCGCTGTCACTTTTGATGGCTTTGACAGCTCTGCGTATTTTAGCCTCCGTTACCGTTTTGATAAGCTCTGTATTCATTCGAGCCGTTACTCTTGACTCAAAACCCTGTAGTAACTGTGTAGCACACTGAGGGTTGTTTGATTTGAATATGGTCGAGAAATATTCCACGGCGATCTCTGATAAGTAGATTTTTCTTGGTCTTAACAATTACTAAACCTACTCATATCATTGTAATACTTGAGGATCAATCCATATGGAAATGGTTAAGACACTAGGAATGCATATAACTTATTAATCCAAGCTAGCAATAAAGTTTTGAGCTTTAACTAACAACCTAAGTGATCAAATAAACTAGACAAAAGTTACTAAGACCTTAATTAAGCAATGAATGCACTAATCAAGCAAATTAAAAGCTAATTAACTACTAATCAAGATTATCAAATTACTAAAACGAATCCAAGGATGGGGTTATCAACCTAAGGTGTTTCAAGAATCAATCTTTGATGTCAATCAATAACATAATATGCTAATCCCTAAGCTTAGAACTCAAAAGCTAGACTAATCCACTTTCATGGCATTAATCCTTTTATTAATCACTCTAATCAAGATCAAACTTTCATTTGTGAAAAGGAAGCTAATAAGCATTATGAAACAGTTCTAAATTGCTAATAAACACCCTAGACAATCACTTTCATGAGCTAGGAATGTAAATCCCTTGTTTAGTTGGTTGGAAAGTTTCAGCAAACACCTTGTGGGTGGAAAATTCCCTAAGGCCTAATTTTAGCTTGGTCATGGCTAAACTAGCATTTAGAACACTAAACAAGGAGGGAAATGAGAAGATCTAATCCTAGACATCAAGATTAACCCTTAAAACACCCTAGATCTAACCTATCCTTAGACCCTAATGAAACTAATCACTAATCATGATTAAGCCCTTAAATCCTATGAAAGAAATAGAGATAAACATGATTAGAGAGATAGAAGATGAAAGATTAAAAGAGACAAGTACTAATTTGCATAAACTTTAAAGAAATGTCTTACAAAATCACTTAGAAACAAAAATGGAAGGTTTTCTAAGTAAGAACAAAAGATTAAAAGATACTAGGCCTGGGCATTCGGATACCCATTCGGGTTCGGGTTGGGTCTATTCGAGTTTTGGTTACTTCGGTTTTAGGTTGTAGGTCCCATTCGGGTATTTTTTATTTTCGTGTCGGGTTTGGTTCGGTTCATGTCGGGTTCGGGTCGGTTCCGTATCGGGCGTTTAAGGGGAAACTTCTTCAACCTTTAACTCATAGCAAATGGTGTGATCTTTTAACAACCTAGCTCTTCTTTTTTATTCCTAGGTAGCCCTTTTCTCTTTCTTTGGCCTTTTAGCCTCTTTTGATTTTTTTTTCTTTCTCTTACTAAGGCTACCCAATTCCTTTTTACACTTAGAACTGTACTTTTTCTTTTCAAACACAAGATCCACCATTTCAAACCATGCTTCCCTTATTTTCCTTCCAAGCCTTCTTTCATTCTCTTTCCTTATACTCCCTTTCCACAACTCATCATGCTAAAATGCAAGCATAAACTCATTTCGACACACCAAGCAGAACTGAAACCCATACTCCAAATCCTAAGCCTACAACTAGCCTCGATATATGAGAGCTAGAATTTACATGAGAGTCTAAACTTGTCGTCTCAAACCTAACACTTTATGCTAAGTTTAATCAAAACAAGGCCTCACAAGCAATATCACTAGAACATTTGGCTTTTAGAGAGGTAAGGTATGGTGGGGGTACTACTTGAGCTAGCAAGAGAGTGATAAAGTGAGTAAGAATGCCCAAGTATGTTTAATATCCATGAATTCACTTTCAATGCAATGCATGATATTTAAATGTCAAATTTTTGGTTCAAGTGAGTAGAGTTGGCTACCAATTTCAAGACCTTATTTCGACCAAAATCTATTGGCAAGTGAAGTGGTCCAAGCACGGTTCTTCCTTACTTTCAAGATTTGTTCAAATGCAACAAAGAACTACTAACTAGGGCATTGAATTGATTACATGAGTTGGCATTCTACAAGGATTATCTCATCATTGCTCCCAATGCATATGAATGCAATTCCTACATGTAATGCAACTAGACTCAATCTTAAAATGCAAATGCAACATCTAAATGAATTTCTTTTTTGGAAAATTTTCAAATATTTCAATTTTTTTGGTTTTTATATGCCTTAAGTGAATGCATGAGACTCAAAATGCATAAAAGGAAAATAAGACTCACAAAACACAATGTCAAATCTCTCAACCTCTCTCCCAAACTTAAATTACACAGTCCCTTGTGTAATAAAAGTCTAGAGGAGACCTCAATCAACATGACATAAAACACAAAATGAAAAGCTAAAAGAAATATATACAAGGGAGGTAGAGGTACCTCAAAACTGTGAAGAGGAGGATGATCCTAAGGAGATCGATTGGTTACTTGAGGAGGGAGATCGGCTCGGCTTTCTCTTCCTTGGTCGTGCTTCGTAGCAGGAAGAGTGAGGTGGGTCTTCTTGGACCGGTTTCCATGGGCGCATTTCGAATGAATGGCGCCTATCAAGGTCCGTTTCGCTCTCCCCTTCATCTTCTTCCTCTGCCGCATTGCGTGTGCCTTCTTCTATACCCCTTGTAGAAGTCTTTCCCTTGATGATGGTCTTTAGCCCCTTGACCGTCTTCTTTAAACCCTTCACTGTCTCACCGAGCTTCTTTATAGCTCGGTCTTGATACTTGTCCATCTCTTGAGGAGACCAATATGTGCATGGGCTTCCCTCAATGCCGGACTTGGCATCGGGTCTATGCAATAGGGGAAGTAGTACCTCTCGCTACCATAAACCGGGCTCGGAGCTTCTTCCTCTTCTTCTTCTTCTTCGAGAACTTGGCTCGGGTCAAAGTCAAACGTCCCTCTCTTGGCAATGGAGTGGAGAGGAGGAGCGACAGCGAGATTGTAGAGGTCCTCATACGGGGGCACATAGTCGATGTGGGAGGTGTCTTGGAGTGAGGTGGCTTGCAAGTTCGGGAGACAAATCTTCGCTTCGGTCTTTGTGTCTACCGCGAACTTGTAAGCGAACCGGTTGCCCAATCTTCCCGAGAGAAACATGGTCCTCCCAAGGTAGAAAATGTCCATCCACTCGGGCTCTAAACCATCCGTCCCTAGCCGATGCCCACAAGCTTCAAGGATCGGTGTTATGATCCCGCCAATGCTAAGCTCGGGATCTTTGTCCTTCATCAAGACAACCCAATCTTGGTAGGAGAGCAACTGCTTCACTAATAGGCTGACCATACCAGCTCCCGTCCTATCCTCTCGGACTCTCGTGCCTCCCCTCGTGTGGAACCCGATGAACTTGGAGAGACCCACATCTAGCAACTCGAGCTCCTCCTTGGTGACTTTCCTAGCCTCCTTCCTTGCATAGAAGGTGTGAGCAAGAGCCTTGTGTGTATACCTCAACACTGGATGCCTTATCATGGTACCCGTGCTTCCTCCCGGTTTAAATTTCCCAACCGCGATCGTTTCCCACAAGCCTTTCAACTCACACTCATCAACGGTGAGTATCTTCGTCCTCCTTCCCCCTTTGAAGCTCTCGTGGCAGCTCTCTTATCTGATCCAAGCACCAACTGTTCCTCCTCACTTCCAACCTCTCGGTCTTCTACCACTTGCTTCTTCCCTTGGCGCTTTGATGACCTTGCTTGAGAGCTTGCTCCTTGGTTTGTTGCATCTCCTCTAGTCCTTCCCATTGTACCTATAAGAGAGACAAAGCTTGTAGAGAGAGTAAGCAACTCATGTTTGAACAACTAATAGTGGCAATTAGCAAGCAACGAACAAGATCAATGTCAAATTTCGAAATTTCCTCCCAATTCCACACTTAGAAAATTTTTGGCAAATTGAGATTTTACAAAATTTTCAAATCGCCCAAATTCGAGTGCTATTTATTGACAATCCATAAGCATGATCAATGCAAACTAATGCAAGTGAAAGCCCCAAAATCTAACAAGGTTCAAGAAAGTAATTGAATTTTTCGCACCATGAACCCTATATGTCAAATTTTCGAAAATTAACCATGGAAATCCTAGTGTAGCACTCGAAATCTACTCACTAACCATAATCAAGCAATGCCCAAGCCACAAACAATCAATTCGAAAATCCTAATGTAAAAATCCGAAAGTCTACTCCGAAAGTCGAACTTGGTCAATTGCAAAAGTGACATGTATGAAGTCTATTTTTTGGAGTAGACTTCTCGAAGAAGTCTACTATCTCGGAGAAGACTACTCCAAAAAAGTCAAAACTTGGTCAATTGCAAAGATGACCTGTAAGAAGTCTACTTCGAAAGTAGACTTCTCTGGAGATTTTCTTGGTCATGAGCTTATGTTAGTAAGTGTTCTTGCCTCTATATCAGTTATACGTGTTTATAGTTTATAGGGATGGTGGAATCATGTTTTATATTTTACAAGCTACTTAGCATATTAGTCGTAGACTTTTCCAAGAAGTCTACTAAGTAAACTTCTCCGGACTTCAGATGAAGTCTACTTCTTTAATTTCCTTATAAAATTCTTTAATCTCTAATTTATGGAAAATAAAAATTATTCTTTGACTCTTGAGTTTGTGTTATTTATTAGTCTTTCTTATGTATGAATTTTACATGTTTGTTTCTTATAATTGAGCTTTAATTAATTTTTTGGGTTATTAGGTATTTCACTTATTAGTAGTAGACTTCTCTAAAAAGTAAGTAGACTTCTACTTAGGAGACTTTTAATGAAGTTTATAAGTCTACTTTTACAATTTGTTAAATAAAATTCATTTATCTGTAATTTATGTTATATAAAAGTTATTTTTAACTCTTGAGTTTGTGTTATTTATTGGTATTGCTTATGTATGAGTTTTACATGTTTGTTTCTTATAGTTAAGCTTTAATTAATTTTCTTCTTTTATTATGTACTAGGAGAGAACCCGCGCGATGCGCCGGTTTTATTTTAATTTGAGTTTTGAATAATATGTTTTAGATCTATATTTTGACTATTGATTTTATATTGTTTTTAAAAAAATTTAATTTTCTACTTTTTTTCTTGATGATCTGTGTAATCTCTTTCATACATTATTTTACGAATCTTTATTTATTCTTCAATTTTCATACAATTTTCATTAGTCTAAATCTTAATATTATAATAATTTTTATTTTTTTCAATTTATAATTTCGAAGATTTTTTATATATCTTTCATTGAATCCATGTATTTTTTCATGTTTTAAAATTTTGCATATTCTTGTATCCATTTTTCTTTTTCTTTATTTTTTTTCTTCTTCTCTATAGTTTTTTACTCCCTCTGTTCCTTTATATTTGTTGTTTTAATTTATTTGTTATTTTTGACACTTTTTATGTAAAGTTAATAAAGTAGTATTGGAATCTGGATAAAAACTTTTTCCAACGATTCTCTTTCCAAAAAGTGACTACTTTCTTTATTTAAAAGATGATTGTAGTTACATTTTTTGTAATTAAGTGAGTTTCTTAATATACGTGAATTATGTTAAAACAACAAACAATACAGAACGGAGGGAGTATATAATTTGTTATTTTCTCAATTTTTACTGAATATATTGTTTTGTCTTACGATATTGTAGGTTGGAGTTAATTTTTTAATTTATTCAATATCATAATTTGTTTTCACTTGTACCAAAGTTTAATTATCTTATTTTATTTGAAAATAAGGATTAAAACACTAAAAAGAGAAAATATAATGATATATTTAAAATTATGTATTATATAAAATTTATATATTTATTATGTTCTTAAATTAAACTTGAATTTCATCTACTTATAAGAAATTTAAAATAGTTGAATTCAAATTTAGTAGTTTTTATGTACAGTTAGTTGTACATATGTTAATATTTATTTATGTTATTTGATATTTAAAAAATAATAATTAATTACTTATATACTTTATATTGTGGAATAATATTGAGATTGACTAATAAGAAATAGCTAATGTGTCATCCTCTGGCGAATCTCCTTCATCTTTTATATATGTAGTAGATGATGATTTATGATTTGTGAATGTGTTATTTGTTTATTCTTTTCAATGATTTATTTTTGTGTTAGATATGTTATTTATTATTTCTTATACCGTAATAATTGACATTTTATTAAATACATAATAGAAGACATAATTTAACCTGAAAGAATAAGAAAGTAAAGAAGTGTACAAACGAAGTCTTCCAATGAAATCTTATTAACTCTAAACCCTAAATCGAATATTTTAGATTAAAATTTATATGATATATTAATTATGTTAGCATATTAACAATTTAGAGTTAAAATAACAAAGATATGAACCCTAAATCAATAACCGAATCATAAACTATGATTCATATAAAATTTGTGTTCACCCTAACAATTACTCTCTTATACCCTAAACTTTAAACGTCAAACTCTAACTCTTTTAATCGTATACTCATGAAACTTAATAATTGATTCATTTTCATGTAATTTTATTTTGTATACATGTTTTGTTTATGTATATAATGTTTTTAATCGAAATATTGTCAAGAAGCACTCATGGAAAATGGTTAAGGCTGTTGATTCTATTGAGAAGATTGTGGGTTCGAATCCCCTTGGAAGTGATAGAATGAATTTTTTTGTTTGGTTCGCATTTAATGCAAGTTAAACAAAATTTTAGAAATTAAATAAAAGAGGACAGGTGTCAAAATTGTAAGTGCTGACGTGGCGATCTCTGGAGAGAGTCATTCTACTTTTATATAGTAGATTTAGCTTATTAGTAGTAGACTTCTAATGAAGTGTAGAAGTCTACTTTTTCAATTTGTTAAAGTTCCCGCCCAATTATTCTTTGATTTTTGAGTTTGTATTATTTATTGAACTTGCTTATGTACGAATTTTACATGTCTCTTTTTATATTTGAGTTTTAGTTAATTTTTTTTGTGTTAATAAGGGTTTAAAGATGGTGATGACTAATTAAGATGTCAAGGAATAAGTATGATGATAAGTGAATAAGGTGTCAAGAAAAAACTATGTGTAAGAAGTCTACTAATGAAATCTTTTGTGGTCTTAGAAATTTTCTTTTGCTGTCTTATCTCTGGAGTTTCGTTTATCAAAAGTTCACATCTTTTATTAAAAATATGTAAATGAGTTAAATTATCGAGAGAAGTCTACTCGAGAAGTCTACTCAAGAAGTCTGCTATGTAGTATAAGTCTATTCGAGAGAAGTCTACTTTAGAAGTCTAGTCGAGAAGTCTACTATGTAGTATAAGTCTATTCGAGAGAAGTCTACTTTGGAAGTCTACTCGAGAAGTTTACTCGAGAAGTCTACTCTGAAATCAAAACTTAAGACTTTCTTGAAGATTTCTACAATCTAAAGAGTTAATACTTTGTTTACAAAAATGTAGATCAGATTAAAACAAAATCTTGTATTATTATCTTTGTCTTATTACCAAATATAAAGGCTCCTAATTATAGAGTTTGAATCCTTAGAACGGCTCCAGTAATAATAGTAAAAAAGATGAACTTAGATCCAAAAAAATGAGATATAAAAAGTCACATTCAAAACGTTTAACATTATCAACTAAATAAATACTGTAAAAGACTCTTCTTATTGGAGTCTTGCTTCATGTAACCGGTTGCTTCTTGATGAAATCATATGAAGAAATACACGTTATACAAAGATGAGACTGCATATATTCGAATAGTAAAATACGAAAGGTAATTAAATTTTAATTACTGAAAACTCATAAATGCTTAAAACTGAAGATAAGATAGTAGTACCTTTGATTGTGAGACAGAGAAGGAAAAACTAATATCTGCAATAAAATTCAGATTTGCAACAAAATCTACCAAATTTATACAATAATAAGTTTAGATCTGCAACAATAAACCCAGATCTACAATAATAATTTCAAATCTGTAATAATAAGCTCAAATTTGTAATATGGACACAAAGCAAACAAAAAGAGGAATACAAAATCTCATATTTGCTTACCACTACCATAACCAGCAAGTGAGAGGAGATTAAAGGTGAGATAGAGATAGAGATGAGAATGACAACAAGAAATGAAGGGGAAGAGATTCATGGCTATAGAGGTGGGAGAGGAGAGAATGGCGTTATTTTAGACAAAGAGAGAATCACTTTATTTTTAACCCAATTAGGTTAAGCTTTCTTTATATATTCAGGAAAATTTTCGAGAGAAGTCTACTCAATAAGTCTATTGTGTGGTATAAGTCTATTCCAGAGAAGTCTACTCGAGAAGTCTGCTATGACTAATAAGTGTATTTGAGAGAAGTCTACTTTATAAGTATACTCGAGAAGTCTACTGTGTAATATAAGTGTACTCGAGAGAAGTCTACTTTAGAAGTCTACTCGAGAAGTCTACTTAACCGGTAAAATTGAGTTCCCGCCCAATTTGTTAAAGTTCTCGCACGATTTATTAAAGTTCTTGCTCAATTTGTTAAATAATTTTGATTTCCCGCTGTATTTTATGAAATCTACTCGAGAAGTCTACTGTGTAGTATAATTCTATTCGAGAGATATCTACTCGAGAAAGTTTACTTACCCTAAGCCCTAAATAAAATATTTTTGATTAAAATTTATATCAAATCATTAATTTACGTAAGATATTAACTAATTACAGTAAAAATAACAAAGATATCAACGCTAAATCATCAACCAAACCATAAACTATGAATTCATATAGAATTTTTTCTTACCCTAACAATTACACCCTTATACTCTATACTTTAAACCTCAACTCTAACCCTTTTGAACTGTATACCCATGAAACTTATAAATTGATTTATATTCAATAAATTTTATTTTATATAGATGCCAATTGTCTATGTTTAATTTTGTTCATAATAATTTTTATCAAACTATTTTCTATAATTTTTATTATTAAAATTTAAGATTTAGTGATTTAGTAGGCTTCTCTAGATGTATTGGTTTCTAACCTAATTTGGCTATGTTGATTTAAACTGATTCATTTTTTTGAATTTTATTTTTAATAGATGGAAAATGTATATGTTTTGGTTATTTATCTAAGTTTTTATAAAATTAATTTTTATAATTTTTTTATTTAATTCTCAGGAAACTATTTTAGAGAAGTCTACTCGACAAGTGTACTCGCGAAGTCTACTCTGCAGTATAAGTCACACGAGATAAGTCTACTTTGGAAGTCTACTTGAGAAGTCTACTAGAGAAGTCTACTGTGTAGTATAATTCTATTAGAGAGAAATCTACTCGAGAAGTCTACTTACCCTAAACCCTAAATAAAATATTTTCGATTAAAACTTATATCAAAACATAAATTTACTTAACATATTCACAAATAACAGTTAAAATAATAAAAATATCAAGGCTAAATCATTAACCAAACCATAAATTATGAATTCATATAATTGTTTTCTTATGCTAACAATTACACCCTTATACCATATACTTTAAACTTTAACTCTAACCCTTTTAAACTGAATACTCATGAAACTTATAAATTAATTCATATTCATGAAATTTTATTTTATATAGATGCCAATTGTCTATGTTTTAATTGTGTTCATAATTTTTTTACCAAATTTTGTTTTATGATTTTTATTATTAAAATTTGAGATTTAGTGATTTAGTAGACTTCTCTAGATGTATTGCTTTCTAACCTAATTTGACTATGTTGATTTAAATTGATTGATTTTTTAAAAAAAATTATTTTTAATACATGGAAAATGTATATGTTTTGGTTATTTATCAAAGTTTTTGTATAAAATTAATTTTTTATAATTTTTTTAATTAATTCTAAAAAAATTATTTTAGAGAAGTCTACTCGAGAAGTCGACTTTAGAAGAAAGTATACTTCTTGGAGAGGTCAAGAAGTCTACTCGGGAAGTCTACTCTCTCGTAGTAGACTTCTGTAGGGTAAAACCATCATTATCGGAAATGTTTTTTGTTTGATATAAGGGTGAGAGTTGTAATTTCACTATCCCTGTAAGTTACTTTTGCCAAATATGCAATGGGGGTCTAGTTTTGGAGAAAAATCAAGATTTAAGTCATTTTTAATAATTCTCCCTTCATAATATGTATAGCAGGTCTGGTTTTTCAAAAATGTCTTACAATAATGAATCTGTTTATTCAAAATTATGATGGTTTAGAAGATTAGTTTTGTTTATTGATGAATAAATTAGTTTTTTCTTTTGAATGGGAGAGGTATAAAAGAGTTTGAAAATTGAAAGAGAAATAAATTTGAAGACTAAAGGAGTAATAATGTTCACCAAGGTCATTTATTTTCTTTTCTTTTTACCATCGAGATTTACAAATTACTCAATATTTTTTATCCAGAGCATGCTTAGAGCAACTCCAATGCTAACACTATATTTGGTGTTGAAAAAACACTAAATTTAATATTTTGGTGTTCTACTTTATTTTTCATCTCCAACCACAACATCAAATCTCACACTAAAAGTAATATTTTATATTAGTATATTATTAAATTTATGATTCCCTTTATTTTTAATCATTTTAACAAATATTAATTATTTAAAAAATTGATTAATTATAAGTAAAATATAAAATTACAATCGACAAATTAAAAACATAAAAAGTAAATTTCATCATATTAATTTTCAGAATTAATATATTTGGAGCACGAGTGTTCAATTAATGCATTTCAAAGTTCAATATGAGTTTTTCGCTCCTTGATTTGCTTGTGTCGAGTTAAAAATTCTTGAAATCGATCATCATAATCAACCACCATCTCAACTTCTGCTATTGGTACTTCGGTTCGTTCTTCAAATATTGCATCAACATCACGTTCATTATGTATGATGATATTATGCATTATGATATAAGTTGTTATTATATTATGATACAAGTTGTCATTATATCATGTAACACTTTCTTTCTCAAATCAATATCATTGATCTCAATATCGAGCATCTCATTATCAAAATGATCAAGGAGATCAACCTCAAGGATAACATATTCAAGGATAAAAATCTCAAGATGAAGACCAAAGATCTGCACGTGATCAACAAGATTTAACCCAGTACTATAATTATCTTAGAAGAAATAATTTTCCAGAGTATTAGATTATTGTATAAATTTATAATATGCTTAAAAAATTATCTTGTTGCAATTAGTTTTAGGTTTATATGGTTTTAAATTTTAAATTATATGTTTTTAATGTTTTAGTTGAACTTTAATATGAATTTTTAATTTTAATCAAATTACGTATTAGTTTTAGATATTTTATTATGATAATAAGTATAATTGAAATTAAAATAGAAAGATATTTATGGTATAATTATTCTTTAGTCATGTATTTTTTTATCTAATAAACATAATTTAGTCCTTAAATAATAATTTTTTTTTATATATTTAGTGTTGTGAACATTGTCACACCAAATATAATATGATGGTTCACAAAACACTAAAAATCAATATTTATTAAATAAATCCTCGAGATGCTCATTTCCAATTTAGCAACTTACCATTTTAAAAATCAAAATTGAGCAATTGTGACCCCAAATATATGGGATGGCTTTACGTTGAAGTTGCTCGATTTAAATCCTCGAGATGCTCATTTATCAGATTTATTTTATTTGGATTAAAGGTGACAGCCGAACGACTAAATTGCATTGTCAGTAAGAAAAGAGGCCAAAGAAAATTTATTTATTTTGCAAGTGTGGCTTATTTTGTACCAGATATGATGGGTAATCATTCTCTTTACTCATTCTACCACTGTTTTTTTATACTTATCCATCACAATTAGATATACTATTATAGTCTTTAAATTTCATATTTGAAACCTTTTTTGGTACAAAATAATATTTTTTAAATCAAAATATCTAAATACTGATTTTAAATAATTGAGAAGATTATAGGTTAAAGGTACGAAACTCCCACGATTTTTAAAATTTTTGTATATAGTATGTTTTGTTTATCAAAATTTGTTTATTAAAATTTGTTCTTTTAAAATTTAACACTTTAATTTTTTTCATAATTATTATAAAAAGAACCTTTTCATCAGTGATTTGTTTGTAAAATTAAACGTACAAAATTTACTAATTTAGTTCGTATTATAGAGAAATTATATTTTTATAAAATAGACCAATATATTGATCAATTACAGGTATTAGCTTATATTGGTTAGAAAAAAAAAAAAAAGAAGGTATTAGCCTATTAGGTTGAATGGACAAATTTTATGGACAAAGTTTAATGAACCAAAAGATATTATGAAAAAATAATTGATGCAAAAAAACGAAAAAAGTGTTGGACATTTTAGAAAAAATTCTGAAGGTAATAGTTTGGGAAAAAAATTACATTATGAAAAAGTTATGAATGTAAAATTTTTCGATAAAATATTTTAAATAATTATGAAAATAAATACGATTTCAAGTCCTTCTAATTAAAGGGCACAAAAAATACGCTGACAGACATGATCAGTAGAAACTCGCTAAAGGAAATAAATATGATGGCAAGTTTTTCTTCGTAAAAGAGTTACTACGACTTCAGCACCAACATTCCTGAAGATGCACATCATCTTATCAACAGAAAAGCTATACATGAACATCTTAAAGTAAGAATTTTCATGTATCAATTTATCATCATGTCAAAGCACGTAATCAACTGTCACTACATAGCACTGATGGGAATCCACCCAGACTACCCGTTTGCACACCTGTACAGGATCGAAAATCACAACATACGAGAAGAAGTACTCTATTTCCTCTGGTATCTTTGTTCAGTTCACACCATCGGCATCACTTTCGACATACATTGGCTATACCAGTACATCAACTCCCAGCAAGGTCAAAAGGATTGCCTCTCAATATTCTTGACATGGTTCGCGCCATTAACCATATGGAGCGGAAAATTAAGGAAATCGGCGAAGGCGGCAGGCCTGTCCTTCAAGAAGCTCAAAAAACAAGGAGGTCCCAATCCTTTCTTCAACCCTCATACGATATACTTCTTTTATCGTCTGGTTCAAGTCAACGCCAAATCCAAGAAGGTCCATGCATTGCCCACTCTCATCCACCATAATGACTATCACAAAGGAGTTCGCCCAGACTTCAACATCAACGACAACAAAGCATATGAAGATTTCTAGACTCATGCATTTCGCCTCAACAATGCCAGGCAAACATTTCCCGTCCCATTCATCCCAAATTGGTCATAATATCCAGTAGACTATCAGATGAATCTCGATGAAGATCTACAATATTTCATGTTGAAGCAAGAAAGCATGACAGCTACTCCGAAAGAAATAAAGCAAGAACCCACTTCCCAAGTGTGCCCACCAGAATATTTCCAAGATGCACAACTCCCCGACGATACAATGAACATCGACGACATAGGAAAAATGTTCAACATCAACATCAATGCAGAATCGTAACCTCAATATGAAGAACCAGAGATAAAATAAATCTGTCCAGGAGATCATTACGGCTGTTGCGACAAACATATCATCGAGTTCGAAATGGAGCATTAAGTAAGCTCCATTCTAAATCATTTGTACTCTTTTTCCTTATCCTCGGTTTTTCCCATTGGGTTTTATAGGAAAGGTTTTAATGAGACAATTGAAATATGTATAATTATTACTAAGTGTGTTTAAATAATAATGATGTAAGTGATGATGTAATCGCAGAAGATGATGTAATCACAGAAGATGATGTAATCGTAGAGGCTGAGGTAAGCGCTTATGTCAGCGCGCACTTAATCTCACCTATATTATATGTGTACCCTCATTGTAAAACTCACCTCATAATTTCATAAAAACCTCTCTCTAATGTCTCTCTAAATCCTTTAGTTTTTCAGGCTTCTTAACATCTTCATAAGCCTTGATTTCTTTATATCATTCGCAAGTTGCAATTCTTTTCCGCTTCTTTAGTTAGGCATAGTAGTCGGTCAACACGACGGTCGAACTCAGTCAACATGACATTCGTGGAGAAGAAATAGTCCTAATAGTGGGTTAAGCAATCAGTGGCAAGAGGCCCGTCTAAGCTCCCTTTACCTGGATATTATTACCCTCGTCTGTCAATACGACTTAGTCAATACGTGCGACTCACTGTGTCTACCTTTGGATCCTAGTATCAGAGCCAAAGGCTTGTGTTATGATAGAATGAATCATTGTTTATGACTGATTGTTTTGAATGTTCTGGAAACAATCTCTCAACATGTCTAATTATAATCCTACAACCATAGATTCTCAATTTGCAATTTCTACTTTACAAAAATCAAAAAGCAAAAACCAAAATCGTTCTTCTTCTAGCAGTTCTTCGAGCAATATTAATTTCCTATATGAAATCGAGTATGTTCAGGGAGATCAGCTACCTAAAACTACCCTGCCACTGGTGAATCCATACGAATACTTTGCAAAAAAGCCTAGTGCTTTTCAGTCAAAGGTGTTCGAGAACTCATCCGGCCAGCTTCAAATCGAAGAGTCATGGAATATGTCTAGTCCAGCAAATTCTCATCTTGCCAAGCTCCAGCCACTGAAGAAGAGCAATTCATCTCTCTCAATATTACAGAAAATCTACCAAGATTGTGGCAGCAACAAGGATACACTCACCTGCACTTCGGTGTGGTGAGAATCGGTCTGACCTTACACGCCCGAAAAGGTCTACCGGTTGTAGCACAAATAGCTTTAGTCGACTCACGACTAAAATCGTACCAACAAGCTTGCATCGGAATAGTTCAAACAACATTAAACGCAAGAACAGTTTTTGTAACACTGTTTCCAAACTTTAATGTCTCTCTGCAAGATCACAATCTTCTGAAGATGCCCAAGGTCAAACTGCAACTAGTCGGAGCACTTATGCAAGAAAAAAGTGTAGTTGCAACAGTACATCATCAAATCGTCTACCGGATCCAAGATCATGCCCTTGATCTTGTATTACCCTCTTCTGACGAAGCGTTATATCTCAAAGTCACATCGACATCTCAAGCACCCAACTCGATCCAGATTCCTCGACAAATAACCCGCGGAGAACTACTGCACCGACTACCAGAATCATGGGTTAGAAGCTATGAAAAGATGCATCAAGCAACCCAAACACCTGTCCAATCATCTCAAGTCAGTTTCCATTCTCCAAATGATGGAACAACGGAGATCAAATTTGAAAAATAAAGATCCTCATCATTTCGGCGTCAATTATTCACTCAAGTTGCCATACAAATTGACGAAAACGACTTCTACGGACGACCAACAAATCAGCAAGCGCTTCAGCCAATCTCATTTGACCAGGACAAATCAGTTCTAAATCCTTTCAAGGATGAAAATGGACATCAATATTTTGATGTATGTTCATGCTTTGCCTATCTAGAGGCAGACTACGAATCTGACGACAAAATTTTACAAAGACGACAAAAAAAATATCCCCTTTACAAGAGATATCTCGAAGGAGATCCTACTGTCAGCCCACTTGGTGATGACAAGTATGACTTTATAGTCCAATATTCTGAAAGGAAAGAGGAGCCTCAACAGATCATGATGATGCAACCGGATGATTTTCCCCCTCCAGAAGATTTCACCAAAGATATCGTCCATAGCCCGAAGATACTTACAAGAGCAATTAACTCTTCTGAACCAGACCAGCTAAGTCAAGGAGAAAAGATCCTCAATTGGTAAACGGAGAATTCCCTCGCTCAAAATTGACTATTGACAACACTTAATCACAAAGTTGATCAATTAGCGGATGGCTAAAGTAAAATGCTAAGTTCTCTTCAAGGATCCATAACCGAAATCCATGGATGACTTCAAAATCTCCATCAAGAAATGATGATTATGGCTCAACACATGATGGTTAATACATCACAATTTCGAAGTAAGGAAGCTGAGACAGCCACCCGCAAATACCAACTGAAAGATCTGCAAAAGAGCCTAGAAAGTATGATCCAAAATCACAGCAAGACAGATCCTTACTTCAGTCCTTTTAGTAGAATGCCATCAGGAATGCCTATGTATCAAGAATCCTACTCTCCGGGATTTCTCGCGGGCTATCAAAAGCAAAAGCCTAAGAACCCTCTCCCTGGATTTTTATCCTCGGATGAAGCCTTCACATCTCGTTATGGTTCAACCACGGCCATCATTTCAAAAGCAAGAGCGAAGCCAAGGCGCCAAAAGGAATCAGAATTCCTTGTCAATCCAACCAAAAAGAAGCTAACTCTCGACTCTTCTTCCAGCCATGAATCTGTCGAAGAACTAAAGAAAAAAGGACCAGAAATCGGAATTCGAATTTTTGATCTCCAATCAGCTAGACACTCTCGGCGAAAATACTTGAGAACCAGCACCCGATCCGGCACCTCAAAACTCACAACCGTTAACAATGATTAACCATTTCTCTGGTACAAGCTCCAGTAGTTATGAGACCAATTCCGACGAGGAGTCTCTACCTAGGCAATTCGTTATAGGTGAGCTTTCAACAGTCCCAAAAAACAAAACAAACATCAATGAAGTATACTCAAGAGATGAAGAAATGAGATACACGACCCCCAAGCATCAAGAGATACCAATGAAGCATTTCGCTTCAAAAATCATGACGTTCGCTTTCGATGACATTCCCTTTGAAAGATGGAATGATCGACTCGACGAATTCCATGCATGGATGAATTCAGAAGCCATCACATCTCCCATGGAGCTCGTGATACATCAATTCACGGCACGACTATCTGGAGCACTTAAGGAATGGTTGAATTCGCTTGGAGAATACAAATAGCAGCAGGTCTATCAAACAATAATACCATTGCTTCTAGACGAAATTCACAGAGAATTCATCGGTACCCCTAATCATCTGAAGGAACAGCTGCAAGAAGAATTTTTCAAAGCAAAATGTTGCTCTTTAAAGAAAAGAGATTTGGCAAAACACTTTGAGCGACATACTAGAAGGTATTATGCGCTCAACGGTCTCAACAATCCCAGCTTTAAACAAGTATATTTATCCTCCATTAACGACTATCTTAGTCAACAGACTAAGTTATACATGAGAGACCAAGGCCAGACGATTGAAGATGATATGCTCAAATTAACCCTAAGCTACTATCTCAAATTAAGAGATCACTGTAGTACTTAGGGGTCGAATTCCACAGAGAATCGAAGTAACTAGATAAATTCTAATTCAGGTTTTAAGCTAAGAGTAAAGTAAGGAAGCAGCAAATAGCACGAAAATAAATTATAGCAACTTCGAATTCAGGTTCTTAAAATAAGGGAGACAAGGTGCTAGGTAGTAGTGAGGTATCTTAAGAAGATTCAGATTACAAAATTGATTACTATCAGAATTAATTGTTCTAGAACTCGAAACACAGAAAACAAACAAATCAACTTTCGATGCACATGTTTTCAATGTCTAAACCTAGAAAGCCAACTTTCGCTGTGAATTTAAAGATAGAGACATGCATTAACTTCAGGTTCGATATTGTCACAAAGACCTAAACCAACCGTCGCTGCGAGTATATTCAATGCTCATCTAATAATTCAATCGCTAGGTGATTAACAACACTTTCGAATCTATCAAACAACCTAGGGTGATCAATCCTAAATTTCAAAGTTTAAACAATCAAAGATGAAGAACAAGCAGATAATCCCAATAGAAAATCAATTCTAACAACCTATCATCAATCCCTTGAATTCCTCACAACCTAGCAATGAAACTACTTAGACATGGATGCAGCAAACATCATAGAATAAGTAATTTGCATAAAAAAGAATAGAAAAGATACAAGGGTTCCAAATCTCTCAAGAACAGAGTGCAAATTTATCTCCCTAAAAGCTCTCAAAAACTAATCTCTCTCTTTGTCTTTCTAAAATATATGGTGGTGCCTAAACAATGGCTGAAAAACTCTATTTATAGGCTCATATAAGAATCTTCAATTCTTTGGAAGATTAGGAAAAGTCTTGAAATTTTCCTTTTCTCAAAGATTTTGGAAACTTCACGCCTTTGGAATTGGAAAACTTGGTGTCGATCGACACCAGCAGTCTGTGTCGATCGACACTCATCCTGCAACTTCAATCCGACTGTAACACTTCGTGACTTCATTCCATTGAGCTCCAAAATGTATCCAAATCTCCAATTGTACCTCACCCTACATAGACTCTATATAGACTCGGAAATGGTACTAAGACTAAATAAAAACACTTATATCAGGGTCCAAAAGTGGGTAAAAACCATGATATATCAACTCCCCCAGACTTAGCTTTTACTTGCCCTCAAGCAAAATAGAAACTTAAAATAGAGTCAAGGTTTGAAAACAAAAACCACCAGCTAGCTTTCAGAACCGCCACATCGAGCTAACACTCTTGAATCCACATACCATAGAGCCAACATCAGATAGTGGTCCTGTCTGCAAGGATTAGAGAGATCTTTGTTGGTTGAAAATCATTCATCCCAAGACTTTTAGCAACTGAGAGTGGCGTGAGGTTGACACTAGCTCCCAAATCACAAAGAGATCTCTTAAATGTCTCTGCAAAGATAGAACAATTCAACACAAAGCTTCCAGGATCCTTGAGCTTCTTTGGTAACTTGTTCTGAATCATTGCACTGACTTGTTCTAAAATCATAGCAACTCCTTCTTCAAGCCCCAAGTTCTTGGTCACCATCCTCTTCACATATCTTCTGACAACAGGAGTAATCTTCAAAGCATCAATCAATAGGATTTCCACAATAAGCTTATGCATGATTGCCTTGTATCTGGCGACTTCTAGCTCCTGCTTGGTCTTCTTCTGGCTTCTGGGATAGGGGATTTTGGGTTTGTAAACTCGTTCCACGGAAGTTTCTGCAGGTTTGGATGTTCCTCCAGACGTCTGGGTATGGTGTCGATCGACACACGGGCTTGGGCTCTCGATGATGTTCATGTAGACGTCTGCAACGGCTTCTTCTCCTTCTTCCTTAATTTCTTTTTAACTCCCCAAGGTCTTCAGCACTTAGGTTCTTCCTCTGATCTGGTTCCAGCTTGCTTCCACTCCTTATCATGATGGCATTGACCTGGTGTTTGGGATTTGTATCAGTTTTCCCAGGAAGAAACCCCTCTTGTCTTCTCACATATTCTGCAGTTTGAGCCACTTGAGTATCCAATTTCTTGACATGGATGTTCAGAGATCCGAACTTCCCATTCAAGTCCTGGTACATGGCGTCCATCTTTCTAGTCAGATCTTGATACATGTTGTCAATATTCCCATTAAAGCTCACTGTCATCTTCTGTTGCCCTTCTCAAATTTGTTCCATCATTGCTTTCATACCATTATCTGCAGAAGATTGAGCTGGTGGGTTTTTATAGGAGGAAGACCCATAGTTTCTCGTGTAGTTGGTGCTTTGGAAAGGCTTCTGAAACTGGGACCTTGGAGAGTAACCACCTGAATTCTGAATTCCAGAGAAAGAGCTTATCTGGTTGTTTCCATTGTAGAACTTGTTCCCTTGTTGATTCCCAAACTGCTGCCCTTGAACGCCACCTTCATTGATGAAATTGTAGTCTTCCTCTTGAACCTCAGCAGTTGGTTCGAAATGCTCCACTTCTGCAACAAATTGGACTTGTTTCTTCCCCACTAGAAGGTTGTGCATAGATCCTAGCATGGCCTTCATCTCTGCAATTTGTCATCCATCATTAGCGCCAGCTGACGTTTTCCTTTGATGATCTGCATTCTTGGTACTATTGCTAGATACCAAGTTCTCAATCAGTTTTACTGCATCTGCTGGGGACCTAGTGTTGAAGTTCTCAACGCTTGCAGCATCTAGCGCCATCTGATATATCCAGTATATCCCTCTGAAGAAAATACCCAGTAGCTGAACATCAGTGAATCCATGATGGGGGCAATCTCTCTGATATGCCTTGAATCTGAACCAGGAAGCCTTGAATGCTTCACTAGATCCTTGAGAAAAGGTAGAGATCGTCATTCTTAGCTCCTCAGACCTTGCATCATCAAAGAAATTATTGAGAAAGGCATTCTTGGTCTCCTCCCAAGTGGTCAAAGAACCAGGTTCCAACTGTTTCAGCCAGTACGCAGCATCTCCTCCAAGAGAATACATGAAGAGCTTGTAGTAGAGGTAGTCATCAGACACTCCATGTGCCTTGATACTGGACGCCAGGTCTTCAAACCTCTCCAGATGATCCATTGGGTGCTCATGAGGAAGACCATGAAAAGGGTGTTGAGCCACAAGAGTATAGAATGCAGGCTTCAGCTCAAAGTCGTTCTTTTGGAAGGTGGGTAGGCGGATCGCTGCTCTATTGGCGTAGAATAGATCATGCATGTTGTAGTCGCCAAGGGTGCGCCCACGCTCTGCGTTATTGACTGGTTCATCAATTACAGCCTCAGCGTCATTCAGACGCGCCCCTTCTTCATTGCGCTTGTTTCCTTCTCGGTCTCGCAGCAGACCTGCCGCATCTTGCATCAGCACCATAGTGTTTGGCATCTTTGCTGTTCTCTACGCTTTCCGGTTAATGCGCTCTAGTTTCGTAAGCGCCTGGTTGTTGAGTAAAGTTAGCTCCGCTTCCCTTTTGCTTCTGGTGGTGCGTTTAGGCATACACCTGAAACAAAAGAAAGCAAAGTAGTTAGTAAAAAGTTAGCTCCGCTTCTTAGACAAAAATTCTAAACAAGAAATATGTCTAGAAAACTATCAATTCCCCGGCAACGGCGCCAAAATTTGATATGCTCAAATTAACCCTGAGCTACTCTCCAATTAAGAGATCACTGTAGTACTTAGGGGTCGAATTCCACAGAGAATCAAAGTAACTAGACAAATTATAATTCAGGTTTTAAGCTAAGAATAAAGTAAGAAAGCAGTAAATAGCAGAAAAATAAATGATAGCAAGTTCGAATTCAGGTTCTTAAAATCAGGGAGACAAGGTGTTAGGTAGTGAGGTATCTCAGGAAGATTCAGATTGCAGAATTGATCACTATCAGGATTTATTGTTCTAGAACTCGAAACACAGAAAACAAACAAATAAACTTTTGTTGCAGATGTTATCAATGTCTAAACCTAGAAAGACAACTTTCGCTGCGAATTCAAAGATAGAGACATGCATTAATTTCAGATTCGATATTGTTCACAAAGACCTAAACCAACTGTCGCTGTGAGTAGATTCAATGCTCATCTAATGATTCAATCGCTAGGTGATTAACAACACTTTCACATCTATCAAACAACCTAGGGTTTCGAAATCTACGTGATCAATCCTAAATTTCAAGGTTAAAACAATCAAAGATGAAGAACAAGCAGATAATCCCAATAGAAAATCAATTCTAACAACCTATCATCAATCCCTTGAATTTCCCACAACCTAACAATGAAACTACTCAGACAAGGATGCAGCAAACATCATAGAATAAGTAATTTGCATAAAAAAGAATATAAGAGATACAAGGGTTCCAAATATCGCAAGAACAGAGTGCGGATTTATGATACAAGACTTTTTAGCCTTGCAAGCAATTCCTCAATTGCTCATGTCATTGCAATACTTGAGGTTATCAATCCATCTTGGGAGATTGGTTGCACTAAGAATACAAAGTCTTGTCTAAGCTAAGCTAAAATGGATAAATTCAAGTCACAAACAAGTAAAAAGAGCAAGCTACAACTTGAAAGGACACTACTTAAGCAATAGCTAAGAAACTAAACCTTAATTGAAGCTAATCAAGAAACTAAGCAAGGATTACTACTAAGCAAGATTATCAATTATACTAAATCGAAACCTAGGGATGGAATCATTGATTTGGGAATTTAAGGGAACATTCTTGCAATCATTTAAGCTACTAATCAAGCAAACTCTATACCTAGAACTCTTAATCAAGATAAGACCATGATGTGTGGCTCAAATCCCTTTGTTAATTACCCTAATGAACTAATGATGTGTTAGCATTAGGATAATCAACAAGCATTAATAACAAGTCTAAATGGTATGATAAACACTCTAAACATCTAATATCTTAGGCTAGAATATGTAAATCTCTTATTAAGTTGGTTCAAGCATTCCATCAAACACTTGGTGGGTGGATGAAATGCCTAAGATCCCAAAATGGCAAAGATTAGCCATTTGGCATTAAGAACTACTTAATAAGAAGAGATTAGGAAGAATCTATCCTAGATTGCAAGATTGAACCAATAAAATTCCCTAAATCTAACCCATCCCTAAGTTCCTAAGGAAACTACTCACTAATCATGATTAAGCCCATCAAATCAAAGAGAGAAGATAAGCAAAACATGATTAGAGAAGAAATAAACAAGAAATCTAAAAGAGATATTGCATTAACTCAAAATCCAAAGCATAAACAAAGTATTTGCCAAAAATGGCTAGAAGTTTAGACTAAGAACTAAGAGAAAAAGACTTAGAATAAAAATTAGGTCTAAAGAGTATTTATAGGGGGACCCATGAAAATGAAGAAAAAGAGTTCGTCTGGGGTTGGATCGACGTGCTCGTCGATCTGTTTCGTCGATCCAACACCCAAAATAAAACGGATCGACGACTCGTCGATCTTCTTCGTCGATCCGTGCTCTTGGTCGTGGCTTCTGGTTCGGCGTGGTACGTCGATCTGACTCACCGATCTGTGCTCCTGGAATTATGGATCGACGAGCTTCACCGATCCATCTCGTCGATCCGTGCTCCTGACATTATGGATCGGCGAGTCTCGTCGATCTGGTTGGTCGATCCGTCGTTCTGGAAATGTGGTTCGGTGAGCCTTCGTCGATCTGCTTCGCCGATCTGCGCTCCTGGAAATCTGGATCGACGAGCTTCACCGATCTGGTTCGTCGATCTGCTGCCAGAAGCCTTCTTCTTCATCTTTTTGTTGCTTCTTGTCCCTCCAAGTGATATGCATCATTCTCCAAGTGCATCCTCAATTCCCAAGCGTCTTTTTCACCTAATAAGGTCCCAAAACATGCAAAGAACATGCAAAACATGCAAGAACCATGCAAGAACACTCTAGGACTCTAAATGATAAAATGCAACACTATAATGCTATATTAGACTCTAAAATGATGATAAACCTACGCTATATGGATGCCAAAATGATGCAAAATATAGACATATCAACTCCCCCAAACTTGCCTTTTGCTTGTCCACAAGCAAATAAAACACAAGCTAGGAGAGAGGTTTGAAAGTGGGGACTCATATCCAAAGGTGCTTAGCAAATGAATCAATTCAATGGTCCTAGTTACTAGTTCTAGGATGCTCTCTATGCAAACTTCTACTCCAAAAGGTCTAGCCATACCCATACTCAATCAAATGAACCCAAGCCTTAACCTACACAAGCATTCATTTTCACCAACTCTTTAACATTCATTAAGTTGTAACCATGGATCATGAATCATACATTGCTAGAAAACTTGTTTGGTTTTTGGGGTATGGTTTTGAGATAAAAATGATCTCAACTTCTTGGGGTTCCATTGCAAGGGATCTCTCTATGAACATGTGAACTTTGGCAAAATGCTAAGAGTAAAAAGCAACCTATGCATACAAGGACAAACTTCCATCTACCCTTTGTAACATAATTGTTCTTACTCTCATTTTTTTTTTTTTTTAAGCTCACTCACCAAATCCACCCTAAGCTACCCATTACAAGGCAATTTGCCAAACCCATAAGCTCAAACCACTTTCTCCCTTTCCTTCTTTCAAATACTTGGGGAAAACATCTTCTACAACCACAAGTGTTGGCACACTTTTACTTCAAGCTCTTTCTCTTTTCAATTACAACTTGCTATCCTCTTTTCATAACAACTTAGCCATATTTTTTTTTTTTTCTTGGCTCTCTTACTTAACTTTTCTAGAGGATTTCTTTCTCTTCTTAATACTTAGAGCATAATATACATTGCCAACACTTGTTCCAAATATTTTCGTTTTCCCCCTTTCACCACCACAACTACACCCAAATCTCTTGTTCCATATCAAATATCAAATCAAAATCCCACCCAAGAATCCTATCCTATCACCTAGCTCATTGTTTGCGAGCTAGCTACATGAAAACCTATCCTTGTCGCTCTTAACTCAACACTTTTTGCTAAGTTCACAAGATGAAAAAGGCCTAATGCACTCAATAAGGAAGAGGTTTCAAAGGAAGCTTAGTTTGGGAAATTCGTTTTCAACCGCTCTAAAGATGAGAGTCGGCTATTTGGGCTAACAAGAGTGGTAAAAGGAAAGAAGATAACCCAAATATGTATATGGTATCCACAAATTCTCTAGCAATGCATAACCATGATAATTACTTGTCAGTATTAGGTTCAAGTTCATTAGAGTTGGTTGCTATTCAAAGCTTGCTTCAATTAAAACTTAAGT
Source organism: Alliaria petiolata (assembly GCA_020283515.1). Taxonomy (NCBI): domain Eukaryota; kingdom Viridiplantae; phylum Streptophyta; class Magnoliopsida; order Brassicales; family Brassicaceae; genus Alliaria; species Alliaria petiolata. The sequence continues at coordinate 16,548,735 of JAHZTW010000002.1, forward strand.
TGCAAATGGTGAGGTCCAAGTAGGGTTCAACTTTAACTTTCAAAGTTTACACACAAAGCATCAAACAACTAATAACTAGGGCCTTGAACTAATTCATGAGTTAAACACCTTACAAGGAAAAATCATCATTGTCCCCTATGCAAGTATGCAATCCTATATGAAAGCTAGACTCAATCCTACTTATTTCACAAATGCAAATGCAACTATATGCTATTTTTTTTTTAAATTTTTGAAATTTTTTTCATTATTTTTTTTTTTTTTTTGATTTTCTATGCCTTAGATGTATGCATGAGGCTCAATATGCATGAGAAAGAAAAATAAGATTCACAAAACACAAAGTTAAATACCATACTCCCCCAAACTTAAATTACACAGTCTCTTGTGTAATCCAAGCTTGGAGAAGACTTCAACAATGCAAAACACAAAGAAAACAAAAGCTAGATGGTATTTACAATGGTTAGATTTGGTACCTTGTTTAAAAACGCATGGAGGAGGAGGAGGATGACTCCATGGAGTAGGATGGATTGCTTGATTGTGGAGTGGGGGATCTCATGACTCTCTTCCTGCGCCTTCTAGTCTCATGGGAGGAGGGGCGTGGCTCATCTTCACCTCTTGGCTCACTAGGAACTCCTTGGAAGGAGTGGCGCCTTTCTTCCATATGGCTATCTCCCTCTTGATCGTCACCTTGATCTCCTTGATGCCTTGAAGATGGGACTCCTTCACTCTTGGCTGTGAGGAACTTGATTTGCTTCCCCATGTCCTTGACAGTTTTCACAAGCTTCCTTATGGTTTTGTCTTGCCACTTGTTCCACCTTTGAAGAAGCTTGATGTGCTCATGAGCCTTTCTTGAAGGCTCTCCTTGGTTTGTGCTCTCATAGGGGTCAAAGAAGTACCTCTCACTACCATAGGTGGGAGGCGCTTGGTATGGCTCATGAGTAGTGTCCCAATAGGCCATGGGGAAAGTCTCAATGTCCTCAAGCTGATCATCAGTTGGAGTGAAAGCTGCATTTGCCCTCTCCCTTAGTGTGGTGAGATGAATGCATGGTAGCTTGATTGTAGCTTGCTTTAGCAACTCCATATTGAACTTGTACCTGAAGCTCTTTCCCTCTTTCACCAAAAAATGACCCTTGATGAGGTAGGAAGAGTCTATGTATTGCTCATCAGCCGTGGGTTCTCCTAGTTTGACGCCCACTTCTTCAAGGATGGGAGTGATCATGCCCCCAATGGCTAGATGGTGGCTATCCTTCTTCTTAGCTATAGCCTTGCTGTGATAACTCTCTGCATGGGCAACCCAAATCTGAACCAAGCCATTCCCGGTAGAGTCACCTCGCATCTCATAGTCATAGAGGTAGCGGATTATTCCCTTAAGCCCAACATCTAACATCTCCCACTCTTCAGCTGCTACTGTCACAGCCTCCTTCTTGGCAAAGAAAGTGTGAGCTAGTACCTTGTGTGCATAGCGAATTGCTGGGTGTCGGATGAGTTTGCTCTTAACTTTCCCGGTCTTGTAAGTCCCACTGCCAAGCAGACTCCAAAGCCTTTCCAATTCTAGCTTCTGAACATTCAATCTCGAACCAGGCCCTCTCCCATCATCAAAGCCAAGTACATCGCCAAGCTTCTTGAAGCTCATCTTGTAGGACTTGTTGTGAACTCGGAATTTGATGAATCCGAACCCATCCTTTTCGGGATCAATGCCAGCTGAGCTTGATGTTATCACCTTTAAAGTTGAGAGGAATTGGCATGTCTCCTCTTGGTGGCTTGGGTAAGAGCGGTTGAACCATCTTTCACACCCCAAGTTTCTGAAAATTTCTGTTACATCCTCCAAGAGACCCAGCTCCTCAAGCAGCTCATGATCCGGATATTTAGTCCCCTTGAAAGGCATCTCCATGAGGGACTTGTAGATGGATGAAGGAGTAGGATTTGATGCCACGGATTTCTCAGCTTTCTTTTGCTTGGCCTTCTCCTTGCTAACATCTCCCTTGCTAGACAGCTTTCTCACAACCGGAGGACTCTCTTCAGGAGCTTCTTCTTCCACCACAGGCCTCTTGCCTTCCTTCTTGCTAGCATCACCTCTTGTTCTCCCCATGTATCACCTATAAAACCAAAAATCTTGGAGAAGAGTGAGCATCATAGAAATTTGAAATTCTTGCAAGCAACAAACATGTAAGCCTAGAAATTACATGGAGGCTACAAGAATTTTAAAACTCTATGGCAATTGAGGTGGAGCAAGAAACAATCCCAACTCAAATTCTCTCTTAGCAAACAAGGATTTTAACAAGGAATTTCAAAATTAAGCTTCCTCTAGGTGATCAAGAGTTAAAATTCAATAGGATTCTAGCCTAATTACATATATAGCATTGGAAAACTAGTTTAGAGAAACCAAATTCCAAAATTTTGAACATCACTTAGGCTAAAATTTGGATTTTCGCAACCCATTGAAAATCTAGAGAAATTTTTTTCAAAAACCCAAATTTTCCATGTAAATCCTTGAAAAACTTCATCAATCATTACCCATAACAATACTCAACTATACCCAACTCAATTAACTCATTCAAAGCCTATCTATCAATCCAAATTCCCAATTCATTCTTAAGGAGAAATTCAAGAGTAAGTAGAAGGATAAGATGACAAACCTTGTTTCCTTGCAAAGGTATGGCCGAAATTCACTAAGAAATAGAGATTAGCCAACAATTTCGAAAATTATGCACTTGGAATCAAAGATTTTGATTGAGAATTGAGAGAGAAAGGAGAAAAACTATTTCTTGTTCTTAGGTTTTTATGAAATCGCGAGTTATGAGAGAGACAAGGGGGAAGAAGGCTTTTAAATTTTGAAATTCGGTTCAGAATAAGTGGAAGAAGTCAACATTAAACCGGTCAAAGGAAGGGAAAAAGTCAAGCAAACCTGAGTTTTTTTTTAAAAATGGATCGACGTGGTCGTCGATCCATGTCGTCGATCTATATTTTTTTTAAAGATGGATCGACGTCCTTCGTCGATCTAGTTGGCCGATCCGTGCTCCTGGATTTTTAGATCGACGAACCATCGTCGATCCATGTCACCGATCTTACGCCCTGGACTTTTGGATCGACGAACCCTCGTCGATCTGCTTGATCGATTTAGCCCTCTGGAGAAATGGATCGACGAGTCTCATCGATCCTCGTCGTCGATCCATTTTCAGAAACCTTCTCCACACTTTTCTCTTCAAGTTTAGATCCCCTATGCTTAACCTGAAACTTACACAAACTCAAAGAAACATAATCATAGTACTAAACAAGAATATATACATAAAGATAACCATGGGAATGCCTCCCAAGTGCGCTTGTTTAAAGTCTCTAGCTTGACTTTTCAAACCTTCTTAGGCATTGGGAGATGAATGGAGTGGAAGTGAAGTTCCTACTCCCTTCTTGATGAACCTGGTGTTAGCTCCAATGTCAGGCGCTTTCTTCTTGTTCTTCTTAGACCCTTTCCTTGCTTGCCTTGGTAGCTCAACCATATGTTCCACCACATTCACTCCATCAAACATAGCTTGAAGACATTCACCATCAAAGCTTGACCCATCATACTCATTGTGGTCCATGGTGTCCTTATCCTCCAGCATCGCACAAGTGAATCCCATCAGCTCCTTTGTAAATGGTGGTTTCTCATCAATTTCCATGGTAGCACATGTGATTGTGCCACAAGAACCGAAGGTAGAAGGCTTCATGGGATAGAAGACTTTGTCATTCACACTCTTGAGAATCACCCTCTTGTTGGCGAAATCAATGCTTGCTCCAACTGTATTTAGGAAGGGAGTTCCTAGGAGTAGAGGCAGCCTCGTTGCTTGAACCATTTCCATGACTATGAAGTCAGTTGGAACAAGACACTCACCAATCTTCAATGGATAATCCTCTACAAGGCCCATTGGTTGCCTTGAGGAAGCATCAACAAAAGTGATAGGTGATGGATACTTCTTTAGGTTTGTAATCCCAAGGCTCTTTGACAACTCTAGGGACATCACATTGACACTTGATCCCGAATCACATAAAGCTTCATCAATCTTCAAGTTCCCAAGAGAGCAAGAAATCAAAAATTTTCCGGGATTACCGAGCTTTGGAATAGTCTTGGGCGCATCCTTTGTTGTGCTTGGTGGATCAAGGCTTTTCATCAGCTCTTCTACTTCTTCCCTATTAGCTAGCAAGTCTTTGATGAACCTTAGTTGATCCTTGACTTGAGACAAACTCTCCCCCTTGGGCAAAGGTACACCAACTTTCTCCATACTTCCTCTAAAGCTTGAGAGCTCTTTCTTTTGTGCCTTAGTCAAAATTCGCTCAGGGTATGGGAGTGGTGGCTTATAGATAAGGAGATCACAAGCTCTTTCTTCACTCTTCTTGGCCACTTCTCTTGCATTCCCCTCAACTCTTGCCTTTGTAGAAGTCTTGGCTTCATCAAACGCTTCTTTACCAACTTTTGTAGCAATAACCATGGAGTCATTTTGAATGGTTACCTCCCCAACTTGAACTTCAATGTCCTCATTGAATGTAGATGTATCACAAGGATCCTCAAATAGGTGTTCAAACTCTTGCACAACAAGCTCATATTCATCCGCATCAATAGTGGAGATAGTATTGCAATACTCCTTTGGGTTAGATTCGGGTTTACCCGGTAAAGTGCCTTGAGAATTGGAGCTAGAAGCTTTGCCTTTCTCTAATTGCTTGAACTTTTGTTGGAGACCTCCTATTTGAGTAGCAAGCTCATTGAGTGAAGAATCCATTCTTGTATTAATTTCAGCAATTTTCTTACCCATGTTAGCATCATTGTGAGCTTGACCTTGGAGTATTTGTTGAAGCATGAGCTGAACATTGTCTTGTGGAGGGTTGTACTCTTGACCTCCATAGTTGCCTTGGTTTCTTCCTTGGTAGTTTGAGTTGGAAGCATAGCCCTTTTGTTGGTTGTTGTAAGGTACAAAAGGCTTGTTTTGAGTGGCTTGTGGAGGGTAGACTTGGTCTTGGGGGTTAGCAACATTATTACTTCTATAAGAGAGATTGTTGTTTCCCTTATAGTTGTTGTTGTAGTTGTTGTTGTAACCTCCTTGGCCAGACACGAAATTGACCACTTCTTCACACTCTTGAGCCCTAGCTTCATCATCACATTCCTCTTGATACTCACCAACAAAATGAACATGCCTTTGGTTGGAGGTCATGAGCTTATCCATCTTTTCATGGAGAGACTTTATCTCCTTCTTTGTAGATTCATACTCACTTCCCCTTGGAGCTCTATCATAATCCTCATTATAATTACCATCACTCAAGGCAAGATTCTCCACAAGCTCTAGACCATCATCGACTTCTTTTCCTAAGAAGTTCCCATTACTAGCTGTATCAAGAAGCATCCTTATCTTAGGTAGAACACCTCTATAGATGGTGCTTAGTAGAGACTCTTGTGAGAAGCCATGATGAGGGCATTGCATTGTGTAGCCCTTGAATCTTTCCCAAGCTTCATTGAAGGACTCATTGTGCTTTTGGGTGAAGCTAGAGATCTCATTCCTTATCTTAGCTGTCCTAGAGTTAGAGAAAAACTTAGATAGGAAAGCTTCCTTGCATTCATCCCAAGTAGTGATATTACCTTGAGGCAAAGTTTTCTCCCATTGCCTTGCTCTATCCCCAAGAGAGAAGGGAAAGAGTCTTAGTTTGAAGGCATCTTCACTCACACCATTCATCTTGAATAAGCCACAAACTCTATCAAAGTTGTCCAAGTGATCTAGAGGATCCTCCATTGGCAACCCATGAAATTTGTCTTGTTGAACCATAGAGATGAAAGCTGGCTTCACTTCAAAGGTATTGTTTTGAACCGGTGGAGGTTGAATGCCATATCGATTTTGGTGAATGTTTGGAGCATCACCAGCCCCTATAGTCCTCCCTTGTCTAGGCGCATGCAAGGGGTTTCCATTGCCCCTTGGTGCTTGCTCATGCGCCATGTTCATAGGAGGAGCTTGATCTCCTTGTTGTTCTTCCATTCTCAACCTTTCTAGCCTTGTAGTTTCCCTCTTTGCAAGTCTAGCAACCCTTTCCAATTGATCAATCTCTTGAAATCCTTGGAAGTTGTCCCCTTTTGACCTCAAATGCATGCAAGAGAAACTGAAATTTAGAAAAGTGGAAGGTCAATAAACACAAAAGTAATACGTAGTCTAAGACAAAACTCAAATCTTAATGACCAATCAATCCCAATATGGCAACGGCGCCAAATTGATACAAGCGTTTTTATACTTGCAAGCAATTCCTCAATTGCTCATGTCATTGCAATATTTGAGGTATCAATCCATCTTGGGAGATTGGTTGCACTAAGAATACAAAGCTAAGTCTAAGCTAAGCAAAATGGGTAAATTGAAGTCTCAAACAAGTAACAAAAGCAAACTACAACTTAAAGGGATACTACTAAAGCACTAACTATGAAATTAAACCTTAATTGAAGCTAATCAAGAAACTAAGCAAGGATTACTACTAAGCAAGATTATCAATTATACTAAATCGAAACCTAGGGATGGAATCATTGATTTGGGAATTTAAAGGAACATTCTTGCAATCATTTAAGCTACTAATCAAGCAAACTCTATACCTAGAACTCTTAATCAAGATAAGACCATGATGTGTGGCTCAAATCCCTTTGTTAATTACCCTAATGAACTAATGATGTGTTAGCATTAGGATAATCAACAAGCATTAATAACAAGTCTAAATGGTATGATAAACACTCTAAACATCTAATGTCTTAGGCTAGAATATGTAAATCTCTTATTAAGTTGGTTCAAGCATTTCATCAAACACTTGGTGGGTGGATGAAATGCCTAAGATCCCAAAATGGCAAAGATTAGCCATTTGGCATTAAGAACTACTTAATAAGAAGAGATTAGGAAGAATCTATCCTAGATTGCAAGATTGAACCAATAAAATTCCCTAAATCTAACCCATCCCTAAGTTCCTAAGGAAACTACTCACTAATCATGATTAAGCCCATCAAATCAAAGAGAGAAGATAAGCAAAACATGATTAGAGAAGAAATAAACAAGAAATCTAAAAGAGATATTGCATTAACTCAAAATCCAAAGCATAAACAAAGTATTTGCCAAAAATGGCTAGAAGTTTAGACTAAGAACTAAGAGAAAAAGACTTAGAATAAAAATTAGGTCTAAAGAGTATTTATAGGGGGACCCATGAAAATGAAGAAAAAGAGTTCGTCTGGGGTTGGATCGACGTGTTCGTCGATCTGTTTCGTCGATCCAACACCCAAAATAAAACGGATCGACGACTCGTCGATCTTCTTCGTCGATCCGTGCTCTTGGTCGTGGCTTCTGGTTCGGCGTGGTACGTCGATCTGACTCACCGATCTGTGCTCCTGGAATTATGGATCGACGAGCTTCACCGATCCATCTCGTCGATCCGTGCTCCTGACATTATGGATCGGCGAGTCTCGTCGATCTGGTTGGTCGATCCGTCGTTCTGGAAATGTGGTTCGGTGAGCCTTCGTCGATCTGCTTCGCCGATCTGCGCTCCTGGAAATCTGGATCGACGAGCTTCACCGATCTGGTTCGTCGATCTGCTGCCAGAAGCCTTCTTCTTCATCTTTTTGTTGCTTCTTGTCCCTCCAAGTGATATGCATCATTCTCCAAGTGCATCCTCAATTCCCAAGCGTCTTTTTCACCTAATAAGGTCCCAAAACATGCAAAGAACATGCAAAACATGCAAGAACCATGCAAGAACACTCTAGGACTCTAAATGATCAAATGCAACACTATAATGCTATATTAGACTCTAAAATGATGATAAGTCTACACTATATGGATGCTAAAATGATGCAAAATATACACTTATCAATTTATCTCCCTAAAAGCTCTAAAAAACTCTATTTATAGGCTCAGGTACGAATCTTCAATTCCTTAGAAGATTAGGAAAAGTCTTGAAACTTTCCTTTTCTTAAAGATTCTGGAAACTTCACGCTTTTTGGAATTGGAAAACCTGGTGTCGATCGACACCAACAGACTGTGTCGATTGACACTCATCATGTAACTTCAATCGGACTACAACACTTCGTGACTTTATTCCATTAAGCTCCAAAATGTATCTAAATCTCCCATTTAGCTCCAATTGTACCTCACCCTGCATAGACTGTATATAGACTCTAAAATAGTACTAAGACTAATTAAAACACTTATATCATAGTCCAAAAGTGGATAAAAACCATGATATATCAGAAGACATCTCTATTGGCCAAATCCAACAATACATCTTCAGAACTCATTATAAGCTCTGCAAACAAAATGAGTTTTGGATGGAATTCATGGATAAATCAAAGCAGATATCCAAGATATGTGCTAGACAAGATCTATCTATCAAGTGTTCAAAATCCAAGAAGTCTTTCTCGTGCGATTCACGAGTCAAGCCTAGAAGATTCAGGAAACCCTTCCTGAAACTCTTCAACAAGTTCAGGCACAAGCGATTTTTCAGAAAGAAGCAAAGTTTCAGAAAAACAACAAGATGCTTCCTTTGCCGAAAAGAAAGACTCTTCGCAAAGAACTGTCCAAACAAATCTAAAAAGAAGAAGCAATATCTCATCAACTCGATATCCAAAATTGCTCCGGACATCGATCTCGACAATCACGATCTAGAGTTTGTACTATCTTACTATAGTGACGACAAGGACGCTATCTGTGGCTACTCAGATTCTAAAGATTTATCTGAGTCATCGTACGAAGGAGATGATGCTGACTGTTGTTTCAAGATCACTCAAATGCCACGACAAGATGAGATACAAACACCACATTTGCCGGTAACAATATTTGATCCCTCGCGAAAGGAAAATCCAATTCATGCTATCGCATTTATCGACATATGAGCTTACACAACAATATTAAATCCCAAGATTCTTATGTCGTCTATGTGGCTGCCGCACCAACAAGAATTTAGAGTCGCAAACTCTAGTTCATTGACAATTGGCGCAGCGTGTGGTTCAATAATTCAGCTCAATCTAGGGATTTAGGTAATCTCTAGAGACCTGACTTACTGTATTGATGAATTTAATCAAATCAATGCAAGGCAAAGAGAAAAACTCTCGTTTATTATTCCAAGTCTGAATTATGAAGAAGACAATCCTTAGCCTTATATAGGCGTGAAGTTCTAAAACAAAAAGGAAAAACAATTCGAAAGTGATAAAAATAATTAAAAAAGGAAAAGACTAAAAAAAGGAAAACATCCATATACTTCTAGTTTCTTATTTGTTAGGTTATTGTGATGATGATGACGCTACATCAGGTCCCTCGGGGTTGAAAGGATTCGACTTCAAATCTGGAAGTGGGTCAGGCGGTACATAACGAGAGATATAGCGTACATTAAACACATCGGAAGTGTTAACACAGCAGGTAACCGTAGACGATAAGCATTATCGTTGATGCGCTCAATAATCTCAAGTGGACCAATCTTTTTAGCTTCAAGCTTGTTATATTCTCGAGATGGCATCCGATCCTTTGTAATTACTACCCATACCAAGTCACCAACATCAAAAACAAGTCGACGGCGATGCAAATCAGCTGCAAGTTTATACTTAGAAGTCACAGATTCTAAGTTGACCATTGTTTGTTCATGAACTGTGGTGATTGCATCAACAAATGTCGCAGCTTCTCCATGTAGTCTTGTATGGCCAGGAAGATTAGATAAAGCTATGGGGCCAAGCGGAATTACATCATAGATGATCCGAAACGGGCTAAAACCTGTACTACGGTTTATATCGTGATTATGCGCGAATTCCGCTTGAGGAAGTTTGCCATCCCAAGTGCGAATGACATCTCCTACAAGGCACCGAGAAGATTACCCAAGGAACGATTAGTGACCTCTGTTTGACCATCAGACTGTGGATGATAAGCAGAGCTCATGTCAAGGCTAGTATCAAGAAGCTTCCAAAGAGAACGCCAAAAATACCCAGAAATCATGAATCGCGATCGGAAAAAATGGAGGATGGTAAACCATGTAAGCGGTAGATTTCACGGAAGAACAATGATCCAACCTGCATAGCATCAGTTATCTTTTTACAGGAAATGAAGTGTGCCATTTTGGAGAAACGGTCAACAACAACAAAGATGGAGTCAAAGCCTCGTTGCGTTCGGGGAAGGCCCAATACGAAATCCATACTTATGTCAGTCCAAGGCTGTGTAGGGATTGGTAAAGGTATATAGAGACCAGCATTGGAAGAAAGACCCTTTGAAGTATGGCACGTCACACATCTTTCAACAAAACGCTCAACATCTTTACACAATGATGGCCAAAAATACGAAGTGGAGACAAGCTGCAAAGTTCGATCACAGCCCACATGACCCTCACGATGGAGTTCTGAAATGAGTTGTAAATGTAGGCTGCATTTTGGAACGCAAAGCCTGTTATCGCGAAAAAAACCCATCATGAATTGCATACTCTGAAGACAAACCCGAAGACGCATCTGTGAAGATACGACCAAAGAAGGGATATGTACTGTAAAGATCAATGAAAGACCCAAAGCCAGGAACAGAGTTGTGCAGAACGACCAATACAGAATGACGTCTACTCAAAGCATCAGCCACACGATTTGATGCACCAGAAGTGTGCTTGATAACAAAAGTGAACTGTTGTAAATAAGCAATCCATGAAGCATGACGTGATGAGACCTTCCCTTGAGTACTTAGATGTTTTAGCGTATCATGGTCTGTATAGAGAATAAATTCCTTGTGAAATAAGTAGTGTCGCCAGTGTTTGATCGCCTGCACAATAGCATAAAACTCAACATCATATGTGCTATATCGAGAGCATGCACCAGCGAGTTTCTCACTATAGAAAGTGATAGGTCTATTACGCTGACTGAGAACAGCTACTATCCTTGCTTTAGATGTGTCACAATGCAACTCAAAAACCAAAGTAAAGTCGGGCAAAGATAAGATTGGAGCCGAACAAAGCTTATCTTTGATTACATTGAAGGCATGATCAGCTTCTTGCATCCAAACAAAATCACCATCACGAATACAATCAGTGATAGGTGCCATAAAACTACTGAATTGTGCAACAAAACGACGATAAAACGATGAGAAACCATGAAATCTACGCGTTTCAGTGATAGTCTTTGGAGTTGGCCAAGTCTTGATGGCAGACACCTTTCCTGGATCAACAGCCAAACCCTGGTTCGAAATAATATAGCCCAAAAATTGTACCTCTGAAGTTCCAAATGAGCATTTCTGCAAAGCCGCAAAGAACTTGTCACGTCTTAAAACGATGAGAATCTCTTTTAAGTGGCAGAGATGATCCTCCAAGGAAGCGCTGAAAATTGGGATATCGTCAAAGTAGACGACAACAAATTTCCCAATAAATGGTCGAAGAGCTTGATTCATAACCCGCATAAATGTACTAGGAGCATTAGACAATCGAAAAGGGATGACAAGCAACTCAAATAGACCATCTCGTGTTTTGAAAGTAGTTTTCCACTCATCTCCAGGATTGATGCGGATCTGATGGTATCCACTCTTCAAATCGAGCTTTGAAAGATTGACAATGTGCCAATCTGATCAAGTAAATCATCAAGGCGTGGGATCGGGAAGCAACATCGTACTGTTATCTTATTTATTGCTCAACTGTCAACACACATCCGCCAAGTACCATCTTTCTTTGGTATGAGCAAAGCCGGAACAGCACAGGGACTCAAACTCTCACGCAAAAATCCTTTAGCAACGAGCTCCTCTACTTGCTTACGCAACTCTTCGTGCTCACTAGGGCTCATCCGATAATGAGAGCAATTTGGAAGAGCAGCATCAGGTACCAAGTCAATACGATGTTGGATGTCACGGAGGGGAGGTAAACAAACCAGGAGGTCTTCCAGAAACACATCTTCAAATTCCTTTACTAGACAAGCAAACTCAGTAGGCACCTCCGAAAAACGTTGTAGCTTAACAGGAGACTGGCACAAGAGGAAAACCATACCCGCTTCACGCATCTCCTTTTCAAACGATGAACGCTGCATTAGAAGAATTGGGCTCTTTGGTACAACTATTGGTTCGTGAAGAGCCGGTTTCAAAAAAACTGCTGTTCATTGAAATGAAAGATATATGTATTAAAAATCCATCATACATAACGCGCCTGTCAAATTCCCAAGGTCATCCTAAAAATAGGTGACAAGCATCCATAGGGACAATATCACAATATGCTTTGTCCTTATACGAAGTGCCGATGGAAAACGACACCAATGCTCGTCGAGTAACAAAAAGATCAGTTCCTTGTTGAAGCAACGCAAGAGGCTCATCAGAGAAGTCAAGCTTTTTAACTGCCTCGACTGCAATAACATTTTCACAACTTCTTGAATCGATGATGAAATTGCAAACCTTACCATTGATTGTGCAACGTGAATGGAACAATGAGTTGCGTTGAGGGAATTTTTCAGGTGCACGCGGAGATAAACATGAACGACGAATCACCAATAGCTATCCTGAATCTGGATGTAGTTCTTCTAGCTCGGCAGGTTCATCATCGTACACCGGTACAGAATCTTGATCAAATTCCTCAAGGAGTAAACAACTACGATTGCGGTTTGGACAAGTGGACTAACGATGTAATGTTTCTCCACAGCCAAAACAGCGAAATCCACCAGTTTGTGGGGCTCGGGCTGTATCAATAGGTACGATCGCAGTTTCTGGTTTTGGAGCTGTATCGATAGCAGTGGCAAGTGTTAAAGGGACCGTTGAACGATTCGGTCGAGTCGTAGTCCAGGACGAGAAAGCACCCCGCGTTTGAGCTTCTACTGTTAATGCTTGTTGGTGAGCTTCAGAAATTGACGCAGGACGAAATAGGTTGAGCGTGTGTATGTTTTGTTGGCGAAGACCACCGACAAAGCGCTCCACGAGTTGTCGTTCGGAATCGTTTGTATCAACACGATTGATCATCATGAAAAACTCCGTTGGATATTCTTGTACTGTTCGATTTCCCTGTCTCAGATTCTGAAACTTTTGGAACATTAACTGATCGTAATTATAGGGAAGAAAATTTTGTCGCATCTCACGCTTTAGTTTATCCCATGTAACGATCTTGGATTTGCCTACACGAGCACGAGAAGTCTTGGTTTGAGACCACCAAGCTGCTGCTCTTTCTCGAAATCGTATTGCAATAAGAGGAACACACTTGTCAAGTGGTATCCGCTTGAATTCGAGGATTTCTTCAACTGTGACGAACAAATCTAAGAGTTCGTCCGCTATGATCGAACTACGAAATTCAGGGATAACAAGTTTGAAACTTGTTTCCCAACGAGAATCACCTTCTTCTTCGTCGGCGTTGGAATCGTCAATAACACGAAGATTATTGCGAGGTTGACGGACATCAGCAAAGGGATTGTCTTCGGCGTCGGATTCAGCTACAACGTTTCGGGCTGGTGGAATCCACGGGCCGCAGGTTACAAATTCATGGTCTGAATAGCTGCCGTGAGGTTCTGGATTTGAGTTTGAAGATCTGTAAGAGATTGAAGTGTGAGATCTTGCTGTGTAGGAACAACACGCTTTGGGAGTCTCGACATCATAGGAACGTCGCGAGTCTCTGATACCAACCTGGCGCAGCGTATGGTTCAATAATTCAGCTCAATCTAGGGATTTAGGTAATCTCTAGAGGCATGACTTCCTGTATTGATGAATTTAATCAAATCAATGCAAGGCTTCTTGTATCGATGAACTTAATCAAATCAATGCAAGGCAAAGAGAAAAACTCTCGTTTATTATTCCAAGTCTGAATTATGAAGGAGACAATGCTAAGTCTTATAGGGGTGAAGTTATAAAACAAAAAGGAAAAACAATTCGAAAGTGTTAAAAGGAAACAATTAGAAAAAGGAAAAGACTAAAAAAAGAAAAACTTCCATATTCTTCTAGTTTCTTGTTTGTCAGGTTATTGTGATGATGATGACGCTACATCAACAGTCAAGCTTAAGTCAAAGCTAATAATGATAGAAATCTTCCCCGGATGCCAAATAACAACGGAAGTCCTCGGTTCATCTGCACCTGGTAAAGATTTAATTATGGGATGGGACACTTATTATACCCTGAAGAAAAATTTCAATATCTCAATCGAACCACGAGGTATAAAATGGAAGACCTTTTTCAAAGCATTCACGGCGATACCTCGCTTTTTCACAATCGAAGGAGTTGTGTCCCCAAAGTTCAATAAAATTAAAGAAGAAATCACGTTACTTTCGTGTGCCGACTCCCACGCGGATTTCCTTCATAAGTGCAACAACCCACTGTGGCTAAACTCGGAGTTCTTCGTTTCCTTACCTTTCAAGGAGAATGTTCATACTACTCCTACAAAGGCAAGTCATGCAGGAATGCCACCTACGCTATTGCAACAGGCCAATGAAGAGTATGACCAGCTCGTAGATCAAGGAATTATAGAGTCAACAAACTCGTCATGGGCATGCAAGGCATTTTATGTCAACAACTGTGCAAAACAAGAATGAGGAAAACTCAGACTAGTCATTGACTACAAGCCTTTAAATCAATACCTACGAGACATCAAGTTTCCTCTACCGAATAAGAAGGCACTCCTTCAACACCTCCAAGGCGCAACAATCTTCTCAAAATTTGACCTAAAATCTGGGGTTTGGTAAATAGGAATTCATCCAGAAAAAAGGTACAAGACGGCATTTTGCCTACCAAATCGTCATCTCCAATGGAAGGTCATGATTTTCGGTCTTAAGACGGCACCATCGCTATTTCAACAGGCAATGTTACGAATATTCAAGTCCATCCTTCATACGACTTTAATATATATCGACGATATCCTCCTATATTCATCAAGTGAAGAAGAGCATATTCAATCTCTAAGGCATCTTCAAAAAACTGTAAAAGAGTACAAAATCATGCTGTCGGCCCGAAAGATGATCATAGCCCAGCCCAACATCGAATTCTTTGGAGTAATCAACTACATAAGCGATTTTATTCCGCAACTTTCGCAGCTGACAAGATCACTTCAAAAGATGCTGACAAAGAATCCACCTCAATGGACAAAATGACAAATCGAAGTGGTCAAAAGCCTAAAGCTACAGATACAAAAGCTACCACTTTTAAAAAATTTCTCTTCGGTGACACAAATCCTACAAAGCTCTGATCCGATTCAGCTCCGCTCCACCTCCTCTATTAAGAATTTGAGACCGCTCCGAAGAGTGATTTTCAGTTAAACTGCGGTACATACAAAAATTATATTATGGGAGAGACGTGTGGTTAATGCAAAAAAAGAGGTATGAAATAAGACAATAAACGGTACATAATATACAGCAATGAACATAAATTATAACCAAACAGAATCCAAATAGAAAACTGAAATGTCTACCTCTAATTAACATAAATTATAAACATGCAATACAATTTATTACGTGTTCAAAAATTATGAATTAATATATATATAAGTTTTTTACTAAAAATATATTTTCAGAAATGAAAATTTTCAAAAGATTTGTTATATTTAGTTAAATGAAAAAGTTATATATTCAAAACACATTTTTTGTAATGTATATATATGTGTGTGTTTTAATCGATTCATGAAATTAGACATCATTTTTTACAAATTAATATTATTTTTTGAGTAATTTTTTTATTTAAATTTAAACTATAATTCTATTTTAGTGTAAAAGTGTTAAAAATAAAAAAAGGTTCACCTTTAGAAAAATTTAAACATGCAAGAAAATAGACGAAGATGTTTTGGGGAATGAAATATTAATTTATTAATATGATGATCTTCACTTTAAAATACATATATTATTTAATTTTATTATTAAAAAAAAATTATTCAACTACGGGCGTTTTTTCTTTGCTTCTTTACATGTGTGAGAATTTTTGAAATTCATTTGCAAGAGTTATTAATATCCGCGATCTTACTTTATTTTAATTATATACAAAAACGTAATATTGATGTTGTTAAAGCGGTTTTTGGAAATAATATTGAAATATGCACCGCTTCCTTGTTTTCTAGAAAGACACGTTTCTCGAAACAATAAAAAGTTATCTACTTTTGTAGTTTCGTTATGCTGCCTCTGTTTATCTGGTCATATTGATAACCAAAATTTTTTAACGGTAAGCTGAAAACAGAGTGTAATACTGTTAGTAATGCTTTGTGTACTACTTTTGTGATTTGTAACTATTAAAACGGTATAAATTATATCGCAGCTTTTTAGTAACGCTTTGCGTTACCAATCAAACCCAACATCAACTAAAATAAGACAGAAGTATATTTTATAATTTAATTCAATCGATCGGATCGATAAGCCTTCCTCCACTTGATAGTATTATTATTTTGTTAAAAATCTCTCAAATGAGAGTCTATATATAATATATAGTAGCAAAGTATTTTTTTTATCATGAATAAATAAATTTTATTATTTCACGAGTTTCTCACATTTTTAAAAAGAATTTCACTCTAATCGGATCCAACTTTCGAGTTCATCTGTTCCAGTTAAAAAAACTTAAGGTCTTATTCGGATACTTATAATTTTTTAGGATCCGACATGACCCGACGAAAACCTGAATCGAATCGATCTGATCCTAAATGAATCATAACCTCTCCTATCTAAATTATTCGAATTCCAAAAGATCGATCTGATCCGATCCGAAGATCCGAATGTTCAAAACTAGTAATGGTAATGGCACAATAAATACGACCAATGAAACAGATATTACATCACAAAAAAAACTATTCACTCTGTCATATTTTAAGTGATATTTTAGGTAAAAGCACATAAATTAAGAAAATGAATATACTATATGAAAGCTGAATGGCTCTCTTCAGAGATCGCCACGTCAGCACTTAAAATTTTGACACCTGTCCTCTTTTATTTAATTTCTAAATTTTTGTTTAACTTGCATTAAATGCGAACCAAACAAAAAAATTTCTTCCATCACTTCTAATGGGGTTCGAACCCACAATATTCTCAATAAAATCAACAGCCTTAACCATTATGTCATGAGTTATTCTTGACAAAATTTCCATAAAAAAACATTATATACATAAAAAAAACATGTATATAAAATAAAATTACATGAAAATGAATCAATTATTAAGTTTCATGAGTATACAATTAAAAGGGTTAGAGTTTGACGTTTAAAGTTTAGGATAATTGTTAGGGTAAACACAAATTTTATATGAATCATAGTTTATGATTCGGTTATTGATTTACGGTTGATATCTTTGTTATTTTAACTCTAAATTGTAAATATGCTCACAGAATTAATACATCATATAAATTTTAATCTAAAATATTCGATTTAGGGTTTAGAGTTAATAAGACTTCATTGGAAGACTTCGTTTGTACACTTCTTTACTTTCTTATTCTTTCAGATTAAATTATGTCTTCTGTTATGTATTTAATAAAATGTCAATTATTACGGTATAAGAAATAATAAATAACATATCTAACACAAAAATAAATCATTGAAAAGAATAAACAAATAACACATTCACAAATCATAAATCATCATCTACTACATATATAAAAGATGAAGGAGATTCTCGAGAGGATGACACATTAGCTATTTCTTATTAGTCAATCTCAATATTTTTCCACAATATAAAGTATATAAGTAATTAATTATTATTTTTTAAATATCAAATAACATAAATAAATATTAACATATGTACAATTAACTGTACATAAAAACTACTAAATTTGAATTCAACTATTTAAAATTTCTTATAAGTAGATGAAATTCAAATTTAATTTAAGAACATAATAAATATATAAATTTTATATAATACATAATTTTAAATATATCATTATATTTTCTCTTTTTAGTGTTTTAATCCTTATTTTCAAATAAAATAGGATAATTAAACTTTGGTACAAGTGAAAACAAATTATGATATTGAATAAATTAAAAAGTTAACTCCAACCTACAATATCGTAAGACAAAACAATATATTCAATAAAAATTGAGAAAATAACAAATTATATAAAAAACTATAGAGAAGAAGAAAAAAAAAAGAAAAAGAAGAATGGATACAAGAATATGCAAAATTTTAAAACATGAAAAAATACATGGATTCAATGAAAGATATATAAAAAAAATCTTCGAAATAATAAATTGAAAAAAATAAAAATTATTATAATATTAAGATTTAGCGAAATGAAAAGAGTATGAAAATTGAAGAATAAATAAAAATTCGTAAAATAATGTATGAAAAAGATTACACAGATCATCAAGAAAAAAAAGTAGAAAATTAAAATTTTTAAAAAACAATATAAAATCAATAGTCAAAATATAGATCTAAAACATATTATTCAAAACTCAAATTAAAACAAAATCCGCGCATCGCGCGGGTTCTCTCCTAGTTAAAAATAACAAAAAGATAAAAATAAAACGCAAATGGCTAATAAACTAATTTGGACTTTTGAGAAACTTTTTTTTAGTATTTTTAGATTAAAATAAATTAAAAAACTGCATAGATATGTGGGAAAATCAAATAAAATGAGACAAAACAAAAGTTTTTGAACGTTACTTAAAATGGGACAGAGCGAATAATTATCTGTAATATGAGAGGTGGGACCAGTCGCCCATTTTCTCAATTCGTTTATCAAATAGTTATACACAATATTAACTCATAATAACAGTATATAGAAAACTTGAACTAAGGCCTTGATTAATTAAAATTAAGGATTTCATGGCCTTCCTCAACATATTTCAAATCAGTATTTCTAATTTTCTACAATATCCTTTTTTGACAAACTTAAGTAAAACACTAGATAAAAGTTTTACAAACATGGAAATTTGTTTTTTAAACAGAAGTTGGAAAAATGTAAGCATAAAAATGACCAAAGCAGCTACTCCTCATTTTTTTAACTTAAGAGTCGTCAAAACGTAAAACAATGATAGGAACCGCTCAATAGAATTTCTTTCTGGTTTTGCTTTAGAAAAAGTTTTTTCAGATTTTGTTGCTCCATGTTTTTTTTTTTTTTTTGAACATTTGTTGCTTCTTGTTATGTTATGCATTAATTTGGCTGCTAGCATAAATATCTTTCCCATTTATAGATAACAATTTTGTTCGGAATTTTGTCTTGATAGTAAACCTAAAATATTTGGTTTTCATAATATATATAGCAAGTTTGTTGTTATTTCTGATGACAAATAATCAAAGGGGTTTATGGTACGATTTCCAATTGGGTTTAGAAAAAGGAAACTCTTAGAAAAAGGAAACTCCGAAAAAAATGAAACTTCTTTTTCTAAGTGGTTTAGGAATCGGATTTTGGGGCTTATAAATACAAGGTGTTAGGGTTGTAAATTATTATCACACGAGTTAATAAGAAACCCTAGAAGGGTATTTTTCCTCAAAACGTTTCGTTCCTTTGCTTTATCGTTCTTGTTTCACAACAACTGGTATCAGAGCCTGCGTTTCAATGACGGGAAGTTCCCTTAAGTTCGAGATTCCGCGATTCGATGGGAAGGGAAATTTCTGTCTTTGGCAAGGACGAGTGAAGGATCTTCTAACACAGCAGAAGATCAGGACAGCGTTAACGAATGTAAAACCAGAAGCCATGACGGCTGAGGATTGGGAGGAGATGCAGGCGCAGGCTGTTTCGACAATTCGTTTGTGTCTTTCAGACGAGGTGATGCTTCAGGTGGAGGATCTCACAACCTGCAGGGAGATCTGGGAGAAACTGGAGAATATGTACATGTCGAAGTCGCTGTCAAGCAAGTTGTATCTCAAGCAGTGTTTGTACGAACTGAAGATGTCAGAAGGATCAGATCTGATGCAGCACGTACACGCCTTCAATCAGATCGTCGGAAATATGGCTCGTGTGGGGGTAAAAGTTGAGGATGAAGATAAAGCCATGATCATGTTATGTTCATTACCTCCTTCATATGAGACTCTGCTAACAGCACTCACGTGCAACAAGGAGACAATATCTTTGGAGACATTTGTTGTTTCGCTCCAATCTCATTATGAGCGAAGACAGAAGCCAGGGGCAGAAGGTTCTCATGGTGATAGATTGTTTGCGAACAATCAGGAGAGAGGAAGGCAGATGAACAAACAGGATGGGACAACCAGTGGCAGGTCAAAGTCAAGGCACAGAAAGAAGGCTGTCTGCTATGGTTGTGGTGGCACATGTCATTACAAGCGGGATTGTCCAAATAAGGGAAAGAACAAAGGAATGCGAATGTAGCGCATCAAGAGGATGATTCGGGGGATAACGACTTGCTTGCTGTTATGTCAGGTCATCAAGTGGATTCTTGGGTGATGGATACAGGCGCGTCGTTTCATATGACTTCTAACCGAGAGTGGTTCGAGACGTACAAAGTTGGGAATATGGGATCGGTTCAGTTGGCGGATGACAGGGTATGTGGCATCGTTGGTAGTGGATCTATCAAATTCAGGATGCATGATGGAGTCATCAGGACGCTTAGTGATGTGAGACATGTTTCCTCTATCAAGAAGAATCTGATATCGTTGGGTATTCTTCTCGGAAACGGATTCAGATTTCATGCAGTTGAAGGAGAAGACGTTGTGAAGGTGTGCAAGGGATCGATGGTAATGATGAAGGGAATGATGACAGGAGGAAGCACCTATCTATTGGTAGGAAGTGTAGTTGTTGGTGGAGCTGCAGCTGTGATATCTGAATCAGACATCACGACACTGTGATACATGCGCATGGGACATATATGTGTGCATGGGTTGAATGAGCTCCAGAAGAGGGGTCTGCTGGGAGGTATGAAGAATTGCAAGATGGATTTTTGCAAGTTCTGCGTGATGGGAAAGCAGTCCAAAGTGTCTTTCAAGACAGGTCTACACATGACAAAGGGTCTTCTAGACTATGTACATTCAGATGTGTGGGGACCAACTCGAGAGCAATCACTGGGAGGATCTAGATACTTTGTTATCTTCATTGATGATTTTTCAAAGAAGGTCTGGGTTGACTTCATGAGGCAGAAGTCTGAGGTATTTGAAAAATTCAAGATTTGGAAGGCTGAAGTTGAGAACCAGATGGAGAGAAAGGTGAAGTATCTAAAATCAGAAAATGGCACAGAGTATACTGATGGGAAGTTTGTCAAGTTATGTGAGGAGCATGGTATTCAGAGGCACTATACAGTGAGGAAAACACCACAGCAAAACGGGGCCAGTGAGAGGATGAACCGAACTATCGATGAGAAGGCTAGGTGTTTAGGTTGAATGCAGGACTTCCAAAGCAGTTCTGGGCAGAGGCAGTAAACATGGCGGTTTATCTCATCAATAGATCGTCAAGGAGCTCTCTTGAAGGGAAGGTTGCTGAAGAGGTTTGGACTTGGGTAGATATTAATCTATCAAAATTGAGGATTTTTGGATGTCTAGCCTACATGCTTATACCAAGTGATGAAAGGTCTAAGCTGGATTCGAAATCCAAGAAGATCATCTTTCTAGGCTTTGAGAAAGGTGTTAAGGGCTTCAAGCTATGGGATCCTGAGTCTAAGAAGAGGATTTTCAGTAGAGATGTGGTGTTCGATCAGCAGTACATGGTGGAACAGGCGAGGTCAGAACCAGTGCCTGTTACGTTTGAGACTGAAAACGAACCTAAGAAGACTAAGGAGGTGCCTAGTAAGGCTAGGCTAGCAGCAAAAAATCCTGAAAAGCCTCCTGAAGATGAGCACGAAGTTCAAGTGGAGGATGATCAGGAAGAAGAGCAGGAAGAAGCAGAGGAGAGTGGTGATACATGCAGACCAAACAGGGTCAGAAAAGCACCAGTAAGATATGGTTTTGAAGACATGGTCGGTTTTGCTCTTTCTATTGAGTCAGATGTTCCATTGACTTATAAAGAGGCTATTGCTAGTCTGGATAAGGAGGAATGGACTGGGGCTGTGATGGAAGAGAATGAGAGACTAAGCAAGAACCGTACTTGGAATCTTGTCCCTTAACCAAAGGGAAAGAAGGCGATTGGATGCAAGTGGGTTTTCACCAGGAAACCAGGGATGTCTGAAAAGGAGTTTTTGAAGTTCAAGGCAAGATTGGTGGCAAAGGGATACTCACAGAGGAAGGGAGTAGATTATGACGAAATTTTCTCTCATGTGGTTAGGCACACTTCAATACGAATTATGCTTGGTTTAGTAGCTAGCTAGGATCTTCATCTTGAACAGATGGATGTGAAGACAGCTTTCCTTCATGGAGATTTGGAGGAAGAAATCTACATGGAGCAGCCAGAAGGGCTTGTGAAACCAGGTGAAGAGAAGCTTGTATGCAGATTGAGGAAGTCTCTGTATGGGTTGAAGCAGGCTCCAAGACAATGGTACAAGCGGTTTGACTCCTACATGGTAAAGACTGGCTATCAAAGATGTGAGTATGACTGTTGTGTCTATGTGAAGTGTCGTGATGGTCATCCTCCTATACTCTTGTTGCTTTATGTTGATGATATGCTCATTGCTGGGAGCAATATGGGTGATATTGCGGAGTTGAAGAGGTTATTGGGATATGCTCAGGTATTTGAAGGATACAGCTGATCATGGGATTATGTTTGGAGGCCAAGAGAGTGTTTCAGTTTTGGAGTATGTTGATTCAGATTATGCAGGAGATTTGGATAACAGAAGGTCCACTACAGTCTTTGTGTTTACACTAGCTGGAGGACCTATATGTTGGAGATCTGTGCTACAATCTGTTGTTGCATTGTCTACCACAGAAGCTGAATACATGGCAATGGCAAAAGCAGCAAAGGAGGCACTTTGGGTTCAAGGACTTGTGACAGAGTTGGTTATTGAGCAAGGTGGAGTTCAGCTACACTGTGATAGTCAGAGTGCAATATTTCTGGCGAAAAATCAAGTGTATCATTCAAGGACAAAGCACATTCATGTGAGGTTTCACAAGATTAGGGAGTTGCTTGCTTCTGGTGAGATCATTCTGGAGAAAGTGCATACGTCAGAGAATGCAGCTGATATGCTAACCAAGCCAGTTACTGTGGAGAAGTTCAAGCACTGCTTGGAGCTGCTCCATGTCTTCCAATGCTAGAGGAAGAAGCAAAAGGACCCATGAAGAGATTTTTTGTCAAGGTGAAATTTGTTATTTCTGGTGACAAATAATCAAAGGGGTCTATGGTACGGTTTCCAATTGGGCTTAGGAAAATGAAACTCCTAGAAAAAGGAAACTCTTAGAAAAAGGAAACTCTTGGGAAAAGAAAACTTCTTTTTCTAAGTGGTTTAGGATTCGGGTTTTGGGGCTTATAAATACAAGATGTTAGGGTTGTAAATTATTATCACACGAGTTAATAAGAAACCCTAGAAGGTATTTTTCCTCAAAACGTTTCGTTTCTTTGCTTTATCGTTCTTGTTTTACAACATTTGTGTTTTTTAAATGTCTTACAATAATGAACCTGATTATTCAAAATTATGATGGTTTAGAAGATAAGTTTTGTTAATTGATGAATAATTGAGTTTTTTTTATAAATGAGATAGGTAATAGTTTGAAAATTGAAATGGAAAGGAAACATCGGTTACCACTGAAGCACCGAATGTTAGACGGAGCATTTCCCCGTTACACTCAGAGTTGGAAGCATTGATATTGGTCATGCACTGCATGCTCGATGCTCGACGTTCGGCGTTGGTTTTCGTCAGAGATTGTTCTTATTTGGTGAAGATGGCGTCTAACGCAGAAGAATGGCCGGTCTTCGCAACACACGATAGAAGCATGAAGGAGTTTGCAACCATCTCTATCTCGCATATCTTATGCGTTCAAAACATAAAGTCAGAAAAATTGGTACAGGGTGCCCGCGACTACCTTTATTCTATTGATTATATAAACTCAATTGCGCCGGTTTGGATTTCCCAACCGTTTTAAGGATTGAGCCTGTTGACAAAAAAACAAAATTGAAATGGAAAGAGAAAGAGAGATAAATTTGAAGATGAGAGGGGTAATAATGTTCACCAAATGGTCATATATTTTATTTGTTCAAACTGATGACTTTCTATAAATTGAAAAACATTTTTATCATTCCATTTTCACTGAATTTCTCTTAAAATATAGGAAAATATGGATGAATGGTAATGAATAATGTTGAAATTAGTTCTCTCTCATCATTTTACTATTCATTATGGTAAGTAGATTTAAAATCCTGTTTTACCCTTATACTTCTAAATTATTACATTTTTCTCTTTTTCTCTTTTTAATAATATGTTAATGATAATGCTAGTGACACTGATGGTGTTAACTGTATAAGTTAACGAATAACAACATTACTTTGCTGATTATCAACATAATTTCATATTTTTATTAAGTTAACAAAGTTATTTAGTTAATAATTCATATTTTCTATTATATGATAATTATGTTAACACGATAGTTTTCATATTTTTATATTTAATATTTTTTTATGATTTGATAATTCAATTAACATAAAACTTATGATATGATAACTAATATAACTTGACAATTTTTTTTATAATATTATAATTGGGTTAACTTGATATTTTTTATAATATGATAACTAATTTAACATGATAATCGCATAATCACAATGTTAAAGGTGGTTTTAGATGGATGAATAGTATTGTCGAAATTTGTTAACAATATTATCATGCGAGAAGTAAACAGTAACATCTCGCTAACAAAATTTATTGATCAAATGACATTTTTGTAATTAAATCGAATAAAAAGAATATTTGTGGATAAAAATTGTTTCTCTCTGTTATTGACCTAATTTTTAACTATTTATTACCTATTACCTAATTAAAATTATTTATGTATATTCATTAAAATTACCCTAAAATATATACTTTTGTAATATTATACTTTAACATTTAATTCAATCGATCGGATAAAATCGTCTCCACTTGATAGTACAATATAAGCTAAAAAGGTTGAAAATAAAAAGTAAGAAGTGATATAAAGTTGTAAGTTGCGCTAAAACAATGGCACAATAAGTGGTACCGACGAGACAGAGATTACAGGCCTGTCTACAAACGGTATTTGTATTCGTTTATCAAATGCTATATGCGTTTATAGCCAAGATTTTGCGTCAACAATCACATTGTTTATATGTAATATTGAGTATACACTATACACCAGATCATTTTTTTTGTTTGCTTTTAAAATTCGTTAAAATAGCCAAACAAATAGGTATCAGATAGTGTTAGCAACTTAGCATCAACAACTTTTACATTAACGAAAACTTTAAAATTCTCTTAGTATTTGAACAAATTAAAAAAAAAAGTTAATAAGACACGCTAAAATTTTCATAAGATGTGGATTTACCAAATATGTTTTTAAGGATATATAGCAAATCATCGTAATTAAGGGATATTTGTTAACTTTGGTATCCTTTTCATACATTGAGATCATAATACTATACGCCCTTAGGTGTTTGTGACACATCCTTTCGCATTTTTCAAACCATATGATGAGCTTCAAAATGCAATCATTTTTCAATTTATTTATATTTTGAGATATTAGATCAACTTTATTTTGATGGTATATTTCCATTTTTTATGCATTCTAACTCTTTTTACAAAAATAATCCACGTGATTAATTTGATCATCATTTTAATCTATAAAAAATATTATATATCCCAACATATGAACTCAAATATCTAGCCTATTTTATATACTTAACAGATGAATCACGTGGTAAGATGCTTCTGGCTGGCATCCATACTTTACGTAAAAATGTCTCGCATTTCAAGATCATCGTATTAATCTTTTATAAAAAAATATATCCCCACGCCACGGCGTATGGGTAAGACCTAGTATATTTGTAAATAAAGAACAATATGTTTGAATAGTTCTGTTTATTATTGATGGCTTATTATATACAAGATACAAACGACTTGACGCGCAAAGTTTACCTAAACGAAAAAGAAATATTCCTAAATAGATATGTACATAATGGAATTAGAGAATATACGATATGATACTTGTCATTATCGTAATACTCCCCCTCAAATTGGAGTGTGTAGATTCCGAACACCCAACTTGGGCAATAACGTTTGAAACTGCGGTCTTCCAAGAGCCTTAGTAAGGATATCAGCAACTTGATCTTTGGTACGAACATGTCGTGTGGAAATAATGCCGTCACGAACCGCATCACGAACACTATGACAATCCCACTCAATATGTTTAGTCCTCTCATAAAAAACTGGATTAGCGGCAATGTGTATGGCAGCTTGACTATCACAATAAAACGGAACCGGCTTGGTAACAGCAATGCCAAGATCGGACATGAGTTGAATGATCCATTTGATTTCACGTGTTGCGGCTGCCATAGCCCTATACTCAGCTTCAGCGGAAGAATGAGACATTGTGTTTTGTTTCTTTGTTTTCCATGAAATAGGCGAACTACCCAAAAACACAACATATGAACTCAAAGAACGGCGAGTCAATGGACAAGAAGCCCAATCAGCATCACAATAAACTGACAACTCGAGAGGATCAGCGGAACTTAACAGAACGCCCTGACCAGGCGAGCCCTTGATATATCGTACAACTCGTAACGCAGCCTTCCCAATGACCTTCACACGGCTCTTTCATAAACTAGGACAAAAGATGTATGGAATAACAGAGTTCAGGTCTAGTAATGCAGAGGTACACTAATCTGCCTACAAGACGTCGATACGATGTAGCATCCTTCAACAGAGGACTATCATCAGAGGCGAGTTTGTGATTTGGCTCAATGGGAGTCAATGCAGGTTTACAGCCAAGAAGACCCTTGTCGCCAACAATATCGAGGATGTACTTCCGTTGGGAAAGAAAAATACCTTCGTCAGAGCGAGCAACCTCAATGCCTAAAAAATATTTTAGCTTTCCCAAATCCTTCATATGAAAACACTCCCCCAAATAAGATTTAAACTTGTTAAGTTTGTCGAGGTTATTACTGGCAATCACCAAATCATCGACATAAACAAGAACTCGAATCTCTGTTTCACCACGTGAAAAGGTGAACAAAGAGTAATCAGAATATGTCTGTGTAAACCCGAATTCCAATAAGGCATGGGAGAGCTTAGCAAACCAACAACGGGGAGCTTGACGAAGACCATATAACGACTTGCGTAAACGACACACTTTGGTTGGATCGGAATGTGTAAAACCGGGAGGCAACTTCATGTATACTTCCTCTTAAAGGTCACCATGGAGGAATGCGTTGTGGACATCCATTTGATGAACTTCCCATCCTTTTCCGGATACAAGACGAATGAGACTACGCACAGTACTCATCTTTACGACCGGAGCAAATGTTTCGTCGAAATCTTCTCCTTCAATTTGATTATTTCCCATCACTACTAAGCGAGCTTTATAACGTTCCACCGTCCCATCTGCATTATATTTAATCTTGTAAATAAACTTGCATCCAATAGCTACTTTGCCTGGCGGGAGTGATTCTATATCCCAAGTGTGGCTATCTTCAAGAGCAACCACCTCGTTGGTCATAGCACCACGCCATACTTTGTGTTTAACAGCCTCAGAATAGCGCTTGGGTTCAATACCTGTAGTTATTGCTGCAAGAAAGGCTTGATGCGACGGTGAGAAAATGAGATTAGATACATACTCATCAATGGGATACGGTGTCTTACCAGGATGAGGATGCGTTTCAGAAGACGATGAAAGAGAGCAGTTGGGAGTGAGATGGGGTTTTTCACTACAAACGGTATTGTGAGCGACGTAATCCTTGAACTTCAACGGAGGTTGTCGCGTTCTCTGTCCTTTGCCCAATGGCTCATCCTGAGCAAGAGGCGAAGCTTCTGTATGAACAGATTCAATCTCTGGTGATGACATCTCCAACGAACAAACCGGTGATGGTACGAGTATGCCATCCAACACAACTGGATTCGAGTGTGGCACAAGATCGGGGATGTGTGACACAAGCTCAGGAGCTAAACCAGACGATTGTTCAGTAGCTTCGTCGGAGCTCCCCCTTTCGTCGGAGCTCGAGATCGGTTTAATTAGCCAATCATCATCAGCGCTTACTCCTGAAGACGATGGAACAATGAAAGGAGACTCAGGTTCAGCGGCTGAAGACATAGGGAATTCATCCTCATAAAATACAACATCTCTGGAGATAAGGAATTCCTTCTTCTCTAAATCATATACTTTCCAACCCTTTTGACCGGAAGGGTATCCCACAAATATACATTTGCGGCTGCGAGAACTAAACTTTTCTTTGTCTCTAGAACGATGATGTGTGTAACACAAGCTACCGAACACACGCATGTGATCATACAATGGTTTCTCTCCATAGAGGACTTCATACGGAGACCGACCATTGAGAATATTGGTCGGAGTGCGATTAATAAGGTGAGCTGCAGTCACTACGGCCTCTCCCCAAAATTTCGTTGGCAAACTCCCTTGAAATAACAACGCTCGAGACACATTGAAAATATGTCTATGTTTCCGTTCCACACGTCCGTTCTGCTGTGGAGTAGCCACGCAAGATGTTTGATGGAGAATGCCTTTCTCACGGAAGAAAGAAGAGAGACACATAAACTCCGTTCCGTTGTCACTCCGAATTGTTTTAACTACTTTACCAAACTGTTTTTCTGTCATAGCACAAAAATTTTGAAGCACGGATCTGACCTCCGATTTCGCAAGAAGTAAGTACGTCCATGCGGTTCTTGAAAAATCATCAACCACAGTTAAGAAATAAACAGCTCCACATGAAGCTCGTATACGATATGGACCCCAAACATCGCAATGAATCAAGGCAAAACACTCTTTTGATTTATTCAAACTATCATAAAATACTTGTCTAGTCTGCTTAGCCCGAAAACACGTGTCGCAAGGACTATGGGAAGCGACTTTATTCGAAGAAGAAAACATAGGTAAAGTAGATAAAACAGAAAACGACGGATGTCTTAGCCTCTGGTGCCAACGTAACTGATCAGCCGAACCAACCACTTGGCTAGTCACTCGATGAACCCTTGCAGCCATAACATCTTTAAAGTAGTAAATCTCATCTCTCTCTTCACCGGCTCCAATCAGGGTCCTCGTGAAACGATCCTGTAAAACACACAAAGTATCCGTTAGAAGAGCAAAACAGTTTGTTTGCTTGAGAAGCTTGGACATGGTTGAATATGAGACGTATTCTCTAGCAACGAAAGTTCTCCTGTCATGTGATGAGAAGCTCCCGTGTCTAGTATAAGATCACCATGTCTACTCTTACCCGTAAGCTTCTCGGATGGTGGAGCAGCTCTCTCGGCAATCATCTGAGATAGCGCTTTCCATTGCTCATGTGTAAACTCTGGAAAGGAGGACGAATTGGAGGTTGTTGTGTGAGCGTTGGTGATACGATAACCAGAATTTCTGTTTCCTCCATGACCTCGACCGCCTCTGTTTCCGCCTCGGCCTCCTTTGTTCTGTGACCGTTCCTCAAACCAGTCTGGGAACCCAACTAGCTGCCAACAATTCGCCTTTTCATGGCCACTACGCCCACAATGAGCACACTGAACACTACGATCACGACCTCCAGAACTATTAGCAGATTGTGAACGTTGATTATCGAAAGAGATATCTCGCTTAGCTACAAAACCCACAGCGTTTTGTTGAGATTCTCGTTCTACTGCTTTGTTGAGGCGCTGCTCCTTACGAGTCACCTTCGCATAGATCTCACCAAGATCAAGCGTAGCGTCAGAGGAGATAATCGATTGACACATGCCACCAAATCGAGCTTCATCCAAACCCATCACGAACTGAAAAATCTTCTCTGCCTCGCGGTCCTTTTCATACTCAGCAGCCGCAGAACAGGTACAAGCAGGTAGAGGTTTGTACATATCGAGCTCTTCCCACATCTTTGACAACCGTGCATAGTAATCCATTACAGCTTGACCATCTTGCCGACACGCAACTAATTGTTCCTTGATATGATGCACACGTACTTTGTTTTCCACCGAGAAACGTTTTCGGAGATTTTCCCACAACTTGTAGGAGTCTTGAATGAACGTGACTGTTGATCGGACCCTTGGTTCAATAGAAGTTCGGATCCAACCAACAATCATAGAGTTTACCGAAAGCCAAAGCTCGAGATTGGGATCCCTAGCGATTGGCTTTGGTATGTTGTCGTCGATAAAACCTAGCTTCCGTTTAGCACGAAGAGCGTTGGTCATCTCAGAGGCCCACTCATTATAATTCTCACCGGTCAACATAACCGCCGTAATCATAGCCCCCGGATTGTCCGAAGCATAGAGAGAGTACGGCGTTGTAACTTCCGTACTCTGAGCTTCCGATGTTCCAGTTTTAGCTGCAGAGGAGACATCACTTTCAACCATCCTTGCTAGATCTCACACGAAGATAGCAACACAGACGCTAACAAACTTCGAACTTCAAAGAAAAGAGAAAAAAAAAATTTGGAGAACACGAAATTAGGTCTCAAAATTTAGACGCTCTGATACCATGTAAATAAAGAACAATGTGTTTGAATAGTTCTGTCTATTATTGATCAGCCAAAAGACTTATTATATATAAGATACAAACGACTTGACGCGCAAGGTCTTTCGCCAGATCACACTCACAAATAGACAAGTTTCAAGCGTTTCTACAACCTGTGATCAAAGACATAACCTCAAAAATCTCTATTACACGTTTTTCAGATCTAACACCTTTTTATTTATTTAGAATAATTAAAGCTTCATTGTAAAATAAATTAACAAGACTCTCGGCTTGAATACACTTAACGTAATTCTAGTGAATTGAAGCAAATATAAACCAAGTTTAATAACCAAAACATAACCCACATATATATAATATGATATTCTTCTTTAAGATGGAGAATGGTTGAATTGATAAGCCTTAGTCAGTAAGCCGGCCAACTGATGTTGAGTGAGTGACATGAAATGTCTTGAAAAATCAGCTGCTACACGTTTTTCAACCGCATGACAATCCCTCTCGACATTACAAACCAACCATCGATTTTTCCACTAAATAGTCGCAATAGAATCACAAATATGAAAAATGTGGGAAAATCGGCTATTTCTTACCTGAAATATAGAACCGTGTTAAATCTATATACGAATTATAGAACCGTGCTAAATTATATCTCAAATAAAGAAAATTTTAAATTCCATACATGTAATTCAAATTCCATACCCGATCTATTATTGTTGTGCCAAAATCAATAATGAACTAAACGTTGTTAACGACCCGTTAACCGTTGCTGACGTGGCCGCCACGTACAAAACGACATCGTTTTACATAAAACCGAACATGTATGGAATTTAACAAAACGGCATCGTTTGGTATTGAATACTAGTGATTAAGAAGGCTCGATTCCACACTTAGAGTTTTTTCAGTATTTCTCTCTTTCTCGTTGACGAGAAAACAGAGGGAAGACAAAACGTTTTTGAAGCTTTCAGCCATCACCAAATCGAATTCGTTTTTGGAGGCTCGGATAGAGGTTGCATCTCATCTCTTTGTGCGTTATCTCTTTGTGCGCTGCAAGGATGAGGTAAACTCCTAAATTAGGGTTTTTCAATCAATTTTGTAGAGATTGTATATTACATATTTTGTTGTGTATTTGTGTATTTATATAGCTTTGAATAGATGAGTATATGGTTTCTAAATAATTCCAGTTGGTTTTTGTGAAACACGATCCAATATTCGAACCTCCTCTTTGTTAAGTTCTAAAATTTTTTGTTGTTTCAGCTCTCACGATGCAATATTTCAAGTCTACTACAACGGAAAGTTTGAAATTTCAGAGGATAACATAACAACATATGTTGGAGGGGAGGTTCACACACTTGTAAACTCTCTGCAAGCCATGTTCACTAACTTGATGGAGTCTTTAAGCATGTCTTTGATTGGGCAAAGGATTTGGTACAAACTTCCTTTTGAGGATGTCTCGGAGTTGAAGTTGCTGTGTA
The DNA here is from genome assembly GCA_020283515.1 of Alliaria petiolata. Taxonomy (NCBI): domain Eukaryota; kingdom Viridiplantae; phylum Streptophyta; class Magnoliopsida; order Brassicales; family Brassicaceae; genus Alliaria; species Alliaria petiolata. The sequence goes on from JAHZTW010000002.1 coordinate 16,580,531, forward strand.
ATGGTGATGTAACTTTTCAGAGAATGTGTGAAGCTGTATTGTGGACAAAAGCAGCTGATATTTTCATGGAGCTTGAAGATCCGAATGATGGAGCTGTTGGTGATGTTATTGAAAACAGAGACGATGTTCCTGATAATAGAGTTGATGGTGATGATAACACAAGTGATGGTGTTGCAGATGTTATTAACGATGCTAGAGCTGAAGTTGATGGTCTAGAAGAAAACAGAGATAATGGCAATGATGAAATAGTTGAGGAAGACTAACATGACAATTCTGAGGATACTCCTCTAAATGCAGACTGTGAGGATGATGAAGATCAAAGACGATATGTAGGGTGCAAAAAAGGAAGTGGAGATATTAGTTTGGGTCAGGTATTCGACAACATATCTGAATTCAAGCAAGCTGTGATTGAATATGCTCTTAAGGAGGGATATAATGTGAAGTTTACAAGATGGGGATCCGAAAAGTCTGAAGTGAGGNTTGGGTCAGGTATTCGACAGCATATCTGAATTCAAGCAAGCTGTGATTGAATATGCTCTTAAGGAGGGATATAATGTGAAGTTTACAAGATGGGGATCCGAAAAGTCTGAAGTGAGGTGTTTCACTTGGTGGCTGCAATTTCAGAATCTACTGCGCTATTGAAAAACCAATACAAAGGTTTATGGTTAAGACTTTCGATGATCAGCATACATGTATGAAGGACGGGTTTCGCAAGGTAGTGAAGGATGGGGTCATTGCTAAGTTGTTGTTGAAGGATATTAGGAAAGATCCTACCTACAAGACAAAGGCAATTCAAGATGCCATTCAGGAGAAATACAACTTGACTGTCTCAAATGATCAATGTAGAAAAGCTAAGAGAAAAGCATTGACAATGATTCAAGATGAACAGGATGAGCAATTTGCAAGGCTAAAGGACTACAAGCTACAATTGATAGAGTAAGTAAAATATCTCTGATTTTTCATTTTATAATTTGGTAATCTAACTTTGTGTTTTTTTTTTCTTACAAGATCTAATCCAAACTCTACCGTGGAGGTTGGGACAGTAACAAATGATGGTATAGAGACCTTTGACAGGTTCTATGTGTGCTTTGAAGTTCTCCAGAAAACATGGCTTGCTTATTGTCGTCCAATAATTGGAATATATGGGTGTTTCTTGAAGAACAATGTCAAAGGTCAACTCTTGGCAGCCGTAAGAAGAGATGTCAATAACCAATTCTTTCATGTTGCTTGGGCTATTGTGAAAGTTGAAAACGAAGATAATTGGCTCTGGTTTATTAAGAAGCTGAAATATGATTTGAAAATCCATGATGGAAATGGGTTCACTATTATCTCTGATAGGCAGAAAGTAAGTTGAGTTCCCTCTTCTATTTTATACGATTCTATTTGTTACGTTCTTCTTCATCTTATATTATTGTCGCTATATTTTGTTTATTGTTGACAGGGTTTGATTAATGTTGTTGAGCAAGAATTGCTTAAGGTGGAACATCGTATGTGCGCACGCCACATCTATGGTAACTTAAGAAGAGTATATCGAGGCAAATAATTACCTAAAGCATTGTTCTGGGCAGTTGCCAAGAGTTTTAACACTGGCGAGTATAACAGAGCAATTGAAACATTGAAAAAAGTTGATACTCAAGTGTATGAGGAAGTGATGAAGAGGAATCCAGAAAACTGTAGCGTGCTTTCTTCACTTACAATTCAGTGTGTGAAGATGTCTCCAACAACTTCTCTGAATCCTATAACAATTCTATTAACAAAGCCCGAGAGATGCTATTAGTAGAGATGCTGGAAACAATAAGACGGCAGGCTATGATCCGTATGGATACAAGAAAGAACAAGGCCATCAAGCATCAAGGAAAGTATACTTTAAAAGTGGCCATGACTATCAAGGAAGAGGAGAAGCACCGCAAGAATTTCCGAGTCATTCCTAGTGGAAATGGGCAGTATGAGGTGAACGAAATTGGCAATGGCTATACGGTTGACAAGCTTGCAAAGACATGCACATGTAGGAGGTGGAATATGACAGGGCTTCCTTGCCGCCATGTCCTGCGAGTGATTTTGTACAGAAAACTTGATCCTCAGGATTATGTCTCTCATTGGTATTTGACAAAGAAATGGAGAAAGCAATATAGTGAACCAATTCGGGCAGTTAATGGAATTGACCTATGGAAGATATCGGGTGAATCTAGGATTCAACCACCAGCAAGAGAAGAAACACAGGGTCCCAAGAAGAAGCAGAAAAGAATAAAGGACAAGAATGAGTCTCCAAAGAAAAAGAAGAAAGGGAATGTAGTAGAAGAGCCTCCCGCAAAAGTAATAAAAATTACTAGAGAAGGAAAAACTTTTCATTGTGGAGGGTGTGGTGCTACATGCCATAATATCAGAAGATGTCCTGTCACGGTTTACACAAAAAAGAAACCTTCGGATGTTATTGAATCTGCTCATGGGAAAGGACCAAGCCAAAGCCAACCATCACAAAATGAACATGTCGATTAAAATTGGTACTTATCTGCTCATAATCTGTTTTTTGTTTGTTTTGATGGATTGACTTTATTTCTAATTATGTGTGTATACTGATGATTTTGCAGGGTTTTAGGTGTTCATGAGGCGGTAGTAGGTGTTTGATGAGGCGGCAATAGGTGTTGTGGAGTATGGTTTTTTGGATTCAAGGCTTGTTTTTGGCGTTTCATACTTGCTTTTGAACTAACATTTGTTCGGTTTAGAATCTGGTTTTTTTAAAGCCATTGTTTTGGCTTGGGTTTTAGACGTTATTGCCTTTGTTATTGCCTTGATTTTGGTTTCTCATTTTCCCAGATTTTATGTTTTTTTACGAGTTTGATACTTGCTTTTGGCATGCGTTTTAGGCATTATTGCATCAGTTTTATGTTTAAACATCTTTGGCTTCTTATGTTTTGCCTTCTTATTGCATCAGTTTTTTTGTTAAGAATCCATTTTCCTCACATCAACCAACAAAATAATAGGAATTGAAAAAAATCTGCTTCTAGATAGTTCAATATAAAGGGAGTTTCAAATCCAAAGAAGGAGATGAATTAATACTCAAACATCAAACTCAAATCCAAACTTAAACTTCTAACAGAAACTGAAACTTCAAAGTTGATACTCAAACTCAAACAACAACTCCTAAGGAAAGATGAAAAAGAAGACCAACACCATGACCAAACCACACACAACCATGTTTTTGATGCAACTGACCACGGTTTTGAGCTCTTCTATCTCCTTCTCACAGCAACTGACCATATCTTTGAGCTCTCCAATTTCTTTCTCACATATATCTTCAACCGTTTTCATAGCTTGAATGTTCTTTCCATAGTTATTTGTTACAGCCTCACAAGTGCGTGTCTCACATGTTAGATTTTAGATCTCAGATTCGACATCATGTAAGCCTTTCTCTAAACTTTCCACAGTCAATTGAATCTTCTCAACCACACTTTCAACCTCTTCCATCTCTTCGGCCATAGAAATATCAGTCCATTTGAACAAATGACCTTTATCCTACAAGCACAATATTCTAACCAAATTGCAGTTTTCACTCAAATTAAATCAAATAACTCAAAACTTAACATTACCTCCTTCGATCCATACAGACAACAGTAAAATAGTCTACCCGGATTCTCAAATGTTTCAGAAGTTCTAATAATATATTCTACACCACATCTACATTTTCGCGGTATTCCTCTGCCTCGCTCAGCCCCACGACGTCTGAAACTAACTCCTACACCAATTTACCAACGAAAATTAGTCACATAAACAGTTTTTTACAAAACAAAAAAATCAGAAATTCGAGGAGAAAACAAACTCAAAAGAAGCAAAAAATACACAATTGCTAACCTGAACTAGCCGACGAAGACATTGGGCTCACCGATTATGTGTAATCGTCGAGAATAGCAAAACCCCCAAACCTAGTTCTAATCATCGCGAGGTTGAAGAAGAAGAGAAGAAATTGTTATGGTTCAAACGATGTCGTTTTGTTATATTATGTAAGTGTTCGGTTTTATGTAAAACGGCTTCGTTTCCTACGTGGCGGCCACGTCAGCTACGGTTAACGGATCGTTAACACTGTTTAGTCTATTATCGGTTTTGGCACAAAATGATAGATCGGGTATGGAATTTAAATTACATGTATGGATTTTGAAATTTTTTTATTTAAAGTATAATTAGCACGGTTCTATAATTCGTATATAGATTTAACACGATTTTATATTTTAGGTAGGAAATAGCTGATTTTCCGAAAAATGTGACTATTTTGCGACTACTCTTTATTATCAGAGAAACTTCGTTGCAAAATATCAAAGTCAAAACTTAGTTACAAAAAGCGACTAAAATGAGACTAATTAAAAATGGTAAACTAACGACTAATTTTGTGTTTTTGTGACTAACAAGGCAACTGTTTATGAACACGAGTTTTGGACTCGTATTAATCGGTAAATGTAGTGGCTAAATAGTCTATTTTTCTTTGCGACTAATTTAAGACTTCTTCGGTGGTGACAAATAGGAGTAGCTAGTTAGTTGTAAAAAATTATGATTACTTTAAAACGATTGTTTTTGGCACAATAATCTTTCGAAATATCACGTCGTCACAAGTTAGTGACAAAAATGTGTGATTAATTAGTGAATTCGTAATTTATTTGTAGTCACAACTTAAAGGTTTGTGACTATTTAGCGACTAATTTATTTACATTTAGTTACAGTGTTGTCACAAATATTAGTGAGTAATTTGAATTTTAAGTTTTAAAACTTTTAAATATTAATTTCTGAATTATATTTTTGATTTTTAAAATTAAAAATTTTAAAGTTATTATATGCTTTTATATTCATAAGCCGAGTAGGTAAAAATGAAGGTATGTGATTTTTGTGACAACCATAATGAATTTTTAAAAATATTTTAATCATAAAAAGTAAAAAATAAATAAAAAATGGAAAAACTCCGGTAGTTAGCAAATTGCCTCATATTAAATATCTTTATTGGAATATATTAGTTGATGATGTGTATCATAAAGTTAACAAAATAAGTTGGTGATGTGTCACAATTTAATATATGAGTTGATGATGTATCAGAAAAAAAAATATATTTCCTTATATATATATATATATATATATTAGAATAAGATCAGCAAATATGCGGATTTTGAATAAATTCTTTTAAACAGGTAAAAAAATATTTGAAAATAAAATTCAATCACTTGTGAAGAAAAATAAAATTAAAAAAGAAATATAAAATTTATTTACTTATTTTTGTTTTATATTTTTGTAATTAAATTTTATTACTATTTCCACATAAGATTTTCAAATAATAAAATAAATATTTATTTTGTTGTAAAAATATAAATATAAATTTTACATTCTCCAACAAAATCTATTCGATAGTGTCAAAATTTAATAGTTAGACTTTAACACGTGTCACAATCATGTTAATTAGCAAATTGGAAACACCAAGTTTTTATAATAAATTTTTATATTTTCTTAAATTGGAGTTAATTTTATTTACTTTCCTTTTTATTTTAGATTTTCATTGAAGTATGTATTTTTTTTAAAATTTCCTTTTTATTTTAATCATTTTGCTTTTAGGATTATTATCTGATTATATAATTTTAAATCTAAAGTTTTATTTACTAGTAAATTTTAATCATAATGAAAATAACATATTTTTCATTATGGCATTTATTTATATAAGCACAATTTTGATTTATTATTTTTCAAGTTATATCATGATTTTTTTACGTCTCGAATTTGTGTTATTCTGTGAATAAAGAAACCAACCCTTTATTAAATTAAATAAATAATTTACTGTTAATTCGAAGTGTGGATCCTAGCGAAGCAAACAGATAACCAAAATGATTAAATATATCCTAACAATGAAAAAGATTAAAAAAAAACTTATTTTCCTTTTTTCTTAATAATTTTATCTACTTTTTTTATTTTCTTTTAGTATTTGTAATTCATTATACAATTTCCTTAATCTAAATGAAAACATATATAATTTTTTTTCCAATTTCTTAATTTTCTTATTTACCTTTTCTATTTTTTGATTTTTTTTGGTATTAATAATCGATTATACAATTCCATTAATCTAATTGAAAAAACATAAAAAAACTTATTTTCATTTTTTGTTTTAAAACTAAATTTTATATTTTTGTAAACATTATGTTAAAATTTAATTGGTTGAGTTTTTTAACACGTGTCAAAATCTAATCGATTAACTTGACACGTGTCACGATCATGTTAATTAGCAACTTTGACGTATTCAACTTTATAAAATAAGATTTAGTATTAGTAATTCATCATGCAATTTCCTTAATCTAAATGAAAAAACATAAAAAAATATTTTTTTTTTATTATTAGTAATTCATCATACAATTTTCTTAATCTAAACGAAAAAACATAAACAAATATTTTCCTTTTTCTTAATTTTCTTATTTACCTTTTTGATTTTTTTTTATTTTCCTTGGGTATTAATAATCGATTATAAAATTTTCTTAATCTAATTGGAAAATATAAAAAACTTATTTTCCTTTTTTGTTATAAAAATAATTTTTAGATTTATGTAAACATTATATTAAAATCTAATTGGTTGAATTTTTTAATACGTGTCAAAATCTAATCTATTAATTGGACATTTGTCACGATCATGTTAATTAGAACTTTGACGCATTATGTTATATTTCCTAGATGTAATATTTTTTTTTTCCTATTAGGATTTAGTCTCTTAGCGACCTATGTATGTGAAATAAAACTTGAACAATTTTTATTCATAATTTTCATGGTATAAGAGCAACCGATCTGAAATCCTAGATTTTTTGAATTCATGAACTCTCCACGGGCAGAACATTGGCTTGCAACTTTGAAAGTGGTCCGATATCTTACGTGTTGATTCATCATTTCACTTATTAGGATGGTGTGATTCTGATTGAGAGGCATGCTCTCTGACTAGACTATTTCTTAGCGGTTGGATAGTGCTGCTAGGGTCTTCTCTTATTGATATGCTCTCAAATTTATTCTAAAGCTACTCTCTCAAATTAAGAGATCAGTCGCAGTACTTAGTGATCGAATCCACAGGAAAATAGATAGTCACACAGCAAATTTGTAAGTTCGAATTAAGATAAGAAGAAATATGGAATTAAAAACAGAAAGCAAATAAAAGACTTAGTAAATTCAGGAGAAGAAACGCTAGGTTCAGAGAAATTCTCAGGTGAATCCAAATTGTAGGTCTAGACAGAATGTTAAGAATTATGAAAAACTGTTCTAGAACTCGAAACACAATTATAAAATCAACCAACTCTCGCTGCGAAGATTATCTATGTCTAAACCCTAGAATCTCAAATCTCTTTGCAAATTCTAACAATTCAGACAAGCATTAATAACAGGGTCGATTGTTCACAAAATCCCTAAACCAAATCTCTTTGCGAATATGAATTTTGCTCATCTAACATTAGTTCAAGCAATTAATAATACTCTCACATCTATTAATCAACCTAAGATCAGATTCTAGGTCGCGAAGCTAGAATAAGCTTTAAACACAAATCCAGATGAATAACTTTAATGATTGTTATCCTAACAATTCAATTCAACCTAGCAATTCATCAATCACCTTTGAAAAACCCTAAACCTAACAAGCAAATTACTCAGACATGATCAATGAAACACAAATCATTATTTGAATATAAAGCATAAAAGAAATCAATAGAAGAAATAAAGGAGTTCCAAATCTGCTCTGAAGGAGTCTGATTTTTCTTTCCAAAAAATCCTAAACTTCTATGATTCTTAAAGTATGAGATTATGGCTAAACAATGGCTTTGAAAACTATATATAAGGTCCAAAACACGAATTAGGCACTCTTGCAAATAAGGAAAACTATATATGCTCCAAACGTACTCTAACCTGTAAAGACTCTAATAGGACTCTAAAAAGACCAAAAGACTCTATAAATAAGACTTATATCATGGTCAAAAACTGGTAAAAACCATGATATATCAACTCCCCCAGACTTAGCTTTTGCTTGCCCTCAAGCAAAACAGAAACAAAGTATAGAGTCGAGGTTTGAAAACAGAAACAATCAGTAATCCTTCAGAACGTGACATTGAACCAACACTCATGAATCTACATACTATAGAGCCAACCTTAGGTAATGTTTCAGTGTACTTACCACAAGCTTAGCAATCTCCCAGTTCAAGTCCAGATCCCTTCCTTCTCAAAATTTCGAACTCAAACAAACGGTATTGACCTACGGACTTACAGATTCTTTCCCTTCCTTAACGTTTGAACAAGACTTTCTTTATACATGTCTCCTATTTTCTCTTCCCTTAGTCAATTGCTGCCCATTTTCAGGGTGTTCTAAGATCTTTTCATTAACCTTTTTTTTTCTTATTCTTTTGAAGCCTTGGAATAGTGCTGCTCTGTACTTCTGTTCCTTGTGAGGAGACAGGTTCATGAGGATCTTTGCACTATTCCTTGACATAGACTCTTTATTTCTTTTCTTTTTTCCAGGGAAGATCAAGGAGAGACTGGAATTTTCTTATCTTGTCCAATGCATACCTAGCTCTATAAAGGAATTTGAACTCTCTCTCTGTTAGATTGATCCACTTGCAGCTTTTAACCTAGTAAAACCTGCAATCAACTACTATGGCAATGGTCTTTCAAGTGTCAATGTTCTGTGGTTAGTTCTTCTGAAAACCGAAAATTTCAACTGATTTTTACTCAATAAAACAAGTTTTTGACTGACTCAATTGACTCTTAAAACAGAACACAAAGTCAGTAATCACCTCCTCCAGACTTAAACAACACTGTCCCCAGTGTTATCAAGTCTGAAGTTGGTTAAAAGAAAGATTAGCAACAACATAAAAGACCAGGTAGAAGACTTACCTTCGTCTGCGCTTGGTGTCGATCGACACCCACAGATGGTGTCGATCGACACTGGTCTATGTCGAGCCCTATGCCTCGTTTTTTTCAACTGGCTGAAACTTATGACTTAGTAAAACCAAAACAAAATAAAAAGAGAAATCGTTCCTAACAGTGGGTTGCCTCCCACTCAGCGCTTGTTTAAAGTCATTAGCTTGACTGTGTCTGAGTTCAGACGTCTGGTGGATCAGAGGGTGGCATCGAATGCTTCCTAGAAGAATGTCTCCTCATCCATGGTGGTGTATAGGCAGTAGATGCATGAGAACGACCAAGGAAGTGAGGGACATCAGCAGGGTGGGACATGAGTTCGGGTGGGACACTTCTTTACTTTCTTCGAGGTTTCTGGGCTGTAGGATGTGGAGGCATCTGTTTGACCAAAGATGATGGACTTGTAGCAGTAGAAGCGACTTCTGTCGTGATCTTCGGAGGGTGTCGATCGACACTAGGATTGGTGTCGATCGACACCAACTCTGCAGCTCGAATCTCTGCACTTTTTTTGCAATTCAGCTCCGCAATCCTTGCCTCCATCACGAAAACGTCTTCCTCCATCAACCTGGCATTGATTAGACCCTAATCTTTGCTCATAGTCCTGAAGAGATTACCAACAACTATGTTTCCACTCCAATCCTCTAGCTCCAAAGCTTTCTCTGAATTTCCAGCAGTAACATCATCTGAATGTTCCATGATTGAATCTTCATCCATGGAAGTCTCCACTGAAAAAGCTTGACCATCGATGGTAGTTGGTCCCCTTAACTTGTCCATGCCAAAATTCATGACAACATCACCCAAATCAAGCTCTATTTTCCCTTTCCTCACATCAATGATGGCACCAGCTGAAGCCAAGAATGATCTTCCCAGAATAAGAGGATCTGCAGGTTCTTCATCATATTTCAAAACCACAAAGTCTGTGGGAATCATGAAACCTTCAATATTCAAGGGAACATCTTATAGAACACCTTCGAGATTCTTTTTGATCGATCAGCTAGGACAAGGGAGATTCTGGTTGGCTTGAAATCAGTCATTCCAAGTCTATCAGCAACAGAGTATGGTATCAAGTTGATACTTGAACCTAGATCACAGGGAGAACGAGGAAACCTTCCTGTTGAGATTGAGCAATCTAGCATAAAGTTTCCTGGACCAGGTAACTTCCCTGGAATCCTCTTCTGAATCACATCACTGACTTGTTCAGAAACCAACACCTTCTTCTTCTTCCTTGAAACTATGTTCAAGAGAATTGCATTTATGTCTCTGGTAAGCAATGCTCCTTCCTCAGGACTCACACCATTGACAACCATTCTCTTGACATATCTTCTTAATGCAGGTGAAAGTTTGACTGCATCAACTAGGGGTAGCTCAACCATCAGCTTATCCATCATTTCCTTGCATCTTGCTTCCTCTATCTCCTGTTTAGACTTTTTAGGAGGCCTGAGATAGGGTATTTTAGGTCTATACATCTTTTCCTCTACAGTTGTTGAAGCTTCAGGTCGATTTGATGAAGTTTGGAAAAGGTGTCGATCGACACCAGGGTAGTGTCGATCGATGCTAGGATCTAGTGTCGACATTTTGGTGTCGACGATGGTCGATACGGTCCGCCAGAACTCGAATTATCTGGCTTTTCTAGTGGTGTCGATCGACACTCAGTAGTAGTGTCGATCGACACTACCTTTGCAGCAGCAGTCTCGTCTTCCTCAACTTCCTGAGGTACCTCGATTTCTTCTACACTCTTCACCATGATGGAATTGACTTGGCGTCGAGGATTCACGTCTGTCTTTCCAGGAAGACATCCTTCTTGTCTCTTCAAAGCTCCTGCAGTTTGAGCAACTTGAACATCCAATTGCTTCATATGAGAGTTCAGGTTATCAATCTTCCCATTCAAGTCTTGGTACAGTGAATCTATCTTCCCATTGAAATCCACTGTCATCTTCTGCTGTCCTTCTAGAAGCTGCTCTAGCATAGATTTCACCTCAATGTCTTGTGCAGGAGGCTTCTGGTAAGAAGAAGAACCATAAGTTCTGTTGAAGTTGTTGTTCTGAAAAGGCTTCTGGTAAGAGGAACCATAGCCTTGCTGATTGCCAAATCTCTGACCTTGAAAACCAGCACCATTGATGTAATTGACTTCTTTTTGCTCTGGCTCAAAAGTCTCCACCTCTGCAGAAAATTGGACTTGCTTTTTTCCCACCAGAAGGCTATGCACTGAATCTAGCTTAATATTCACTTCAGCAATCTTACGTCCATCCAGATTTTCCCAAGTAGTTAATGATCCTGGATCCAACTGCTTCAGCCAATATGCAGCATCTCCAGCAGGTGAGTAAGGGAAAAGCTTGCAGAAGAGATAATCATTGGACACTCCATTGGCCTTAATGCTTGATGACAAGTCCTCATACCTCTCAATATGGTCCATGGGATGCTCATTAGGAAGACCATGGAAGGGATGCTGAGCCACTAGAGTGTAGTAAGCAGGCTTCAGCTCGAAGTCATTCCTCTAGAAAGCCGGAAGATGAATCGCAGCTCTATTAGCATAGAACTGATCAGGCTTGTTGTATTCTCTCAATGTCCTTCCACGTCCAACTACTTGCACTGCTTTCTCGACGAGAACAGCCCCATTCTCGTCAAGTCTCTGGCCTTGATTGTTCCTCCTATGCCCTTCCGCATCGAACAGATTACCAGCTTCATCTCGTATCAAAATCATAGGCTCCGTCATCTCTGCCTGCGAAGGGTGTCGATCGACACTAGGATTGGTGTCGATCGACGCTCTCGCAAGTTTTCGGTTCCTTCGTTCTAGACAGTCGAGCTCCTGGTTGTCAAATCTGATTAGTTCCTTTTCTTTGTTGCTTCGGGTACTGCGATTAGGCATGCACCTGAAACCAAAAACAAGAAAGTGAAGACTTCAGTAACCAAAAACAAAAATAAAAACCCTAGACGCAATTCTAATGTGAAAAATCTGTAGGCAACTAATCTCCTTCCCCGGCAACGGCGCCAAAATTTGATATGCTCTCAAATTTACCCTAGAGCTACTCTCTCAAATTAAGAGATCAGTCGCAGTACTTAGGGATCGAATCCACATGGAAAGGGATAGTCACACAGCAAATTTCTAAGTTGGAATTAAGCTAAGAAGAAAGATGGAATTAAAACAGAAAGCAATTAAAAGACTTAGTAAATTCAGGAGACGAAACGCTAGGTTCATGGAAATTCTCAGGTGAATCCAAATTGTAGGCCTAGACATAATGTTAGGAATTATGAAGAACTGTTCTAGAACTCGAAACACAATTATAAAATCAACCCACTCTCGCTGCGAAGATTATCTATGTCTAAACCCTAAAATCTCAAATCTCTTTGCAAATTCTAACAATTCAGACAAGCATTAATAACAGGTTCGATTGTTCACAAAATCCCTAAACCAAATCTCTTTGTGAATAGGTATTTTGCTCATCTAACATTAGTTGAGGCAATTAATAATACTCTCGCATTTATTAATCAACCTAAGATCAGATTCTAGGTCGCGAAGCTAGAATAAGCTTTAAACACAAATCCAGATGAAGAACTTTAATGATTTTTATCCTAACAATTCAATTCAACCTAGCAATTCATCAATCACCTTTGAAAAATCTTAAACCTAACAAGCAAACTACTGAGACATGATCAATGAAACACAAATCATTATTTGAATAGAAAGCATAAAAAAAATCAATAGAATAAATAAAGGAGTTCCAAATCTGCTTTGAAAAAGTCTGATTTTTCTCTCCAAAAAACCCTAAACTTCTATAATTCTTAAAGTATGAGATTATGGCTAAAAAATGGCTTTGAAAACTATATATAAGGTCCAAAACACGAATTGGGCACTCTTGCAAATAAAGAAAAAATTTCGGGCAAATTCCTTTTCTTCAATCTTGTAAAATCAGGCGGTTTGGCTTGGCTCGAGTGGTGTCGATCGACACTGTTCATCCAACAATTCTCCAACTTCACATTTTCAGCATCTTCTTCCACAATGCTACAAAATGCTTCAAAATCTTCAATTATGCTCCAAACGTACTCTAACTTATAAAGACTCTAATAGGATTCTAAAAAGACCAAAAGACTCTATAAATAAGATTTATATCATGGTCAAAAACCGGTAAAATCCATAATATATCACCTATATCGTGGTAAACTAAAAAACTAAAAAAACTGTTTCTTGTTCATTTTGCAGAGGTGAGTACCGAGCCATGAATGCTATTACAAGGGAGTTAAAGTGGTTAAAGGCTTTTCTACTTGAGATGGGTGTTAGATTGCTATGTGTGATAGTAAACCTGCTATACACATTACCTCCAACCTGGTCTCTCATGAAAAGACTATACACATCGAAATGCACTGCCATTACATTTGAGATGAGATTGTCAAAGGTGGGTGGTATTAGAATATATGTTACTAGGATTTTATCTTTTGGCGATGTATAAATATAATATAAAACTTCAATAGTAATTAATTCACCATTTTTAAATCGATTTACCGTCGGTAATTTTAATGCAAGATCTGGTGTACTTTCTTATCAAAGTTCAACCGATTGAAAACGACCCTGTTAGATCTCGTTGACTTTGATTTATAACATGGATGACCACTTATGTGAATTACATACCAAACAACCTCGGAATTGAGCAAGAAGTGTTGTGAAGCAAAAGAGAAGAGGAGAAAGAAAACTTTGAAGCTTTGAGATCGAACTCCACCAAATTATCTTCCATCTGAAAACCTCCGATCACAATCGGGTTCTTCGGATTCACACCTCCGTCCACAAACCCTAAGCAAACCACATATTTATTAACCTGAACCAGCGAATTCGACGCGTGGATCCTCCACTTAGCCCCTCCCCCAAGCACCAAGTCAATCAAGGGAACTCCACGTCCTCCATTGGAGCGATAGCACGCACCGAAAGGCTTCACCGCCGGAGCCTTAGCCATCTTGGCATTTCCGGCGAAGGCTGTGAGGAGAGCCTTGTAAATGGAAGTTTCCAATACGGTGTAAGGAGCCAAAGTGCTGATCTTTGTGGCTCCATGGAGTATAGGAACAGTCTTTCCACCGATTTGGATGGACTTCACATCGATTAAGTACTCGCCGGACTTGCTATTATCGATGAGAGGCGTGGAGCCAAAGATCGTAGAGACATCTTTAGAGAAAGGAGAATAGTAATATGGCCCTCCACCGATCCAAAAGTCGCCGGAATAAGACTCGAATCCTTTGATGGAAGGCAAACAAAGAGACATCTTTGGAGGAAACTTGTACATGGAGAAGAGCTGCGAGGGAACCGATAAGTGGGAGTTAGCGAGACCGATGGACCCACTGAAAGCCAAAGGGATAGGTTTAAAGGCAGTAGCATCGTCGGTGCAAGTCAAAGTCAACGTAGAGCTCTTTTCACTGTCCATAGTGGTTACTCCATTATAAGTGTACAATATGTCGACCGTGTCTCGGAAGAACCGGGCATTGACGGGTCCGTCCGTCAAAGAAGTTGAGAAGTATTTGCGACACGTGGGCTTGTTCTTGGTGGTGGTGGGACAGGAGAAGCTCGGGTTTGCGTATTTGCATCTTGTGGAACCGCATTTGATGGAGTGGTAGGAGGTGGATTTGACGGCGGTGGCGCATTTTAGCAACAACGGTGTGGCTCCGTTGAGGTCAATGAGGAGGTTCAGGCTGGGGTAATTCGTCCCGATGGTCAAAGGGATGGAGTAGAGATTTGTGACGTTGTCTCTATAAATAGGTTGTAGAAATGCTTGAAACTTATCTTCTTTAGAGTGTGATGTGTTTGCGAGGTAGAGAAGGATAAGTGAGAACATTAAGAAGATCACACGAGGAGCCATATTTTTTTTTTTTTTCTTGTATTTGGACTTTTTTACTTGGAGCTGTGATGTGAATTACTATAACTAACCATCATGTATATTTATAGAATGATATGGGTCCTCTTATTTTCTTTCTACAATTTTGATTTTACACAATTCAGGTAAATGTATTGTCATCTGAATATGCATGCCGACAGATATTTTAAGATTTATCATCGAGATTTACAAATTACCCACTCAGCCACTCTTTTATCCACGGTGTGTGTACTTAAAGACTCTGAATATACAGTTATTGTTTATGCAGAAAAAAATAAAGAGAAAAAAAATTAATCCTCGAGATGCAGATTTATCAGATCTATTTTATTTGGATTAAAGGTGAGCGCCGAACGACTAAATTGTCCTGCCAGTGGGAAAAGAAGCCAAATAAATTTTATTTATTTTGCAAGTGTGGTTTATTTTTTTCCAGAAATGATGAGTAATCATTCTCTTTACTCATTCTACTTTTTTTTCTCTTTTTTTTTTAAGTATTGTAGATTTGCTGTCAAAGTATTATGGATTTACCGATTTCACAAAGTGGTACCACAAAGTACTAGTACTTTTTTTATACTTATCCAACAAAACTTGTATATTACTAGAGTTTTTAAATCCCCTAGTTCAAACTTTTTTTGGTATAAAACGGTATTGTTTAATTCAAAATATTTAAAAGTTGATTTTGTATTCTATGAGATAGGGGTGTGCGTTCGGATTATTCGAATACAATCGGAGCGGGTCTTTCGGGTATCGGATCTTCGGGTATAGAGGGATGGGATCCATTCGGATATTTATAATTTTTTGGTCGGGTACGGGTCGGTTATAATCGGGTTCGGATCGGTTCCGGATATCCGAATCACTCAAAATTTATTTAAATATTTTTTACAAAAACTCAAATATTTTATATATTTTAGCTATTTGGTTGAATTTCGCCAAAAAAAATTATTTTAACAAATATAATTAAAGATTTTTCGATAATTTGATTATTTTAGTCTAAAATTATCTAATATATTTGATTTATAATTATAATTTTAAATATTTTAGTTATTCGAGTTTAACTATAAATAATTTTTTAGGTATATAATTGTATTTCAGATATTTCGGATACCCATTCGATTCTCGGTTCTGTCTAGGTTCGGATCCGGTTCTTCGGGTATAGAAGTGTAGCACCCAATCGGGTTATTACGTCAGTTCCAATTCGGTTTGATATCTTTTATTTCGGTTCTGTTCTTCGGATCTGGTTAAAATGTCCAACCCTACTATGAGATATGATATATTTTAGTCTATCAAAATTTGTTCACTAACATTTGTTCTTTTAAAATTTAACACTTCAGAATTTTTCATAATTGTTAAAAAAGAAAGAAAATATTTTCGTTGACAAAAAAAAAATATTTTCATAATTTGTTTGTCAAATATACATACAAAATTTACTAGTTTAGTTCGTATTATAGACTAAAATTAATTTTTGTATAAAATAGACCAATATATTTACCAATTACAGGTATTAGCTTATATTGGTTAGCAAAAAAAAGGTATTAGCCTATTAGGTTTAAGGGTAAATTTTATGGACAGAGTTTAATAAACCAAAATATATTATGAAAAAAATGGATGGACAGAAACGAAGAAGTGTTTGTCGACAAAAAAAAACAAAAGTGTTTTTGGAAAAATTTCTGAAGGAAACAGTTTGGCAAAAAAAAAATTACATAATGAAAATTAAAAATTCTGAACGTAACATTTTCAATAAAAATCTTAACTAATAAAAGGAGCAGTTTTGGGGCTCCTGAGGGGCTTCACATCAGCTTCTAAAAATTGTCTAAAATCGTTACACATCAGCAATTGTATAAATTTTCATAATATTTTAATCGCCTAATTATTGGATCGATAGCACAATATGTTTTTTGCCCCTTTGAATACAGCTTTTAACTCGAGAGTAATTATTTGGCATTTCTTTGAAATTTGTATCGTCTCCTTGACGATTAGGTTTCCTCCTAGCCTGAAATTTTTATAATTTATATACATCTTCTTATGTGTTATCCAACCCCAAAACGTAGAATCAATTTTTTTTTCTCTCGACCATGCATCTGTTGTTAGGAATTATTTTGTTAGGAATTATTCTTTTCAATTTCAGTTCTTCTTCCTACGCCCGTATTTGAACGGTTTAGCCAAGCCGTAAGCATCTGCTCACATGCTCATCGCAAAAGTATATGCAATGATTGTTTTCGTCGTACATATGTTACGTTTCTTTTGCAGATCGCTATTTTCAAAGAGAATAATCCACGCGAAAGTGATCGATGTCTGTTTTTTTTGGTATATTGAGAACGAATTTGCTCATGTATGAATTCTGTTTCGGTATTCTTATAGGTAAAGACGATATGATATCGATGGTGAATTTGTTTTGGTGTTTGTTTTTGATAGAGAATTGCCTAAAAATATCTAAAACACTTTTTTGCTATCTCACGATCCCAAGTTGAAGTTTCCCCTTCTTCCGCTAAACGGTCATCGTCAGGGCACTCTAAACGTCGGCCACTCAGCTTATGAAAGAGATGGTAGATATCCTTTTATGACGACATGGTTCCAATTCAACTTTTCAGGCACAGTAATGTCTTTGGGGATTACAGAGATGAATAAAGGATATGGAGATGGGGGACTCACGCACTGACAAGAAACCAGGTACTCCATGTCCATTATAAATGGTTCCTTCCTAAAACTTACCCAAGAGACTCCAAGAATTTGATGGTAAAAATATCTACGCCCATCCGATTTGTACGCAAAGAGACTCCGCAATTTGATCCGGAACCATTATATCTCTAGCTCTCGCTTCTAAACTGCTGAGGTCCTTCCATTATTTCCTGATATCTCCTTTGCTCTCTTCTTGAAGCGTAAGATATACGGTCACCATGGGCACACCCATCTACTTATGGAGGGAGATATGTTTATTAATTAGGTTCTTCTTTAACAATAAAAATAAGCATCTGATTTCGAAAGATCTCTCTTACAAATCACTCCCAAGCTCCCTTCTTCCTTGGGTAAATTTCTTCTCCATTGTTTATTTCTCCGTAGTTGTATGATGATTCATTCCATGTCCTCAAAATCCTTGATTACAAAAACTGTGTACCGTAAATGGCATTGTTTACTTTTAACATTCTCTGCTCAGTGCTCACTATATACAACATCACTAAATCTCCATTTTAAGATATTAGGAGAGATAGAAAGAACACGTCAAGTTTAGTGAAGAGAAGAGAAGATAACATCTATGGGGTGAACATGTAAGAAAGAACAAGTCAGTAAGTCCTGAGGAAATATAGCTACTTCACAAGGCTGGGATGAACATGTATTGTTTTAAATTCTCTCACAATGCTCTCAGAATTATGTATAAACTCACCGCTAATCATATTTGAGAAACGCAGTATGCATTGAGTTTAGTTAGAATACTTTTGATGTGGACTGTCTGATCACTTAATTTATTTTGACTAGAGAGTTCACTTTATCAGTAATCGTGGCGTCTTTTTGTGAATAAGATTTAAGACCTTATGGTTCAACTTATTAATGCCGAACTGCGGAACTGCTGAATAATATTATCAAACAATGCTTTAAGTTGGTTGTAGCATTCAGATTACTTTAATGTTGTTTGAAATGGACTCAAAGGCTTAATTGAAGCTGTATGTTTGGAGTAGTTAGCAGTTATTAATTTCACATTATCAACTTACATTTGACTTAAGCTAATAACGGAGTGTACAAGCAGAAACAGAGCACCGAGAATTTAGATTGATCATTATGATATTGTATGTGGTACAGTTTTGAATAATTGTGTTTTAAAGTTAATTAAGAAATGCATAAATATATTATGTACTACCTCTATTTTGATACACGTATAGCTTTCATGTCTAATTTTCTTAAATTTTTTTTTACTTTTTGGACATACTACACATTGTTGTGGATTGTAAGACCATTGCACAAAAAGGAGGGTATCTTTAAGTTTTAAAAATATTAAAAAGGAGAAAATAGTAGAGAGTGGGTGTCTTTGGAGAGACACTTAAGACACCCTTGGTCTCCAAGTGTCAATTTTTGATTGGAATAAAAAATATTTATTTTTTTTAATTGCCAAAACATATTTTTTTTTAGTTTTCGAGACACTTCTTAGAGTATGACCAATGTGGATGCTCTAAAACCACTTTCAACGGGAGTTTCTTACCCAGTATGCAAACATTAAAAATATTAAAAAGATGAAAAAGCAAGAGAGAGAAGAAGAGACAGTCTCCTTAATTCTCTTTTAAGAAACGTTTCTAACCAATATAAGAAACTCTGCACACATGTCCTTATGTAAATGGTTTACTTTTTTTATATTTAAAATTTAATTATTTTTATTACATTATATTAATATAATATACTTTAGATATCCTTGCAGCGTTGGAGGTGCTCTAAGTTTGTAGACTGCAGAGGTTCTTTGCTGATTACTTTTTGTTTTCAAACTTTTTCCAGTCCGGCTATGACCTTGGAGCAGGGGCGTCTATTTCCATGTGCAAGTGGAGCAACTGAACAGGGTCCAAAATTTTGAAGGATCCATTAAATATCTTTTCAGTAAAAAATTTATGATTAAAAATATAATAAATTATGATACAATATAATTTTAAAAATAATTTTTGATTTTGTTTACATAACTAAATAAAAATGAAATAAATTAAATGATAATTAGCTTGATATTAATTTTAATTTTTGGAAAGTGGACGTTAGAAACTTTAATATTTAATATAATTTGGGAAAGATTGATATTCTATTTCTAACTTGATTACATTTAGTGATTTGTTATTACTTAGTCTTGTTACAAATATTAAAAGAACGAAACGTTTTCTTTCTAAAAAATCATTGTAAACACGAAGAGAAAAAAACTGGTTCTCAATCTTTAGTTGGAGTCTTTTAATGTCATGTTGTAGTTTTTAATTAATGTGTATACTTAGTGATTTTATAATAAAAAAAACATTTCATGAATGAAAATCATACACAAAATATTTAAAATTGTAAACTTCTTTTTCAGTGGCGATATAAAAAAAAAATCTTTTTAACAAATTTATAGTTAAAATAAACTTTATTATAATTATAAACAAAATTTTATTTTTATAAGGGTATAATTTTAATTTTCGAACAAGGTTTTCATAAAGTGTAAGACGGCCTTGCCTTGGAGATAAACGAAACATAACAAAAATAAAGTTTGTAGTGATATCTCCCCGTCAATAAAGCTTCTTCGTCCTTTCCACATCAACACATCTGTTCGATTTCAGCTCTGAATTTATTCATTGCTCTATAGATTATTGGAGTAAGATATACCACCTCCACGAAGAAAAGATTATCAGTGTATACATATTTACCACAGTTATTCTGTAAATAACAGAGTCAGTGAATACTTAGTTAGAGTGGATAAGGTTAACCCCATGTATATAGCTGACTGTAAAGTGTTTATTGAAGACTAATGATAAGTGTTCAGTTTATCGAAAGCTAATAATGTTTACAGTGCAAATGAATTGGTGGACATTAGGCTTCATCACATTGTACTTCAAAACGGAGCCAAGTATCCGACGGACGAAAATCAGAGGCAAGGAAAGGTCCATGGACTCGTAGGGTAGAAGGGAAATTCAAACGGAAAAGAGGATTAGGTTGTTTCAGCTACACAACTCAGCCATGAGCAGGAGTTGAGGAGGTTAAAATGGTTAATTGTTAATTGTTTTTCATTATTCGATAGGTACTGATGATGGAAGAAATCAAGAGCCTTGAAACATAACAAATATAAAACTCAACAACCAAAATCGAAACCGTAAATTAAAATTTAAAGGCAGGCGTCATATTTTTCATCGCAAAAGATTTCCTATATATCTTCGAACTTAAAACTATAAAATGTATTTTTTCTAAATTCAAGACATCTAAATCACATGTAAAAATCATTGATTAAATATACTAATAGTTCAAGAAACAATTTGTAATAGTTCACCTTATATTGAAAGAGTTTCACTTCTTCTTTCATACCAAAAAATAATTTGTAAATTTTATAAACAAACAAAAACAAAATGTAAGAATTTACTGTAAATTTTGTAGAAACATGCAAAATCTATGCGCGGAACAATCTCTAATATTTCAAATAATTATGTGAATAAAGAAGACATCACCCTAAACCGTCCAGCTCCGATCCGATTCAGCCCCGCTCCACCTCCTCCATTCAGAATTTCACAGGCTAAGAGATTATATTTTACTATAAAGACACGTTTCTCAAAAGAAAAAAAAAATATCTACTTTCGTTATATACTTTATAATTTAATTCAAACGATCGGATCGATAAACCTTCCTCCACTTGATAGTAAGATATAACGGGTCCAAATGGTAACATTTATATTTTGTATTGTATTTTTTGATAAAATCTAACTGAATAACTATGAACTCAAATGATAACCGAGGAATTTAGATGAATAAATGAAAATATTTATAACTTAAATGATATAAATGGTTACGAAATAAATAAAATATATTGCCAAAAATTAAAATTTTAACTTCAGTATTTATTTATCATGTTAAAAAAGTTAATTTAAAATTTATAAAATTCTACGTATTCTATTTTTAAAATAACAAAAAAAAATTATTTATTTAAATCAGTTCAATTAAAGATTTTAATTAAAGATTTGCTTTTCTAAAAGCAATATTTTGAATATTTTTTACTGATTGAAAACCATTATTATCTATTTAGTTTAACTATTTATAAATCTCAAAGTAAACTCGATTCTCATCGCAACTCTAATACATTGATTTGAAGTGGTTGTTATTTTTATTTTTATTTGATATTATCAATTATTTCGAATTTATTAAGTAAAAATTTCACTTTAAACTTGAATTATATAATTGTATAATAATATATGTATCTACACTTTTATTTGAACTATTAGCATATGTAAAAAATTATATTAATGAAAACTGGTCAATCAATTAATTGTAAAATATAATAATTGATCAATAAAGAAAAAAACTCAATCAATTAATTGTAAAATATAAAAAAAAAAATTGAAGAGATTTCTCCCTCTCTCTCTCTCTCACTTTTAGTTAGTGGGAAACACGGGTTTCACCCGAGGCGAAAACTTTTCCCCTCACCTCGTTCACTCCGTCTTCCTTTTGGGTGCTCCGATCTCTCTCCGGCGAACGGTGGTTCTCACCGCCGCCGTGGGAGGGACCGCCCCTCTTTCCTCTTTATTTGGGGTTCTCTTTTGTTGCTTTTCGTCTAGTTGTTGGTTGTAGATCTGGAATTTGTCGGGTTGGTTCGGGTGTTGCAGCGGAGCCTCTTCGGTCCTCTTCTTCTCGGCAGCTCTTTCTCCGGTTCTGTTATGGCTAGATCGGCTTTTTAGCGGCAGCGTTTAGTGGCGTTGACTGGCGGTTTATGGGGTTGTGCTTTGGTTCCTCTCTCTTCTTCTTCGTTCGTCTGTTCTTGGTTGCCGGTGCTAGTGGTGAGGTTTAGGTTCGGTCTCGAGGTTTTCCATCTGCTGCAGGCATCTACAAGTCCTTTTAAGGGCTATTTGGCCTCTGTTTTTGGGAAAAAAAGAAAAAAACTTCAGTGGTCTTGATCTTCATCTCTGCTCTTGCGTGGTCGTGGCTGGCTTCGGTCGGTAGGTGGCTCTGGTTGGCTCGCTATGTCCGTGTGTAGGGGTGTGGGTACTCTTTGGCTTGTCCTCGGTTGGAATTCAAGGTATTGTGTACTTGTGCTTTCTCCTTCTCGCTTTCCTCGGGTTCTAGGTGTGGATGTTTTGGAGCCTGTGTCGGTTTCTCTGTTCTTGTTGGGTATCCGTGTTCGATACTGTCGGAGAGCTAGGTTTAGTTCGAATTCGGGTCCACGGTGGTTTCGTCTTTAGAGCCTCTGTGTTTCAGTCTTCTCCGACGTCAAAGGGTTAGTATAGTTCGATTGCGGCCCTGCAAGTGTTTGGGTTCAGCGTTTTCTTCCTCTCCTCGTCAGTTTTTGATTCTCTCGGTTGGTTCTGTTTTTATTTACGGTTTTGATGCGGTGTTTATGGAGGTTTGTAACCTGTCGGAATCGTGTTCTCTTTTGTATCTCTCCACTGTATTTCACTTCACCCCTGTATTCCATCCTTTTGTATCTCTCCACTGTATTTTACCCCTGTATTACACCCTTGAAAGTTTAATATAATTCAGATGACAAAAAAAAAAAGTGATTTCTCCCAATTCCACTTGTTAGTCAACTGGTGTATCAAAAACAAATTCAGCTGAAATTTAGCTAAATTCAGCTGAAATAATGTTACCAGTTACAGCCAATATGTAGCTTCAAAGTATTTTCTTTTATCATGAATAAATTTTACAATGTCACGAGTTTCTGACATCTTTTTAAAAAGAGTTGTCACTCTAATATAAAAGTTGTAAGATGTGCTAATAATTAAGCCTATAATTATAGTACATGGTAATGGCACAATAAGTGCGACCGACGAGACAGAGATTACAGATAATTCGTTTTTTTTTTGGTGTAATTGGCCTGGCCTAATGATCTATTTGAGCTTTCCGAACCTGTGGTCTTTGGTGATTAAATAGCAGATGTGGGACCACTAGCCCATTTTCTCAATTAGTTCTAAACCCATTACGAAAGAAAATCATTTTATTGTTTCCAATAGATATATACGCACTGTTTTAAAATAAATAAAGAGAGAAATTTTATATCCGCAAAATGAGGGGTTACTGATAAGAGAGAATATACGAGATGTTTGGTATTTGATGTTTTCAATTGTCTTTACAAATGATCGAAACGATCGTTTATATAGAAATGAAAAAGTAAGTTACTGTACGCGCATAGTGACAGTAGGGTCCACAAGTATTTATATTTGACCGTTTATATTTGACAACGTAAGGCTGCGCCTCTTTCTTTTACTTGCTTTTGTTGACACTTTATAATACTCCCCCTTAGAGACCAGTGTCACTATCGCATCTTGTGGAGTTGTGTGCTGCCTCGTTAAAAACCTTTCCATGGAAAAACCCATTGGGATAAAAACCATGATAAAGGGAAAAAGAGTGCAACAACAGCAAACTCCCCCTGGAAATAATGGATTTCATCTTCTCTTCACAAGTCTCGTAGATGCCGCATTCCAATACTATGAACATGCTTCTTGAATGTTGTAGTGGGAAGCGCCTTTGTAAATAGATCGGCTGCATTGTCACATGAACGAATATATTGAATGTCCACTTCTTGATTTTTCTCGAGCTCTTTAGTGTAGGAGAAAAATCTTGGAGGGATATGCTTCGTTCGATCACTCTTGATATAACCTTCCTTGAGTTGGGCAACACACGCATCATTATCTTCAAATATTATTGTTGGCTCCTTATTTGTGTTGATTCCACTTGTTTCTTGCATGTGATGAATTATAGATCTGAGCCATACACATTCCCTGCATGCTTCATGTAATGCAATTGTTTCTGCATAATTTGAAGATGTTGCAACCAAAGTCTGCTTTTGTGAACGCCAAGAGATTGCAGTTCCACCAAATGTGAAAACATATCCAGTTTGCGATCGAGCTTTATGCGGATCTGATAAGTATCCTGCATCTGCAAAACCAACTAGATCAACCTCGGAGTTTCGAGAATAGAATAAGCCAAAATCAGTCGTACCTTGTAGATAACGGAATATATGTTTTATTCCGCTCCAATGTCGGCGTGTTGGTGATGAACTGTATCTTGCAAGTAAATTAGTAGCGAAAGCTATATCTGGTCTAGTACAATTTGCAAGATACATAAGAGCACCAATAGCACTCATATAAGGCACTTCAGGGCCTAATATTTCTTCCTCACTTTCACAAGGCCGAAATGGATCCTTGTCAATGTCAAGTGATCTATTAACCATTGGAGTACTTAAAGGAGTCGCTTTATCCATACTAAAGCGTTTTAACACTCTTTTGATGTAATTTGATTGATGCACAAATATTCCATCTTGGAAATGCTCTATTTGAAGCCCAAGACAAAACTTTGTCTTTCCAAGATCTTTCATTTCGAATTCTTCTTTCAAATGAGTTCTTGCATCATCAATCTCCTTTTGAGTTCCAATTATGTTCAGGTCATCAACATATACAGCAATGATCACAAAACTTGATGCGGATTTCTTAATAAACACACAAGGGCATATCGCATTGTTGATGTAACCCTTACTCAACAAGTATTCACTTAAGCGATTATACCACATGCGCCCAGATTGTTTTAATCCGTAAAGTGATCGCTGTAATTTGATCGAACAAATCTCTTTAGATTTTGACCTTAATTCTTCTGGCATTTTTAATCCTTCAGGGATTTTCATATATATGTCACTATCAAGTGAACCATATAAATATGCTGTCACAACATCCATCAGATACATGTCTAGATTCTTGGATGCTGCAAGACTCATTAAGTATCTGAATGTGATTGCATCCATTACCGGGGAATATGTTTCTTCATAATCAATTCCCGGTCTTTGAGAAAAACCTTGTGCCACAAGTCGGGCTTTATATCTTGTAACCTCATTTTTCTCATTTCTTTTTCTTACAAATACCCATTTGTATCCGACTGGCATTACATGTTCTGGTGTTGTGACAATAGGTCCAAAAACATTTCTTTTATTGAGGGAGGATAATTCCGTTTCTTTGGCCATTTTTCATTTCTCCCAATCATGTCTTTTCTGACATTCTGATATGGACCTTGGGTCTAGATCATCACTTTCATGATCGAGCTCTTTAGATACAGAAAAAGAGAATATTCCATCATTGTCTTCTATTTCATCTCTAATCCATAATTCTCCATTTTGTGCGTAATTGATGGAAATCTCATATTTTTCTTTTTCATTTTTATCTTGAGGACTTTCTTCCATATGCAGTTCTTCTGGAACCATCTCATGTATGTCCTCTTGGTTCTTTTCGTTACTTGGTTCCTCTAGAACCATTTTACTTTGTTCTCCCACATTCTTTTTCTTTCGGGGATTTTTATTTTTAGATCCCATCGGTCTCCCCCTCTTTAACTGAACCCTAGGTTCATTTGATATGTTTCCATCAATGTGTTCTTCAGGAACACTAATTTTGGATGGAACATTTACAGCGGGGATGTATGATTTTGTCACCCTTTTTGTATCTGTGAAGCCGTCTGGTAACTGGTTTGCCAACCTTTGCATATGTACAATTTCTGAACTTCCGTCTCACGTTGATTGGTAGGAGGATCAAGATAAGCCAAAGTTTTTGTACACCATGTGATGTTATCTTTTGGTGATTCTCTCAATCCTCCCCCTAACGCGGAGAATTCACTTTCATTAAAATGGCAATCAGCAAAACGTGCCGTAAATATATCGCCAGTTACTGGTTCCAGATATCTAATGATACTTGGTGACGTATAACCGATATATATTCCCAATCTTCGTTGTGGCCCCATTTTTGTTCTCTGCGGTGGGGCTATCGGAACATAAACCGCACAACCAAAAACACGAAGATGGAAAATATTTGGCTCCTGGCCAGATATTAACTATAATGGAGAATACTCATTATATGCACTTGGCCGTATCTGGATCAGGGCCGAGGCATGCAAAATAGCATGTCCCCATACATTGATTGGGAGTTTTGTTCTCAATATTAACGGTCTTGCAATCCATTGCAACCGTTTAATCAATGACTCAGCCGTGCCATTTTGTGTATGAACATGTGGAACCGGATGTTCAACATCGATTCCTAAAGACATACAATAGTCATTAAACACTTGAGAAGTGAATTCATCAGCGTTATCCAATCTCACTTTCTTTATGGCATAATTAGGAAATTGTGCTCTTAGTATGATTATTTGGGCAATGAATTTAGCGAAAGCCGTATTTCGTGTGCTCAATAGACACACATGTGACCATCTACTGGATGCGTCAATCAAAACCATAAAATATCGAAACGGCCCGCATTGTGGATGGATCGGTCCACATATATCACCATTTATTCTTTCTAAAAATTCTGGTGATTCATTTCCAACTTTTGCTGGTGATGGCCGAGTTATGAGCTTTCCTTGAGAACAAGCATTACATAATAATTTGCCCGTTTCTAATATTTTCTCATTTTTTAACGAATGGTCTTTAGAATTTTGCACAATTTTTCTCATCATGATTGAACCAGGATGGCCTAATCTTTCATGCCAAACTTTAAAAGTATCAGTAAACTTCGGGTTTACTGTAACATATGATTCAATCATATTTATGTTTGTGCAATATAATCCAGAGGACAACATTTGCAACTCTTCCAATATTTGTTTCCTCTCTGATGTAATGCAAATATATTCAATGCCATGTTTACTCATAGTCTCTACATGAAATCTATTTCCGCGAATATCTTTGAAACTTAACAAATTTCTGTAGGACTTTGGGGAATATAATGCATCATTTATTTCAAATTTTGCTCCCCTTGGCATTGAAAAACTGACTCTTCCGGAGCCCATAATAATTTTTGCATTACCAGATATTGTATTCACGCTTCCGGCGGAATCTTTCATTTTGAGACAGGAGAAATACTTTTTATCTTTTATTATCGTGTGCATTTTGTAGCACTGTCTGCCAGACATATATCTCCATCCTTTGTCTCAAATTCTGGCATTTTCTGGATTTAAAATATTCATAAAAGATGTATTAATAATCATGTATCAAAAATATAAACTTATATTATAAAACTTATTTCACAAGAAAACTTATTTTACAATGAAACAAAAGTAAATAAAATACTAAAAAAATCAAAATTTTATTTTCTTGTCTTATTCAGAGGGAAACATCATATTACAACGATTTTATTGATTCTTCAGGATCAACGAGGAAATCCGATACATCGAGATGAGTGTCATCATTTAGACCATGGAAAGAAGGTCCGGGTTCACCAGAAATGAAATTAGTTTCATTTCCTTTTTCTTTTGCCTTTTGTGATTCCCGGTACAGATCGGCTAAATGTTTTGGCGTACGACAGGTACGTGCCCAATGATTTTTCATGCCGCATCTGTGGCAAACAGTTTCCTTCTTTCTTTTAAATTCACGACCATCATCCCTTTCTTGAAAATTCTTATTTTCAATTTTGCGCTTGAAATCATAGGGATGATATCCTTTTTCATGGCCTCGTCCACGACCATATCCATATCCACGTCCACGACCACGGTATCGACCGCGTCCACGTCCACGTCCTTGCCAATTATTATAGCTAGATGATGCAACATTCGCTTCTGGGAATGGTGCAGATCCAGTTGGACGGTTCTGATGGTTCATCATCACGAGTTCGTTATTTTGCTCGGCAACAATGACTACATGCATCAACTCCGAATAACGAGCATATCTATTTGTCCGGTACTGTTGTTGCAGGACTACATTACTCGGGTGGAATGTGGAGAGAGTTTTTTCGATCATATCATAGTCACTTATACTTTCTCCACATAACACCATCTTGGATGTGATTCCAAACAGCGCAGAATTATAATCACTAACGCTTTTGTAGTCCTGGAACCGGAGATGTAACCACTCGTGCCTGGCTTTTGGTAAGATCACATATTTTTGGTGATCAAACCTTTCTTTTAGAGATTGCCAGAGATCTGCAGGATCTTCTTTTATGATATATTCATCTTTTAAACCATCATGGATATGGTGACGTAAAAATATCATGGCTTTTGCCTTTTTCTCATCTGATGTCGTTTTTGATTTATCGATGGCATCAAGTAGCCCGTTTCCTCTTAGATGCGTTTTCGCACCTACTGCCCACGTCATATAATTTTTTCCAGTAATATTGAGGGCAGCAATCTCGAGCTTTGCCAAATTTGACATTATCTCTGAATAAAACAAGAATTTTAACAATTTAGTTTTAATCATAAAATATTTATAGATTAAATTTGAGCATGGTAATAATATAATAATTGCATAATTAAATATTAATCAAAGTACATATTTATTTTATTAAAATATGCGAGGTACTGGAATAAAGAAAGCGATTACAAGGAATACAGACGCATAAAACAGCAAAATAGAAATTATTACAGATTCTTCTGGAGAAAATTCTCCGATGAGTAAAGCATAAAAAGTGGCTAGAATATAACCAAGTACAAAGAGTAAAAATAGGAAAAACATGTTTTTCTTCTTTTCTTATGAAAACTAAAAATTTCTTTGTAGAGTATTTTGTTTTTGGGAAAGATGAAATATTGAGTGTGATGAGTGAAATATAAGAGTTTTTATAGATGAAGAAAATACTGTTTACTAACCGTTAGCTAGCCGTTGGGAGTGTAAAAAACTTTTAAAAATTTCTTAGTTACCGTTAGGTGATAAAGTCTTTAAATAAAAATCAATCATAAATTTTAAATAGACATATATTTAACGGTAATATTGTGGTGATGAGATCATCCACATTTAAGCAATAAATAAATTATAAGGCGGCTTAGCCGTCCAATATAATATAAATAAGTATGGGTGTGAATTTTAATCTCCCACTCTAAATATGATCTGAGGAGACATAATCTACCATATGATCATTTCGATCGTGAAGGCATAACCTTTCATAACGATCGGCTCGGAGATGGCATAGCCTATCATCCCGGCATGGTAAATAAATGAAAAATGAAAATAAGTAAAACACAAAATAGATCTTATCTTTCGGTATATAGGAGACTATCGTGCTGATAACGTGTTTTAAAATAAATAAAGAGAGAAATTTTATATCCGCAAAACGAGGGGTTACTGATAAGAGAGAATATAAGAGATGTTTGGTATTTGATGTTTTCGAATGTCTTTACAAATGATCGAAACGATCATTTATATAGAAATGAAAAAGTAAGTTATTGTGCTCGCATAGTGACAGTGGGGTCCACAAGTATTTATATTTGACGCGTTTATATTTGACAACGTAAGGCTGCGCCTCTTTCTTTTACTTGCTTTTGTTGACACTTTATAACAGCACAATATTAACTCATAATAACAGTATATATAAAACTCTAACAAAGGCCTTTATTAAACTAGGATTTCATAGCTTTCCTCAACATATTTCAAAACATTATTTCTAATTTTCTACAGTATCCCTTTTTTGACAAGCTTAAGTAAAACACTTAAGATAAAAAAAAATTAAAACATGGAAATTCGTTTTCTTTTGAACAGATGTTGGAAAAAAAGTAAGCATAAAAATGACTGAAGCCACTACTCCTCAATTTTAAATTTGTGTCGTCAAAACGAAAAAATGATAGGAACCGCTCAATAGAAGTTCTTTCTGATTTTGTTTTAAGAAAAAGTTCTTTCTAATTTTGTTGCTCCATGTTTTTTTTTTTTTTGAACATTTGTTGCTTCATGTTATGTTATGCATTAACTTGGCTGCTAGCATAAATATCTTTCCAATTTATAGATAACAAGCTTCATGGCCGTCTTTTAGCATGAGCAAATGGAGCGGTTGAACAGGGTTCCAATTTTAAAACGAAAATTTCCTTAAGAAAATTTATAAATCAGGGCCCCATATTTTTAAAAAAACTTATTTACCATATTATTATACTTTACAGGGCCAGCCCTGTGCTAAAGCGGATAAAGCACCAGCTTTAGGCGCCAAAGATTATATAATATTTTAGAGGCATCAATTACCGGAAAAAACCTTATTGTACAGTGGTGTATGTAGCTCTGTAAGTTTGAAGTTGCAGGTTCGAAGCTCAAAGTTTTGTTTTCGTGATTTTTTTTGTATGTTTATGGGCAACAAAAACTTTTTTGGGCTTTAGGCAGCCCACTATATAGGGCCGGCTCTGATACTTTACATAAATATTTTGAACAAGGTGTACATATAGTTTGCGACGTCCCTGAATCTTGTTCGGAAGTTTGTTTTGTGAATAGGTTAAAAAAAACGTTTGTCTTGTGAAGGAATATATCATGTAACGAAAATGTTCATATATATATATATATTTCATGTATGTGGAAAGAGCCGCGACTTGTTAAAGGAACTAGCAAAAGAGACATCATCGTCAATGACGGCGTCATAGTTTCACCGCCAAGGAATATATGATCCTATGATGGCTCGCTGGTGGTCCACAACGGCTCACACAGTGGTTTAAGGGCAGAATAGCGGGGTTCATGGCGGTGGGCCGCGGAGTTGCCCGAATACTTTCAGTGTAAGTAAGTGAAGAGATTTGAAAAGACACACACATGATACAAGTATAGAAACCAGCGTTGATCCCACTGGTGTAGTTCATCTCATGAAGCAAGCACCAAGGACAAGATCAGGGACTAAGGATCTCGCCGAGAGCTTTAATCAAGCTGTGGAAACGCTACTCACCAACTTAGAGCTTGAAGACATCACGGCTCAACTTAACAAGCTAAGCATTTCCAGAAAAGCTGCATTAGCACAATCGGACATGGAGGATCACAACATTACACAAGCTCAAGGAACAAGCAATGAGCATCCAGAAGCTGATCCATTCATCAAGGACGATCCGAGTATAAAGACTATAGGTTATACAAAGGCATGGCCGATCCTCCAAGAGCATAAAGGAGTTACCTTATTTAGCATTTTCCTACTTAAGTAACAAGGCCAAAACGCAGCTTCCCATCTAAAGCCACCTTGTGTATTTCATTTCATTTCCATATGATTATTTGGCTAATAAAAACTTTGGTTTATTTCTATTTAAGCTTAGTAGTTTTTATTACATTTCTTTTAGTAGCTAAGGCATATGTTAGCCATTCATTTACATTTTATCTTTAGAGTAAGACATTTGTTGGCCATTTATTTACCTAGTATAGTTTTATGTAATCTGCTTCAAAGACCCCTAGAAGGGCACAGCTGTTTGGACTCTTATAAAGTCCCCTCTCACAGCCTTGTATCATTTTACCCTAGATGAAATAAAGAACCCTGTTTTTCTTAGCAAAAGAAAACGCCCCCCCCCCCCCCTTTGCAGATTCTTAAAGCTTGTGTGATTCAGTTTTAAGAGTTTGTTTGTCTTATCAAAGTTTAGATCCATAAAAATTTGTGGCGACCTCATTCCTCTGTTACTAATCCGTGAATCCACCCATTGATCAATCCAGAAAGAGTTGAACAGCCAGCAACTAGATCCCATCATCCACCAACGAGATCACCCTCCTGTGACCGTGTGTCATCTTGTATCAGAGCCGAAAGGCTCTAAATCAGGTGTACTCCTATCCTTTTACATCTGTTTCTGTTTTGTTCTTTATATTTTTTGTTTCTGCATCTTTTGAGTTTTTGCATTTCTGTTCATCTTAAATCATAAAACCCATAAAAAGTTTATGTTGAATGCATATCTGATTCCTGTTTGCGTGTCATCTCTGTTGTTGCATCCTTATCAATAAAAAAAAATAAAATGAAAAGAATCATTTGCTTTCATTTCTGAGTTTCTGCCTTTCTGTTCATCGCCATTGTTGAAGTTATTTGTGTTCTTGGAGCATTTCTGCATTTTAATTCATTGTTAATCGAAAAAGCCAAAAACAATTATGTTAGTTGACCTGTTTCCATTTCCTTCATTCGTGCATTTGGTCTATATTGTGTCTTTGTTCATCCCAGAGGCAGAATCCCATTTGTGGAATAGTTGACTTGATTTCCATATTTAGTCTTGCGCCGGTTTTCCCTTGCCTTGTTCAAAATTTTAGCATTCATTTGTAATTCAAACCCGTGTGAACCTTTCTTGGCAAGTCCTAGTGCGTTCTTTTGGTCTTAGTCCTAGCCTTTATCTTTTGTGCATTCCATATTAGCATCTAGCCATTTTTAAAAGCCAAAAAAAAAAATTAATTATCTTGCATCAGCCTTGCATTTTTGCTTGATATCATATAAGTTTTCATATCATATAGTCTCATATTTAGCATTATAAATTTTTATTCTACACTTTGATTCTGCTATTACTTGTGTAAGATACCATGGAGAACACAGAGGAACCACAAGTAAGCATGGCACAACTGTTGGAAGTTATGAGGGGCATCAGTGAGCGCATGACTCAACTGGAGCAGCGTGCACCAGCACCAGCACCTCCACCAGCACCAGCAGCAGCACCAGGTGCAGCCAATGGTCCTAGAAACTGTGCAAGAACACATCCTGGCCGTGAAGAAAAGAGCTCAGACAGTGACATGCCGAGCTTTGAGGATGATGATGATGCACCACCTCCACCTGCTCCAAATCGTCAAAACAGAAGGAATGAGAGGGACAGGGACAAAGAAAGAGGGTGTGGCAGAGGAGGCAGAGACATAGAAGAAGATCAGCCTTGGCTAGGAGGCAAGGATCTTAAGCTTAAAGCTCCTACCTTTGTTGGAAGAGTCAATCCAGAAGCTTATATAGATTGGGAAAGGCGCATGGAGTATATATTTGAGTACTACAACTACTCAAATGCAAGGAAAATATCTCTTGCAGCAGCTCAGCTTACAGAGAATGGTGGGACAGAGAAGTTTCAGAGAGGAGAAGACACCAGCATGGCCAAGTTAATACTTGGGAGGAGATGAGATATCAAATGAGGAAGAGATAAATCCCAGCCTACTACCACAGAGAGCTACATAAGCGTTTCAGAAAGCTTACTCAAGGAACTAAGTCTGTGGAAGAGTACTTTGAGGAATTTGAAACCTTGAAGAACATATTGGAAACTGGAGATTCATAGGCGACATTAATGGCGCAATTCTTAGATGGTCTCCATGACAGAATTACAAGAAAGGTAGAGAGGCAAACTTATAGAGATTTAGATGAGCTTCTGCATTTGGCGGTTCAAGCAGAACAGCATATCAAGAGGAAGACAGCCTCTACAACTCGTCCAAGGCCAGCTTGAATTTCTCAGCCGAGGAGTATGTACAAGGGAAACTCCATAGAAACTGTATCTAAGTTTAAAAAGCCTACTGCCGAGGTATCCAAGGGAGCTAAACCAGAAGCTAGCAAGCCTCAGTTTCAAAGGGCCAGAGATATCACTTGCTTTAAGTGTCAAGGAAAGGGTCATTATGCAAGAGATTGTCCAAATCAGAGGGTAATGATCATCAAAGACAGTGGCGAGTATGAATCTCAAGATGAGGCTGAAGCAGAAGCAATGGAGTCTGAGGAAGAAGTCATTGATTATCCAGATGAGGGAGAGATACTTGTTACCAGGCGTGCTCTTAGCACTTTCTTTGATCCAGAAACCATCCAGAGGGAGAACATCTTTCATTCTCGCTGCACTATAGACTCCAAAGTGTGTAGCCTGATCATTGATGGTGGATCCTGCACCAACGTTGCCAGCAAGTACTTAGTGGATAAGTTTGGACTCAAGAAGACAAAGCATCCCAGACCATATAAACTTAAGTGGTTAAACGATGAGACAAAGTTGACGATAGGAGAACAAGTTCTTGTGCCATTCATCATTGGGAAGTATGCTGATCAAGTTCTATGTGATGTGGTTCCAATGCAAGCAGGCCATATACTACTTGGTAGGCCATGGCAATTCGACAAAGAGACCCTCCACAATGGCAGAACCAACTTCTACAGCTTCACCCACAACAAACGCAAGCATAACCTTGCACCACTCACTCCACATGAAGTCTTTGATTTATAAAAGGCTATGGACAGAGGATCAAAGGTAAGTAAAACTAACCTTTATATAACGCCTAGCACTGTTTTAAAAAGCTTTAGATTGTAAAACACAGGTGCTACTAATGATCTTTAAGGAAGGGTTGTTTTCAGGGCAAGAAGAGAAAGACTTACCACCAGAAGTTACTAGGCTGCTAGATAGCTTCAAAGACATCTTTCTAGAGGATATACCAGCAGGATTGCCTCCTGTGCGTGGAATTGAGCATCAAATAGACCTCATTCCAGGAGCTCCACTACCTAATAGGGCAGCCTATAGAGTGAATCCCGAAGAGGCAAAGGAGCTGGAGAAGCAAGTACAGGAGCTCATGTCTAAGGGCTACATCAGAGAGAGCTTAAGCCCCTGTGTTGTACCTGTTTTGCTAGTACCAAAGATGGATGGTACATGGAGGATGTGTGTGAACTGCAGAGCCATCAACAACATCACCATCAAGTACAGACATCCAATCGCATGATTAGATGACATGCTGGATGAGTTGAGTGGAGCCACCATATTCTCTAAGATAGACTTGAAGAGTGGGTATCATCAAGTCAGAATGAAGGAGGGAGATGAACGGAATACAGCATTCAAGACCAAGAGGGGTCTGTACGAGTGGCTGGTCATGCCATTTGGTCTCACCAATGCACCTAGTACGTTCATGAGGCTCATGAATCATGTTCTGAGGGCATACATCTGTAAGTTTGTAGATGTATATTTCGATGACATCTTGATATATAGCTCTAACTTATCTGATCACCTTGAGCACCTTGAAAAAGTATTAGAAACATTAAGGCTAGAAGGATTATATGCAAACTATAGCAAATGTACTTTCTGCACTGATCAATTGGTATTTTTAGGCTTTGTTTTTAGTTCACAGGGTCTTAAAGTTGATGGAAAAAAGATTAAGGCAATCCAGGAATGGCCTACTCCATCCACCATTGGTCATGTCAGGAGCTTCCATGGATTAGCAAGCTTCTACAGAAGATTTGTCAAGGACTTTAGCACCATTGCAGCCCCTCTGACTTCTGTGATTAAGAAGAATGTTGCTTTTACTTGGGGGCAAGAGCAAGAGAAAGCTTTCCAGAAGCTTAAAGACAGCCTCACACATGCGCCTGTTTTAGTTTTGCCTAACTTTGACAAAACATTTGAGGTTGAATGTGATGCATCAGGGACTGGCATTGGAGCTGTACTAACTCAAGGAGGGAAACCAGTAGCTTTCTTCAGTGAGAAACTCAATGGAGCTACACTTAACTACCCTACCTATGACAAAGAGTTATATGCCCTGGTAAGATCTCTGGAAACTTGGCAGCATTACCTTTTATCTAAAGAGTTTGTTATTCATACAGATCATGAGGCTCTTAAGTACTTGAGAGGACAAACAACTCTGAAGAAAAGGCATGCTAGATGGCTTGAATTCATGGAGACCTTCCCATATGTCATCAAATACAAGAAGGGAAAGGAGAACATTGTAGCTGATGCACTTTCCAGGAGATATGCATTGATCTCTACAATGGAAGCAAAGATCATGGGATTCGAGCATCTCAAGGAGTTATATGGAGAGGATCCTGATTTTGGAGAACTATACAAGCAACGCACCAGAGGAGCATTAGGATCTTTCTACAAGCATAAGGACTTTCTGTTCAAGGACAAGAGGTTGTGCATCCCACAAAGTTCTATGCGCGAGTTGATCATCAGAGAAGCACATGGAGGAGGACTCATGGGGCACTTCGGCATAGACAAGACATTAAGCATAGTGACTGAACACTTCTTTTGGCCTCATCTCAAGCGTGATGTAGAGCGTTTCTGCTCCAAATGCATCATTTGCCTCAAAGCAAAATCCAGGTCACATCCTCACGATTTATACATTCCATTACCTATTCCTGACCTACCATGAGTAGATATATCTATGGATTTTGTTTTAGGTTTGCCAAAGATCAGAAACAAGGATTTCGATCTTTGTAGTAGTAGTCAGGTTCTCAAAGATGGCGCATTTCATTCCATGTACCAAGACAAATGATGCTACTCAGATTGCTGAAATGTTCTTTAAGAAGATTGTGCGAATACATGGCCTTCCCAGGACTATTGTATCAGATAGAGACACCAAGTTTCTCAGCCACTTCTGGAGAACATTGTGGAGGAAGCTAGGAACAAAGCTTCTCTTCTCCACC
This sequence comes from Alliaria petiolata, assembly GCA_020283515.1. NCBI lineage: Eukaryota > Viridiplantae > Streptophyta > Magnoliopsida > Brassicales > Brassicaceae > Alliaria > Alliaria petiolata. The sequence goes on from JAHZTW010000002.1 coordinate 16,616,970, forward strand.
ACTTGCCATCCACAAACAGATGGGCAAACAGAAGCTGTAAACCGAACTCTCTCCACCCTTTTAAGGGCCACAGTTGGTAAAAACTTAAGGAACTGGCTTGATTGTTTACCTTTCATAGAGTTTGCTTATAATCGTGTGCCACACTCTGCTACTAAAATCTCGCCATTTGAGATTGTGTATGGTTTCAGCCCACTAGCTCCAATAGATTTTACACCACTGCCACATAAAGAACAAGTGAATCAAGTTGGAGTTAGCAAAGCAGAGCTGATGAAGAAGATGTTCCAGAAAGTAAAGGACAACATAGAGAAGAGAAATGAGCATAACAAGAAGAATGTTGATAAGGGACGCAAGGAAGTAACCTTTAAGCCTGGAGATTGAGTTTGGTTACACATGAGGACAGAGAGGTTTCCAAACCAAAAGAAGTCTAAGCTTATGCCAAGAGGAGATGGACCATTCAAAGTCATCAAGAAGATCAATGACAATGCCTATCAGATTGAGGTTCCATGTGAGTTTAACATCTCTAATACTTTCAATGTTTATGACTTGTTACCATTTGATGCAGAAGAATCAGTTCTGAGGACAGAACCTTTACAAGGGGGAGAGGATGATACAAGTATAGAAACCAGCGTTGATCCCACTAGTGTAGTTCCTGTCATGAAGCAAGCACCAAGGACAAGATCAAGGACTAAGAATCTCGTCGAGAGCTTTAATCAAGCTGTGGAAACGCTACTCACCAACTTAGAGCTTGAAGACATCACGGCTCAACTTAACCAGCTAAGCATTTCCAGAGAAGCTGCATTAGCACAATCAGAGATGGAGGATCACTGCATTACACAAGCTCAAGGAACAAGCAATGAGCATCCAGAAGCTGATCCATTCATCAAGGACGGTCCGAGTATAAAGCTATAGGTTATACAAAGGCATGGCCGATCCTCCAAGAGCATAGGAGTTACCTTATTTAGCATTATGCTACTTAAGTAACAAGGCCAAAACGCAGCTTCCCATCTAAAGCCAATGTATGTGTATTTCATTTCACTTCCATATGATTATTTGGCTAATAAAACTTTGGTTTATTTCTGTTTAAGCTTAGTAGTTTTTATTTCATTTCTTTTAGTAGCTAAGGCATATGTTAGCCATTCATTTACATTTTATCTTTAAAGTAAGGCATTTGTTGGCCATTTATTTACTTAGTATAGTTTTATGTAATCTGCTTCAAAGACCCCTAGAAGGGCACAACTGTTTGGACTCTTATAAAGTCCCCTCTCATAGTCTTGTATCATTTTACCCTAGATGAAATAAAGAACCCTGTTTTCCTTAGCAAAAGAACCCCCCCCCCTTTTGCAGATTCTTAAAGCTTGTGTGATTCAGTTTTAAGAATTTGTTTGTCTTATCAAAGTTTAGATCCATAAAACTTTGTGGAGACCTCATTCCTCTGTTACTAATCCGTAAATCCACCCATTGATCAATCCAGAAAGAGTTGAACAGTCATCTGTATTGATCCCACACTCGATCCAGATCCTTCCATTCACCATCCCTTGATCTTGTTGAAAGAGTTGAACAACGAGCAACTAAATCCCATCATCCACCAACGAGATCACCCTCCTGTGATCGTGTGTCAGCACAAAACTTCCAATCCAATGTCACGAGACTAATGCAAGCAATACATATAATTTATGTATAGAACCTTATATGAACCTGGTTCCACTGCACGCACGCTATATCAGCATTAAAATTTAATTTTGAACTATTTATTTTAAATCTTTCGCTAATTGAGGATTCCATGTAGACATAATCTTAGAAAATATGAACCTAACGACTGAAATTGCTAGGTCCGATTCACAAAAAAAAAAAAAAAACAACTGTAATTGTTTAATTTTTCCTAAATAAGATACAAGGAATAAGAGCATCACTAATGGAGAATTCTTTAAGGGTTCTTATATTTAAAAAAAAAAAGGTGGTAGAGAGAGGGAAAGAGAACCGTCTCTTCCCGAATAACCTAAAGAATCGGCTCTTCAACCCTTTTCCAACACATGTCATGATGCGAATGGTCAACTTTTTTTTTCTATTTTCGAAAATCATTTTGTTTTTTAAAGTTCCATATGGATACTCTCCATTAATGATACTCTAATAGTCTTTCTAAGATTCACATTACACCACTATGTTATTATCAGGTTTGTAGTTTCTCTCTCACCTTGTTTTCTTTTCGACTTTCATAACAGTAAACAATTCATATTTTTTTTTCTTTTTCTTTCGTCCACTAGTACCATTCCTATTATAAACTTGCAAATGGAAATTTATGTATCATTATTATTAATTTTAGGTTTTATCTATCATTATTATTAATTTTAAATTTTTCTATTGATTAAATTTAAATTATTGATATTACCAAAAATTTATGTATTTTTTTTTTAAATTCGCTTTAAGCCTCTAAAAGTTTTGGCACCGTACTGGAAAGATCCGCTATCAAATATGGACTGGAGCACCATCGAAAGAGGATAAAAACACCGAGACAAAGGAAGCAGAAGAAACCGGTTCTCTTGCAGCTCCGGCAAGAACCGCGAGAGGCTGGAGAAGAAAAAAAGAGAGAAGAAGGTGGTTTTTTAGAGAGATGGAAGAGAGGAGAGAGAAGCCGCCCAGAAGCCGAGTAATTCACTTTCTTAGGACGTCATTGGTATAGTTGGTAATAGAGCAGTAGCAATAAATAGCATAAATATATATTATGTTTTTTTTTTTGTTTTTTTTTTATTATGTTGCTAAGGCTCTAAGCTCTCATAAAGCATATATATGCAATTTCTAAATGTTTTATTAACAAAAGTTGATTGGTTGATAAAAAAAATTAATGTTTTTGTAAGAGCTCAACCAATCAAAGGTCTTAGGGCACAATCTCTCATATGTTCATTCGAAAATAGAAGTAATGTTGTGGATCATAACTAAAAATCTTATATATGGACTAAATTATGAAGCTTTCGAAATAGACTGTACGGAAATTTACGTATGAATTTATGCATATACCAAAAATAAATTTATGCATATACCCAAAAAAAAAAAAATTTAATTCAAAAATCTTATGGAATAACTTACATGAAATGATATAAATTTTTGACTTACAATTTTTGGAAGTTGAATGGTAAATTATTGAATAACAAAATTTTTTATATATGAAATAAATTATAAGGCTTTCGAGAGAGACAATACGTAATTATGTATATATATGCGTAAATTTACGTATGGATTTATGCACATACCAAAAATAAAATTTTAATTCAAGAATTTTATTAAATAACCATAGGGAATGATATAAATATTTGACTAATTACTTTTTCGAAAATTAAATGGTAATTTATTGAATAACAAAAATAATTTTTTCGATGTTAAATGGTAATTTATTTAAAAGTGTGTAACTTAATTCTTTGAAACAAAATAATTTTTTCTCCCTATGATGGCAACTAAAGACCTATGATAGCATTTAAGGAGTCGACCATGGCTGATTTGCTTTGAATAATAAGTTTATAAATAGAGGAGAACATTAACAAGAACAATAACAAAGAGTTATAGACATTAGTCTTTCCCCTCTTGTTCTAATACAAATAACAATACTCAAGAAATGGAGCGTGGAAAGAGGGTGATGCAGCCTGAAGCCGATTTTGATCTAAACATGAAACCAATGGAAATAGAATTTGAAGCTGAACTTGAAGCCGATTGTAAGAAGGCAAAGAGGGCAAGTAATTTCGAACTCGAAGCTGAACTTTAAGTCGATTGTAAGAAGGCAAAGAAGGCTAGTAATTTCGAACTTGAAGCTGAACTCGATCATATGATTAGTACCACTACCGAAAACTCAGACAGCCTTGCGTCACAAGGTATATTAGTGTTCATTTTAATACCTTTTTTTTTGTTTTTCTATAGTATTGTTCTTGTGAATCTAGAAATATCAGATGTTATATTTTGTTTTCAAAAATCACCAAAAAGTTTTGAATTTTGAAGTTATCACAATTTTATGTTTTAGAAAGGGTTCTTAAAATTTTAACCAACCATAAAAACAAATTTCCGTTATTTTAATTGTGAGGCTAACAAAAAAAAAGGTTCTTAACTGCACAAATTTTCTAAATAATTTAGAAACTATTGGTAAAATTTAAGGTCCTATTCAAAAGCTAGTACATGGTGTTTTTGGAACAAACTTTTGTGTGTTTTTAATATATTTTAGAGAAATTTGCCATTCTAAGGAAAATTAGACTGGCATCTGCCTCAGATATCATACAAATTAGGTGATATAACCACTTACATACAATTTTTTTATTATTACTATCATATTTCGCCTAAATTTTCCATACCCAGCGTGCACTTGTTACATGTTATAGGAAAAAACGTAATTACAAGGAATGCCATTACTTTTTAATTCCACATCAGAAAAAACACGCCGCCACGTCATAAATCGCTGACGTGTATTAATGAACTTAGCCGTAAAGCGCTACAGCGGCAATGACGGCTGAGTTACAGTATGTTGCAGCTGATTTAAGAAAAATGGCTGAGTATGAGCTAACAGCTGACTTACGTGTATAACCCAGCTTGATGTTTCGGCTGACTTAATGAATATGTCTGAGTTATGAGAAAATGGCTGACTTACGAGCATAACCCAGCCATAAGTTACGGCTGAGTTATAACCCGATGGTTGATTTGTCAAAATTTTTGGCTGAGTTATTGTTTCGACACTGCTGAATTAACTTTCTCCGCCTGGCTGAGTTATTGCTTCATTACGGCTGATTTTCATGTAAGTGTCATAAATCAGCCGTAATGAGTTGGGTTAAAGAAAACCTCGGCCTAATTACGGCTGATTTAGTAGCGAAAGATTAATTACCACAATAACATGCTTTGACGACTGACATATTAAACAATACGGCTGAGCTAAAGATTTTCAGTTGAGTTACGACATTAAATGGCTGAATTTGGCAACCGTTTTTTCGTTTTTAATTACTGTAATAGTATTCTTGTTACGACTGACTTAAAGTTTTGTTTGATGGGTGGTTTAAGACATGCGATTTACGTGTTTGTTTGGTGGCTTACTTGCCACTTCATCAATTAAAAAATGATGTCGGATGCATATTTCCATGTCATCATCAACAGAGAAATACAAAACGTCGTCTTCCTCTTCCTCGTCGTCGTCATCGTATTTCTCGCCGTCGTTGTTCTTCACATCAACAGAGAAATACGAAACGTCGTCTTCGTTTTCCTCGCCGTCGTCGTTGTTCTTCACCTTGTTCTTCACATCAACAAAGATATCCATAACTTAAATTTTAAACATCCAATTCGTCATCGTCTTCCTCGTTCTTCTTCATTTTCGTTCATCCTTCTCCGATATATGATGGATCCGGTTTCTGTAATTGTGGATTGTTTACGGCTAACTTATGGATTCTTTACGGCTGACTTATGGATTGTTTACGGCTGACTTATGGATTGGAAACAAAGAGTCCACTCGAGAAAACGAAGAGTCCCCTCGAGAAAATGAAGAGTCCTCTTGAGAAAACGAAGAGTCCCCACTCGAGTTCGTGAAAAAAGAGACGAAATGCGACGGATATAAGAGAAGCGTCCGGAAGAGAGGTTTCGCCGAGAGAGAGGTTTTTTCCGTAACTGTTGTTAATGACGTGAATTTAATTTTTTTTTATCTTAATGAGGTGGATTAAACTAATTTACTTTAGGATAATTTTCTATTACCTTTGTCTACAAAAACTTAATTTAATTTATGTCAATTTAGGTGTTGAAGAAGAAGCTGATAGAGTACATTGAAGAAAACAAGATGTCTATTAAAATCAAAGAACTGGAAAAGGAAAAAAATGAAGACATGTCGTGGGAATCGATAATAGTTCTGAATGAATTGGTAATATGTATCCGGAGGTTGCCTCATCTCAATCTGTGATCTTAGATAATAAGAGGAACTAGTAATATAATACTATAATGATGATCATCATTACCATTATAATGGAACATATATGATCACTTTGTTGTTTGTTGTTTCTTTCTTCAAATTTCTGATGGAACAATTTCGGATTTAATAATGGAAAGATATCATGTTGTTATCTTATATCCAGTGGCTTTTCATAATCAATATATAAGTGTCTTTTTTTAATAATTTAAAACTTATACAATCATGTTACATATAGACTAAAACGAACATTTCAGGAGATATATACCATACATTTTCATTCATTTTTTTAATTAGAAATTAAAAACCTATTTAGTGTGAATGCTCGATTACACAAACCACATATTAAAACTTGTTCTTTTTTTTTTTTTTTTGATGACTACGAACTTGACACAACCTATTTTATATGTCAAGTTCGTAGACATCAAAGTTGTTAAACCATATCAAAATGTGAAGTCGAAAGTGACATCAAGAATCCTTCATGAATTAGAGCCTAATATTGCCATCTTTGGTGACGTATACGCATAACAATAGGTCGTCACAGTGAGAGACTTTAAATACCTTGACTTGGTCGATTAGGCTTGATTTATGAATATTGATGCTCATGGAACACACCTTCGAATAATTCACCATGTGAACAAGAAACTGCTTTTGCGTCTTCATCGAAGTGCTTTCTTATGAATCTCTTATCGTTGAACAAACGGTTCCATTGTTTGCAGGTAGATCGTAACCGTTTCAGAGGTTTAGCTGGAACGCGAGAGAGTATGTAACATCCGTGACCCGATATTACTATTCGAGAAGGGATGGTCGAAAGTAAAGTCGAGTTATCCGAAATTAAGTGTAATGAGAACTACGGATGGCTTGATCCCTAAAAAAGGTACGTAGGCAGCCTAGGTGAAGGCGCAGCTATCATGGTCTCGCAAGGTCTATCAAGGACTATCAACGGTATGAAAAGGGTATTGGAGACTGTCAAGGTCTAGAAAAAGCTATTGAGGATGGACGATCAGGAATGATCGGGAAAGGATGGACTGGCGATCGGTAAGGAACGTGACCGGAAGGTCTGGCGATCGGTAAGGATCGTGTCGGGTGATTTATGGGGATCACGTCTAGATGGGCAATGGAGGTGGATCCGGGTAGCTCTCTTCCGTACTTGGCCATGTGGGGATGGTTGGCTGAGTGACCAAGTACTGGGAGGGATGTATCAAGTGGGTTGACCAGTACGGTGGTTGACTAGGTATGTTCAGGGACTGATGGTGGTGAACTGGGTGCCAGCGGTAAAGGACGATGGTAAAGGACGATCTAGTTGTAAAAAGATAACCGGGTCGGGGTGTCACAAGTGGTATCAGAGCGTGGTCGGTTCTAGGACAGAGTCGTGACGTGAATCAGGCTTGTTTAGAATGACTTAGACGCGGAAAATGTTAAAGGGAATAAGAGTTAATCTGCTTAAATTGACCGGATCAGTGAGTGATCTAGTCTATCTGGTGTTGGGAATGAATTCCATCGGTGGCAGAAGTGGCCGAGTGGAAAGATTCTCCGAAAAGTAGGCAAGGCAAGGGAATGCCGTGAAATGATTCTGGTGGAATATCTAGATGATGATCTTGCATCCCGCAGGAAATAAGCGAACAAATTGTTCGGGTAGTGGGACTGTGAGTTCCACGTTAAGAATGGAATCTCATTGTGAGACTGAGTAAAGGCAAGTAGATTGCCAAGAAATGAGGTATGATGGCTCCTAGAAGAGTTCTAGTTGCATGCAGGCTGCAAATGATGCAGTGAATGAGGCTACGAAAGATGCAATGAATGGGGCTGCATGTTCTGTTATGGATCGGCTGGAGACCGTACTGGGTTTGCTAGCTCTGGTGTTAGAGCGCTTACCAGTGATTGGGTCTGCTCTGGCCGTAGTATGGCAGGTAGTTGAGGATGGGGATTGAGAGCTCGACTGGTTTGTGATTCCAGCGACGGAACCCCGTGTTATTTGTGGATCTGGGTGACTAAGGTATCTAAGCGACTAATCGGAAATCAGATCGAGACACTTGCTTGGGAGATGGGAGTATCTCGGTGAACCATGACTGTGTCTTGGGGAGATTGTTCGATAGTTTTGCTAGATAGTCTTACCGAAGCTCTGGTCGGATAGGTGATACTGACCAGAACTGGTGGCCGATGATTACAATACGGCTAGGTGGGATGATGTGTTATTAGTATGGCTCGAATGTTGAGATCAAAGAGAACAAGGGATTTGAGAAGTCAAGTGTCCTTGCCAAAAGCTTGTTTGATGATCAAGAAATATTTCGGACATACTCATGATTGGATAAGAACTGTTGGTTGAATCGTGTAACTTTCAATACCGACTGAGGTGAGCCTGGATCAAGATCACCGTGGTCAGTTGGTGGATAAAGCTGCTCGGTAAACCAGGGCCTGGTGTGCCGAGTACTTGCTGCTTAAGCATTGTACTAAATGGGAAAGCTTGTAAGCCGAGTAAAGATTGGCGTCATGGGGAACCTTCGGGTTGGCTATAGACGTGACGGTTCTGTATTACGACTGTGAGAACCGGAAAGGTTTGCCAAGCGTAATGGTCTGTGGGTTACGACTTTGGAAACCAGATGGGTTAGCCAAGGTGTGACTGTTCTGTGTTACGGCTTTGGGAACTGGATATGTTCGCCAAGCGTGACTGATTTTGGGAACCGGGTAGATTCGCCAAGTTCTGAACCATGGAAACCAAGTGGATTGTCCATGCCTGACTGTTTCTGGAAGGAGGCTGTGGAAACCAAGTGGGTTGTCCATGCCTGACTGTTTTTGGAAGGAGACTGTGGAAACCAAGTGGGTTGTCCATGCCTGACTGCTTCTGAGAGGCGACCTTGGAAACCAGTTGGTTTGCCATGCGAGATTATAGGTAGGTCAATGGGAATCTGTGGATTCGCCAAGATGGGACCGGGAGGATCAAGGTGTGATCCGAGTGTAACAGGGCGATCTAAGAATGAAGGTGTGATCGGAGAATCTGAAGCAACGTAGGTGGATCGAAGATAGTCGCGGACTATGATCCAGATATAGCTTATCGGTTTGATAAGGCTATTCTGGTTGCGAACGTATTGAGCCAGGTGAAGGCTAGTGCATCGTCTGAACAGGATGAATCTGAGTGAATCTGAGCAATGTTTCCCCGGATTCGAGGACGAATCCAATCTGGGTGGGGGAGAGTTGTAGCATCTGTGACCCGATATTACTATTCGGGAAGGGATGGTCGAAAGTAAAGTCGAGTTATCCGAAGTTAAGTGTAATGAGAACTACGGATGGCTTGATCCCTAGAAAGGGTACGTAGGCAGCCTAGATGAAGGCGCAACTATCATGGTCTGGCAAGGTCTATCAAGGACTATCAACGGTATGAAAATGGTATTGGAGACTGTCAAGGTCTAGCAAAAGCTATTGAAGACGGACGATCGGGAATGATCGGGAAAGGATGGACTGGCGATCGGTAAGGATCGTGACCGGAAGGTCTGGCGATCGGTAAGGATCGTGTCGGGTGATTTATGGGGATCACATCTGGATGGGCAATGGAGGTGGATCCGGGTAGCTCTCTTGCGTACTTGGCCATGTGGGGATGGTTGGCTGAGTGACCAAGTACTGGGAGGGATGTATCAAGTGGGTTGACCAGTACGGTGGTTGACTAGGTATGTTTAGGGACTCATGGTGGTGAACTGGGTGCCAGCGGTAAAGGACGATGGTAAAGGACGATCTAGTTGCAAAAAGATAACCGGGCCGGGGTGTCACAGAGTATCTCTTATACAACAAATCCTTTGGAAGTTCCGACTTCATCATCGTTTGATTTTTGGGTTAGGGTTTTGGTATATTTCACGTTTATTTCCTCTGCTTACTCTCAAGTCTCATAATATATATCAGTATATATAGATGAACAATATGTGTGAAAAATCACAAACATCAATCTTTAAAAAACAGAGGGAGTATGTATATGTATTAATATACGTTTGAATTTTATGCGCATATCAAAAATAAAATTTTAATTTAAAAATTTAAGGGAATAACCTACGTGGAATGATACAAAATTTTGAATTCTTTTTTGGGAAAGTTAAATGGTAATGTGTTTAAAATTATATACTTTCAAAAAAGGAAAACCTGTTTTTCGTAACAAAATAATTAAAAAATTATGAAGCGAATAAATCTGCCAAAAGAAAAGGGCCGCGACTTAGAATTGCATTAGTTGTGTTCTTGCAAGGAATGAAATCAAGCTGAAGCTATATGCTCTGATAAAAGATCATCTGCAATTTCTAAATGTTTTATTAACACAAGTTGATTGGTTGATATAAAGGATTAATTCTCTTTTAAAAGCTTAACCAATCAAGGTCTTATACTTAAGTAAGGCACTTGTTCATTCGGAAATAAAAGCATTATTATGGCCATAACAAGAATTCGTATGTACGGAATCAATTGTAAGACTTTCGAGACAGATTATACAGAATTGTGTATATATGTATATAAATATGTATGAATTTATGAACATACCAAAAGTAAAGTCTTAATTCAAAAATCTAATGGATATAAATTTTTGAATTACGATTTTTGGAAGTTAAATGGTAATTTATTTAAAAGTGTACAATTTTTTTTTAAAACTTGTTCTTCGTAAGAAAATAATTATTTCTCCTTATGATGGTAACTAAAGACCTATGATAGCAATTAAGGAGTTGACCATAGGGGACTTGCTTTGAATAATAAGTTTATAAATAGAGGAGAAAATTAAAAAGAACAATAACATAGAGTTATAGACATTAGCATTTCCTCTCTTGTTCTAATACAAATAACAACAATCAAGAAATGGAGCGTGATAAGAGGGTGATGCACCCTGAAGCTGATTTTGATCTAAACAAGGAACCAATGGAAATAGAACTTGAGGCTGAACTTGAAGCCGATTGTAAGAAGGCAAAGAAGCCTAGTAATTTTGAACTTAAAGCTGAACTTGAAGTCGATTGTATGAAGGCAAAGAAGGCTAGTATTTTTGAACTTGAAGCTAAACTCGATCATATGATAGTACCACTATCGAAATGTCAGACAGCCTCGCGTCACGAGGTATATTAGTGTTCATTTTAATACTTTTTGTTTTTCCATATTTTTATTATTGGGAATTCTAGAAAAAATAAAAGATGTTATGTTTTGTTTTCAAAAATCACCAAAAGTTTTGAGTTTTGAAGTTATATCAAAATTTATGTTTTAGAAAGGGTTCTTAAAAGTTTAACTAACCATAAAAAATCCGTTATTTTAATTGTGAGGCTAACAGGAAAGTTTAACTTGTTTACTATTTTTCTAAATAATTTAGGAATTATTGCTAAACTTTAAGGTTATATTCATAAGCCTAAGGTAACATGGTATTTTTGGATTAAACTTTTGTGTTTTTAGTATATTTTACTTTAGGGTAATTTTATATTATTTTTTACTAAAAATTAATTTAATTTATGTTGATTTAGAGGTTGAAGACGAAGCTGATAAAGTACATTGAAGAAAACGAGATGCCTATTAAAATTAAAGAACTGAAAAACCAAAAAGATGAAAACATGTCGTGGGAAACGATACTAGTTCTGAATGAATTTCTAAATATGGATACAAAGGTTCCTCATCATCTCAATCTGTGATCTCAAATAATCAGATGAACTAGTAATGTACTATAATGATGATCATCATTACCATTATAATGGAACATATATGATCAAGTTGTTTGTAGTTTCTTTCTTCAAAATTCTCATTCAACAATTTTGGATTTAATAATGGAAAGATATCAGGTTGTTATCTTAGATCCAGTGGATTTTCATAATCAATATATTAGTGCCTTTTTAATAATTTAAAACTTATACAATCGTGTTACATATACAATAGACTAAAACGAACATTTCAGGATATATATACCATACATTTTCATTCGTTTTTAATTAGAAAATAAAAACTTATTTGGGGTACCTGAATGCTCGATTACACAAACCACATATTAAAACTTGTTGTTTTTTTTTCTCTTATGTTACTTCGATGGCTACGAACTTGACGCGACGTACTTCATATGCATGGGTTGTTTAACCATATCAAAATGTTGTACGAAAAACTGAGGCGTATAGATTTGCGTGTTCCTCTTAGCTCTTTTTTTTTCTTCTTTGAGCAAACCAAAACGATATTAGTCTTAACTACTTGTTACATAATAAAGAGGCCGAAAGCTCTTTAACTTGCGGTTACATAATAAGGAAGCTGAAAACTCTTTGTCAAACTTGTTACAATACATAATTAAAATACAAAGCAGCAAATTTTAAAGTAGATAAATCTTCAGAATAAGAGAATAATGAATCCAAAGCAAAATCTTCAGGATAAGAGAACAGTTATATATCAAAATGTTGAAATTTGGTCACTTTAACTTGTGACTTTGAAAACCAACCCTTTCTTTGGAGATTCTTTGAAACAAGCTCTATTGCATCTTTTGCTTTCGTACAGACCGTTACAGAAGATGATAAACCGGTTAGAAAGTTTTAATTGATTTTAATTTATTTTAGATTTGAATTGAGTACATTCTTTTTTCATTAGTATTTTTTTAATCAAACTACCACCATCAAACCGTTTTATGAAAATGTAATATGACGGCAACATTTTACATTTATTTTTCATATAATGTTACCATGCACCAGGCTTTTGTTGTTGTGTTGTCACATATTTTGTTGGGTTGTCACATATAATAGTTCGTCTAGCTAACAATTAGTTTTCTAAATCAGATTCATTCAAAGCAATTTTGACATCTCCCTGTTTCGTTGGAAATGTAAATTAGTGATTGGTGATCTCCTCCATTTTCTCAATGGTAATATGTTCATTGTATCAATACCTCGCTTTCTTAGGACGACTGTTTATGTACTTAACTCTAAATTTTCAAGACTCACTTTTGGTTACTTCCCTATTTGTTTCCATTATATATATGAACAAAAATAACAAATACATGTTTTAGGCCATTGAGACTAAACATTAGTCATCTTACATTGATAGTTAGCATATTTACACCATTTTTGCATCTATTTAGTGTAGTGTTTGCATTGATTCATGCATATAACTTGTCCATATAGTCTAATTTGCATGCATTTTATAGTTAGTAAGTCTTAGTCTAAGATATTGCATATTGTTGCATTTGAAGTGTTTCTCAGGTGTTTTGGAGGCTAGGAGGAGTATTGGAAGCTTCATGGATGAGCAAGAAAGAAAGAGAAGCTGAAAGATGGAGTTTAGAAGTTGTCTGGCTCCACATCAGGTTCCATATCGGCCTTTGCTGCCCGATATGGAGTAGACATAACTTGGAGCCAATCGTGACGACTCATATCGGGCAAGTACATCGGAACTGGAGGTCGATACAGATGCAGCTAGGAAGCATATCGGGTAATCACAGCGGGCAAAGGAGCCCGATACAAACCAATGCAGAAAACCCAAGATTTCGCAGCATTCCATACCTCCGGGCAATCACAGCACGATGAGGAGCCCGATACAAACCAGGCCGGGCGAGAGGAACATTCACATCGGTCAAGTGCATCGGCCAGATCACCCCGACACAGCTAGAGAAAACGTCTGGCATAATATCGGGCAGACCATATCGGCCTATGCTGCCGATATCAAGCCTGATCCAAGACCCAAAACCGGGTCAACACCCGGTTTGTTCCGGGTTGACCCGGTTCGCGCACAGTTCACTATAAATACCAAAAACCTAATTTTTCTAAAGTATCTTTTGTTCTTACTTAGAAACACATTCCCATTTTGGTTCTAAGCCATTTGTAAGACATTTTTAAGAGTATTTGCAATTCAAGAGTTTATCTTTGTTAATCTTATTTCTCCCTTCTTTCTAATCATGTTTACCAACATTTCTTTCATAGGATTTGTGGATTTAATCATGATTAATAAGTAGTTTCCTTAGGATCTAGGGATTAGTTAGATTAGAGTGTTTTAGGGATTAATCTTGATGTCTATTGTTTGATCTCCTCATTTCTCTCCTTGCTTAGTGATCTTAATGTTAGTTTAACCTTGATCAAGATAAAAACAAGACCTTAGGGAATATTCCACCCACAAGGTGTTTGTAAAAATTCCCCAATCAATTAGGCAAGGGATTTGCATTCTTAACTCATGATAGTGATAGGCTAGGGTGTTTATTAGCATTTTAGAACTGATTATTAATGCTTGTTAGTTTCATTTTCACAAATGAAGGTTTGATCTTGATTAAGATTGCTAATGATGTAATTAGTGTCATGAAAGGGAATAGCATTTATATGTAATTGTTGACATCATAGATTGGTCCTTGAAGCACCCAAAATCAATAATCATATCTTTGGATTCATTTTAGTCAATTGTTAATCGCGTTTAGTAGTTAATTAGTCTTTAAGTTGCTTGATTAGTTTGTTTAGTGCTTGTTTAAGGTTCTAGTTCATTAAGTTTGGTTTGTTTGCTTGGTTTGATCATTTAGGTTGGTAGTTAAACAACAAAAACCATCTACACTTGCTTAGATTAAGAAGTTTTATGCATTTATATTGTCACAAGCACCCCAATTGTATTCATTCTCGATATCCTACAATGACATGAGTAGGTTTGTGAATTGTAGAAGTGTAGTAAACCTACACAATGCTACCCTCACTTCTTTATAACCAGCCCCATTTAAGAAGTGTAGTAAGCTCCTTTACTCACAATAGGAGATAATCAGCGCGATGTGCAGATTTTATTTTAATTTAAATTCTAAATAATATATTTAAATATATATTTTGACTATTGATTTTATTTTATTTTTTAAGAAATTTAATTTTTTACTTTTTTGCTTGATTATATGTGCAATCTCTTTCATATATTACAAGATACACTATCTCAGTTGTCGTAGGTTATCTTTTGTTATTCAATTATGTTTTTTAGGTAAATATAGTTATAAAATGTAAATGTAAGACGAACATAAAATAAAATGGGGACTCTGTTTTGGCTTTAAAACATTAGTTTCGAATGATAGCGAAAACACAAGTTGTTGGCCTATATATTATTTTATATTTTTTAATGAGTTCCAAACACCAAAAGAAAATACAAATGTATATAACTGCAGAAGAATAAAATATATGACAAAATCCGCGCATTTGCGCAGGTATTCACCTAAAATCACAACCTAACATTTAGATTCAACTATAATGTTAGAAAACAATAAATAAACTGAATTATAATTTTAATTCACATCATCAATTATTTTTCATTTTTGTGTTAAAAATCACAACCTAACATTTAGATTCAACTATAATGCTAGACAACAATAAATAAATAAACTGAAAAATAATTGATGATGTGAATTAAAATTGTAATTCAGTTTATTTATTGTTTTCTAACATTATAGTTGAATCTAAATGTTAGATTGTGATTTTTAAAACAAAAATGAAAAATAATTGATGATGTGGAGAATGAGTAAGATGCTGATGTGGCGGAAGGAGAAGAGAGAAAATGTCTCTTTATATATAATGTGGAGAATGAGTAAGATGCTGATGTGGCGGAAGGAGAAGAGAGAAAATGTCTCTTTATATATAATGTGGAGAATGAGTAAGATGCTGATGTGGCGGAAGAAGAAAAGACAAAATGTCTCTTTATATATATATATATATATATATATATATACTAGGTGATGATCCGCGTATACACGCGGGTTTTTTATTATATAATATTTTATTTCAAATATAGTGGAGATATAATTTTAAATTTGTTAACTATATAATAAATATTTTTTTAATATAAATTATACATTACATTAATGATAATCCTAATTTACCTTTAATTATTAAAATAGGAAATTAATTAAAATATCTATTAATAATAATTTAGTTTTGTATTAATTGACAAATTTCTAATTTATATAGAATTTTTTCAAATAATAATTTATTTTTCATTAATTATAACAAACATATAATTTATATTAAAATATAAATAAAAGTTTATTTTTTATAGCTTTCATTTTTCTTTTTGTAATATTATGATAAGACTAATGACTTTATTTGAAATTTTATAAAAATTTAATTTTATTTTCTATCATATCTATAACATTTGTTATGTTAAATAATTTGCCAAAATATAACAAAACAGATATGGTAAGAAGATGAAAAAGGATAAAAAAGAACTTTCTAAGAAAATAAATTTTTTAAATGAGATTTTATTTTTTTAAAACAAAAATATATTATTTATTATGATTTTTCGAAAACCTTAAGATTAAGATTTTTTTCAATATGGTGTTTAAAATTTTATATTTATTTATTTTTAAAATATCTTTTTATGATATATTTGATTTTTTTATTATTTGATTAGTGTTAATATAGTCAAAATATAACAAAAGATTAAAAAGTATAGTTTCACAAATTTTTTGTAAAAATGTCTCTTTTTCAATTTCTCATTTTAAAATTGTTAATTATGTAAACATATACAGATTGTTTGATTTAATCCGTAGATTCGATTTCGGCGGTTTAATATAAATCCAACGAAATCAGAAATCATTGAACATAAATCCAACCTAATTGCTAATTTTCAATGTGGCTCCGGAGATCCATCCTTGCAATTTTTCAAATATTTATGGACACCTTGAACAGTTGCACGTTATATGCCTCACATATATACAACGACATTGCGATATCAACTGATAAGCACTTTATAAAATTAATAATCTTCATGAACATCAGTTTTGTAGAAGGAAACAAAACTTACATTATCTGTATCTACTTCTGCTATAACTTCTTTGATGCTTGCTTCATCTCCCATACCATACACTTTCATCGCTGACTCCAACTCATCCATTGTTATAANAAATCTATATTTTCATATCTTAAATATTTGTTAGAATCTTAAGAAATCTAAAGCATTTGCATATAATTAAAAGCTTTATTTAATTCACTTTGACTGTCAAGGTGAATATTTTAAGCATCATTGAAAGCTACATTCTCTAGTTCATCTCAATTTATATTAATCTTGATAGATATACTTTCAAGAAACCATCGCTCTATAATAGGATTTGAAATCATTACATGCAAAAATCTGTAGAAAAAACAAACTAAGGCCGAACAAAGGAGAAAATTACAATCCCAATTGAATCGAAAGAGAAATGAAAAAACCAAACCCAGACTTGATAAAGTAAGAAACAACAGAACTAACGATTCTAGATAATAAGCAACAAAGAAACCATGGCTGAAAATGGATTCTCAAAGATTACTCTAGTTTTAAGCCTACCACACAAGTTTCTCATGAAAATTAATTTAAACCCAAACTTGAGTAAGAATTAGGAGTCGTATCCTAAAGATATCCCACTTAGAGAAGAAGGTCATATACAATCCCTAGTGTTCTCCTATTTTCTAGGATTCCAATTTTTTTTTATAGCAAATTGAATTTAATCACAAACTTCCAATAGTCAAAATTGAAGAGGGCCCATACACAATAACTCCCATAAACACTCGAAAACGAAACACAAATAAGCAACGGAGCGATCATAGCGCACGAAGGAAACTAAATCGATTGAGTTTCTTATTCCAATCTCCATCTCACCTTAATGTGAAGCGTGCCTCCACCAAACTCACTACCGGACTTGTTGTGGAACTCCAGCGAAGCACTGTTCTCATAGAAACTAATGTACTTAGCTCGGACAATCGTTTGCTCAGAGTTCAGAAAAATCCAAAAAAAAATCCGATGATGAGATGACTTTTAGACTTACCGATCGCCGTTTATAGCAATTGTCTCGATTCAAATTGAAACCGCATCAGAAACAATCACATCTCCTCCCTCGAGAATTGCCATTAGCGCCGCCACCTTTGTCGGCAAGGTCATTATCGGCTTTCTAAGTTAAGAAAACTGAAACACAAAGCCGAGAAACTTTTTTATTCCTCGACCTCTAGTCAAACCACATGAATCGGGCGGATAGAGAAACTGGGAACGAAAATTTGGGAGGAAAACCCTAATCAGATTAGAAATCGACCATGAGACTTACCTTGGGAAAAGCGGAAGCAAATCGTGAGTGTGGAACGGCAATTTCACCGATTCCGCTGATATAGGAATTATTACATTACTATTGAGGAAGATGAATCGTCTTTGGAAAAAAAAAGAATTAAAAGCTTCTTAAGTCTCTAAAACCACAAAAAGATAGAAGGGGATTAAGCTTTGGTATTCATGCCACGTGGCATCATTTTGGAGCAGTTTTTTCTGCTGATGTGGCTGGCTTCTAAAGCCCCAAATAGTCCCTTTCATTTAGTTTAATATTACAAATCTTTATTTATTCTTAAATTTTCATATTCTTTTCATTTGTCTAAATCTTAATATTGTAATAATTTTAAATTTTTTCAATTTATCATTTTGAGGATTTCTTGTACATATCTTGCATGGAATCCATATTTTTTCCATGTTTTAAAATTTTTTCTATTTTTGTATCCATTCTTTTTTTTCTTCTTCTCTATATTTTTTTATATCATTTGTTATCTTCTGAATATTTTATTGAATATTTTGTTGTGTCTTATAATTTTATAAGTTGGGGTTAACATTTTAATATATTCCATATCATAATTTTTTTTTACTAGTAACAAAGTTTAATTATCCTAATTTATTTGAAAAATAAGGATTAATTCAATCAAAAAATATAATAATATATTTAAAATTATGTATTATATAAGATTTATATAGTTATTATTTTTTAAATTGAATTTGAATTTCATCTACTTACAATAATTATTTAAATAGTTGAATTCAAATTTAATAATTTTTATGTATAGTTAATTGTACGTATGTTAATATTTATTTATGTTACTTGATGTTAAAAATGACTTTTTTTATGTCCAAGGCATCGTGGTCAAGTGGTAGGAGTCGGGACTGGGACGCCAACACGTTTCAGGTTCGACGCCCCTGCTGCGCGAAACTAAAACGCATGCTTTGGACACCCACACGGATATGGGTCCATGCTTTCGGGCCATTTGAATATCCGGAGGTGAGGGTCTATCCGTGGGCTGCACCACCCCAGGGATTAGTCTGGGCCCTTCCGTAGGCCTGAGATTTACCCTGAGTTACAAAAAAAAAAATGACTTTTTTTATTTTATCATTGTCAAAAAGTACATATGGCATAATGGAGAAACTGGTTGTCTTTCATTGAGAAGATTATGGGTTCGGATACCCATGATTGCAAATTAGAGAAAAAAATATTTTGTTTGCTTAATATTTAATACAAATTAAATAAAAATTTTAAAAATTAAATAATGAATGAGACGTGTCATATTAAGATATATAATTTTTTTTACTAGTAGCAAAGTTTAATTATCCTAATTTATTTGAAAATAAGGATTAATTAACTCAAAAAAATATAATGATATATTTAAAATTATGTATTATATAAGATTTATATAGTTATTATTTTTTAAATTGAATTTGAATTTCATCTACTTACAATAATTTTTTAAATAGTTGAATTCAAATTTAATAATTTTTATGTATAGTTAATTGTACATATGTTAATATTTATTTATGTTACTTGATGTTAAAAATGACTTTTTTTTATTTTATCATTGTCAAAAAGTACATATGGCATAATGGAGAAATTGGTTGTCTTTCATTGAGAAGATTATGGGTTCGGATACCCATGATTGCAAATTAGAGAAAAAAATATTTTGTTTGCTTAATATTTAATTCAATTTAAATAATGAATGAGACGTGTCATCTCCGGATGCTGACGTGTCACTCTATGTGAGAGAGTTAGCCATCTTTTATAGTATAGATAAGCTATAACGAGAGAGAGAGAGAGCAAAAATAATTGCTTAGAAGTTGCAAAAGCAAAGATTAAAACAAAAGAGCCTAAAGAAAGGGAAACAAGTCTTACACAGAGTATTTTTGGCTTTATCAACTGATGAATTGGGTTACGATCAGAACCGCTCAAACTCCTATAATTTCAATGGACCTTGCATCAACACAGATCCGGAGATGAAGAGGAAGAAGAGAGTCTATTCTTATAACCTCTTTGCCATTGAGGAAAAGCTTAAGAACACTCTGGCTTAAGGAAAAGCTTAAGAACAAACTTTGAAGAACATTTTCAAGTAAATCCGTAGCGAAATTGCTGAGGGATTTGTGACCACCATTTCAAAGGATGTCACAAATCCGCTGTTGTATTTGCTATGACCTTGTGACGACAAAACATTGCGACCAAGGTCAATCATTCGCAAACCCATCACAATTAGCGTTGCGACCAAGGTAAACAACTTGCAATTGAAATAAACCCATCTACTTTTCTCTTTCTTTTTGTTAAACTAGTCCACTTTGATCTTTCAAATGGAAATGCGGATGTTGTCTGTCTATTTTCTCAAACCTAAAGCTTTAAAAATCTTTCTTTATTTTTTATTGCTTGAATCCAAATCAAACTATTCAATTGCTTGAATCCAAATAAAAATATTCAATTGTTTGATCTCTTAGCTTCAAAGTTTATTTTTTTACCCCAAAAAAAAGAACTTCATAGTTTATTTTTCTTTCCAACTCTATGCATAATTGGGTTTAGCATATGCGCTTCGAGTTATTTGTGGGCCAAGATAAATTGGAAGAAGGCCGACAATCAGTTAAACATGAGTCAAGCCTGAACGTAAGGATTAGTGACGTTGTTATTTGTGTGTTAAGACTATTTATTTCCCATGAGAACTATCCTATACCACAAGATGCGGTCCAAACTAAGATCTCGTGTTATCCCTTATATATTATATTTGAGAAAGAGTATCTTTATTTTTTAAAATATTTATAGTGCTGTCATTTGGCTGATGTGTTACCACCAACCAACTTTTTAAAAAAGATTTGTTTCAATAAACTAATTACCTTATATGCTATTAACCATTTTTAATTTTTAATATAAACAAGAAATTTATAATTCATTTTCTGTTATGATGCATTTCCAAAAAAACTTCATAACCAATAATTTTATACAAAATAATTAAACAAAATCAAAATTTACAAATAACTTATAATATACATAAAAATATAATTTTTAATTTTTAATATAACCAAAAAAATTATAATTCATGTTTCTGTTATGATTAACTTCTTAAAATTTTATAAACAATAATTAAACGAAATCGAAATTTATTATCATTTAATATTATACACATTCAATTACTACTTTGCTTAATTTTATTTTTTCTTATCAGAAAATATTTTTTTAAACATATTATATTGTCAACATAACAACTTATTATATAAAAAAAGACTGTACTAAAATATGTTACTATGGTTTAATTTTTAAATTATACAAAATTAAATAAATAATAAATTACTCACCCTGCGCAGAGCGCAGGTTATCACCTAGTATATCCTTAAAAACAAAGTTAAGGATCTAATTATCTCCGAAATAAAAGTTCGAATTTATATACCTCCGAAATAATAGTTCGAAACCTTAAAACCCATAGATTTTGGTTTTAGTTGGTTTAATGTTTATTAAACAAACCTTAACCACATAATGTCAAGACTAAACCAAAATAAAACCCAATTTAATGGTTTGGTATCGGGTTTACATCATAAACCCTTGAAACCAACATTTGTAGATATATAAATTTTGAACTTTTATTTTGGGGAGATTAAAATCTTTAACTTTGCTTTCTGGTATATACAGCACGGATTCTTAGTTTATGATGCATCTGGTGCTATATGATAGTTTTCGTGAGAAAATAGATCGTTTTCCTATTATACTATTATTATGTCTATAGCTGCCACGAAGTGAGATAATACTCAGATATGAAAAAATTAGCTAAATCCAAGAACAGTTCAGTTTAAGTAAGAAAATGGCCTATTAATAAAAGAGAAAGTGACTTATAATTCCACGGTGAAACATAGTTTGAAAAAAAAAAATTCACTCATTACTGGCTCGTTAAAAGTTATTATGTTTTGTGTCAACACGTCTGAGATATTCTTTCTAAATGCGAAATAATATACCATTATCTGAAAGGGTGAAACAATAAGCAATTGCTTACAAGGGAAAACACGGTAATCTTGTTCTGGAGTTCCACCAGCTCCTTCAGCATTTTTGACATCAACGGTTATTTCAAAGCAGCCAAAATCTTATTCTGAAGAGTGATTGTAAAACGCAGCATTTTATCGTCATGGCCGAGAACTCGATAGTTAACATATACATGTGAAGAGAGATGAAATATTTACAAAATCCATATAATTATTAAGTTTTTTATAACATCTCTTTCAATTTATTTAATGCATTTTATATATAAAATATGTTTCCTAAAACTCTATCAATACATTATAACAATTGAGATTGTGAAATAAAATAAATAAAAATAAAAAATAAGCAAAACAAAAGCAAAAATAAAAAGAAACAAATGCCAAAAATAAAAATTATATGTCCAAATTTGAGACAAAAAGTTCTTATCGAGTAGATGTGTAAGATCACAAACTCCATACATGCTTAATTTTCGATATTTTAAAAAATAATTGGTTTAATTTAAATTTCTATATCTAAAACAAATTTTAAAGGCAAATATAATTTTTTTTTCAAAAATATTGGACCCCATAAATTAACCCAGACCTAAAAGGACACTCTGAATTCTTAAACGTGCTGTGTTAGAAATTGCCAAGTTGCTCCATGTGAGTTTCTAAAGTAATGAATAGAAAACTTTTTTTTCACACACGACCCAATTCAATACAAAAGGTTATATAACTAATCTTTATCAACGTAACCCAAGCCTCGAAGGACTCGCTAAAACGTGCCTTGTTAGAAGACACGTTTCTCAACAAATCAATTCAAAACTTTCTTTTCAATTCAGTTCATAAACTAATAATCTTCATCTATCAACAGCAGATCAATGTCATGGACTACTCCCTGCCGGTGGGAGCAGTCCATGACACTCACAAGCTTGTATGCGGATTGATTAACTACATGGGGCCGTTCAACAGTGCGAAGAAGGCCGAGTGGCTAATCAAAGGAGCGTTAGAGATTTTCACCCAAAAAATCCAACCGTAAAACCTCTTGCTGACTACAAGGACAGGCTCTTGACTTTCATCGACACCCAATTCAAGACTGTCACAGTAGTATAAGAATATTTCGATTATGTATTTATTTATTTTTTCCCTAAAGAAAGTATAATTTTGGATATGCATTCAAACTTCTAAACCAATCTTTAATTTAAGTTTCTTAGTCTTTCTTATCTCTCTAGTATCCACTCACAAACGTTGACAATAAAACAAAAATACACTTGGGTTGGGTCTATTATTGTCTTTGAGATCCTTTGCAGGTCTAAATATCTAAATATCTTTTAAATTGTATTCAAAACATAAACAATCTTGCACTAACCGTGAAGATATATATAAAAAAGCGTGTTTCTGTTTCTTGATCCTTTTTTTTTTTGAAGAAGGGTTTGTTTCTTGATTTATTTATTTTTGGGTGCAAATGTGAAGATGTATACCCTTTTCGATTTTACATTGTTGCTATAATCAACTTATTACAGATAACTAAAAAACAATATTGAAAGGCTATTAAGGGAACCTAAGACAACGAAAATATTCTTCGAGAAGAGACGGCGAGCTTACGCTTCTGGGTGGAAAGGACAGCAGACGATCTCTGAGCATCCTGTCGACGGATGCGGCGATGGTTGAGGTAGGCGATTCCATGGCGGTGAAGATCTTTGCATTGCGTTCCCTCCACAAGGGGTAGATGGTGACTTGAAACCAAAGCTTTGCAATGATGGATTTTGGATAGAACAAACTTGAGATCATCAAAACTGCAGAAAACAGATCCAACGGTGGAGACTGCCACAATGAGGCGGCTAACTGGTTCCAGATCACTGAGGAGAAGGGGCAGCTAAAGAAGAGGTGATCATGAGTTTCGATCCCGGTAGAGCACAACACACAATTTTCCGCAACACTCATTCCCCACCTGATTAATCTATCTCTAGTTGGTAATCTTACCAAGCTATAAAAGAACACCGAGGGACCGATTCCTTAAACCAAACAACCGTATGCCACGAAACAGTTGGAGAGGGGACCCTTAAAAGCTCCCAAGTTGCCTTAGAGGAGAAGAGATCGACAAACGTACCAGCACTATTGCGCCATAGGAAAACATCACAACCCCTAGCCTCATGAGGTGGAGCTAGTGTCGTTAGAGTGATCTGAACCGTTTGAGCTTCCTCAGATCGAGCTGCCGGTAACCTCCAAGACCCATTTACTGCAGCCAGAGCTGGCGATGGAGAAAGTGTTAATAAACTTAGGAAGAGATAAAGAAATTTTAGGAAGAAGAGGAAGCTTTTGTTTGAATTTCTTATAAAAGCTTTATAAAAACTTTATAAACGCCTTATAAAACTTTATAAACTTTATAAACTTCTTATATTACAAAGTGAGGGAGGAGATGACTATTTATATCTTCCAACATACAAAATATCTAAATAATTTAGAGTATTTGCAGTTCATGATATATAATAACACCTAAATTAGTTCTCTCTCATCTAAACCTATTCACTATAGTATACTACATCTAAAAAACCTATTTTATCCTTGTCTTTACACTTTAATCACAGTTTTGTCTTTCTCCCTCCCTTCATAACCTCCGATGGAAAAGAAGAAGAACAAGAAAAAGAAAAAAAAAGAGGAAGAAGAAGAAAAAGAAGAAAGAAGAGGAAGAAGGAGAAGAACAACAACGGTGGATGATGATGAATATGGAGGTGAAGGTGATCCATGGCTATGGTTACGGTGATGATGATGGTGATACCGTTGTTGGCGCTTGTGATGAAGGTAAATGTGTAGGTTAAACAATAATTAAGTTAGTTAAGTTGTTATCGATATAATTTTATATATTTTTAGAAAGTTAACAAAGTTAATTAATAATTAATATTTTATATGATATGATAACTGGTTAACATGATAAATTTCAAATTTCAAATTTCTATTTTTTATATTTTTCTAAAATATGATAACTCAACAAACACGATAATTTTATGATATAATAACTCGTTTAACATCCAAATTTACATTATTAACGATATGATAACTGGTTTAACATACTATTTTATGCGATACGTTAACTCGTTTAAAACGTTAATTATATACCAATAGCGGTTAACATTTGATAACAGTGTTATCAACGGACAATGAACAGTGTTTCCGGGATGAACAGCCAACGTTGTTACCAGAACGGACAGTGAGCAATGTTTACAGGACAAACTTGTTAAAATGGCGTTTGTGTAATTAAACAAATTAGAAAGGATTTTTTTACTTAATTTTTTTTTTGTTAAATAACTAATTTTAAATTATCTATTACCTTATACTTAATTAGATGGTCAACTATGTATATCTATTAAAATCACCCAATATTTTATTCGATTTCTTATTATTAATTAACTAGACAAGTGTTTAGATTTTTGTTTTTTCTACAAATCTCTGGAACCTTTTAAGGAGGTGGAAGTAGTTGATATTTCTAGAGAAAACTCTAGAATTTGGATCAAGTGTTATTGGGTTTAAGCCCAATTATCATTAATCCAATATTTAAGCTTGATCCAAAATCAAGTTTACTTCTCAACACCCTCTCTTAAACTTGATTTTGCTACTCCAAGCAAACTCCTCATCTTGATAAAATCTTCACGTTTAAGTGGCTTGGTCAAGATATCGGCTACTTGATCGTTCGTCTTCACGTATTCCAATTGCACATCCATTTTGGTAACACATTCTCTAATGAAATGATAATGAGTGTCAATGTGCTTACTTCGATCATGGAAGACAGGATTCTTTGCCAAAGTTATTGCTGACTTGTTATCCACAAAGATCTTCGTTGGCTCCTCTTGTGGCAAACTTAACTCCTTTAACAAGTTTTGTAACCAAATAGCATGACAAACACACGAAATAGCCGCTACATACTCCGTTTCACAAGTCGAAAGAGGGACAATAGGTTGCTTCTTTGACATCCATGTGAATGTTGTTTCTCCAATGAAAAACACAAAAAAACTTGTGCTTTTCCGATCATCTAAGTCTCCACCCCATTCGCTATCGCTATATCCAATCATCAGAAATAGAGTAATAGAAGCCAAAGTCTATGGTACATTTGATATAGCGAAGGATCCTCTTAGCTGCCTTGAAATGAGTGGTTGTTGGATGCTTCATGTATCGACTCACAAATCCAACCGCATGTAGGATATCATGTCTTATACACGTTAAGTAACGTAGACTTCCAACCAAACTTTTAAAGAGTGTTGGATCCACACTCTCTCCTTTTTCTTGCTTTGATAACTTAGCTCCACATTCCATTGGAGTACAAACTGGATTCGAGTCATCCATTTTAAACTTCTTACAGACCTCTATAGCATAACCTTCTTGAGTAATAAAGATTCCATTGTCTTCTTGTTTCACTTCAATTCCAAGGTAGTAAGACATTAATCCAATGTCGGTCATTTCGAATTCCTTCGTCATCTCCATCTTGAATTCCTTGAACATACTTGGATTGTTGTCTTTGAATATCAAGTCATCTACATACAAGCATGCAATCAGTATATCATTGTTTAGAGTTTTGATATAGAGTGCATGCTCATATGGACTTGATGAAGCTTTTCTCCTTGAAATACTTGTCAATTCGAGTATTCCAAGCTTTTGGTGCTTGTTTTAACCCATAAAGCGCTTTCTTTAACCTCAAGTCTTTGTCTTCTTCTCCTTTGACTTTATAACCTTGTGGTTGCTCAATGTAAACTTCTTCTTCAAGGTCTCCATTTAAGAAGGCTGATTTTACATCCTTTTGATATATCGTCCAACTCTTTTGGGTTGCTTTTGAAATGATTAGTCTATATCGAGCAACAGGGGTGAATATCTCATCATAGTCGATTCTGTCTCTTTGACTATAGCCTTTTTCCACCAGTCTTGCCTTGTGTCTTTCAACTTCTCCTTTAGAGTTATTTTTTTGCTTTGTACACCCATTTTACACCAATTGCCTTATGCACATGTGGAAGTGAAGCTAACTCCCATGTCTCATTCTTTTGTATTTACTTAATCTCTTCATCCATTGTGTTTCTCCATGTCTTCTTCTCCATTGCTTCTTGGAAGTTCATGGGTTCACACTCCGCAAATAGACAAAATAAAGTAAGATTTTCTTGATTTTTGGTTACCTCGTAAATCTCTTGTAGACTTCTAAAACGTATAGTCCTTTCACTCGAGCTCTCATCTTCTTGAGAACTTGAATTTTGTGAAGTTGGTGGTGTAACAGACACCTCTCTTGGTTGCTCCATATCCTTTTCTTCAACAATTCAGGTCCAGCAGAGATTGTAGCGCCACACATCCATAATTTGAGATTGAAACCCACTAATACAACACCACCGTGTAGTTTGGAAGATGTCTCGTCTTTAACAGAAGCTAAACTCGACCTGTTCGAATTCGCGGGAGATACCATGTCTGATTTTCTTCATGTTATGGATCCTAAGATGTTACCAAAACTGCACAACATAGAGAAGCCTACCTTGGGATCATTATTTCTTCAGGTATGTCGTATAATAAATTGGTCGTACAATATCAATGTTAACTAATGGATTAATCTTAATTAACATGCAAATAGTTAGTTGGGAACGTTTGAATAAGCACATGTCGAATATTCTGAAAATGTTAATTAGTTTGTTATTGATCAGTGGTTCGTGTAGATGCAGCTGAAGCGGGAGCTCTGTCGTGGACATCGGGACACGTATCATAAGGAACAACGGGAATTGAAAAGCTGCCATATCGGAAGGGAGCTAACAAGGCAAGGAGCATTTAGAGAAGATATCTCGTATATCATCTTATATAAGAGAGAAGCAATTCATGAAAGTATGGACGTGACTAGGAAGGAAGAAGACCGAGCCTAGCTTAGGTTTATGGACTTAGTATATAAGGGTGAGATATGCAAAGGGTTAAGGTTAACACTTTGATATCGAACTTCTTGTTACGGCGCCTAAGGCTTTCACAAAGATAAGAAAGACTAGAGGTGAGTGTTCTTTAGATCATTAGATTCACGCGTAGTGAGATCTAGTGAGGATTGTGTGTAAAACTTGGAATCATTTAATTTGGAATCAATTTAGGTTGATAGAGGTGAGTAAATCCAAAGTTAGCGTAATCGTTGTATGATTAACTGATAAGATTCAAGTTGAATAAAAGCATTCGTCTTGGTGCTGTTCAAGACACAAAATTATATTGGTGTCACATTTTCTACTCTTATAATTGGTATCAGAGCAGAGGCATGAGAGCTATTTAAAGACTACGAGAGAGAGACTGCCCACACCACGGATTCTTTTACGAGCATATGATTAGCACATTCTACAGAGGAGTCAATAGGCGATTCCAACCCGCGGTGGATTCTCTGCTAAGGATCGTTTGTTCTTTTAAAATCAGGTGTGATATGGGAAGGAGTATGGAAAACATGCATCAGTTTGGATCAATGCAACCGCTGCTACTTGAGAAAGAGAATTTTGGTTGGTGGAAAGTTCAAATCAAAGCATTGATCAAAGGAATTGATGAAGATGCTTGGACTATGGTAGAAGATGGATGGACAGCTCCAACCATTACAGATGAAGCAGGAGTGACACGTCTTAAGCTTAAGCGTGAATGGACAGCTGAAGAAAAAAGCTGGTCAAAGAACAATTCGAAAGCCTTGTATGTGATTTGGACTCCTCTCACCAAAGATTAGTTTCAGAAGGTACAAGGATGTACCACTGCAAAAGAAGCATGGGAATCCCTACAAACTTCGTACGATGGAACCATTGGTGTCAAAAGAAGTCGAATTGATATGCTGGTAACTCAGTTTGAAGGATTTGCTATGGGAGATGAAGAGTCCGTTGAAAGTTTCAATGGGAAGCTGAAATCCATCGCAAATGAAGCTCTTGTTCTTGGAAAAATATACAAGGAGAAGAAACATGTGAAGAAATTCTTGAGATGCTTACGAGAAAAATTTCAGGCTCATAAGTCTGCTCTTGAGGTGTCACAAAACTCAGATGAACTGAAGTTTGATCAGGTGGTAGGAATGATTCAAGTCTATGAACTTGAAAGGAACACAAGAGGAGTTGCTAAAACAAAGGGAATAGCTTTTTCTGCTACAGAGCAAGATCAGAATGATGCCTTGGAAGACAAGATGAGTTTGATTGTGAAGAAGTATTTCAAGAAATTTGATAAAGGACAGAGGAAAGTGAGCTTCAGTTCCGGTAGGGGTGACACAGATCAGAAAAATGATAAACGATTTGGTAGATCAGAAATCCAGTGTCATGAGTGTGAAGGTTTTGGTCATATCAAGGCTGGGTGTCCTACCATCAAGAAAAGAGAATCTCTCAGATGCACAGAATGCAAGGGAGCTGGACATACAAAGTTTGATTGTGTGGGTACGTTCAGAAAGAAGGAAAAATCCTTGGTGAGCATTGAATCTGATTCTGAAGATGACAGTGAGGAAGATGGTGTTAATTTGATGAATTTAATATCATATCTCGGTGTAGTTGACGAAGATGCAGTCTCTGAAGTAGAATCTGATAAGGAGGAAGATGACATATCCGTTATGTACGATGAGAACAAGACTCTCTATGAAAGTCTCATCAAGACTCAAGAAGAAAAACATGCTCTGCTTCAGGAAAGAAATTAGCCGATTAAGGTCTGTGAAGAATTAAGATTGGAAATTAAATCAGTAAAGGAAGAAAAACATATTCTTCAGGAAGGTGTTGTTGTCCTCAAGGAAGAGCTAGATAAGAAGATTGAAAAATCTAAGGAACTGGAAGGACGTTGGATGGTCACCTAAAGAACATTAAAATGTTAAGCAAGGGAACCGAAGGGTTGGATAAACTCCTGACCTTAGGCAGAACGTCCAAGGAAAATTGGGGATTAGGATTTCAACATGGTGGGACGTCGAGTGATCAGACAAAATTTGTCAAAGGAAGTGTGATCCAGCACAATACTGCAACGAGAGATGATGTGAAAGTGAACCGGTCGTCTCAAAGTCAGAGAATCAGTTCGACAGAGACTCGACCTAACTTAGTGAGAGGAAAAATGATGTCAAGGTTAGGATATCAGGATGATCCAACAGATGAACAAACCAGATTCGTGAAAAGAATTCTTGCTCTTCAACGAGAAGAATCAACTAAGTTCGCAACCAGAAATCGGGTGTATGATAAGTATGGACATCAGATATATGATATGTCTGGTTGCTACTACTGTGGGAAGCCGGGGCATATCAAAGCTTTTTGTTACAGGTTTCTGGAAATGAAAGACAAGATGTGGAGGCAGAGTCAATATCACAAAAAATAACCGCAGTCAACTTCAAGTCTGGATGAATAAGGAAAAGCATTATAGCTATGTAGCATACACGGTTGATGAGGATGTTCCAGACATACGACTGGGAATCAAGGGAACATGATGACACTTGAAGCACTAACAACCGGAAAAGTGACTTTTGGAGGAGGAGCCCGAGGAAATATTCGAGGAAAGGGTGAAATCTCAGGTCCTAACAAGGCAGAATTGATAAACGTCTACTTTGTGGAAGGGTTGAAGGCCAATCTGATCAATATCAACCAACTTTGTGATGAGGGTCTCTCAGTGACCTTTACAAGGACTGACCGCAAAGCATATGACGAACAAGGTGTTGTTAAAATAAGGGGAATACGATCTGGCAACAGCTGTTACATGTGGAAGCCATCAGAAGTTTGCATGTATGCTACTAAGCCAAATGATCTTCAGCTTTGGCATCAGAAACTCGGGCACATAAATGTCAGAACTATGGTCAAGCTTGGAAAACAAGAGGTTATTCGAGGGATGTCTAAATTGAAGATAGAATCTGAATTTGTTTGTGGACCGTGCACTAAAGAAAAGCCAGTCAAAGTGCATCACAAAGGGATCCAAGAAATACAGTCAAAGCAACCATTGGACTTGATCCACATGGATCTGATGGGGCCAATGCATGTAGAAAGCATTGCTGGTATAAAATATATATATGTTCTGGTTGATGACTTCACCGGATTCACATGGGTAAGGTTTTTGAGAGAAAAATCTGAGACTTCCAACAACTTCAAGATTCTGGCGCTTCAGCTGATGAATGAGAAAAAGGCCAGAATTAAGTGCATCAAAAGTGATCATGGAGGAGAGTTTCATAATGAAGTGTTTGACAGATTTTTTGCCGATCAAGGAATAGTACATCAATACTCAGCTCCTCGCATGCCGCAACAAAATGGAGTTGTTGAAAGAAATAATTGCACTCTTCAAGAAATGACACGTGTAATGCTGATAGGCAGTCAAGTTGCAAAGCATTTATGGGCTGATGCTATCAACACTGCCTGCTATGTGATTAACCGAGTGTATGTCAGAAGTGGAACATCTATGACACCTTATGAGATGTGGAAGGGAAAGCCACCAACTGTCAGTTACTTTCACGTATTTGGGTGTGTGTGCTACATCTTGAACGACAAAGATCAGCTTGGCAAATTTGACTCAAAAAGTGATGATGACATATTTATGGGTTACTCAGGCGACAGTACTACTTACATGGTATACAACAAAAAGGCACGACAAGTGCAGGAGATAGTGAATGTTGTGTTTGATGATGCATCTGCTCTGGGACTTCACTTCAGGATGATCGATGCTGAGAGTGAGAATCTGAATGAGAATCAGAAGAAACCAGCTGAGTCTGATCAGATAAGCAAAGGGGATGAATCATAATTAGAATCAGAACCTAAAGAGGATGACAAGCTGGCTGAAAAGGACTCTGTAGAGATAGTAAGAACTCCTGCAGATCACAAGCATCACTCAACGAATGATTTGATAGGAGGGATGTCTGAAAAATAAGTTACACGAGAAATGAAGTATGACTACAAGCAAATGGCAAAGGGAAATGCTGCAGTTATCAGTTTTGTTTGTTTCGTAGCATCTTTTGAGCCCAGAGGTCACAAAGAAGCACTTGTAGATGAGTATTGGATTATTTATATGCAAGATGAGCTTGAACAATTTGAAAGAAGTCAAGTCTGGACCCTTGTACCTAGACTTGTTGCAGAGAACGTGGTTGGTACTAAATGGGTATTCAAGAACAAAATTGATGAAAATGGGAGTGTGGTGAGAAAGAAAGCAAGGCTAGTTCCTCAAGGGTACTCTCAAGTGGAAGGAATCGATTTCGAGGAAACCTTTGCTCCTGTAGCTAGGCTCGAGTCCATCAGACTTCTGATTGGTATGGCTTGCTTGATGGGATTTAAGCTACATCAGATGGATGTAAAGAGTGCTTTTCTGAACGGATTGCTCCAAGAGGAAGTCTTTGTCGAGCCGCCTAAAGGATTTGAAGATCATGAGCATCCCTACTATGTGTACAAGTTGAAGAAGGCACTCTATGGGTTGAAGCAAGCACCACGAGCGTGGTATGAGAGACTGGCCACGTTTTTGACTTCACAAGGATATCAGCAAGGAAGTGTAGACAAAACGCTGTTTATTTTTGACAACCAGAGAGGGTTGATGGTGGTTCATATATATGTGGATGACATAGTATTTGGGAGTCCAATTCAAGACTATGTGGATGAGTTCGTGACCATGATGACTAAAGATTCGAAATGAGCATGGTGGGAGAACTAACATACTTTCTGAGACTTCAAGTAAAACAGTCTGAGGAGGGTATCACCATCTTACAAAGTACTTATGCCAAGAATCTGGCAACGCGCTTTGGGATGCACATATGCAAGTCGGCAAAAACGCCTATGGGGACAAACACCAAACTGTCTTATGATGAGCTTGTAGAATATATTGTTCCTCGGATGTAAGGGATGATCGGAAGTTTGCTGTATCTTACAGCTAGTCGGCCTGATCTGTGTTTGAGTGTGGGAATCTATGCAAGATATCAAGCCAAACCGAAAGTGTCTCATCTTCATGCGGTAAAACGTATCATCAAGTATGTGAAGGGAACAGCTGATCTAGGATTATTTTACTCCAGAGACACTAACAGGAATCTGGGAGGATACTGTGATGCTGATTGGGCAGGATGTCTTGATGATCGTCGTAGCACAACTAGAGGTTGTTTCTTTCTGGGAAATAATCTGATTTTATGGCATAGCAAAAAAACAGAACAGTGTGTCTCTATCAACCGCTGAAGCTGAGTACATTGACTTGGGTAGCTGTTGCGCGCAACTTTTATGGATGAGACAAATGACAGCTGACTATGGTATGACCTCTGAATCTCTATTGATACATTGTGATAATGAGAGTGCCATAAACATTGCAAAAAATCCAGTGCAACACTCACGGACAAAACACATAGACATTTTAAACATCATTTTA
This sequence comes from Alliaria petiolata, assembly GCA_020283515.1. Classification (NCBI taxonomy): domain Eukaryota; kingdom Viridiplantae; phylum Streptophyta; class Magnoliopsida; order Brassicales; family Brassicaceae; genus Alliaria; species Alliaria petiolata. Next base: position 16,650,121 of record JAHZTW010000002.1, read on the forward strand.
TTCGTGAACTTTTTGAGGAGAAACTCATTGAAATTGATCATGTGAGCACTGATTATCAATTGATTAATTTGTTTACCAAACATTTAGACATTAATCGGTTTATTAATCTGAGGAAGTCCATTGGTGTTTGTGAAACCTGATTGTTTTATGTGAGTTTGAGTTGGTCTGAGACAGGAACATGCACAGGAACATGCGTTAAAGAAAAGAAAGTTCATGAAGTATTATAAAAGTTCAGATTCCTGTCTATGTAGTGTTTGGTGGAAGGCTGCCTGACGTGTCATTTCATATCTGATCAGAACAAGTTAGTTGTCAGAAAGCAGGTAGTTCACATGATAAGGTGATTGTTATTTTTGTTTGTCAAGGTCGTCTGAATAAACTCATAAAAATCAGTATGAGGTATATCAGCTTAGTACAAAAAAAGGGGAGTTTATTCAGATAGAGTCTATGTAGATAACACCCGATGATTTTGGACAAATCAAATGAAGGTTAAATCATAGACCGCTATGTAGCTGAACCTGGTGATCTAGACTTATGACGGATCAAGTGAAGGTTCAAAGAGACAAACATGAACTCATTCATCATAAATCTGTGCTCGATCAGCTGGCTGAGGGCTCAAGATGAAAATTGTGCGAAATAGAAAGAAAGACACGTCAGTGTGAAAGCTGTCCATTGAGACCAGGTCTGAGTATATTGGACATATTAAAAAGTGGTTTGACATGTTTTTGTTGCGTGTTCAGGTCCAACCCGTGGATGTCTATCACAATCACACACAACAGATTTGTGGTATGGTTATAATATTTTTGGCCTTTATAATAGCTCTGATGGTACAATTTTTAATGTAGGTCACTAATGAGTCTCTGAATCACTATGAGTTTGTCTGTTTATGGTGTTAAATAATATGATGTGTTGAACTGGTTGATGGGCACTATTATCTTGATGGAAAATAGAGATTATGTCATAAGTTTGTGCTGTTTTGTTTCTTTTGAGTTTAAGCAACATGAAAGGTTACAAGCCCATTATCAGATAAAGGTCCAGTTTTGAAAAGACGTGTGAGTTTGGAGGGAATTTACTAAGGGTTTCTGGAGAAAGAAACTGAAAATTTATTTCTCTCTATCATCTTGGGGGTCCAAATTTTCTTCTTTTCTCTGAAGCAGAAGCGATTCTCAGATCCAAAGAAGTAAGGATGAACGCGATTTTCTCCAGTTTCTCTCGGCTTGTGGGATCGAGTTCCGTTTCGCCTCGAACTGATCATGTGAGTCCGTCAGCTTCTCAGCCCACCATTGAGTTTCTAGTTCAGGCCTCAGTGCATGCAGAAGAAATTCCTTTAGCTAAGGTGGTGTTTAAGGGGATCATCAATCCACCAATTCAATTAACTGATCCGATCGCCGAGTCTCCGGTTGAATCAACTGATCCCTCGGTTCAGGTTCTCCCATCTGAAGTTCCATCCGTTGAGGCGTCGCATCCGGATGAATCAGTGAGTCAGTCCTCGGTTCAGATTGGTAAAAAGAAAGGAAAGCAAATCAAGAGCGAGTCTGTTACATCTTGAAGATTATCAATTCGCAAACGCTGTGAGACGAAAGCCAAGGCATCGGGAACGGCTGAGAAAGACAGGAAACGCCAGAAGACGACTCGGCTTGACAAAGCAAAGAATCAGGTTGATTTTGATCTGACAAAATTGCACTCCGCTGAAGCCAAAGAAAGGTATGATTCGTTTATCACTCGTGATTTGCTAGATGAAAGAATCATTAAGTTTGCCGATGAGCATACGTTTGTAGAATCTCTGGTTCTTGATTCTGGTCTAGCAGGCACCTTGGTGAATATCACGCCATTTGCTGAGGATATAATCATGGAGTTCTGGGCGCATATGTCCTTAGTTAGGGCTGAAGAGGATTAAGTGATCGTCTGGGTACGAGGTCGTGAGTATGAACTCTCGCCTGCTCGCATCAATGCTCTGTTTGGACTTGAATCAGTGGCAGAAAAAGCTGCAGTGGCTGAGATGAAGGATCTCTCTGATGATGAGCTAGCCTTGTTCATGTATGATGGCAAGGCACGACATTGGAAGTCTTTGTTGAAAACACAGTTTGCTCCGATTCAGTCTTTACTTTACAGAATATTTTGCTTCAACTGGATGCCAACAAACAATGCCGACTATCTGAATCCTTCCAGGGCAAAGTTTGTGTTCAAAGTTATGAACAAGATTCCAATTGATTTTGGTAAACTGGCATTCGATCAGATCATCTATTAGGCACGAGGTGGCGATACAAAATTCTATTTGCCATTTCCATGTCTCATCTCTCAAGTGTTGAATCACCAAGCGCCAATTGCTCTAACTCCAAATGGTGAGATTGAGTTGATCAAAATGTACAAGAGGGCGCCCATTGGAAACATGATAAAACCACAGCCGTCTCAGCCTATCAAGCAAGAAAGACATCACTCTGACAAGCACGAGAGGACTCACCATCATGCTCCGATGTCAACTACTGCGCCTGTAAGGTCGTTACAGCTATCAACCAGAGATCGCAGAACACTGATTGTTGCTGTCAAAGTAATTCAACGTCTGCTTGCATCAGGTAAGTAGTCCCTATTCTGTTTCACATCTCCATCTTATATGCCGTTTTAAACTTGATTATGTGCTCAAGCAGGGGGAGATGAGGATGACGATGTTGAGGATGTGACTCCGGGGGAGTTTGTTTGATGGGGGAGTTTTTATTTTGCTTGCTGTTGAAGTTTGTTTTTGGAACAGCAAAGTTTTTTTTGGTGTTTCTTTATTTTGGTTTGTGTTAGGAATTTGGCTGTATGCTATGTTTTAAGACTTGATCATCCATGATTGGTGATATATTATGGTTTTTACCCATTTTTATACCATGATATAAGTGTTTTTATAGAGTCTTTTGGCTATTTTCGAGTCTATATAGAGTCTTTACAGGTTCAGGTACAACTGGAGATAAATTGGAGATTTGAATACATTTTGGAGCTTAGTGGAATGAAGTTGGATTGAAGAAACACGATGAGTGTCGATCGACATCAGGATTTCCAATTTCCAGAAGCGAGAAGTTTCCATATTTTGAAGAAAAGAAAATCTCCAAGACTTTTCCTAATCTTCCAAGGAATTGAAGATGCGAACCTAGGCCTATAAATATAGTTGTCAAAGCCATTGTTTAGGCATAATCTCATACTTTAAGAATCATAGAAGTTTAGGGTTTTTGGAGAGAAAAATCAGACTCATTTAGAGCTGATTTGGAACTCCTTTATTTCTTCTATTGATTTCTTTTATGCTTTCTATTCAAATAATGATTTCTGTTTCATTGATCATGTCTGAGTAGTTTGTTTGTTAGGTTTAGGGTTTTTCAAAGGTGATTGATGAATTGTTAGGTTGGATTTAATTGTTAGGTTGGATTTAATTGTTAGGATAAAATCATTAGAGTTCTTCATCTGGATTTGTGTTTAATGCTTATTCTACCTTCGCGACCTAGAATCTGATCTTAGGTTGATTAATAAATGCGAGAGTATTATTAATTGCCTGAACTAATGTTAGATGAGCAAAATACCTATTCGCAAAGAGATTTGGTTTAGGATTTTGTGAACAATTGAACCTGATATTAATGCTTGTCTGAATTGTTTGAATTTACAAATAGATTTGGAATTCTAGAGTTTAGGCATAGATAATCTTCGCAGCGAGAGTTGGTTGATTTTACATTAGTGTTTCGAGTTCAAGAACAGTGCTTAATAATTCCTAACATTCTGTCTAGACCTGCAATTTAGATCACCTGAGAATTTCCCTAAACCTAGCGTTTCGTCTCCTGAATTTACATCGTTTAATTGCTTTCTGTTTTTAATTCCATATTTCTTCTTAGCTTAATTCGAAATTAGAAGTTTGTTGTGTGACTATCCCTTCCCTGTGGATTCGATCCCTAAGTACTACAACTGATCTCTTAATTTGAGAGAGTACCTCTAGGGTAAATTTGAGAGTATATCAATTGGCAATGTTTCTTTTCTTCTCGAGAATTTGTCTTGGTGCAGAATGTGCTTGGTATTGTGTTTGTCTGTTGTCATTTGGTATTGTCAGGACTTAGCAGCTAGGTTTGATCGAGCATCAAATCATGTCAAAAGGGGGGAGATTGTAGATGCAGCTGAAGCGGGAGCTCTGTCGTGGACATCAGGACACGTATCAGAAGGAACAACGGGAATTGGAAAGCTGCCATATCGGAAGAGAGCTGATAAGGCAAGGAGCACTTAGAAAAGATCTCTCGTATATCATCTTATATACGAGAGAATAAATTCGGGAAAGTATGTACATGACCAGGAAGACGAAAGAACGAGCCTAGCTTAGGTTTAGGGACTTAGTATATAAGGGTGAGATATGCAAAGGATTAAGGTTAACACTTTGATATCGAACTTCTTGTTACGGCACCTAAGGCTTTCACAAATATAAGAAAGACTAGAGGTGAAGCGGGAGCTCTGTCGTGGACATCAGGACACGTATCAGAAGGAACAACGAGAATTGGAAAGTGAGTGTTCTTTAGATCATTATATTCACGCGTAGTGAGATCTAGTGAGGATTGTGTGTAGAACTTGCAATCGTTTGGAATCAATCTATGTTGTTAGAGTTTAGTAAATCTAAAATTAGTGTAATCGTTGTATGATTAACTGATAAGATTCAAGTTGAATAAAAGCATTCGTCTTGCTGCTGTCCAAGACACAAAATTCTATTGGTGTCACGTTTTCTACTCTTATAGTTCTTGTTGTTAATTCTAATTTGTTGTCTTTTGTTGAGATCAACTTGTGTTTTGGTAATCACTATCTTTTGTTTAGGTATTATCTGCTGCCGAGCTCCGGGGTGTTCCTTTTTCCGGTGCTCAAGATCACAGCTTTGACTCTTGAAGCGCATATTATCAAATATTTTTTCCTAGTAACGTCAAGCTTCTTGGTGTTCCTGGTATTGCAAAACTGCTCCAAAACTCACCTGAGTTGAAGAAGCTGACACTAAACTTAGGGAAATGTTATGTTACACGGGTACGTTTACTATAAACCTCTTTCACTTTCTTACATACCATATAAAATACTCAACAAGTAAGGAATAATGCAAAGATCGTCCTTCATTTTCTTTTCTTTTTGTTTGGTTAAATCTATGATATTGAAACAACTGTTTCCGTTCTACATACAGGAGAACCAACTGGAAACCTACACTGATCCGCGAGGCCTGAAATTTGAAGTCTTTCCAACCTTTTTGGAGCCGAAACTCATCGCTTTGTTCATTGAGTTAGTGCTAGGACACACAAAGACACTAGAGACATTGGTCTTACGCTTGAGAGATAACCTTGATGCAGAAAGGTTTGAGGAGTTGCTTCAGATGGCTCAGAGACTTCCTCATGACCACAATAATGTCTCTATTGTGATCAAGCATAACATTTTAGACTTTGAATTCGACTACAATTTATTTTGAATCTCACTTCGCGACCCTCTGAATGAAATTCTTTTTATATCAGAACTTCTTTCAATGAAACAAGGTTTTATAGTATAAACTATATATATGTATTGCTTGCATTAGTCTCGTAACATTGGGTTGGAATTTTTGTGTGTGTCTCGCAACTCGGCGGCCCACCGCCATGAACCCCCCGCTATTCGCCCTTAAACCATCGTGTGAGCGTTGTGGGCTACCAGCATGCCGTCATAGGATCATATATGTTCGTTCCTTCAGCATTAGAAATTAATTTTGAAATATTTATTTTAAAGCTTTCGATAATTGATGATTCCATGTAGACATAAACTTACAAAATGTGAACCTAACGACTGTAATTGTTTAATTTTTCCTGAAAATCAAAGTTCGCCACCGCCGTTTCCGGCAAACAAAATAAATGTAATGGTTTAACGACTGTAATTGTTTCTCCAGGAAACAAATGGTGATGACATGTTTACCGAAATCGGCGGTGGCGAACTTTGTTTGGTTGCATCGTTTTACAACGATTTGTTTAAACTTATGTTTTGAAGTAAAAGTGTTACAATTTGAAAAGTACGATGTTTTGCAAAATTTATACGTTGAATACAAGTGGGTTGTCCATGGCCAAGCCCATCTGGACGTGATTTTTATTGGGCATGGTTAATTTTTGGACCGCTGACTGTACGGATAGACCAACAAAAGCCAACAAAAAAAAATGTCCACATAAACAAGCCCAGTTAAGCTTGGACAGACCAATTGACACCCCTAATCTAGATAAAAGATTATGGGAAAGGAAAGACCGTGAAGCCGATAGATTTTTCAAAATAAAAGGGTCGCGACTTGAACTGATTAATTATCTCGTTATAAGGAATGAAATGTAGCTGAAGCTATATGCTTTGATAATAGATCATATGCAATTTCTAAATGTTTTATTAACACAAGTTGATTGGTTGATAAAAAGATTATTTATCTTCTAAAAGCTCAACCAATCAAGGTCTTAGGCTTAACTAAGGCACATTCTCTCACGTTCATTCGGAAATATAAGCATTATCATGGGCTAGAACATAAATCCTTTTATATGGAATCAATTGTAAGAATTTTGATACAAAATTACTCCCTTTCTTTTTGAAAGATTGATGTTTTAGGTTTTTTATTGTTTCTGAAAAATTGAGGTTTTACACTTTTATTAATGCATTTTGTTTTACGAGATGAATTAATGGCAAATATTTGGGTAAAATAAATTGAAAGGAAAGTAGTATTCAATTGGAAAGAGGAAAGTGGTGTTAATGTAATTATTAGAAAACGAACAAGTAATTTAAAAATAAATAATATATCATTAGTAAAAGCAAGTAGATATTATGTCACTGTGAAAAATCACAAACATCAATCTTTCAAAAACAGAGCGAGTATGTATATGTATTAATATACGTTTGAATTTATGCGCGCATACCAAAAATAAAATTTTAATTCAAAAATTTAAAGGAATAACCTACGTGGAATGATATAAACTTTTAAATTTTACTTTTTTTTTGGGAAGTTAAATGGTAATTTGTTTAAAATTATATACCTTCAAAAAATGAAAAATCTGTTTTTCGTAACAAAATAATTAAGGGTCTGACTGGTTTAAACGCAGCGGTTGCGATTGCGATTGCGGGAGTTTGCGGAAGCGAACGATTACGGTTAACAGGGTTACTAAGCAGTTTGTACGACTTGTACATCGGTTGAAAATGGGTGTGTTTGCAGGATATTTATGACTGGTTAACTTGTGGATGCAGTAACGGTTAAACAATAAATTAACAATATAAACATATTTTATAACTATAAAAAATATTAAAAACCATACTATCAAAACTATAAATTTATTAATTAAACATAATTAATTATAAAAATATTATGTGTAAAATACTTACTTTTATTTCTTAATTTCTTTTAGTTTGGATGAAAGTTATGATATCAATAGAGAAATTATTTTTTTGTATGGAGATGTTAGATGAAAAGAATTTTAGTTGTTATATATATATATATATACAATAGTGATAGAGAGAAAAATTATAAAAATAATTAGAGGTTATAGATCTTATACATATAAAATTATGAAAGATTGTTAATAAATATTAGTTAAAAAGTGTCAAATTTATTTATTTATTTGTATTATAATATTCAAATTTTATTTTTATAAAAATTTCTTATATATATATATATTATTTTAAAGAAATTTTGTGTTTTTTGTTTAATTTTTAATTTCTTTAATTATTCACTTGCAATCTTCCGCAACTGCAAACGCTAGCTGGAAGAAGCTTTTGATTTTGAGCGACAAAATGCGGTTCGAAGCAATAAAAAACATTTTGTATGATTGTTGCCAAACGCCAACAACCGCTACCACCCGCAAAAGCTGCATTTGCGTATGTTAGCTGGAGAACCAATCAAGCCCTAAAAGATCATGAAGCCAATAGATTTCCCAAAAGAAAAGGGTTGTGACTTGAACTGCATTGGTTGTGACTTGAACTGCGTTAGTTGTGTTCTTGCAAGGAATGAAATCTAGCTGAAGCTATATGCTCTGATAAAAGATCATCTGCAATTTCTAAATGTTTTATTAACACAAGTTGATTGGTTGATAAAAAGGATTAATTATCTTCTAAAAGCTCAACCAATCAAGGTCTTATGCTTAAGTAAGGCACATTATTCTCTTGTTCATTCGGAAATAAAAGCATTATTATGGCCATAACAAGAATTTGTATGTACAAAATCAATTGTAAGACTTTCGAGATATATTACAGAATTATGTATATACATATATAAATACATATGAATTTATGCACTTACCAAAAGTAAAGTCTTAATTCAAGAATTTAATGGAATAACTTACGCAGAATGATATAAATTTTTGAATTACGATTTTTTGGAAGTTAAATGGTAATTTATTTAAAAGTGTACAACCTTTTTTTTTAAACCTGTTTTTCGTAAGAAAATAATTATTTCTCCTTATGATGGTAACTAAAGAGCTATGATAGCAATTAAAGAGTTGACCATAGCGGACTTGCTTTGAATAATAAGTTTATAAATAGAGGAGAACATTAACAAGAATAATAACACAGGGTTATAGACATTAGCATTTCCTCTCTTGTTCTAATACAAATAACGACACTCAAGAAATGGAGCGTGGTAAGAGGGTGATGCACCGTGAAGCGGATTTTGATCTAAACAAGGAACCAATGGAAATAGAACTTGAGGCTGAACTTGAAGCCGATTGTAAGAAGGCAAAGAAGGCTAGTAATTTTGAACTTAAAGCTGAACTTGAAATCGATTGTAAGAAGGCAAAGAAAGCTATTAATTTCGAACTTGAAGCTGAACTCAATCATATGACAGTACCACTATCGAAATGTCAGACAGCCTTGCGTCACGAGGTATAATAGTGTTCATTTTAATACTTTTTTGTTTTTCTATATTTTTATTCTTGGGAATTCTAGAAAAAATATCAGATGTTATGTTTTGTTTTCAAAATTCACCAAAAAAATTTGAATTTTGAAGTTATATCAAAATTTATGTTTTAGAAAGGGTTCTTTAAAAGCTTAACTAACCATAAAAAAAAATTCCATTATTTTAATTGTGAGGCTAACAGAAAAAAAAAAATGGTATTACTTGTTTACAATTTTTCTAAATAATTTAGGAATTATTGCTAAAATTTTAGTCATATTCATAAGCCTAAGGTAACATGGTATTTTTGGATTAAACTTTTGTGTTTTTTAGTATATTTTACTTTAGGGTAATTTTATATTATTTTTTTTCTACTATTAAATTAAATTAATTTAATTTATGTTGATTTAGGAGTTGAAGACGAAGCTGATAAAGTACATTGAAGAAAACGAGATGCCTATTAAAACTAAAGAACTGAAATTCCAAAAAGATGAAAACATGTCGTGGGAAACGATACTAATTCTGAATGAATTTCTAAATATGGATACGGAGGTTGCCTCCTCATCTCAATCTGTGATCTCAAAAAATAAGATGAACTAGTATACTATAATGATGATCATCATTACCAATATAATTATAATGGAACATATATGATCAATTTGTTGTTTGTTGTTTCTTTCTTCAAATTTCTCTTGGAACAATTTCGGATTTAATAATGGAAAGATATCATGTTGTTATCTTATATCCAGTGGATTTTCACAATCAATATATAAGTGTCTTTTTAATAATTTAAAACTAATTATACAATCATGTTACATATACAATAGACTAAAACGAACATTGCAGGATATATATACCATATATTTTCATTCGTTTTTTAATTAGAAATTCTGTATATATTAATTGAGAAACATTTTTAGAGAATAACCTTAATTTTGTATATTATTTACAATAGTGTCATTTTGCTGATGTGTCATCAGCAGAATCATTCTCATTAAACATAAAAAAATAAATTTATGTTACTAGATTAATTACATGTTATGTCACTCACATTAATTTGGTTAGACAATATTTTATATCATTTATTAATACATAATTGAGCATTTAATTTATGAAATTTCTCTGTATTTCTTACCAAAGATTTATCATACTAATTATATTTCAATCACTAGATTTCTTCTCTTATTTTTGTTTAAACTTAGTTTTGTAAAAAAAAAAAAAAAATTCATCACAACATTCATATAGTAAAAAATAATTTTTTTGTACGTGTTATAATTTGAATTTTTAAAAATGAATATAAATTACTGAAATGATTAATAAATAAGAGTATGTTTTAAAAGTCTCATATTGGAAATGAGTATGTGAAGATGGTTCAAAAATTATTATAAATAGAACATAAATGATAAAAAAACTATAAAACCAAGAGCTTGATTTAATAGACATACATATTTATAAATATTTTTTGTTTAATATAGTTTATTAATAGAACCATATAAATTAACCAATTAATATAAATATTTAAACTTGATAACAAGTTAAAAATATTATATCCAAAAGTCGAAATATTAAATTATATTATTCACATATATATAAAACAGATTAAATTATTTTTACTTTAAACAATTTTAAAATCATCTTTAATAAAATTATTCTATAGATTTCTCTATCACCTAGTTAAAAACTTATTGGGTGTACCTGAATGCTCGATTACACAAACATATTAAAACTTGTTCGTTTTTTTTCTCTTTTTTATTTTGATGACTACGATCTTGGCACAACCTACTTCATATGTCAAGTTTCTAGCCATCAAAGTTGTTAAACCATATCAAAATGTTGTATTAAAAACCGGAAAAAAATAAAAGTTTTGCTTGTAGCTTTATCATTGTCTCTTTTTATTTTTGCCCCCGACCGACACCTTGAGATTTGAGTCAAACTTGGAAATAATAAACCAAAACTGGCTTAGATGATCCGACTTCAAAATCAACTTGTTTCACTTTGTTGTCCTCTCCAACAATGCACACCATGAATTTGCCTTCTTATACACTGCCATTACAACACATGAGGACTTTCTTCTCCTCATCCACCAAGAAACTTTCGTAATGCTAAATACAAATTTTAGGCTTCGAAACCACCGCTAAGACCAAATCCACTGCTAAGACCATGCTCCACGACACCACTTTGGTCTCACCAATCTTATTTTTCACCCATATCTCTGTATGCTCTAATGACACCTAAAGTTTCTCCTCTCTAACAACGGATAGATATAGAGTTCGATAACTTATAACGATTTGCTAGATGTTCTTCAAGAAGTTTGAAACATGGAAATTAAAGAGTTAAACAAGCTGATAAGAATCACAGACACAATGATTTACATGTGAACTTTAGAAACCTCTAACCACAAAATACCAGCAAACCACCTCGAAGATTAAGAACCAATTGGCACATTATGAAGAATCAAACAGGTTTTGTATAGATCAAACACATCAAACGAGAGGATACATTATATCATATAGTTCTTAGTCCGCATGCATGTCCATTGAAGAATCAATAGAACCTGGAGAATTAGATCCCCTGTTCAGTTCACTGCTCCTGGTTCCGCCGGATATGTAGCCTCCCTGCGGAATTTGGTAGTTCTGAAGACTCCGGCGTATCGGACTCGAAAGGGCGTTTGAGAAAACCGAGTTCTTCGCCTGGTTTTCACATTGCTCAGACCGAACAGCTGGAACAGCCGCTGGGTAAGAGGTGCCTGAAGAGGCCATGAGCCCGGAGTTCGTGACATGCATTGTTGGTTGAGGCGGCGGCGCTCTTGGGGACATTGGGGGCTCCTCTATGCAGCATTCGAGCTCGTTCTGCATTTGGGGATACAAGAAACTCAATCAATAACAGAAAACATATCTTACCAGAATTCCAAGTTAGATAGATAGAAGTCATATGAACCTGAATGTAACTGATTATATCCATAGATGTCACTCTTGACCCTCCTTCTTGTTGTCTCCATATCCATTGGTACAGTTTTTCCTGTAACATGGAAGACAAACAAAACATTCTCATTAGGATATTTGTTACATTCAGTGTGTATTTATTTCTATTGTTCCTGACTAGGAGCTGCCACAGAGCTCCTTGAAGGATGCATATAACTAGCAATAGACGTAAATCTTTATGTTTCTATCTAAACAACCCCTATTTAACATAGTTAACTTGTGCAGTATGTTCATTTTCCAAGTAAAAGTTTCAACGTCACAAAACATTCATCAGTAGAATTTCAGTACAGCATAGAAACACAAGAACAGACAACACAATGTTACTCTAGTCGTCAACAACTTATATTCAAAAAGATACAAGCACACTCAATACAAGAAAATACTTACCAATCAATTTGCTTTTCAATTTCATAGAACCATGTAACATTGTGTTGGTTCATAAGAAGAAATATGTGGCTCCCCACAAGAATTAAGATGAAAAACAATTGGAAAAACTACAAAAGAGCGAATCTTTTCTAATGTTACAATTGGAATCAAGAAGGTCCTAGACACCTAAGGAAAATAACACATAGATTGTACACGAAACAACGAAAGAATAACGCAAGTTTATATCACACACTAATAACAATACTCAATGGATTACACAGGATTGAAGAAACCTACAACTTTAGCTAAGAATAAAAAAGTGAACTTTGCATCTTAAACTGGTCTCAAGCTATGTTCAAATCAATCAACAAATTGTACATGAAATACCAAAAGCATAAAGCAACATATATATTGCACACTAATAACAATACTAAACAGATTAGGCAGAAGTAATAAAACTATCACATTTGGCTAACCAATAGAAACGATGCAAAGAGTCTCAAGCCCTGTTCTTAAAGAATCAAAATCGTTAGAGAAAAAACCAAAGCTTTCAAATTAAATTTACCCTATTTAGTCACACTACTAACAATACTGAATATATTAGGCAGAAGTGATAAAAGTAACAACTTTGGCTAAAAAAAACAAAACTTTAAAGAAACGATGCAAAGAGTCTCAAGCCCTGTTCTTAAAGAATCAAAATCGATTGAGAAAAAAAAAAAAGCTTTCAAATTGAATTTACCCTAATAGATAAGAATCACAAACAGTTACAGAGAGAGAGAGAGAGAGGGAAAGGGCTAATCCGTACCAGACCGTGGCGTTCGCCGGCTTGGAAAGATAGTTTCTGGTGGTTCATGGACTGGGTGTAGAGCTGAGATAAAGAGTTCGCGGCGGTTCGAAACGAGGCGTAAACAGTCCGATCTACCTCATCGAGGCTCGTCGCTGTTGATTTTCTCTTCTTCCCCATCCCTAAAGATTCCTTCTTTTACCCGCTCGAATCGGATTCCGCCTAGAAATCAAACGGCCACGATTTCTCCGTCGGCGATGAACGGATGGTCGTTCTTCTCTCGACCCCTTTCTCCAGTATCGATCGGCGATTTGATAAATTATAAAAAAGAGAAGATTTGGGGACAAAGAGGGCACTTCTCACTTTATACGAAACGGCAAGAGGACCAAGAAGGTTTTGCTTTTGTTTTTTTTTAATCCAAATTTGTGTTTTTTTTTTCCTTTAATGTATAAAATATCTTTCCTTTTCGTTTAGGACATTTCAGTTTATGAACATAATAATAATCTGTAGATACGAATTGGAATTGGTGTCTTAAAAACTTTGCATGTCAATGGAGTTGCCTCGGCCTGATCCGACCCAAAATCCGTAAAACAACAAATTTGGATGCAAATAATTTGGATCAGTTCGATATTTGTTTCGGGTTTATATTTTAAAATCTGGCCCAATCCGAATAGAACTATAGGATAACATAGTAACGAAGGTTTTGTTTTTGCTTTTCTTATTGGTTCCTATTTCTTAAACTTTTAGCCTATGAACTTGACATTCAGATTTTTGATGTAAATTAATATTATATTTTGTATTATTTGCTTTTATATTTTTAATAGTGTTTCATTTTCTAAATGCAAAATTGGAAATTTCTTTAGACTCAAGTGAAGACGATGGTTGGGCATTCGGGTCCGCAGTTCGGATCACGTCGGATCCTAGCGGATTCGGATATTTTGGATATGGCTATTTTAAAACCAAATAAGATCTGAATTTTTTTTTGATTCGGATTGGTTTAGATCGGTTAAGGGATTTGAAATCAGAACCGTTACAGAACCGAAAATAATTCGGGTTGGAAATTAACCCGAATTTCTCGAAACATTTTGGATAATTATTCGGTTAATTATACAAATTTTGGGTTTTTAGGTAACCATTCGGATCTCGAATATTATCCAAACCGAGTGAGAAATAACCCCAAGATTTGAAATAATTTAATTAATTATACAAAATATATGATATAAATAATGTAATTAGTAATAATTTGGTAAGTAATTTCGGATTTTCGAGTATCCGTTCGGTTTTCAGGTATTAGCCGAACCGATCAAGAACCAAAACAAATTTGATGAAGAACTGTTCAGAGTTATATTGGCTAAATGGTTCAGATCTGAACCATGTATTTCAGGTCGGTTCGGATCCGGTTTGTTAGTTTTAATTTTTATGCCTAGGGCGAGGTTATAGATTTGAAATCTTTCATTGAATTATACATCTTTTCTAATACTGATTTCTTTACAAAACTGTTGGTGTATAAATTTCTGGGTCAAAGTCAAATAGAATAAAGAGATTCAGATGGTCTGAAGTTAGAAAGAAAGACAATAAATACGAAAAAAGGAAAATCTAAACTAAAGTCATTCGGATGAAGGGCTCCAATACCCTTAAAAAAAAAACAATCTATGTACGCTCTCTATAATCTTCTACCTTTCTCTCTTATAAACGAAATATGAAAATCCTATTATAACATTACTATCCAACTCCCTATTAAAAAAATAAATCATAAAAACAATTAAAATCAACCAATGAGAAATAAGGAATTTAGACCAATCAAAACATTAGATCGATTGTTACATACTCTCTCTTCTTCTCCCCAGAAACGACGACGACGCCATTGAAACTCATCTCGAGCTCTGTCCGGCGGACTCCATCTCTGTTGAAGCTGAAGCTGGGTATTGCATTGGCATTTTCGGCGAATAGAGGTGCGTTGGTGGCGTCGAAATCGTGTATATACGTCTGATATCAATTTGTTTTTGTGTTTGCAAATTGAATTGAGATTGAGATTGAATGATCGAATTTGATTTGAAATTGAATTCATTTGGTATGAACATTTTGATTTCTAACCATGTCGAATGCGTCAAATATGAAAAGAATGGATTGTACCTGTTGAATCGTAGCAATTAGTAAGTAGAAAAAAAAAACCCAGATTAGGAGATGTTGTCCGAATTGATGTTGTTCCGATAGAACAAATGATAATTCTGGTAACACTGAGTAAGAGTGTATAACTGGGTTGAACATGTAATACTGAGTGCCAAGGTTTAACTGGGTGGAATAAGTAATACTGACTGAAATTGGAAAATGAAGATTTGAAATGGTTTAAAACAATTAATAATTTATCATCACATTTGGTTATAAAACATGTTTTATGTTGTAGTTAGTGACTCGTAGGTAGAAGTTCATGAAACATTATGATTTTAGAAAAAACATAACTTGGTAGAATTTGGTATTACTGATAGAATGGGATAATTGGTTTTGTTGAATCTTTTTGCAGGCGATGAACTTATATTTTGATTACGGAGGAAGTTATTCAAAGACTAGAGTAGATGAAATATGGAATTCTGTAGGTCACATATACAATTTACCATTTAAGGCATGCATTGAGGAAATAAGTTACTCTGCGTTAAAGAGTAGGATATGCAAGAAGATTGGGGTAGACGAAGGTACGGTGAAACTGCAATTGAGCTTCATTCCATTGGTATGCAAACCACAGAGATCATCATTGATTTTCAATGATGATGATGTGTATAATTATCTAACGTCCAAGGATGAGGAGCATTGTAGAAGCGTTTTACATGTAGAGGTCACTGAAGGGGAGGATAAACTTTCTAGAGTGGGTCAAAGAAGCTCTTTTGGTATGAATTATGAAGAGGAGTTGCATTCAATTGATGATGTAGTTAATACTGGAGCCATTAATGTTTACGTAGGCAATGGAGAACCAGTAGAACAGAAAGATCCGTTGGAGCAAAATCCGTTGGAGCAAGATCCGTTGGACGTTGAGGATAAGTCAGTTGAAAACGATTTCGGGAATGATGAATATGTTGAGCCTACAGGTGATAGACAGGATAGTCAGTTTATAGAGGCTTGGGAAGAAGGTTTGGATATAGAAGTAGGTCAAGAATTTGGAAGTAAACAAGCAATGCAAGAGTTGGTTGATAGAGTTGCATTCCGGAATTGTTTTGTGTTTGGTGTAGCCAAGTCTGATACGAAGTTATTAGTCCTAAAATGTCACCAAGAAGGTTGTAAATGGCATTTACGAGTTCCAAAGGTAAGCAATTCATATTGTTTCTCCGTTAGAGTATACAAAAAAATGCATACATGCTCCAGAGCTACTGCGAGTACAAGCATCACTAAAAAGTACCCTGTACGAAAGTTAGGACAGCAAGAAAGTACCCGTTATACCCTTGATAGATACGATAATTGAAAAAATTGGTGAATGGTTTAACAAACATAGGATTGACTCTCTTACTGGATCGAGCGTACACAAAGTAGTCCTATTGTGGATAACTTAATACACAGTAGATGTGTGACTGCAGCAACGTTAACTGTGATTGAGCTAAACACATTTGAGCTTGAATATCGTGTCGATGGAAGTGATGGGAAGTCCTATGTTGTGAACTTGTTATGGAAAAGTTGCACTTGGAGGTGTTTCGATATTGATAAGTATCCTTGTGAGCATGCAATAGTTGCTGTTACGAAGTTCATGTAGCGTAAAGATAGAGACCGGGATATACAATTTCATGATTTGTGCTCGCCTTATTATTTGATTGAGCAGTGGACATTGGCATATCGAAAGACCATTTATCCAGTGCCGGCTATGTCTGATTGGACTATTCCGGATGAAATTAAAATTTTGCAGATCTTACCTCCGGACTACACCAAAAAGAAGGGAAGAAATAAGGAAAAGAGGTGTCCTTCAATTGGAGAAAGGCGTCCAAAACCAAGCAATAAAAGAAAACCAGGAATAAACATGGCTAGCTGGTTTGAGCTGGTTCAAAGTATTGAGCCATGAATGTTTAAGTAGATTTGTGTTCTTCTTTCGCATGATTTGTCTTTAAATTTGTATTTCTTGAACACTATTTTTTTGTAATACTCGGTACAACTACATCCATGCCATGAATGTTTAAGTAGATTTTAGATTTCAGATTTCATATTTTTGTACATAACGTAAAAATTTGTTTTGCAAAAATAGTACGAATCAAATAATCCCTTACAAAAATAATTTATGTTTTCAAAAGAAAACAATGAACGCCTTATAAGTTCAAGTCTGTTAGAAATGTAAAATAATATTTACAATATGAAAAAAATTACAAATGACATGACACAAACCAAATAAATATACGTTATGTAAGTAACTATTAAATATAAGAAACATGTAATCATTACCAAAAATAGAAAATTAAAATTCTTGTGTTATTATAAAATGTAATCAACAAACACCTTACACTTTTATGATTACTTTGTTAATATATACCACATTAAGATGCAAAACATTGGTAAAAACAAATATAACACTTTTTAAAACATAAAAACCTTCGAATGTATTCAAGTTAACTGAAATGATTTGGTGGAAAACTAGTAATACTGGAAAACTAGAAAACTAGGGAAAACTAGGGATAACTATGTGAGTCTATTTGGCGGCACACGTGTCTATTTGGTGGCGCACGTGTCTATTTGGTGGCGCACGTGTATTATGTGCTGGCACTCCTGACCTTTTATTTTCTACCTTTTTCCCTTGCAGCCCGAAAACATCTTAGGGAAATCTTTCGAGTTCACTTATTCTTTCCCCTCCAGCCCAAAATCCTATTTTCATTTTCACTCTCATCTTCTAGAGGTCTCCCTTCCGCATTGCAGCGATTTTCTGGGTTTGAAGCTCCAAGGTACCTCGATTTTAATTGCACACATTTGTCATTTGTTTAGGGTTCGGCTAGGAATTTGGAATTCGGGTTCTTATAGGGTTCACCCAGAAATTTGGGGTTCGAGTTCCTCTAGGGTTCGCCCAGGAATTTGGGATTCGGGTTCTTATAGGGTTCGCCCAGAAATTTGGGATTTGAGTTCCTTTAGGGTTCGCCCAGGAATTTGGGTTTGGGGTTTGTCTAGGGTTCGCCCAGGAATTTGGGATTCAATTTCCTCTAGGTTTCGCAATGAAATTCGGGTTTGGGGTTTGTCTAGGATCCGTTTCTCTATGTTTGTCTACTGTTTGGATAGTGTTTTACATATAGTAATACTGAATGCAAGTAATATTTGGTTTTACTTAGTCTTCGCTGGTCTCTTTTGACAGTGACTATGGACTCCATGGACCCAAACTACGGTGACTAGAAGAGGGCTAAGAAGTTAATCGACAGACTTTATCACATAGCTGATGGGGACTAAGGCATTCCTAAATTTTGTCCATGTCGTGGACAAATCATCGAGCAGACCATTAAAGCCTCCAACCTAGGAATGAAATACTTTACGTGCAATGCCTATAATGTGAGATGAATTTTTAGTGTTTTGCTATTAATTGCCATTAAGAACATCCGATTTTCGTCATTATGTGCAGAATGATGGCTAGCACATTCACAAATGCTAGAATCATGCTGTTGAGGAAGAAGTTTTAAGATTAAAGAACGATCTTGATGAACAGTCCAAGATAATTGGAAGCTTGAGAAACATTCATTTTCAAATGGAGCGAATGCGTTTGGAGCTGGACAACAACAGTGAAAAGATTGCAAAGCTGAAGGAGTTAGTTGCGGATCTTGTGGGTCGTAATGTTTAGACCTACGAGTAGTTTGTTTCTTGTAATAGATATATGAGTGTGTACTAGACATATTATGGTTTTTATTTGAATTTTATGTTAAGCTTTTAAACATCATTAAAACTGAATATCATAGTTTTAAACATCAAAACCAAACAACCCAAATAACACAGTTTTACTTAACAATACCAGTATTACATAAAAGATAACCAACAATATCAGTTCCCTTCGGATTGTTTTTTACTCTGCCTCGTCACTCTCTTTCTCTTTTCTTTTTCCTCTGTGAAAGGAGGCAAAATTAGTTGGGATTTCTTCTTCTTACGCTTTTTTCTTCCTTCACCTCCCAGAACTTCCTTCTCAACTTCCTTCACCTCAACACGGGTTTTTCTCCTCTTGTACATTTTCTTCATCTCTGGTTCCTTCTCTCGGTCCTTCTCAGCGGAAGCCTGCAATCACAATCACAATTCAATTGTTTATAGTATTTCCAAGTATTTCATTTTTGTTTTTAAATTTAAAAAAATGTTACCTTCTCCGCAGAAGTATTTGCGAACTCCGACGATGATCTTTTTCTCTTAATGACCTTCACCTTTTTAGCTCCTACCATACTCACACGGCTATATATGTCCATTGAAATCACCTTCCCTCCTCCTTTCTCTTCTTCTTCCTTCTCTTCTTCTTCCTTCTCTTCTTCTTCTTCCTTCTCTTCTTTGTCCTTCTCTTCTTCTTCTACACCTTCCTTCTCTTGATGTTCCTCAACCACCACAACTCCTAGGTTCTCTGTATCAGCTACAACTCCTTGATCCTTCGGATCCTGCAAAAAAAAAACAGTTTTCCTTAGTGTTTCCTAGTTTTACTTTTTGTTTTTTCATTTTACCATACAACAAAACAAACTAATACCTCAGGTGTTGGCTCTTTCTCTACTTCCGTAGACATCTTAGGAGGTGTTGGCTCCTTCTCTACTTCCGTAGACATCTTAGGAGGTGTTTGGCTCCTTCTCTCCTTCCGTAGACACCTCCGGTGTTGGCTCCTTCTCTCCTTCCATAGACACCTTTGGTGTTGACACCTTTGGTGTTGACACCCTTTCTCCTTCTTTCTCTCCTTCTTTCCCTACTTCCGTAGACATCTTAGGAGGTGTTGGCTCATTCTCTCCTTCTGTAGACACCTCCGGTGTTGGCACCTTCTCTCCTTCTTTCTCTCCTTCTTTCTCTACTTGCGTAGACATCTCAGGAGGTGTTGGCTCCTTCTCTCCTTCCGTAGACACCTCCGGTGTTGGCACCTTCTCTCCTTCTTCTCTTTCCTTCTCTTGTATTTCTTCAACCACCATAGATACCACTTCTCTATGAAGCACAACTCCTTGATCCTTCGGATCCTGCAAAACAAACTCAGTTTTACTTAGTGTTTCTTAGTAACACTTTTTCATTTTACCATACAAAAGCAAAACTAATACCTTCTCTGTTACTTCTTCGACTGTGACACCTCCGGCATCTTGATTATCATTAAAATGATAATCCATCCCGTCTTCAAATGCCATCCTAGCATCTAATTGTTCTTTCACATACCCTTCCACTGTTACAACTCTCTTGTCCAATCCATCAATCTTCTCATTGATTTGCTTGAACCCTTTGTCCATGCTTAGCTCCAGCCTTACTACCATACTAATCGTAGCCACATTCTCCCCACGGATGGCCGTATTCTCCACAGGGATGGCCGCGATCTCTTCCTCCTCATCCTCCTGATCCTCCTCCTCATTCTCCTCTTCTTCTTCTCGGGAAGTCACGTCTTCTTGGTACATCTCCTCAAAACATATCGTTTTTCCTTTATCGATATATTTCATCCACCCATCAACAACAACATCATCGACATTATCTTCATCTTCTTCTTCCATAATTCGATCTAAAAGATCTTCTTCATTATCGGTTGGGACTAAGACACTTTGAATTTCCTGTCAATATAAATAAAGAAAACACTTTCAAAAGAATTCAAACATAAATAATGAAAATGCAAAGGATAACTAGTTTAGATTTCTAACCTTAGTATTACCGAGTACTTCGTAAATGTCTGAAAGACGAAATCCTTTCATTGCAGATGGTTTGAATTTCCTCTTACACATATGAGGACAGCTGCTCTCAGCGCCTCTCTGGTCCTCTCGGAATTTCTTATTCAACTTTGGAATTGCTTCAAACGCTAGCATCTGCACAAGACACATATAGTTAGAGAGTTAGGGAAAAGAAGACATGAAATAAAAATTATTAAGAATACGCAAATAATCATGTTTACCTCCAAAGAAGTAAAAAAACTTGGAAACTTGCATGTTCTTTCGACGACACCTTTATAATCATCCATTTCTTTCTGGATATCTCTCAAATTCTGATCAAATGCGTATCTCCCCCAAAGAAATGTCTCACAGAGTTGAAGATCATCCACAGCTCTTATAAAGAATTTATCAACAGATGGTGCTCCTGCTCCTGTCTTCTCCTTCCCTACAATGATGCTAGATAGGAAGTACAGGACACACATCTTCAGCCTATATGGAGAATGTTTCTTCATTTTCAGAAGCTTTTCCTCGACTTTTGCATAGGTAATCGTTACTCCTTGGCCAAATTGCCTCTGCGCAAATTTCATACCCCCCATTTGCGTGAAGTTTTCTGGATAGCTATGACAATCTAGTCCAGAAATCAGAGCATGTTCTCTGAGAGAGTACCTAATGGGGACTCCGTTGACCACAAACCAAGCTTCCCTTTTCGTCTCTACTTCAGCTGTTCTAAGCAAGAGCATCCACATGCCCATAACCTTGTGGTTTTTGTCAGCATGCATATGGAAAAAGTGCTTGAACTGCGGGTGGTTGTAAAACCAATTCTTCTCGGATGCTTGGAGGTTTAGAGAATTTATATTTTCCACCGCCTTGTGGATGTAACATCTGGTTGATATCTTCACCTGTTTCTTGTACTCACTCGGTGTAAAGTACATCCGCATAGGTTGCATCAACTCTGTATCATCCTCAGAATCCTGCAATCGATTCAAGTTGTATCAAATGTTACCAAGTTTTACTTTTATTTTTGTAATACTAAGACATAAAAAAGCTAATAGTGTTACCAAGTTCTACTACTTGTTCACCATATAATCGAACTACTATCGAACTTACTTACCACTTCGAGTGGAAAATTCGTCAGGGTTCTTCTGCTGCTCTCGCCTCTCTCTTCTTCTGCTTGACTCGGATGCTCTTCATCTCGCCCAAGAAACTTGTCTCCGATATATGACGCATTTTTCGTTCGGGCTCTTCTTGTTCTTCCCAAATTCACTGAAATTCCTACACAACAAGTCGGGAGTCGACAGAATTAGTACAGGCATCAACACAATTATAACTCATTACGAAAATCGACATCCGTTCTACACCCAAACACAATACCCAATTTGATTCGAACGGGCTCGGAAGAAGAAGAAGAAGAGGGTTTCTGAAGAAGATGATAACAAATTCTGGAAATAAGTGTTTAAAGATCGAATCCTACATACCTCCATATTACATATTTGCTTTCAATTTTCCGGCCGAATGCTCCGACTGCGAATCCGCTTGCTCCGATTGTGATTCTGATGGCTCCGATTGCGAACTCGAATCTGATTGCTCCAATTTGCTTCTTAGTTTTTCGTAGTTATTCCTTTGGAACCGTCGAAGTTGGAGAGTTGTATCGCGAGGGAGAAGGTGAATCGATTTTTCAAACTTGGGCGTTTTGATCCTTTTTATCTGAATCTTTTTTATCGTTGAATCCTCTTTGAATCGGGTGGAATATCCAATCGGGTGACTCTCGGGTGAGAATTATCCGAAATACTCTTGGGTTAGGGTTTTATCCGAATAAGATTAGGTGGGTCGGTTTTTGTACTGATTTTCTTAGTAAATAATTTAAGTTCTGAAGGATAGCATAGTAAACAACCGGTTTTGTATTAAAATTAATTAGAAAATTAAAAAAAAAGAAGGGGGTACTTGAGATCTTAATTTCAGGTCAAAGGCTATTGGAGCCATTGATTCAAGTCATTCGTACACGGTCAATGAAACCGATGAACTAAGAAAAAATAAAAGAGAAATCAATGCAATATCAATAGCAAATCAAGCTAAGTTAACAAGGACAAAAAAATGGAAATCCCCTATATATTAATTGAGAAACATTTTTAGAGATTACGCTTATTTTTTGAAATATTTACAGTGGTGCCATTTTGCTGATGTGTCACCACCACACTTATTCTCCAATTATTTTAATACAAATTTCCTTTTTTAATTAGACTAATTACATTATATGCCTTTATCCATTTATTACTTTTAATATAACTAAAAAATTATGTCTTAATTTTTGTATTATTAAAGTCGAATTTTAGGTTATGTGATGATTTATGATATAATTTATACATAATTTATGATATACACAATACATTTCTTAAAAATGAATAAGACAATAGTCTTAAAAAAATTATTGAATGAAGTATAATTTATATATAATTTATGATATACACAATACTTTTTTTGATTAGACAGAAAATATGTTTATATAAAAAAGACTTCGATATGTGTGATTTTAATATAAGAAAATTAGAAAATTATAACAATTTAAAACTATAATTTAAGTTACAGTAAAAAATACTTCAATTTGTGTGATTTTAATAGATAGCCATATTTATAAATATTTTTTTGTTTATATGGTTTGTAATAGAACCATATAAATTAACCAAATAATATAAATATTTAAATTTGAAAACAAGTTAAAAATATTATGTCAAAAAATTGAAATATTAAATTATATTATTCACATATATATAAAACTGATTAAATTATTTTACTTCAATCAATTTCAAAATTATTTTTAATAAAATTATTTATTGATTTTTCATCTTGCGCGTCACCTAGTTCATAGTATAAAAAAGAGGAGAAGAAGAAACTCAAATAGGGACGTTTCAGCACTTGCAAACTTCACTAAACACTAGTTCCAAACTTAAATACTTGTATTCTTTACTTTTATTTTTTTCAGTCAAAGTTGAAATCGTGTACTCGTTAGTATGTCACTCCAGACATAATTTATTTAATCCAATTTCTCTCGTTATTCAATATAGATCTAAAATCTCCTTCCTAACTACATTATCTTCAAGGAAAAATCTAAACCGTAAATATTTGATTGTTTATCTGTTAGCATCCACAATTTGGTGTCATCTGTGGAGTGAGAGAAGGGAATTATAACACCAACTGCAAAAGATCAAGATTATAGAAGATGAGAATTCTCGCATTATAACCCCATCTAGAAGATCCTTGGAAGACATGACAGATCGTTCAAATAATTATCTGACAAATAGGATGAAGTTGTGGTCACAGTGATCAAAAAGGTCAATGAAGTGGTTGTAGACCAAGCAGTTTTGGCTCAGACTGTTATGGATCTCCGCTTTATCGTAACACAAGGGTCCATGCAAACTGGTTAGAATATTGTACAAGCACCCCCCCCCCCCCAAAGTTTTACCTTGACCAAAGTGACTACGGTAGCATTATGATGTATTGTGTTTTTAGCAAATTCTAACTATTATTTTTGACGGTTTTTCGAGTCTTTTTTATATTTTTAGAGTCATTTCAGGTTGAATCACGTTTGGATGGAGTCGAAGACTTAAAAGGAAGGATCGGAGGCAAAAGATCAACAAAGTGGCATTTCCGGAGGACGGATCGATCGATCCACATTTAGATCGATCGTTCCAAAGTAAACGTGCCGACAGGAAGATATTAGATCAATCGTTCCACATTTGGATCGATCGATCTAAAGCTGACGTCCCGACCGAGAGAATTTAGATCGATCGTTCTAGAATCGGATCGATCGATCTAAAGATGACAGAGCCACCCGAGAGGAATTAGATCGATCGTTCCAATATGGATCGATCGATCCAATTGCCGAAGATTTCCAAGAGCTTTTTAGATCGATCGATCCGAATTTGGACCGATCGATCTAACCCCAAACCGACCGGTTTACTTGCGCAGAAGAAAAGGAAATTTCCGTTTTTCCTATTTCCGATTGGTTTTAGAGTGGATTTCGACCCAGAACGTGATTAGACCTATAAATACCTATTTTTGGCCATTGTTTAGGCAACACTTTCTTTTTGATTCATACTTTTGGCTTTTGGAAATTTGTAAGCTTCGGGGAGACGAATCTCTGACTCTACATCTTTGACAAGATTTCTGAACCCCTTTAGATTTATTTTTATTGATTATGAGTTTTCCTTCATCTCCTTGTTGTTTCTCTGCTTCCATGTCTGAGTAGTTCCATAGTTAGGTTAAGCGTTTCAAAGAAACTTAGGAATCATTGAATTAGACATAGATAGGGATTTATCATCTGTTGTCTTCACCTATCGTTGCGTTTATTGCTTAGGCTGAATTGATCACTTAGTCTATGAATTAAGGTTTAATCTATTCATCAAAAGTGTTATAGATTGCTTGAAAGAACATAGGTGAGCGGATTGTCCTTAGCAAACGAAAGTTGATGCTAAGGCAATCCGTGAACAAATTGAACCTGCTCATTAATGCTTGTTTAGAATTCTAAGTTCAAACGACAGTTTAGATACTTAGGTTGCTAGATAAAGTGATTAATACCACGACGGTGGATTGGTTAAACATTCATGTTTGAGTTCTAGACTGAGCTTATTT
>JAHZTW010000002.1:16675839-16744067 GCA_020283515.1 Alliaria petiolata
TGTATCAAGTTTTTGGCGCCGTTGCCAAGTTTCAAGTGTGTTACCTTCGAATCTAAGATTGGAATTTAGTCTAAGATTCACTAACTTTTCTCTTTCTCTCTTGTGTGTTTCAGGTGTATGCAGAGAAGAAGTAAAGGCTCTGACAACCTCCTTCGTCTCGATAACCAGGAACTCGCAAAGGCAGAAAGAACTAACAACAAGGCCAGAAAACAAAAGTCTACTCACGTCATCATGGGAGACGTACACGAAAACCTAGCACTTGCTGAAGCTCAAGCTGCTCAAGCTGCAGAACTTCATAATATACAACAGCAGTTGCAGCAACTCTTGCAACAACATCAGCCGCAACAGCAACGTGCTATTGGGGATGTAGATACCCCTCACACCTTCTACCAGAACAGAGCTGCAATCTGTCCACCCCCTCTTGCAAGGACAGACTATGAGATTAAACCGCAGATGATCGCTCTGGTGAAGCAGCATGTGTTCCATGGGTTACCTGCTAAGAACCCAATGGATCACATTGAAAATTTTGAAGAGATCTGCAGCACTACTAAGTCGAATGGGGTACCTTCTGACTACCTCAAGTGCAAGCTCTTCCCCTTCTCTTTGGCGGATAAGGCGATGAGGTGGCTCAAATCCCTACCTCCTGGATCTTTGCGGACTTGGGAAGAATACAGAGCTGCTTTCTTGGATCACTTTTACACCAAGACAAAGACAGCTTCGCTAAGGAACAAAATCACAACCTTCCAGCAACATTCAGAAGAATCTTTTTGCGAGGCTTGGGAGCGATTCAAGGAGTATCGCAGAGAGTGTCCTCATCATGGGTACTCAGATGAGCAGCTCCTTAGCATCTTTTATGAAGGCGTTGATTGGGATTACAAGAATGCTCTAAATGCTGCCAGCAATGGAGATTTCATGACTAGAAGCATAGAAGGCGCTTACCAACTAATTGAGAACCTGGCTGCAAGTTCTAACAACCGCTGTCCTGAGTATGACCGAACGAAAAAGGTCAACAGTGTCGACTCTCAGAAGATTGATGAGCTGAATACGAAGTTGAATCTACTGATGCAAGCAAATGCAAATCAGAGAGGTGTGCAGTTCTGTGAAGATGGAGCGGACGCAATTTTCTGTCCAGAATTTGCGGAAGAAGAAACTGACGAACAGCAGGAAGTGAGTTATGTGAATGGACAAGGCTTCGTGCAAAACAGGGGATTCAACCAAAACTACAGAAGTCATCCAAATCTGTCCTACAGAAGCACAAATGTTGAAAATCCACAAGACCAGGTCTATCCTCAGCAGGTGGGCACTTAGGGTCAGAATTTCCAGGGGAAAAGTTTCGTGCAAAACGCGGGCGTTACTGGTGTTTCTCAAGGATTTTTGGGACAGACGGGCGTGCAAAATCAGGGTTTTCAGAAGAATTTTTCTCAAAATTTTCAGGGAAAAACCTTCGTGCAAAATCCGGGTCAGAACAGATTTCAGGGTGGTATTCAACAGAAACAACCATTCAACAACCTCCAAGCTTCTGCAAGCTCTGCGAATGGATCTCAAGATGAACTCAAAGCTCTTATGCAGCAACTCCTCATCAACCAGCAGAAAGCCTCTACTGAGATAAACAACAAGGTGGACAACATGTACAATGATCTCAATAGCAAGTATGAAGTTGTCTCCACTCACATGAAGAAGTTAGATACTCAGGTAGCTCAAACTGCTGAAGCAATCAAGAGACCACAAGGATTTCTACCAGGGAAGGGCGAGCAAAATACTAAGGAGTTTGTGAATGCCATTGCACTCAGAAGTGGGAAGGTCTTAGAGCCTGTTGCGAGCAAAGGAAAGCATTATGATGTTGTGATTGATCTGGAAGAGCAGGAGGAAGACCTAGAGGCTGAGAAAGAAAAGGATCAAGCGCGACAAGACACAATGGAGGAGCAAAACGTGGCCCCACCTATGCGTATCTACGCACCCAAGATACCCTATCCCACCCGCCCTAAGAAGTCTCGCAAAGACTTGGAGGAAGCCAAATGCAAGGCAATATTGAATGATCTCACAGTGAAGCTATCTCTAACTGATGCAATCCAGATGATGCCTGCAATGAAGAGGTGCATGAAGCACTTATTGACAAGTCAAGTGTCTGGCGAAGAAGATTTTGTCAAGGTTTCAAAGGATTGCAGCGCTGTTCTTCAAAACAAGATGCCAAAGAAACTTGGAAATCCTAGGCGTTTTGTCCTCTCTGTGCAAATTGGGGCAATGATTTTTGCTTGTTCCTTGTGTGATTTGGGCTCTAGTGTCAACCTCATGCCATACTCTGTGGCTAGGCGACTTGGATTCATGAAATTCAAGCCAACTAAGATCTCATTGGTATTTGCAGACCGTTCT
Source organism: Alliaria petiolata (assembly GCA_020283515.1). Taxonomy (NCBI): domain Eukaryota; kingdom Viridiplantae; phylum Streptophyta; class Magnoliopsida; order Brassicales; family Brassicaceae; genus Alliaria; species Alliaria petiolata. Next base: position 16,678,210 of record JAHZTW010000002.1, read on the forward strand.
GTGAAGTTACCCGTTGGAGTTCTTGAAGACTTGCATGTGCAGATTGGCAATGCTTATGTTCCTGCAGATTTCGTGGTTCTGGAGCTAGTTGAAGAGCCAAAGGATCCTCTTATTTTGGGAAGACCTTTCTTATGCACAGCTGGTGCTATCATCGATGTGAAGAATGGGAGAATAGATCTCCACCTGGGAGACATTATCATGAAGTTTGAGATGGACAAAATGCTGAAGAAGCCTATGTTGGATGGTCAAACTTTCTCTGTTGATGACTCACTAGAGATCTCCAACGAGGTAGCTGAAGAGATTTTGGTGGACGACCCATTAGAGATTATTTTGACCAAAGCAGAGAGTGAGCATGGATTCTTGAGTGAGGATACAACTGGGTACGCTAAGATGTTAGACTCAAGCAAGGAGATGGGAAGGATGGTCGCCTACATGAGTTTAGATGATGCTGCAGCAAATTCTTCAACATCATCACCTCCTGCGCCACCTGCAAACCCTTGGAGCGAGCTGAAAGCTCCAAAGGTTGAACTCAAAACACTCCCAGCAGGGCTAAGGTACGCATTTCTTGGTCCTAACTCTACTTACCCTGTGATTATTAATGCTGAACTGAACAATGCTGAAACTGCCTTACTTCTAAGAAAACTTAGAAAGTACCGTAAGGCCTTAGGCTATTCACTAGATGATATCACCGGAATCTCACATGATCTTTGCATGCATAGAATCCATCTAGAAGATGAATCGAGGACTTCTATAGAACATCAAAGGAGGTTAAACCCAAATCTAAAAGATGTTGTAAAGAAAGAGATAATGAAACTTCTAGATGCCGAAATTATTTATGATATCTCTGATAGTACTTGGGTGAGCCCAGTCCATGTAGTCCCTAAGAAAGGAGGTGTAACAGTTGTTAAGAATGATAAAGATGAGTTGATCCCAACTAGAACTGTTACAGGACATAGGATGTGTATAGAATATAGGAAATTGAATGCTACTACTCGTAAAGAACAATTACCTTTGCCATTTATTGATCAAATGCTTGAGAGATTGGCTAAACATCCTTACTAATGTTTACTAAAAGGTTACTCTGGTTTATTTCAAATTCCCATTCATCCAGACGACCAGGAGAAAACCACATTCACATGTCCTTATGGCACTTTTGCTTATCGCAGAATGCCATTTGGTTTGTGCAATGCCCCAGCGACATTCCAACGATGCATGATGTCGATTTTCACTGACTTGATTGAGGACATAATGGAGGTTTTCATGGACGATTTCTCTATCTATGGATCCTCCTTTTCTGTCTGTCTTTCTAATTTGTGCAGGGTACTGAAGCACTGCGAGGAGAAACATCTTGTGCTAAACTGGGAAAAGTGTCATTTCATGGTCAGAGATGGGATCGTTTTGGGACACAAGGTTTCAGAACAGGGCATTGAGGTGGACAGGGCAAAAATTGAGGTGATAACGAGTTTGCAGCCACCAACTTCTGTCAAAGGGGTTCGGAGCTTTCTTGGTCATGCTGGTTTCTACAGAAGGTTCATCAAGGACTTCTCCAAGATTATCTTGCTAGACCTTTGACTCAGCTGCTGTGCAAAGATAGGAAGTTTGACTTCGATAGTGATTGCCTTGAGGCCTTCCACACGATCAAGGGAGCTTTGGTCAGCGCACCAATAGTCCAACCAACAGACTGGGAACTGCCTTTCGAAGTGATGGTTGATGCTAGTGACTATGCAGTAGGAGCTGTTTTGGGGCAGCGAAGGGACAAGAAGCTTCATGTCATCTACTACGCTAGTCGAACCCTTGATGATGCGCAGAGAAAGTATGCTACTACTGAGAAATAACTTCTTGCCATTGTGTTTGCTTTCGAGAAGTTCAAGTCTTATCTTGTGGGGCTAAGGTGATTGTGCATACTGATCATGCTGCTTTGAGGTATCTTCTTACTAAGAAAGATGCAAAACCTAGGCTACTACGATGGATACTTCTGCTGCAAGAATATGACCTTGAGATCAAAGACAAGAAAGGGATTGAGAATGGTGTTGCCGATCATCTGTCTCGACTGCGTATAGAGGAAGAGGTTCCTTTAGATGATAGTCTACAAGAGGAGAACGTGTATGCTATCAGCATGGGCCACGTGTATGATCAACCCTCCGCCTCTCGTGAAGCTCAAGACCCTACGATGCCTTGGTTCGGCAAGATCGCGAACTACTTAGCCGCAGAGAAGGAGCCAGCCAGTTTTGTCGGGTATAGGAAGAAGAAATTCTTAAAAGACATAAGGCACTACTTTTGGGATGAGCCTTACTTGTACAAGCAGTGTTCAGATGGTGTTTTTAGGCGTTGCATTTCAGAAGAGGAGGTTCACGGTGTTCTATTTCACTGTCATGGTTCGAGTTACGCAGGACATTTTGCTACTTTCAAGACTGTGTCTAAAGCTTTACAAGCTGGTTTCTGGTGGCCAACTATGTTTAAAGATGCACATGCTTTCGTCTATAAGTGTGATTCATGTCAACGGCAAGGGAACATTAGCAAGCGAAACGAGATGCCCCAAAATTTCATCTTGGAAGTTGAAGTGTTTGATGTGTGGGGAATTGACTTCATGGGACCTTTTCCATCTTCCTTTGGAAACAAGTACATCCTAGTTGCAGTAGACTATGTGTCTAAATGGGTTGAAGTCATGGCTAGTCCTACTAATGACGCTAAGGTAGTATTGAAGATGTTCAAATCTGTGATCTTTCTCCGGTTTGGAGTACCTAGAATCGTGATCAGTGATGGAGGCTCTCATTTCATCAACAAAGTCTTTGAGAGTTTGTTGAAGAAACATGGAGTCAAACACAAGGTAGCCACTCCTTACCATCCGCAGACGAGTGGACAAGTTGAGATTTCAAACAGGGAGATCAAAAGCATTCTCCAGAAAACGGTGAACACAACAAGGAAGGATTGGGCTGTGAAACTTGATGACGCTCTTTGGGCATATATGACTGCCTACAAGACACCTTTAGGCACGACCCCATTCCATCTTGTCTATGGGAAATCATGTCATCTTCCAGTAGAGCTCGAGTACAAGGCAGCATGGGCTGTAAAGTTGCTGAACTTTGACATCAAACCCGCTTCTTAAAGGAGGTTGATGCAACTGAACGAGCTGGATGAGATATGACACATGGCCTATGAGAACTCAAGGATTTACTAAGAAAGGACTAAGGCATTACATGACAAGAAGATCATTCCTAGGAACTTCACTGCAAATGATCAGGTGTTACTCTTCAACTCTCGCCTGAAACTTTTTCCTGGGAAGCTGCGATCGTGATGGTCTGGCCCTTTAACTATCAAAGAAGTACGACCATATGGAGCTGTTGTGTTGCTGGACAATGAAGGCAGCGAATTTGTGGTTAATGATCAGCGTCTAAAGCCGTATATCGCTGACACCGAAATCGCTAACGGGGACACCATTCCCCTTAGCGATGCACCTGCTGCCTAAACAGGCAACCAAAGTCAAGTTCGTGACTTAAAACAAGCGCTTGGTGGGAGGCAACCCACCGGTAAGTGTACATACTTCGTTTTATGTTTTGGTTACTAACTTTTAATTTTGATTTTCATGTTCAAAAAAAAAAAATTAAAAAAGTTAGATAGATCGGTCGCGGGAAAGACCGATCGATCCATTCAAGCAGCTCGGGCAGGAGGTTTTTAGATCGATCGATCCAAAACGGAACGATTGATCGGAGGGATCACGAACGACCAGGAAGTTTTTGGACCGATCGTTCCAAAACGGATCGATCGATCCACACAACGCGAATCGGCAGGAAATATTTCGACTGATCGATCTAAATCCGACCGATCGATCGGATCCTCGAGAACGGGCAGGAACATATTAGATCGATCGATCGATCTGTGGCCCAGGTACGTCTACTTTCCCCAATTTCTGGTTTCATGCGGTCAAAAATCGGTTTACAAAACTTAAATTAAACCAAAGAAACATGATTTTAAATCCACCAACACAATTTTTAGAATCAAAACTCGATTTCTCTCTTCTCCTCCCCCTCTCTCTCGTGTTCTTGGGGTTTTGGAGAAAAAATTTCAACAAAACCAAACTTCCTCAATTCTTCACGGATTTGAACGATTTTTTAGTGCTTTCACCTCGGATTTTTGCCCTCTTTCTGATTCTCCTACTCTCTCTCTCGATCGGCAAAGGTACGCGCCCCTATCTCTACTTTTTCAGTTCGAAAATTTTGAATCAAGGATAAAATTCAGGTTTGTTTACTTGTTCTTACATGATTTTGTGGCCTCCTAGTAACTTCAAGGTTGATTTCGAACAACCCCATGCCTTACTTCGATTATTTGTGTGCTTGAACTCGAATTTAGGAATCTCAAGAGAGGTTGTGACAAATTTTGTGAAATTTTTTGGAAATTTCGAATTGGGTAGAACGGTTAAGGTGTTGGAAATAGTTGTGTTGATTTGGAAGCAATGTTTACTGGTGTTGTGACCTAATGCACATGTTCCTTAACTTCCAACATTTTTTTGCTTTAGAAAGTTTTGATGCATATGAATTTTGTTTTGATTTTGCAGGACATGGGACGCACAAAAGATGATGCAATCACCACACGAACACAACCACCACGAAATGCACGGAATCCACAACCGCGAGAAAGCAGAAATCCTACTCCTTCTCAAGCTACAAGGAGAGGAAAATCAGTGGCACAACCCTCTTATGTTCAAGAAGAGGAAGAAGAGGAAGAAGAGGAGGAGGAAGAAGAAGGCGAAAGAACCACTGCACCTTGGCCACGCCCTGACAACACACCATTCACTTGCCTCCGTTTCCCGCACAATATCACTATTTCCCAGATGCAAAACGATAGCAGATACAAGCTTAGGAGGCGTGGAGCTCCTTGGTCTGACATCCATAATACGTTTTACAATGGACTCCTGAAAGTCGAGATGGTGCCTACTCGATTTGCTTGCTCCAGAACTCTGTGCAGGATGGGGATTAAGGAGGATGTGCAAGACATGTTAGACAATATAGGGTTTGGGCACATTGCATACACGCCATATCCTCTCTATCCGGAGTTGGTTCACCAGTACCTTGCTTCCGCAGAGCTCTATTTCAAGGATCATGCACATCCTAATGCCACTGAAGGGACACTAGCCTACTTCTCAAGAGGTATTCTCTAAGAGATATCTATTCCAAAGCTGTGACAGCTATATGAGTTTAACAAGTACAAGGAGAGCTGCAGGTTTCCCGAGGATTTCCCGCAGGTTTTTGAGTTATGGCCTGTGATTGCTACCGGACCTTTTGAGTCGCGTGATGCCAAGCTCACTATGATTAGGAACCCGGTGATTCGAGTGGTTGCTAAGATTTTGGGTAACATTTTGTTTGCTATGGAGGAAGCAAGAGCTTTGAGGAAAGATGAGTTGATGATGCTACATTTTGGTCTTCCTCCTTTTGCCAATGACATTTATAGCACCGACCCACCGGCCACTTTTCGCACCAACCTTGGGGTTAAGTTTGCTCAGGTTCTTGTGGGGAAGAAGTTCAGAGGTCTTACGACAAGCACGACGAAGAAAGAGGCTATTGGGAGTCTTCTTACTCCCATTTTCAGATACCACGAGACCAACTTGTCTTCCACCCTATGCATTAACATCATTGCACATCTTGATGATAAACAATTCAAGAACCATGGGATTCTGAAGCCTGGCTACAAGTATCAGTTCCAAGACCGCGAAGGCATTTATAAGTTTTGCCAGCTTCCACAGCATGACATCACTATCTCACCTCCCGCGCAAACCTCGAGTTTCTACCACCAGCTGAGTTTCTCTGCCCGAACCCTTCAGCCACTGTAAAAACCAAGACGCGGCAGCTCTTCCCGAAGCACTTCACAGCCTCATCTAGAGGATACCACAGCACCACCACGTGAGTCGATGGAGCAGTTCCTTCCCATTTGCACTGATGATTTCATTCCTTCGCCTCGGCTTCCTGCCACTGCTCCAGACAGCGCTTTCAGGGATTGGGTGTATGATACTCATGAGAAGAGTAACACGTTGTTACGGTGGTTGGTGGATTCGTTTCAGAGGATCCACTGTCCGAGACCTCCTTCTTGTTTTCGAGCTGCGGATACACAGAGGACGCGGACTGCGGCTGTTCCCGACGTTGCTGGACGCGGGACCACAGAGGAGGATGATTCCGACGAGGCTTCCGAGCAAGAGACACGCCTCTCTAGGCGCAGGCGCAGGAAGGCTCTAGGGGCCAGCCACAGCAACACTTCCGAGAGTGACCCTTGACCGCATCGCAGTATCATCTCTTTTCCCATTGTATTATTTCAGTTTGCTTTTTATTTTTATTCCTGCATTTGTCATATCCTTCTTCTTATTTATTTTCCCACCGAGTCGGTGTGAAGTAGGTCTGGGGGAGGGTATTTGCTGGGACTAACGCAGTCTTTCTTTGTTTTGTTTTCTCTTGAGTCATTTTGATGTTTTTCTAGAGTCAGTCCAAGATTGTTTTATTGAGTCAAGACTATGTTGAAACTATGAGTTTTTCTTGGAACTAACTATTGTGCACTAACACTTGACGAACCATTGCAACAGCAGTTGATCGCAGATTTTATTAGGTAGAACGCTGTGAGTGGATCCATCTAACAAAGAAAGTTCAGATTTCTGGAGAGTTCGAAAGATTTATTGTTGGCTCCGCCCAAATGAACCTTAATCTTCTCATCTTGGGGCTTGGTATACATCGAACCTGATTCCTCTTCCAGCACTTTAAAGATAAGTTTTGTCAGCCTCTCTTTGATCTTTCCTAAAAAAAATTAAATAAATAAAGAAGTCTAAGGTTTAAGAACGGCAGTCTGAGTTCCATAAAAAGGACTATGAAGGCGAGCTTACACTCATAAAAAGAGAGTTGCACCATTCTTGATCTATAGAAAAGAGAAGAAGTCTAGTCGATAGAAAAAATAAAATGATACCCTAGAAAAGTAGGGAGAAATCGACTAAGGGAAGAGAAAATAAGAGAGATTGTGCAAATACTTTCTGTGTGTTCAGGAGCTTGGAAGGGAATGAATCTATAAGTTCTTTGATCGATACTCCCTCGATGAGACCGCACGCTTAATTGATTAAAGGAGTTTGAACCGTATTTGGGAGATTGCTGAGCTAGCAGTAAGTATGCTAAAATACTATCTAATGTTGGCTATGTGATAAGTGGATTCAAGAGTGTTAGTCAGGATGGTGTTCTAAAGATATGGTGAGTTTCGGTTTTCAAACCTCGACCCTATTTTTAGTAGTTTGCTTGAGGACAAGCAAAAGACTAAGTCTGGGGGAGTTGATGTATTGCGTTTTAGCGAATTCTAACTATTGTTTTTGACGGTTTTTCGAGTCTTTTCTATATTTTTAGAGTCATTTCAGGTTGAATCACGTTTGGATGGAGTCTAAGGCTTAAAAGGAAGGATCGGAGGCAAAAGATCAACAAAGTGGCATTTCCGGAGGACGGATCGATCGATCCACATTTAGATCGATCGTTCCAAAGTAAACGTGCCGACAGGAAGATATTAGATCGATCGTTCCACATTTGGATCGATCGATCTAAAGCTGACGTCCCGACCGAGAGAATTTAGATCGATCATTCCAGAATCGGATCGATCGATCGAAAGATGACAGAGCCACCCGAGAAGAATTAGATCGATCGTTCCAATATGGATCGATCGATCCAATTGCCGAAGATTTCCAGGAGCTTTTTAGATCGATCGATCCGAATTTGGACCGATCGATTAACCCCAAACCGACCGGTTTACTTGCGCAGAAGAAAATAAAATTTCTATTTTTCCTATTTCCGATTGGTTTTAGAGTGGATTTCGACCCAGAACGTGATTAGACCTATAAATACCTATTTTGGCCATTGTTTAGGCAACGCTTTCTTTTTGATTCATACTTTTGGCTTTTGGCAATTTGTAAGCTTCGGGGAGACGAATCTCTGACTCTACATCTTTAAGAAGATTTCTGAACCCCTTTGGATTTATTTTTATTGATTATGAGTTTCCCTTCATCTCCTTGTTGTTTCTCTGCTTCCATGTCTGAGTAGTTCCATAGTTAGGTTTAGGGTTTCAAAGGAACTTAGGAATCATTGAATTAGACATAGATAGGGATTTATCATCTGTTGTCTTCACCTATCGTTGCGTTTATTTCTTAGGCTGAATTGATCACTTAGTCTATGAATTAAGGTTTAATCTATTCATCAAAAGTGTTATAGATTGCTTGAAAGAACATAGGTGAGCGGTTTGTCCTTAGCCAACGAAAGCTGATGCTAAGGCAATCCGTGAACAAATTGAACCTGCTCATTAATGCTTGTTTAGAATTCTAAGTTCAAACGACAGTTTAGATACTTAGGTTGCTAGATAAAGTGATTAATACCACGACGGTGGATTGGTTAAACATTCATGTTTGAGTTCTAAACTGAGCTTATTTGTTCCCTGAATAATTGTCTGATTCATGATCTCCGAATTCATGCGAATTGCCCTTGACCTAGCGCTTCGTTTTATTGACTTTAATCCGTTTATTACTTGCTATTTTCGTTCTCATATTTGCAACAACAATCATATCTTGTCTTAGCTTAGTTTCACTCATTAAGAATCGTAGTGTAGCCTTTGAAACTTGTGGAGTCGATACCTAAATATTACGACATTGCTGTGCACTTGCAGTAGCTATTTTAGGGTTAAAACTCTGCATATCAAGTTTTTGGCGCCGTTGCCAAGTTTCAAGTGTGTTACCTTCGAATCTAAGATTGGAATTTAGTCTAAGATTCACTAACTTTTCTCTTTCTCGCTTGTGTGTTTCAGGTGTATGCAGAGAAGAAGTAAAAGTTCTGACAACCTCCTTCGTCTCGATAACCAGGAACTCGCAAAGGCAGAAAGAACTAACAACAAGGCCAGAAAACAAAAGTCTACTCGCATCATCATGGGAGACTTACACGACAACCTAGCACTTGCTGAAGCTCAAGCTGCTCAAGCTGCAGTACTTCATAATATACAACAGCAGTTGCAGCAACTCCTGCAACAACAGCAGCCGCAACAGCAACGTGCTATTGGGGATGTAGATACCCCTCACACCTTCTACCAGAACAGAGCTGCAATCTGTCCACCCCCTCTTGCGGGTTTTATATACTTCTTGCGGGTTTTGGACATTACTAGTGATTAATTTCTCCATTGGTGACTCCAAAATAAGCTAATGATCTATCAATGTCTAAGAATTTTAGGGACGGATGACGGATGAAAAATTCTAAACCTTACTATTTGTGCTTCCAGCTTTGATCTCATATTACATTTACATTAGCCAGTAATTAAAGAAAATCATTATAATTGTTCTGTTAATCCTATTTAAAAGCAGTTTTAGGCAGTCATCAAGTTTTGCTAATAAACTCGGATATGAGAAACTAATAGCCGAAGATCTTTGTCCCAATCCTTGCTTTTTACTTGTCTCATCACACTCTATATGCTTTGCACGTATATGAAAGAAACGTTTTAGGTCTCGGGATCCTAAAAGCTTTTCAGATAGTGATTCGGTTAACGTTTTGAGATGTGAAGTGTTTTTTTGGGTTGCTGTGTCGCATTTTAAGAGCATTAAAATGCTGATAAGTTATCAAACTGAATATTGTACATATCACAACCTTTCAAACGGAATATATAATTACATTAATTTTAAATATTCGCATAACTTGCTTTCTATGTTTTTAATACTTAGATAAGTTACTTCCAACATCTAGTATATGCATGTTTAGTAATATAGTCAATGTTTTGTATATGTAAAACTGATAATGTAACATAGACGAGGCTAAAAACAAAATAAGTTCAGTTGTCCTTCTCTAGAGTTGGCATCAATAATGTTAGAGTTTATAAACTATAGTTTAGTATTGGATCTAATTTGATGGATGGCTCTTTTGACCTCAGCAATGCTTGGTTTCTTCCCTCTCACCTTAGCCCTTATCTCCGCCTCGAAATCACGGTCGTTCACCGCGGTATGAACCGCAGTAGGCTCTATACCGAGTTCCTTAAGAACCTGAAGAATGTCGAGCAATAGACCATCTCGGTACTCGCATCTCATCTCTAACAAAACATCACTCTCTATGATAGAAACCTCAACATCTTCCCAACTTTTTCCTTTACAGCTACGCATCCGCTTATGATTTTGTTCGTGATGATTAGTCTCCAGCTCTTGGACCCTCTTTCGAAGATGGTTTACGTAGTTGATGGTGTCTCCAAGAATTGAGACTTTATCCATCTTGGTCACAAAGGGAACCAATGACCTCAACGTTATGAATCTCTCGTTTAGCTTCTCTCTCCTGCGTCGCTCTGCCACCACGTGGTTAAGCTCTTCCCGAGGCAGCTTCTTATCTTTAGTGTGGCCGTGGAGGAAAGGAACTCTCAAGATTATGTGTTTGAGCATCCATTGCGACGACGACGACGCTTTTTCCACTCGCTGATGATGCTCTTTGAAATTCTCAAACCTCCACATGGCAAACGATGATTGGATGTAAGAAGATGTGGAAACTGAATCTGAAAGAAGACTCGTGGGTTGTGACATAAGGAGTGTTGATACTGTCTGAGAATAGTTTCCACCCTCCTCCATTAGATTCATCATGTCCATGTGTGTGTCTATATATACAATGAAATGTGAAACCTTTTTCAATTTCTTGTTCACATGTTAAATAAATACATGTAACGATATCATTAACTAATTTAATGTATAAGTAGTGTGTACCTAAAGCGTGGGTTGATTCTATATGGAAATCAGGGAGTATATTTTGATTGGAGACGTCATCATCATCAGGAGAGCCAAGCCTTATCTCCTCTGACATTGTCATTTCTTCTTCTACTTCTTCTTCTTCCTCTTCTTCGTCTTCTTCATGCTCTTCGTTGATGGAGTGTTCAGAAAGAGCAGCTTTTGGGTTTGACTTGGGATGGTTATGGAAGATGCTCTTTATGAGCTCAACAAACTCTACATCTTCTTTTACCTTCACACACAAACAACAACATGTATCCATCTCCTTAAATGTTTATATTGTGAATGATATTATGTACTATGTCCAAAAATAATATTTTTCTATTATGACTTCAAATGATTAAATATTTAATTTTTTTTTTTCTAACTATCTTATTTCACATTCTTAATCTAACTGATAAAAATTAAGCATAATCTATTTGTCTTGTAACCTTTTTCTTAACCATTTGGCTATATATGTATATAAAGAGAAATACGCCGTACCTTGTTCGTTGTGCCTAGTTCCACAACACCATCAAGCATGGGAATGCAAACCACTGTCTGCTTTTTCATTATATTTTTCATCAGAAAACAATTCTCAAACATGTAAAATAAATGTAATGAAACCACTCATATATTACTAAAAAGAACTTATCAATAAATTCAAGACAACGTTTACCTGAATTTTTGCACTCTAACCATTAAGGAACCGACCAATGTAGAAGGAGCATACAAGAAGAAGACAAGGAGAGAATATTAATTACTATGAAGAATGAGATATATAAATAGGTAGAAGTAGATGCATAGTGTAGTGGTGAATGAAAAAGGAAATAAACCTTTGCGAGGATAGCCCTAGAAAAGATTTTACTGTCAACCTCATTTGCACCACTTAGCCATACGTGCTTCCTCCTCGCATACGCCTTTCCTGGCATCCTACAAATTTACTACTTCCACATTATATTTTGATTTTTTCCTCCCATTGAGAAAAAGCAGCATTAAATACCTATAACTAACCCACTTTGTTATGCATTTATGTATTATCTACTTATGCTTCTACTTTAGATAATCAATCAACAACAAAAACAAGAATCTCAACGGTAAAATTATGTTCACCAAAATGGAGTGCGTACGTTTTATTAACTCCAATACATTTCTTCTTTCAGTAACTCAACCTCCTCAGTTTCTCTTTAATGCTTCCACAATATTCGTGATTCGCATTTAACACACAATACTATTTTTGTCTTCAGTAGGAGATGATAACAAAAAACAAATTAAGAAACTTGTGTATAGACAGAAAGAGAGAGGGAAAGTTGTGTACCCGGAAGGAGGAGGGAAAGAGAAAGAGACACACATTAGATAAAACCATTCAGTCTCCGTCAAATCCTCCGGCGACAATGCGGTGCATGCCCTAGCTTCCGACGAGGACTCTCCGGCCAAAAGCGCCTCGTAAAGCTCCCTTAGCTGCTGACTCCTCTCCAACGCAGCCTCTTCCGCCGTTACTTCCGCCGGCTGAGTTGTCTTCCTTGTCTTTATTGCACCGTTGTAGTATCCATTCCCCCACACCAAAACCCTAATTCATTTAAACATGTAATTACTTCATCACTTAATTGATACAGAAGTGCCAATAAACCAAAAAGTCTCACGGATTCGAAACAAACGAGCCAGAAGATTTGCTCGAGAGCTTGAACCTCTAGGAACATATAAGATAGAAATGGAAACAAATAAGGCACGAGGACGTTGAAAATTCTGATAATTATGTAGAGAAACATATAATTACTTCTTCTTCTTCTTTTTTATTTCATAATAATGATATAGATAGTAGGGTTTTGATTGTGAGAGATGCATGAAATTAGTTAAGAAGAAAAAAAAAAGAACCTTTGTTGAGGACAAAGTTGCCAGAAGAGACTATAAGTCCACTCCACAGATTGCACCGCCGCCTTAAGCAGCCCTTGAAGCTCTCTTTTCTCAGCTCCGATCACTTTCTCTGCCGGAATAGTACTTGACTCATCCATCTTTCCCGGAGATAAAAACGTGTGTTAGCTCTCTCTCTCTCTCTCTCTAATGAAGAGAGAAAAATCTTATAACTCGAAGGGATGTTAATATGAAAGAGGAAGATACCCTTTATGGTGATTTAAAATGGTATGGGACCACACGGTTATTTCAATATGTGTGTATACATACCATCTTAATGCTTTTGTAGCATTTTGGCATAAATAATGTTATTACTTCCATGTATGTATATAAATGCATGACCTCAGGATGCAGTAAAAGTTGACTTTCATGAGTTTTGACTGGTTGGTCCACCAGACGTTGGATGAAATAGTAGTAGTATACAGATAGAATAAAAAGATCTAATTATCTTGTAGACGTGTCATCCACTTATTGGATGAATCAACTTGCAGAATTATAAGGTTTTGCAGGTACTAGCAGGTGCAAAATCTTATAATTAAGATCCAATGGAAAATCTTAATATGTTTTGGCCAGAAAGAATAACATATTTCTTAATATGTTTTGGCCAGAAAGAATAACATATTTCAGTAGATAAAATAGCTAACCGACAAACAAGAGAAAACAGACGTTGCTTTGACTTGTGTCACTACTAGCAGGTACAAAAGAAAATAACATATGTTTTCTTCATTTTTCTTTTAATTTAGAAATTTTACAATATTTTGATTTTCACCAACGATTTTAAAAGAGTGCATATTTTTGGACTAGCATTTTTAGAAGGTTAAAAAATGAAAAAGAGATATAACATAAAAAATAATAATAATAAAGAAGGGGAATGGTAGAATGGTTGACCTGACCGGTAAGTAAAGAAAGAGAAGTGGTTTGGTGTAATAAAGGAGGAGAATGAGATGGTTTCTTCAGCTTCTTTTTTTTGTTAAGAGGAAAATGAGAGATTTCACAATTTGAGTTTTTAATTATTGATGTTAATCGCTGGCCAAGTAGCCACCATGTTTTCCATTTATAAATATAGATAGAGAGGTTCGACCCTCACAATAAAAAAAGAAAGAAATAGATTGATACATAAATACAGTTACGTACACAGTACACATTAGGCCTAGTACACATATATATAGTACATAGAATTGGGGTATGGTGTGGGTTTGTATTCCTGGTTTGGACAAAAATCAACATTAAATGTTGTTTGGCTTTTTTGTCGACAGAAAAAATAATGTTGTTTGGCTTTTCCTTCTGCTTCTTTTCCTTGCTTTGTCTAGTTTTTAAACCATTTTTTTTTCAGCTACCATATATATATTAAATTAAGTTTGGTTAATAGGGTGAGGTTCTAAGATCCCACTCACATTAACCAAGTGTGATTTATATGAAAAAATTTATACTTGTTTTCACTTTTTTTAATAAGGATATCGACAAACGTACAATACATTCATCAAACAAATTCTTAAGAGTATACATGTAGTCTAACTCTAGTCTAATAGTCAGCCAATCCACATGATCCTCAATCATCTGAATCAAATTTGAACAATTTGTCTCGATACAGATTCTCAGTATCCGCTTATCTCTTAGACATGTCATTGTCCAGATCAGCCCATCCAGTTCCGAGCGCAGAGTTGTCAGGTTTCTTCGACATCTTTGTTGTCCAGTGGTGATATATCCCATTGGATTTGTTAGGTACCACCCAAGTTCACTAACCGTCCCATGATCAACCCAAAAAGCATCGATTTGACAAGTTGGGATTTGAGAAATCACAAGGGACTCATCTGAGGGGGTCTGGAGCCTTTCTCTCCTCACTCTCCTCGTCAATCTCCTTTTCGTTTGCTTTTAGTTTTTCACCATTTAATTATGACGGCCATATGGATTGACTGTGTGTGTACAAATCCAGTCAGAAGTGGGACGAAGATTATTTAATTCCTACGACAATGCCATGCACGCCCATATAGTGTGAGCTAGTCCTGGGCATTTTGGGATTCGAGATGGAAATTTATGGATATGAAATGAAAACGGATAATTTGAGAATTAAAAAACAATTCTTAAAGGAGAATCTGATAAGAAACAGGATGGGAAGTTCAGGTAACATGACGGGTTCGAAAAATTTCCTTAGCTAAAATCTCTTCCCAAACTCTCCAGAATTTGGGTAATGATCAACTTCGAGACGGATATTTCAGATAATTTTTGGAAATTTTTAGAAAATTATATATAATTTTTATGTTTTTTAATTATTAAATGGATAATTCGGATACCATATCTTATAAATGTATTCGTTTAAATAATTTAAATGATTCTAGATGAATAACTATTTGAACGGGATTTAGAATGGGACAGAAATTTCGAGACGGGTAGGGGAAGACGATTGTTACTCCATTGTGATTATAGTTAGGGATCGATCCATGAATCTTTGTTTCTTTTAATTGTTTCCTCGGGAAATGTGGAGTGTTAAATAGATTATAGAATTCTAGAAAATACTTCCTCTGTTTCACAAAGAGTGTCATTTTACTATTTTTCACACATACTAAGAAATCTAATAGAAAGTCTATTATGTCCCTTATTAATACACTAAACAAATTTCTCTTTCTAATTAATACACTGATATAATAAGGTTAAAACTGGATTTTTGTTTACAGTTTTGCATTGAAAATACAAAACGACACTATTTGTGAGATAGAAATCAAAACTTAAAACGACAATCTTTGTGAAACGGAGGGAGTAGGTTTTAAGGTCTACTAAATGATGAACATATTGAATTATTGATGTTGCTAGCTGTGCTTTGCAACTTGAAGAGGCTTGAAGTCAATAATCTCCCTAATGTTTAACTTAATATGGAAGCTCCCATGTAAGAACATATAATATATCCAATACACTCATTTTGTTCATTTTTTCCCTTAAATTTAGAGAGAATTAATACTATGATATAGAGTCTGCTGGTTTTTCATGGTTATATGTTTCCCTGATTTTTATTTCTTGTGGATTTTGGCAAGAATTCTATGTTTTGGCAATAATTATATACAGTATGTTGGAAATTGGAATATACATGATGAGCTTTTTGGATGGCCCTGATTTATGATGAGAACGACCTATTTACAAAGTGGATCACATTCATATAATTGAAAAATAATGGAAAACAAAGTGTCAAAGTGTGATGGAGTATGATGCGAAGTTTGTGGTGTATATGTTTTTTTCGAACATATTAATTTCCGTGTACAAGAGTTAGTGTGTTTTGCTATAAATAGATGCTGTACTTTAACATCATTACAAACCCACTTCTTGTTTTCTCTGCAGCCTCTTCTTCTTCTTATTATTTTGTTTCTTAGTTTGTCTCTTCCTTGTTGAATAAGCAATCTCAGTTTTAAAAAAAAATTAACGCAGTTTCTTCTTTATTTTCTACTAGCTGGCCACACGAAATACATTTTTTGGAAGCCACGAATACTTTACCTCTACCCCAAAGAAATTACATTTCTTATCCTCCGCAACAATCTGAATCTTCATTTATCGTATTTCATTTTTTTCTTTATTTTCTACTCGCAGTTTTCTCAAAGGCCTTACCAAAATCACATGTTTGACTCCTGACATGAGAAAGATCCAAATCGTAGAAAATCATCATCACAATCTTATCCAACTCTTCTTTGCACTACAAAATCTCCAGCAACTCGTTTAAACACGAGCTGGTTCACAAGATATAAAATGCCAAAATCTGTAAATGACTTGTAAAAACAATAATACAAATATACAATCCACATATAACACTTATATCCTGAGGCTTTTATTTATTCGGAATACAAAACAAAGATGACGTATAGAAAGGTAATAAACACAAAATCCATTCAAGATGATGGAACATTCCTGGTGTTGATACTGGGCTTTAGAGGCCCAAAACTTTTGACCCAGTCCAAATCATTTTTCTGCTCAAAAGTCAAAGTCAGCCGAAATCAACAGAAACTGGTCAAAGTCAACAAAAGTTTTTGATCGGCCCGGCCCAAGACGAAGTCTGCGAGGCCCATTTTCGACAAAAAACCTGTTCGGTTTGATGGAAGCCACCGACTTAATCACCTATAAATAGCACAGTAACCTGATGTGACAATTCATTCTAATCCCCCGCACAGACCTCGAGACTCTCGACTCCTGTGCTAATCACTCCTTCGAGACCGGCGACTCCCCACTCGGCCCCCTTCGGGACCAGCCACTAGGCGACTCCCCACTCGGCCCCCCTCGGGACCAGCCACTCGGCAACTCCCCTCTCGGCATCTTCTTTTTCCACTCGGCGGCTCGGCGATCTCCAACCCGCGGCTCGTCATTTTCTTTTCGGAGGATTCCCTCTTCTGTATTCACAACTTAGTCTTATTGACGATTCTCTTCTGTATTCGCCGGTTCTCGCAAATTAATAAGAAAATCCCCGAATTCATCTCTTGCCGCCTCTTTTACACTTGATCGAAATCCGGAACCAACACCTGGATCTTCGCGTATTATCCCTTCCCATTCCCTCGGAGATTCCTCAATGTCCATAATCCATTTTTTGATTGTTTTGAACGTCTCTATGAATATAGTCATGTGCAGACTACTTTTATTTTGGGGAGATTAAAATCTTTAACTTTACTTTCTGGTATATATAGCACAAAATCTTAGTTTAGGATGTATTTGGGCTATATGATAATTTTCATAGGGAAAAAGATCGTTTTCCATTATACTATTATTATGTCAATAGTTGACACGAAATGAGATAATACTCAGATATAAAAAAAAGAGTGAGTTTGTTCAAAATACACGGTTGACCAGTTTATTAATAAAAAAATGTAATGATTGTATTATTAGTTTTCTATATAATTTATGTAATTTAGGACAACTCAATCCTTTTGAATTAGTTTATTTACGGTAAATGCCATCCAACTCAAAACTGATGTTAACATTGTTATCAGTTATAAATTATACTGTTCACCATCGGATTTTGTATCAACGAACTGTTCATCTCACGGTATCGTTCATCTTTATCTGTTAACTTATATGAATTCAATAATTAACTATGTGATTAATACTGAAACTAATATTGTAGTGTGATAACATATTAAATATCCTCTTAATATTAACGTGCTAACATATTACATATCCACATAATATTGCAACGTGATAAGTATTACGTATCGTCCAGAGCATGGTGATCGAGTGGTAGGAGTCGGGACTGGAACGCTAACACGTTTCAGGTTCGGCGCCCCTGCTACGCGAAACTTTAACACTTCGCTTTGGACACCCACACAGATATAGACCATGCTTTAGGTCCATTTGCATATCCGGAGGTGAAGATCTATTCGTGGGCTGCACTACCCCAAAGATTAGTATGAGCCCCTCCATAGGCTTGGGATTTACCTGAGTTAGAAAAAAAACATATTACGTACAGTGATAAATGAAGGGTAAAAGGTGTGTAGTCGACACTCGACAGTCGTCCCCATCCTAACAAAAAAAACAAAAAACAAATCCAAGACACATTACGATCAAAGTCATGAATCTCACAATTCCTCATCATTGGTGACAAAAAATGATCAAACCTCGAAATCTCATTCTCCACACGTATCATGATCATATTTATATATAGATCCATGTATATGTTCTCGGAATTGTCCTGCATAAAGTAGCTAAAAATATCAACAACAAAAAAAAAAATTAATCAAAAACCACACTTTTCCATGGACTTCTTCTTTGAATTCCTCTTAGCAAATCCATCTTCTGCAATATATATATATATGGATAAATAGAAAGATCATTGTTTTTCAGAATCACCTAGAACAATGTATTTTGTTTAAAAAAATGATAAGCCTGTATATAAAAATCCCGGAAATTAAATAGTGGCTGATTCTTATTATATCAATCCATTAATTAGATACTATTTTTCTTACTTGCGACCGAAGAAAATAAAACCCCTTGACATCCATGCTTTCCTTAACTGATTGTATCCATCAGACACCTCTAATTGGCCAATAACTTCAAGAACATCTAACTCGGCAACAATTTTGAACATCTAACAATCGAACAACATAGCTGAAGAAATCTTCATTATCCCTGAAAACACGAGCTGAAACCAATGTGAGCTAAGCAGCACTCTTTCCTTGTAACTCTATTATTTTTGTCTTTTCATTTAATCATAGGTGCAAAAAAGAAAAAAAAANGCTGGTCAAAGTCAACAAAAGTCTTCGGTCGGCCCGGCCCAAGACGAAGTCCGCGAGGCCCATTTTCGACAAAAAGCCCGTTAGGTTTGAGGGAAGCCACCGACTTAATCACCTATAAATAGCACAATAACCTGATGTGTCAATTCATTCTAATCCCCCGCACAGACCTCGAGACTCTCGACTCCTGTGCTAATCACTCCTTCGAGACTGGCGACTCCCCACTCAACCCCCTTCGGGACCAGCCACTCGGCGACTCCCCACTCGGCCCCCCTCGGGACCAGCCACTCGGCAACTCCCCTCTCGGCATCTTCTTTTTCCACTCAGCGGCTCGGCGATCTCCAACCCGCGGCTCGTCATTTTCTTTTCGGAGGATTCCCTCTTCTGTATTCACAACTTAGTCTTATTGACGATTCTCTTCTGTATTCGCCGGTTCTCGCAAATTAATAAGAAAATCCCCGAATTCATCTCTTGCCGCCTCTTTTACACTTGATCGAAATCCGGAACCAACACCTGGATCTTCGCGTATTATCCCTTCCCATTCCCTCGGAGATTCCTCAATGTCCATAATCCATTTTTTGATTGTTTTGAACGTCTCTATGAATATAGTCATGTGCAGACTACTTTTATTTTGGGGAGATTAAAATCTTTAACTTTACTTTCTGGTATATATAGCACAAAATCTTAGTTTAGGATGTATTTGGGCTATATGATAATTTTCATAGGGAAAAAGATCGTTTTCCATTATACTATTATTATGTCAATAGTTGACACGAAATGAGATAATACTCAGATATAAAAAAAAGAGTGAGTTTGTTCAAAATACACGGTTGACCAGTTTATTAATAAAAAAATGTAATGATTGTATTATTAGTTTTCTATATAATTTATGTAATTTAGGACAACTCAATCCTTTTGAATTAGTTTATTTACGGTAAATGCCATCCAACTCAAAACTGATGTTAACATTGTTATCAGTTATAAATTATACTGTTCACCATCGGATTTTGTATCAACGAACTGTTCATCTCACGGTATCGTTCATCTTTATCTGTTAACTTATATGAATTCAATAATTAACTATGTGATTAATACTGAAACTAATATTGTAGTGTGATAACATATTAAATATCCTCTTAATATTAACGTGCTAACATATTACATATCCACATAATATTGCAACGTGATAAGTATTACGTATCGTCCAGAGCATGGTGATCGAGTGGTAGGAGTCGGGACTGGAACGCTAACACGTTTCAGGTTCGGCGCCCCTGCTACGCGAAACTTTAACACTTCGCTTTGGACACCCACACAGATATAGACCATGCTTTAGGTCCATTTGCATATCCGGAGGTGAAGATCTATTCGTGGGCTGCACTACCCCAAAGATTAGTATGAGCCCCTCCATAGGCTTGGGATTTACCTGAGTTAGAAAAAAAACATATTACGTACAGTGATAAATGAAGGGTAAAAGGTGTGTAGTCGACACTCGACAGTCGTCCCCATCCTAACAAAAAAAACAAAAAACAAATCCAAGACACATTACGATCAAAGTCATGAATCTCACAATTCCTCATCATTGGTGACAAAAAATGATCAAACCTCGAAATCTCATTCTCCACACGTATCATGATCATATTTATATATAGATCCATGTATATGTTCTCGGAATTGTCCTGCATAAAGTAGCTAAAAATATCAACAACAAAAAAAAAAATTAATCAAAAACCACACTTTTCCATGGACTTCTTCTTTGAATTCCTCTTAGCAAATCCATCTTCTGCAATATATATATATATGGATAAATAGAAAGATCATTGTTTTTCAGAATCACCTAGAACAATGTATTTTGTTTAAAAAAATGATAAGCCTGTATATAAAAATCCCGGAAATTAAATAGTGGCTGATTCTTATTATATCAATCCATTAATTAGATACTATTTTTCTTACTTGCGACCGAAGAAAATAAAACCCCTTGACATCCATGCTTTCCTTAACTGATTGTATCCATCAGACACCTCTAATTGGCCAATAACTTCAAGAACATCTAACTCGGCAACAATTTTGAACATCTAACAATCGAACAACATAGCTGAAGAAATCTTCATTATCCCTGAAAACACGAGCTGAAACCAATGTGAGCTAAGCAGCACTCTTTCCTTGTAACTCTATTATTTTTGTCTTTTCATTTAATCATAGGTGCAAAAAAGAAAAAAAAAGAAAAATTATGGTGTCAAAATGTTTTCTTCGATTAATACTTGTTTGTGAATTCTAAATATTTTGTTTCTGTTGAGGTTCAGATGCTCAAAGGTGTCTCCTTTAAGAGCATAAACAACAGCAAACCAAAATTGAAGTAGCTTCAAGTATCAAAACGGAAACTAAAACAGAAAGTTGTAGAAAACAGAGTTTGAGAGAAAGGGAGAGGGGAGCACACACAATTTAACGAGTTGACGCCCGTGAAGGTCGCTACGTCTCCCCCAGACTTGCTTGGAATCCACTAGAATCAAATGAGAGATTACAAATAAGAGATTGCAAGTGACCCGCTCTGATGCCCTTCACTAACACTTAAAGTTCGCTTCGTACCACCTCTCATAACTAGAGAAAACTATGAACAAGCTTATGCTAAACAGTTTCCTATCTTCTCTCACGTTTACATTGTGTGGCTTGCTTATAGATGAGACGTCCTAAAACCTAGTTCACAAGAATACAAAAGAAACGGTTTCTCTTTGTGGTTCCAAAAGCTTTACTCAACCGATCTTTAACTCAGCATACTAATTAAAGTTATGTATTGAGTTACTTTTGATCTTGTACTTGTTCAGCAAGTTTTCATCTTCACAATTTGCCTATTTCAGGATCTTTTGCACAAAAAAAAAAATATAGTATGTATTTTTTCATTAAAATTTTCAATAAAATTATCAAGAACAGTTAAATAACAAAACTTAAAAAAAAAAAATCATTAGCATTACGGAAAAGAAATGCTAAAAATTTTGTTTACGTATAAATTTAAAATTACGTTCAACAGCAAATTGGAATAAAAATAGAAGTCAACTATTTCGGTGAACGAAACTTATTACTTTAAATTGTGTGTCAGTGACGACTCCTAATTTCTCCTCCTCCTTTTCACACTTTCTTTCGTCAATCTCCTTCTTCTCTGTAAATGGCTCTCTCTTCTTCATCTCGCCATCGGATCTTACAGGTGTTCCCAAGCTTCAGAGGCGAAGATGTTCGCCGATCATTCCTCAGCCACCTCATCGCTGCACTCGATCGCAAACTAGTCCGCACAGTATTCAAAGACAGTCAAATCGAGCGTGGCCACTCGATCAGCCCGGCTCTTGTGCAAGCGATAAGAGAATCTAGGGTTTCGATCGTCGTGCTCTCCAAGAACTACGCTTCCTCCAGCTGGTGTTTGAACGAATTGCTGGAGATTTTGAAGTGTAAGCAAGAGTCGGATCAGATTGTGATGACGATTTTCTACGACCTGGATCCTTCTCATGTCAGGAATCAAACGGGAGATTTCGGTGATGCCTTTGAGAAAACCTGCGAGAACAAAACAGAGGACGAGGTAAAACAATGGCGGCTTGCATTGACGGAAGTAGCGAATATCCATGGACACCATTCTCGTAAATGGTATGAGTCTCTTCTTCTTTCGAATCGTAGTCTCTGTTCTTTCTGTTAAATAACAAAACATTGATTGTTTTTTTTTTTTTCAGGGAAAATGAAGCACACATGATAGAAGATTTCGTCAATGATGTATCATGTAAGCTGAATTGTTCACCATCAGAAGATTTTGATGGCTTGATTGGGATCGAAGATCATGTCAGAGACATGGTTTCGTTGTTGCGTTTGGATGCTAAAGAAGTGGTGATGGTAGGGATTTGGGGTCCTTCAGGGATTGGTAAGAGTACCATTGCGAGAGCTTTATATGGTAGACTCTCTTATCGATTCCAAAGTTGTGTCTTCATTGATAGATACTTTGTAGATAAGACTCTAGAGAGTTATAGAAGAACCAACCTGGACGATTATGGAGTGAAGCTGCAACTGCAAAAGCGGTTTCTATCTGAAATCTTAGACCAAAATGATGTGAAGATAGATGATTTAGGTGTGTTGGGAGGAAGGCTAAAGAACCATAAAGTTCTGATAGTTCTTGACGATGTGGATGATCGGTTGCTTCTAGATGCTTTAGTTGGACAAACTCTGTGGTTTGGTTCTGGCAGCAGAGTTATTGTGGTAACAAAGGATGTACACTTGTTAAGAAGCCACGGTATTGATCGTGTTTACGAGGTGGATTTCCCGTCTGAAGATCAAGCTCTCGAGATGTTCTGTCTTTCCGCATTTAGGCGAAAAACTCCGGCTGATGGTTTCATGGAGCTCGCTGTTGAAGTTTCGAAACTCGCTGGTAATCTTCCTTTGGGACTTAAGCTTTTAGGTTCTTCCTTGCAAGGGAGGAACAAGGAGGATTGGATGGACATGCTACCTGAGCTCAGGACTTGTTTGAATGGAGAAATCGAGAAAACGTTAAGATTCAGTTATGATGGGTTGAAGGAAACACATAAGAAGATATTTCTTCACATAGCGTGTTTGTTCAATGGTGCAAAAGTTGATAACTTAAAATGGTTGCTCGCTGATGGCGACCTTGATGTTAACATTGGTCTCAAAGTCTTAGTTGATAAGTCGCTCATATGTATAACAGGCTTGTGGAAAACTGTGGAGATGCACAGTTTACTACAAGAAATGGGTAGAGGAATTGTATCAGCACAGTCCTTTGACGAGCCTGGAGAACGTCAGTTTTTAGTGGATTCCAAGAAGATCTGTGATGTACTTGAGGACAACAGTGTAAGAGATTTTTCATATTCACTACAAACACTCAAGCTTTTTTATAATCTCGGCTCTCTAGCTTGTATACTGATTTTCTCTCTTCTTTTGATATTTTCTTTTTTCAGGGTACTAAAGCTGTTTTAGGTATATCATGGAACATATCAGAAATTGATGAGTTGTTCACATTGGATGAGACAGCATTCAAAGGGATGTGTAATCTCCGTTTTCTAAAGATTTACAAGAACCCGTTGGAATGTAATGAAGAAAGTAAGTTGTGCTTGCCCAAAGGCATAAAATCTTTGTCTCGTCGACTTAGACTACTATCATGGGATGCATACCCAATGAAATGTATGCCTTCAAATTTTTCACCGGCGAATCTTGTTGAACTCGATATGATAGACAGCGAGCTTGAGAAGATGTGGGAAGGGCCTCAAGTAAGTTTATTACATTTATATACTAAATCCTTGGTACCTTCGTTGAAGATGTATCAATATTCTTAAGCGTGCCTTGATTTTTTGTGCAGCCACTTGTAAATCTCAAGAGTATGAGTTTATGGAGATCCAAAAAGCTTAAAGAAATCCCAGATCTTTCGAAAGCTACCAATCTCGAGGAACTGTATCTTGCGGATTGCCAGAGTCTAGAGATGCTTCCTTCTTCTATTCGGAATCTCAAGAAACTGAAGACTTTGGACATGGAAGAATGCAGAAAGCTCGAGGTTCTTCCAACGGACATCAACTTGGAGTCTCTCTCTAAACTCACTCTGTATGGATGCTCACGGATCATAAGTTTTCCTGACATTTCGCGGAGCATTTCGGTTCTGTCTCTAGAAAACACCGCGATCGAAGAAGTTCCTTGGTGGATTGAGAATATATCTGGTCTTACTCGCCTATTGATGAGTGGCTGCAGCAAGTTAAGACGCATCTCGCCGAATATTTCTAAACTCAAACATCTCGAGGAGGTAAATTTTTCATTCTGCTTGGCATTGA
This sequence comes from Alliaria petiolata, assembly GCA_020283515.1. Lineage (NCBI taxonomy): Eukaryota > Viridiplantae > Streptophyta > Magnoliopsida > Brassicales > Brassicaceae > Alliaria > Alliaria petiolata. The sequence goes on from JAHZTW010000002.1 coordinate 16,702,839, forward strand.
CCGAAGATAGCTGGCACAATGATCCTCATGTGGTCGCTGCTCCTCTTGGAGAATTAGTCATGTCTGATAACAGTTTCAGTAGACTTCCACACTCATTGGTTTTCGTTAAACCCGAAGAACTTGAAATTGGCAACTGCAGAAAGCTCGAGTCGCTTCCTGAGCTCCATTTTTCACTCAAAATACTTCGTGCAGAGAATTGCGAATCGCTCAAGAGTATACCTCCTCACTCCTTTCGAAACCCGGAAACCATTCTCCATTTCATTAACTGCTTCAAACTGGACCAAGAGTCTCTCATACGAAGCTCGGTTTTCAAGTACATGATCCTACCTGGTGGAGAAGTGCCAGAGTATTTCACTCACCGAGCTACTGGAAATTACTTGACGATCCCTTTACCTCAGAGCTCTCTCTACGGGTCTTCTTTTCGATTTAAGGCTTGCGTCATTGTTGACACCGATGCAACTAAGCCCAAATGGGTCAAAAGCATAATCCGGGTATGTTGCCTCCTCAAAGGCAAACAAGGGAACCACTTTCACTCTACTGATCTTCAAGTTCTCATCTTCATCACACGTCTGTTGGACCGTCATCTAGCTGTATTCGACTGTTGTTTCCCTCTAAACAAAGTCAGCGATCCTTTAGCCGCATCGAACTATGACGCAGTGGAATTAAAGTTTGGTTGGGATGTTTGCGAAATAAAGGAATGTGGTATACAATTCTTCTCTGAGGTATAGATGCATCTTTGCATAACCAGCCTGGTGATGCAAATTCACTTTGTGATCAGAACAGTAAGAGTCACTAACTTTGAGAATACTGTGACGACAACACTCTGTGTACAACATTCCAAATTGTGTTTATGTTACGTTATGCTTCCACTTCTCTTGGAATGTTGGAGCTGTACAGTACCAATATCAAGAGACTTGTAAATTTCAAGATTTTGAATTTTTATCCTATAAACCACTCAAATTATAAAGTCACCTGTTATAAGGAAATATATCTAAATAAAATTTTCTTTTTTCACTGAATATTTGTATATATATCAAAATAGCCAAAAATAAATAGAGAAAACAAAAAAAAAACGATAAGATCACTTTCCTTAAGTGCACTCTTCAACCCAAATATAGAAACCAAAACACCTCGCCGTCTCGCCGTCGACGGCGCTGCCTTCTGATCTAAAATCTGATCATCTTTACTGCCGCGTTTTGTTCTTCTCCAGGTACTCCCCTCGCCGGATTCTCCGATTCGTCGTATCCCTTTTTTGAAATCCGTGGTTTCCTCTGATTTGATGAGATCATTTCGCGGATCATTTAGAAACAATTGATCACCAGAGAGGTTATCTTTTCCGATCATTCCTCTAGCTCCGACGAAAAAACCCGTTTTGATTTTCATCTCAAGATCCGATCTGATGGGGAGAAAAGAAAAATTCACTCTTTTTCGTTATATTAGTATCACGATCGATCAAATTGGATCAATTGCTTCTGTAAACGATAATGTTTCGTTTAACTCTGTGTAGGATTTGTCCTCATCCAACGGATTTGAGAATGTTGGGTTGAACAAGTTGAGATTTTTATTTTTTGTGATTGAAGAAGAAGGCGAGTTTAACAAATGGCTCCAGCTAGTAAAGCAGATAAGAAAGCAACAGTAGATGCTGCTGCGTGGATGTTCAATGTGGTTACTTCTGTTGGAATCATCATTGTTAACAAAGCTTTAATGGCTACATATGGTTTTAGCTTTGGTAATTCTCAAAACCCATTTTGATTTTATCTCACTACTGCTTGCTTACTGGTGATGAAGCTTTTAATGTCTACATACGTGTTTTCGATTCACTGCAGCGACAACCTTGACCGGTCTGCATTTCGCGACGACGACGCTGATGACGCTTGTTCTAAGATGTCTAGGCTACATTCAGCCTTCTCATCTTCCGTTTACAGAGCTTCTTAAGTTTATTCTGTTTGCAAACTTTTCGATTGTAGGAATGAATGTTAGTCTTATGTGGAACTCTGTTGGGTTTTATCAGGTAAACATTTTGCAAACTTGTTTTCTCTGTTCATATGCTTGTTTGGGGAAAGAAACGCTTTTGTTGATTCTATGGTGTCTTCTTCTCTTTTGCTTGTCAGATTGCAAAGCTAAGCATGATCCCTGTATCTTGCTTGTTGGAAGTTGTGTTCGATAAGATCCGTTACTCGAGAGGCACGAAACTTAGCATAGGACTTGTTCTTGTGGGTGTTGGTGTTTGCACTGTTACTGATGTTAGTGTAAACACCAAAGGTTTCGTTGCTGCTTTTGTTGCTGTCTGGAGTACTGCTTTGCAACAATACGTAAGTTCTGAGAGCTTTTGTAAACATAACTTCTGGTACCATAGTTTCACCTCTGAACTAAGATTGATACAAAGTTTCTCTTTTTATTTGCAGTATGTACATTATCTTCAGAGAAAATATTCGCTTAGTTCATTTAACCTATTGGGTCATACTGCTCCAGCACAGGCTGCAACTTTGTTGATAGTCGGTCCATTTCTCGACTATTGGCTGACAGACAAACGAGTAGACATGTATGACTACAACGTTGTCTCTGTGGTAAGTCCTAGAAACACTAATAATCATACTCCTTAGTCCTCTTTGAGAAAAGGTTCTTTAGACTTCTTTGATGGCACACCGAGCCTAGTATGGATCTTTGTTGCTGACTATCACCTTATACCGTTATGACACTTAATCATATAGAAGACTCTTATTATGATTACATTTCAGTTGGCCTTTCCTTGTTGTGTCATACTACGAATTGTCCTTAGTTCTTGCCAGGCTTCAAAGGCTTAAACCATGATGCAGAGTGCAAAACAATCATGTTATAACTCAATTTGTTGTGATGATTCTGCAGATGTTTATAACCCTCTCGTGCACAATAGCGATCGGGACGAATCTGAGCCAGTTCATCTGCATCGGGAGATTCACAGCGGTGTCGTTCCAAGTCCTGGGCCATATGAAGACGATTTTGGTGCTGATAATGGGTTTCTTCTTCTTTGACAGAGATGGTATAAACCTGCACGTGGTTCTCGGCATGATTATTGCAGTAGTCGGGATGATCTGGTACGGTAATGCCTCCTCCAAGCCAGGTGGTAAGGAGAGGAAGAGCTATTCTCTTCCAACAACCCGACAACAGAAACATGGAGGAGCTGATTCGGATTCTGATGAAGGTAAAGCTTAGCAAGTAGTAAAATGTTGAGTTTCACACATAGGCTTCTTTCTACATCTCTGATCTGAGCTATTTATTCTTTTATAGCTGAATTTTGTAATCATATAGTGAGTGCTTCAAATTTTTGCATTGGTACAAAATTTACCCATTTTTTCCATTCTGAAACCTCACCGATTTGTTTTCTCATTTGTAAGCCCTAATCACAGTGAAACTATTTCTTAAGCTGTTATCACTTTGAGACCACAATACTAACTAGCTAACGATTGAGAAAGGGGACACGGATGTTAACAAGCATAGTAACAGAGACTTCTTCAAGCCAAAATATACTAATGGAAAAGAAAGAGATGGCAAAAGATCCAAAAGCGTCACACAAACTAGTACCAAGAAGAAACATGTATAAATCAAAACCGGTCTTTGTGAAGCATCCAATAAAGCAGTAACTAGAGCAACATTAGGCTTTGCTTAACGCTTCTTTGACACACCAACAGTCTTTCCTCTGCGACCAGTTGTCTTGGTGTGTTGTCCTCTGACACGGAGACCCCAGTAATGCCTCAGCCCACGGTGGTTTCTGTCCATTTGCCAAACACAGAAGAAGAAAGATTAACACCACGTTTATTGCAATTGAACAAGATCAAGAATCATCTATTGGTTTTCTATTTACCTGATCTTCTTGAGACGTTCCAGATCATCTCTCAGCTTCATGTCCAGCGCGTTGGAGACGACTTGGGAGTACTTTCCGTCTTTGTAATCCTTCTGCCTGTTCAAGAACCAGTCTGGAATCTTGTACTGTTTTGGGTTTGCAACAATTGTCATCAGGTTGTCAATCTCGGCAGCAGAAAGCTCACCAGCCCTGTATAAGTAAAATCATGCAAGACAACAATCTCTCACAAAGCTGTAACGAATTTGCTCCACACACAACTCAAGAAAGCATACAGCAACAAATTAAACAAACCTAGAAAATATAGCTAAATACATTAACATTTACATCCAAATACGACAACAAGCAAGTAGTTACATCAATATGACTAAACATGAATCTCAAGTTACATGAAAATTCACATCTAGACCTTACAAAGAAGAAGAATAAGACACTCAAACATGCAAATCACTGATTAAGACACAAGCATCCACAACAAAAATCAATCATCACTATTTGAAAAGTGGTAACAGGAATCAAAAATTAGAGGAAAATATATGATCTAAGAGTATAGACCTTTAATGAAGCAAATCAACACTCAAGAATCTATCACAAAGCATTAACTATTCTATTTTTCAGAAAGGCAAACGAAGAAGATACGACAAAAAGCTCGACCAAACCTCTTGTTCATGTCGACATCAGCCTTCTTGCAGACAATGTTGGACAATCTCCTCCCAATACCTTTGATAGAGGTAAGGGCAAACATAATCTTCTGCTTACCATCAACATTTGTGTTCAACACACGGAGAATGTGCTGAAACTCCTCGTTCGCAACCAGAGACTACACACCAAAAACAAAAACATCAATCACACAATCAGCAAATTCACAAGAACAAATGGAAAATAAAAACGCAAACTTTTCATATCTCCTTGTAATAAACTCGCAATTAAATTTGTAAATCAGAAAAAGGCTCCACATTCGAGAAACTAACATAACCTAAGATTGATTTAGCTCACTGTTCCTAGTTTCTTTAGCCGGGAAGATTCGAACGGGATATATGCATCTAAAAGCCGGGTTTCAATTGCAGATCGACGGGAACATTTTCGAAGACGACAAAGGGAAATCCGAAACCCTAATTACCATTTTGATTTGCAGAGATGAGATGCGTGAGAAGCAGCCCTCTTCAAGCAGTGACGATCTCCGCAGACAATAAAACACAAAAGAGGTCTACTAGGGTTTTTCAGTGATCTCTATATATATTAATTGAGAAATTGAGAAGCATATTTAAAAATTACCTTAATTTTGTATGTTAATTACAATAGTGCCATTTTTCTGATATAATTACATGATTTGCCATTACTACATTTTTATGTTGGACTAAAATTTAATATAAATACATTTTATTCAAATATTAACATTTTTATGCAAACATATGATATACAATATTACATATAATATATTTTGTTAAATATCCAAACTATTATATGCAATATTTGATTAGTTCTACATTAATTTTCACTTGCAGATATATAATATGATTCAACTTTAATAATTCAAATGATATATTATTACACAAAAGAATTTTTTTTTTTTTTTTTCGACTGAATAATAAATTTATTAAGATAGAGAGTGATGTTACATAGTCTTTATGAAGGAAATGGGAGATCCATGATGGAGTATATAAGGTACTAGAATAAAAAGAGTCGTTACTAGGTCCTCTCTTAGCGAGTGTATGTGCCACTTCATTGAAGCATCTCTTTGTATATCTGAAACTCACATTTTGGAAGTTTGCAGAGTAGAATTTGATGTCGTTGCAGAGATTATGAACTGAAAAATCTTCCATGTCGCCCTGAATTTGGTTGATTAATAGCTGACTATCACCTTCAAAAACGATTGATTGGAATCCCATAAATCTTGTGGATTGGATAGCTATAAGAAGAGCCTTCCCTTCAGCCTTGAAAGCAGAAGTTGCGAACCCCAAGTTTGCCGATCCCCAATATTTTGCAATTCCGTTTTCATCCCGAACCATCCATCCCGCTTTAACCTGATGAGTTGTTCTACCAAACGACGCATCGAAGTTACATTTAACCATACCTTGCGGCGATCGAGTCCAAGCCATGTCTTGATGTGTAGATCGATGCAAACCTCCTCGCCCGTGATCGTCTTCAATAGTTGCTTCAATGTATTCGCTGACCTCAGCAATAGCGTACTCTACTTCCCTTTCAGGTCTTGGTATTTTTTGTTTGAAAAGAAGATTGTTTCTAGATTTCCAGATTCTCCACAACAACCAGAAGGGCAACAATTTCTGGTTTCTTGTAAGAATTTGACTTCCTTGTAGATCTAAAAGGTCTTTGATCGTTTCTTCAAAATCATCCGAGGGTTGTAAGAGACTTGGGACTGGAATATTGGCATGACGTCAAGTCATATTTGAGATCGGACATAAGAAAAATAGATGATTAATCGTTTCCTCACCCAAACATCTCTGACATGTCAGATCCATATGCACTCCTCGCGTTCCCAGTCTAGTCGTCGTTCCGATTGCTTTTGAAACAACTCTCCACAAAAAGTGCTTAATCTTTGGTAGTATTGGTAGTTTCCATATTTTTGCTTTAATAGTAGGATTCCCTGGAGCTTGGATCGGCTCATCTGGAGGGTGTAAAACATTCTAAGACAAATAGTATCCTGAACGAACAGAGTATTCTCCATTGTTGTTGTATGTCCATACTATTCTTTCAGATTCAACCTTTTGAGAAAGGTAAATAGTCCTTATCAAACTTCTATCATCTTCATGGATTAATCTATTCAACGCTTCCTCCTTCCAAAATCTTCGATTTCCTTGACTGATTATTAAATCACTAACTTTCAAATTTGCATCAATATCACCTTCCATTCCCCTCGCTGGTCTCGGAGGATTTGTTGAAATCCAGTTATCTTTATATACCCGAACTGACTCACCACTGGCAACATTGAAACGTAACCCATGCTTAATAATCTCTAGACCTGCTAAGATTGAGGACCATCCACACGACTGATTTCTCTGTTGTTTTGCTTATAGAACTGATCCATCTTTGTAGTATTTCACCTTGAACAGTTTAGCGAACTTGGAATTTGGGTTCTGTAAAAGTCTCCAGGCTTGTTTTGCCAATAACGCATCATTAAAATTCTCGAGATCTTTAAATCCCAATCCTCCATCTTGTTTAGACAACTGTAGTTTTTTTCCAAGCAACCCACGGAATCCCTTTTTTTATCTTGATTTTTCTCCCACCAAAACTGTGAAATTACACTTGTAATTTCATCCACCGTTGTTTTTGGAAGCTTAAAGCACGACATAGAGTACACTGGCATAAAAATAGCAACTGATTTGAGAAGCACTTCCTTTCCTGCAGGTGTTAATAATTTCGAAGACCAAGAAGATGTGCGCTTTTTAACCCCCTCAACAACATAATTGAACATCTCGGTTTTCTTACGCCCAAACTGCTCTGGAAGTCCCAAATATTTCCCTCCTCCGCCTTGGTTATAGATGCCTAGAATACCTTTCAACCTTGACTGTTGATCCCCTGGAATCCTTGACCCAAAAGTGATCATCGACTTACTTTGGTTTATCATTTGTCCCGAACTTTTTTCATAGCTCTCAAAGATATATTTTAAAGCTCGACAGTTCTTCATATTCGCTTGACAAAAGAATAATGAATCATCAGCAAAAAGTAGATGAGTAATTGTCGGGACTCCATTCCCAATTTTGATGCCACGAAGCTTCCCTTGGTGGGCACTCTTTTCAACCATGTTACTGAGTACATCCGCACAGAGTATAAACAAGTAAGGTGAAAGGGGGTCTCCTTGACGTATACCCCGCTCTAGAAAGAATAAACCTTGAGGGCTGCCGTTTATAAGAACCGAGAAACTCACAGTTTTGACCGTTGCCATAATCCAGCCAATCCATTTCGCACTGAAACCAAAAGCTTTCATCGTTGCTTCAAGAAAATCCCATTCAACACGATCATAAGCCTTGCTAATATCTGTTTTGATAGCCATATAAATCTGTGAAACACGTTTTCTTGATTTCAGTGAATGCATAAGCTCATTTGCAATCAGCACATTGTCTGAACCCATGCGACCAGGAATAAATGCTGCCTGTGAATCAGAGACAATAAGATTCAGGGATGTTTTTAGCCGCAGTACCAAAAGCTTGGAGATGATTTTGTACATGACATTGCAGAGAGCAATTGGCCGATAATCCGAGAATGTGATTGGTGTTGTCACTTTGGGGATCAAGCACAAATTAGTATGATTGAGATGCGGCTGCATCCGACCAGTTTCAAAGAAACGTCTCACCTCTTTTCTTATATCCGGACCAACTATATCCCAACATTGTTGATAGAATCGCGCCGTAAAACCATCAGGACCAGGGCCTTTGTCAGCTCCAATAGAGCAAACAGATTCGTAAATTTCATCATCTGAGAACTCCCGAGTCAAAGATTCATTGATGGAATCAGTTACTGTTCGTTGAAATCCCTCAAAAATCCCCTGTGAAACTGGTTGTTTACTGCTTGTATATACTTTTTTAAAAAACTCCGCAGCCTGCTTTCCAACTTCTAAATCTCCATGATGGATAGTGCCTCCCTCGTCTCGAATTGATAGAATTCTATTTCTGGAAAACCTTGTTTTTACACAAAAGAATTTTATAAATAAACAAATGCACTAAATAAATAATTTAAAAATATTTCATTAACTTTGTCAACAAAATATGTTTAAGTTTTTCGTATATTGTAAAATAGTATTTAGTATAATGCATAATTTCACTATGATTATTACATGTTATTAAACTGTATAAAAAAAATCATATCGAACTTAAGACATCAAGGCCATACAAACCTCTCGGTTTTTTTGTTATTGCAGAAAACGTAATTTTTGAATTTTGGCGGGAAAACGTGATTTTGCTGTTTTGGCGAGAAAACGTGATTTTACGGTTTTGACAGAAAAACGTGATTTCTGAGTTTTGGCGGCAAAACGCGATTTCATGGTTTTGACAGAAAAAGTGATTTTTAAGTTTTGGCACGAAAACGTGATTTTACGCTGGAAAAATGTGATTATACGGTTTTGGCGGAAAACGTGATTTTGCGGTTTTGGCGAGAAAGCGTGATTTTGGGGTTTTGGCGAGAAAGCGTGATTTTGGGTTTTGACCTAAAACATGATTTTGCGTTTTTGGCGGGAAAAACTTGATTTTGCAGGTAAAACGTGATTTTGCGATTTTGGCGAGAAAACGTGATTTTGGGTTTTGACCGAAAAACGCGATTTTGCGGTTTTGGCGGGAAAAACTTGATTTTGTGGTTTTGGCGGGATAAACGTGATTTTGCAAGAAAAACGTGATTTTTTTCGGTTTTGACGGAAAACATGATTTTGCGGGATAAATGTGATTTTGCGGTTATGCGGAAAAACGTGATTTTGCAGTTTTGCGGAAAAACGTGATTTTGCGGTTTTACGGAAAAATGTGATTTTGCGGTTTTGGAGGGAACACATGGTTTTGGCCGGAAAACATGATTTCTGGGTTATGACGGAAAACATGATTTCTTGATTTTGGCGGCAAAACGTTTTTTCGCGGTTTTGATTGAAAACGTTATTTCGCAGTTTTGACAAAAAACGTAGTTTCACAGTTTTAACGGAAAACACGGTATTTTATAATAAAAAATTGAAAGGTAGAGAATAACCAAAAAATGAGTTTTTGGTCATTTAACATAAAACGTGTTCAGATACAAATACACACACAAAACGAACGTAACTGCATACATATTCAATTCCTGGACGCATGAACCAAAATCGCAAACAAACATCATCTGATTGCTGCGTCCAATTACTGCGCTCAGACGCTGTATCTAAAAATCTCATCCTCCTCACTAAACGAACTCGGCCCAAACAGATTAAAGTGAACAAAACCACAAACAACCAGCATCACTAACATAATTCTCTAAGTGTTGTACTCAACTTTTTATATAATAGAGCTCTTAATTAATATTCTTAATATGGTTGAACCGGGGAATAATAATGTCGACCTGAGACTTTCCTTTTTTACTTTGTCCAAAATGTGACTTTTTTTATTTTAAAATTTAATCAATAATACAATTAGGAGCTAATAAAATATTTATTACTAATTTAACCAAACCAATCTACTATTATTAATATATGGTAACTACACAAGTAATTTATAATCAACACTATAATTTTAGAAAAGACTCTCCAGGGATTGACACCTCAGTTTTTTGGGTGATTCTGGGACTGACATGTCAATAAATGAAAAAAGTTGAAAAACCAATCAGAACATTTCAAAAATACAGATCAGATTTAATTTTTACACATCACTATATCATATTTTAAGATAAAAACACAAAATATACAAATCATTCCTATGTTCATTACTTCGATCTCTAACTACAAAAATCAAATCTATTTCAGAGAAATGAAACTATTCGAAGAGATCAGGGCTTGATCGAACTAACAAAGAAGACGTACAAGGGAAGCACAAATAACTGGAAGGATCTAGACGGAGACGACGACGAGTCGGAAGAAGTGATCTCGCGACGGAAGAAAGAGTCAAGGCGGAGGACGGCTTCGAAACGCCCGAGACATCCGTATTCCGATGTCCATGGCAGCGGCTCTCTTCAAGGGCCTTCATGAGTTCAATTGTGTGAATTGGACTCTATCTTTCGATACTCTTCTATAGAAGATGGTAAAGAATCTGAGCTCGAAGCGGCTTGTCACATTTTCCGAAAGTATTGTTATGGGTGGGAGGTGAGTTCTCTAATAACGGCTCTGAATCTGCTTATGAAGGTTCTTTGCCAGGTCCATTGCTCTGATCTGGCTTCCCATGACTTCCGAGAGATGAATTACCAGGGTTGTTATCCCGACAGAGACAGCTACAAGATTTTGATGAAAGGGTTTTGTCTAGAGGGGAAACTTCATGAAGCCACGCATTTGTTGTATTTGATGTTCTGGAGGATCTCGCAGAAAGGTTCTAGGTGAGGACATTGTGGTTTACAGAATTCTGTTGGATGCGTTATGTGATTCTTGGGAGGTTGATGAGGCTATAGAAATTCTTTCACCTAAATATCACGCAGATTATGATCTTTGATTTCTGGGTATTTTTCAAAAAAATAATCAGCTTTATACTCATTACAGTTGCAAACGCAATCAAAGTTTTATGGCCATGGATTGTTCTGGAACCAAGGAAGAGTATGATTCCGCGCAATCAAAGCTACTTGAAGAGTTCATGTGTATCCCCAACATTGATAAAGCTTGGGTTTTCAAATCTGATGCTAGTAACTTAATTTTCATTGATTCATTAGAGAATTTTAAGTTTTTTTTTTATCTCTCTCTCACATAATCTGAAACTGGATTACATTTCAGGTTCTAAGGCAATGTTTGCTATGAGTCAAGCAAACCTTTTAGCTAACAAAAGCAGAAAGTTTCTGTTATCAACTCATATCTCAAGGAAAGTGGAGAGTTTGTGAAATTCCATTGGGCCCCGTTTCCCATTGAGATGTTTGGTGTATCAGCTTTCGCTCCATCTCCATCAGGTCTAAAGCTCAGTTAGAGAAAAAGTTCCACATTCCACCGAAAGTTCATGGCTTTGTATACGTTGATGGATGGTACATTGGTTTTAACTCTTTTTTGGATTGATGTTAAGGACAAAGTGTTGGTGAAGTAAGGCTGTGTAATCTATAATGCAGGTTTGAAGGGATCTCTTGGGAACTCTGATGAGACTCATGTAGCTTATGTTGCCGAGGAACCTTCCCGTTCCAAACCTACCTTTAACCATTTGGGTTATAAGAAAGGAGATTCCTTGGTAGACGATTGTGGAAGCTGGAAAGGTCAGGGAGATTGGGAAGAGGACTGGGGAGAAGAATATGCCGGAAAAAGGCAGCCTGCCATGTTTGTTATCGATGTTAAAAGGTCTCTACTAACCTTAATTTAGACCTTGAGAAATAAAAATGTTCTCTTTAATGGTGGCTTAACTCTTTCTGTGAAATGCTTCTTCTTTTGATTTGACAGTGGAGAGGTCCAACATATCAAAGGGATTCCAAGATCAATAAAGGTTCAGCTCATTATTTGTTTTTTTTTGGATGGTGAGGAGGTAAAAGAAAACTTGGTATCAAGTACTGCTCCAAAAGACCTTGTGCCATATACGCAATTAAGTTGACAAACGTTTCATCAGCAAAGTCAGATGAATCCGGGTAAGTTTGTGGCATCTAAAACGATTTAGACGTTTCATCATCAGCTTGGATTTCAGATTGTACAAGAAATACAAAAAAAAAGAACAAAGACGGAGTTTCAGATAGAAAATTTAACGATGGAATCAAAACGCTTACGTTAAAAATTGGTGTGGATCCAGATTTGGTTAGTTGGGCCTATGATGGCTTTGTTATTAGTTATTAGTATTACTATACCCTCTAAACCCAGTTAGATTCATCAGATTTAGTATTCAGTTTTTTGTTTTCTTCCTTTTACTCAAACTATCAAACTATGTACTTTTTTTTAATTCACATTGGATCACTTTAGTTCAAAATAAATAATAATTAAAATTTTAAACTCAAATAATATTATTTCAATATATTATGACTAATAGTTTTCTGAAATTTCTTTAACTATTAGTTGAATATTTTCTCTAATTTATGTTCACATATGTTAAATATCCAATTAACTAAACATTTAAACATCAAATAAACATCTAAAATCAATTATCTTTTTTAGAAAATGCCCAACAACATAGCGCGGATATTAACCTAGAGTATTAACAATATATATCCCTCATTGATGCAGTATTTAAGTGGCGGAATTCGGCGCTATTTGTAGCGACCTGTTGATGAGTCTATTACCAAAAAATCCCTACAATGACAGCTACAGGTTATTCGAGTAGAGCTATTCCTGTAGCATGTGCGGTAGTCTTAATGCGTGTGTCAGAATGTAGATTTTCGACAGATTTGGGAAAGGTAAAGATCTTTTTTTAGTTAATTGTAAAGTGGGAGAGAGAGAGTCATGGAAAACGAAAGGACTTCACTTTTAGGATTAAAATTTCGTCTCTCTCTGAAACGGTAGTAAAACCACATATCTTATCCACATATATCCAAGAGTTCGGTTTCTCATAAAATTATAGAGGCCTATCTATTCTCCATCTGCGTATTTGTTTATTTCATCGCAGACTTTGGAAAAAACACTAGAGCCGAGACGACGAGAAGAAGCTTCTACTATTTGTGGATTAGGGTCAAAAATCTGGTAGATTTGTAGAGATTGGGGCAACAAATCTCGTGAAGTATATTTTAACTGACAATAAATTACGGGAGAAAGGTAAAGATACTGTCTAATAGATTTCAATTCTTCTACTGTGCGTTTTCATTCTCTCTCTTGCATCACTCTATCGTCAGATCTAATCAGTCGGCGTGGCTATATTGGACTACAGATGGGAGATATGGAGCTTCCCCGAAGATTAATAGCAGCCGCTGAAGAGCCACTAGGCGAGAGAGTCAACATTTATCAGAAGTTGTCGATTATTGGAGACATCAAAGAAGAGCTTGATGAGGAGGAGCTGTCATTTCTGAGGGAGTCGTCACTTGGGAAATTGCTGGACATTCCAAACAAACCAGCTTGGTCTGGAATTTTTGGGTTGTTTCTATTATGCAAGCAGCTCGATGTACAAAAGGAAAATGAGATATGGGTACTATTTGTCGGCACACCGATAAGCTTCTCTCTTCGTGAATTTAAAATAGTCACTGGACTCTCGTGTGGCAAGTATCCTAATAGAGAGAAGAAGAAGAAAAGGAAAGGACAGCTGGGTAAAGCATCCGTTCTATTGTTCGCTTTTTGGGCTCGAGCGAGATGTCACTGTAGAAAGAGTTCTTACTTTGCTGAAAGAAAAAAAATGTTAGCGACAAGATGACAAGGGTCAGATATGCTTGCCTGGCACATGTTAATGGGATACTGCTCTGAACCACCCATTATCCGAAAACGAAGATCAGCAAAGACCACGCCGAGATGATTGAAGATCTTGACGTCTTTTTGTCATTTCCATGGGGTAGACTATCATTTGAAATGATGATGACTTCGATCAAAGAGAGGGACTTAGCTCAGATAGCCACAGCGACTGTCGTAATTCGAAGTCTATTTCACGCCCTGCAGTTGGTTGTTTTTGAAGCTGTCCTCGCAATTCATGAAGTCGATTCGGCATCTGACCAAGAAGAGAAGTCCAACGAGGGTGATTCAGTGATAGAGGACAAGATGCGTATGCAATTGAAACTAAACCACACAAGGGGACTTGACGAAGACTGTGAGTTACAGACTTTCTTGTGGAAGCTAACATTTGTGAGACATGTTTCAGTAGACACTTTGGTTATATTTTTTTCCTGTTGCAGACAACTAAGCTGGTCATGTAGTGGAATTCATATAATATGTTCACTTCACTGCTAGAATAATTTCGGTAACTATTTTATAGGGTAATTACAAAACTTGTAGGCTGGTGAGGCTAACTTTATTTCGGGTACACTGTGCTAGGATTGTTAATCCTATTATTGTTAATACGCACGTATAGCTAATCTCATTACTGGGTTTAAGTTGAATTTATTCGTTACGCAGCCAACAAAGTTTGGCAAGTAGTGGTTAACATAGCAAATACCTCTAAATACATTAGCGGACCAGATGCATTCCATACAATATTTTTTTTCTGCCCGTAACCAAAGTTTCGATAACTACATTATGTTAAACCGCGCTTTGGTGAAGAGGTAACTCGATGACTGGTATAACTATGCATGACTTGCTATTCATATTGCAAATCATATTGTTGTTAATACGCATGTATAGCTAATCTCATTATTGTGTTTAAGTTAACTTAATTCCTTACGCAGCCAACAATGTTTGGCATGTATTGATTATCATAGCAAATACCTCTAATACCGTTAGCGGACCAGATTCAGTCCATACAATATTTTTCAATCGGGTTCTCACGATATTTTGGTTACGTTAGGTCGAGGTGGAGCCAATAATATGTCCTGGTTTGGAATTTGATTCTGAAGCTGAAGACCTAGGATGGTCTGAAGACGAGGAAGATGTCAAGGTTGATAACATGCTAAGGTTAGTGAAAGAATGGTTCAAATTTAAAAGCGAAATATTTGTGGGAGGGTGCAAACCGGTTGAGCTTGTTGATCAAGTGAAAAAGAAAAAAGGTGGAAAATCTAGAACATCAAGGAACAGAAGACGGTCTCAGAGGCCTCGTAAGGCAACAGCGGCAATGAGGACGACCCTGCAGGATTTAGATATTCAACCGGACCCTATAGGGGTTACAGACGATATGCTAGACACCAAGCTGGAAAACTTTATTACAGTTTTAGAGCGGAGAATCGGCAAAGCAGTTACTGATAAGATAGCAGAGAACAACAACAAACTAATTGCGGGAATAGCTTATTGTTTTGTAAAAAAACACCTTAATATAGGAGGTAAATGATGTGGGCGGTGATGATGGCGGGATAGAAAGGACCGCTAATGGAAAAACTGTATTCCATGGACCAGGGGGTAGACATGGGGAAGCGGAAAACAATAGCGAGGCTAGAGTTGGCATAAGTGATGACCTGCCACGGTTGAGGCGATTGCTCGGTTCTTCATGCCTCAAAGGACTCAGGTAATATTTTTTATAGCGGAACATTATTTACAATGCGGTTGAGGCCAAAAATTTTCCCTTTTTTGGATGTAGGAATCGGATGACAGGGGTCCTAACCCAATACAAGTTGCCGATGGAACAGAGAAATTTACGACATTGGAAGAGGTGTGTGTAAAAGTCGGCGATGTTGCTAATAATGTTACGTGTGTAAAGTTATTGGTCGTTACCTATTTTGTCAACAACGGTTTATGCAATGCAGATGCCGAGAGACGCTGCAAGGAAAGGTGGCGTGCTAGACATCGGTTGTGAAGTCTCTTTCCCTAAGAAGCAGAAGGTAATAGTGCCATCTTTAAATACCTAACAGACACATTATGATTGATCGATGGCTAAGTAAAGTCAACGCCATGTATAAACCTTGTAGGTTATCGATTTGGTGACACCAGGAAGAGTGAAGGGAGCACCGTTGGTTGTTCCGGAAGGAGGTATGGAGGGGCCGCAGGAAGGTTTGGAGGAAGCAAACCCCGAAGTTGTACCCTAATTACTTGAAATCTAACATTAATTATCCGAGTCAACCATTTAATTTCATGGAAGATGACAGTAATTTGTTCGCTTCAGGTTGTCGATTTAGTGACCCCAGCGGCAGTGAAAGGTACAGGGCAGACTATTGTACCAACTATGGCGTTCGTCCAGGAGCAAATGCAGACGCAATCAATATCTGAAACCAACGAAATCGGACACCCTACTTTCTGCACCCAATACCAGGTTAGAGTAGTGGTATTTGACCTCTCCACTGGCATAGCCTTATGATTGTTCTATTGCTATTGAATAGGAAAACATAATTTTCTCTTTATTCAGCATGTTCCAGACAGTGGTAGTAACCCCGCGGGGCAAACGGTGGATTCGCATGACGAGGAGGTTAAATTCCGATGGCAACATAGAATGCTAATTCTATTATGTCTAACATTTTTATCTTATTCATTTTTGTTGAAATGCACTTGTCGTATGAAGGAAACGTCGGGCGGCGGTGAGACCGGTGCAAGCGAGGAGTCGAGAGAAGATGATACAAGTGTTAGTTTTCAAAATATTTTTTATTAATGCAAACGGAGTAAATGGGGTAACACATATTTCTGTAATCAAATTATTGTTACCGTGTTAACATAGTAACAGATTGTATCTAATAAATATTAATCCTATACAAGGTCGTTTACATCGGGTAACACATATTTGTTTAATTCAATTATCTTTACCTTAATTTTACACAATAACAGATTGTATGTAACAAATGTCAATATTATACAGGGTCGCTCTGGCGGTACAGAATCAGAAACCAGTGAGGAGGCGGAAGATGAGGAAGATTCTGAGATGGGAGAAGAAGAGGGACCCCTTGAAATTCAAGCTCGTACCGAGGTTTGTATTTCATTTTACATTTTGATGCCGACATTATTTGGTGTCCACTATTTTCACGTGGCCTAACACAAGAGTTATAGGTAACCGCCAAAGAAGTGGATAATGTTGAGGAAATGCAGTTGGATGTACCTGAGGGAGAGACACAAGCAGTAGTTGTGACCAGAAAGAGCTCGCAGTTAAGGATGGCATCTACGCGTATAGATGAGCGGTATGTCTGTGGGAAAAAGGCAAAGTCAGGAGAAGGTGTTGTTGAGCCCAATCCTTTGCAATCGGCTGAGATCTGGGAAGCGCAAGTTCAGAGTGCCATTCAGTCTGTTAAAAGGTCAGTAGCCCCATTGCGATTATTTTTTATATGTATTGAAAACAAAACAAAAACACACTGATGTTAATAGTACGACTGGCATTTAAATGTTGTTGATTCTATTTTACTGTCTGCCAAAGAGCTCCACGAACTTGCTGAGAGGAAGAGAAAGGTCCCCGCGAAGGTTTTGGCCACTTCTTCCATACTATATATGTCGGCCCCATTTGTTTTAGATAACGACAATCTAACGTGTTTATAATTATTAACGACCTCATTATGGACACACTGTGTATATTCAGCCGCCATCTATTAAGGGTCGACGATGTGGAAGGCGAAAAACTAAGAGTTGATGTCCTCGATACAAAGTTTGTTTCGCAGCTAAGCAGGCAATATACAAAATTCGCGAAAACAACAAACCGGGTGAGTTTGAGTTCAACAAAGCAGTTGTGGATGCAGTTGAGGGATGCGGTGATACAGACTGCGTACAGCTATATGAGGAGGCAGATGTGGTGTACATCCCCTTCAATTTCGAAAGAATGCACTTGGTTGTTCTAGCTGTTGATATGGGGGAAGCGAAGATCCATGTTCTCGACTGCAACACAAGCCTTAGAAACGACGCGACAATGGTTAAAGATCTGACTCCAATTGCCGCCATGCTGTATTTGTTTAAACATATTGCTGCCAACCCGACTATGAGCCAAGTTGAGACAACTCAGTTTGCAACTGAGCGGGTACGCGTCGGCCCTTAGGTTAAATCTACTTACGACGCTGGACTAATGTCAATTTTCCTCTTGCAAGCACATGCGACGGGTAGGAGGTTTGAGGTTTCGTCACTTGACATAGGGACCGAGAAAATTGTATCCGCTCTAATCAAGTATTACTGTAAGTGAGTGGTGAATTTGTTAAATTCCCGAAACAAACTTTGAAATTTGGATGCGATAACCGATGTCACGATTGTTTAATGTGGTTTTTTTAGTATGCTGAAATTTTGTAATGTTTCATGTACGAGTCTTGTATCAATCCCCAAACCCTATCCCGCTTGGGCATAAACTTATTTTCATATAATCGCATTATCTACCATGTTAGTAATATTCACGTTAACGAATTTGAGTTCGGCAAAACTGATACATGTAATGTTTCGAGAAGTCCGATAAATTAGATATCTCCAACATTTTTGGTTCATTTATGTGTTAATCAAATGTGTACCCTGAACATGGATTGTTACTGACAGCAGAGACGATAGAGTAGTTGCATATACTCGTGTTAGATCATCTATGCCGAGTTAAGGGATTAGTCCAACCTCGGTAGTAATCTAACTCATCAACCTGGTTTCGTTATGTGCCTTCTCGCTAATGTACCAGAGCAGCTGTAACATATAAGCGCAGTTCTTCCGTCTCGAAATTCCTTATTTTGTAGCTTTTCCAGTCGGGTTCTCACGATCTTTTGGTTACAATACGCAGTAAATTCATTATTCCTTATACCGATACCATTTATACCATAAACAACGATGTCATTAACACATTTAGTATGTCCGTTAATAGTAAAACAAAACCCATTAGTACTTATCACATATTTCAGATTAGTCTTACGCGGGTTAACCAATTACACTAGAGGTTCGAGTGGATGAAGAAACTATATTACAAAGTTTTGAGAATTTCTGGATCACTAACCGATTTATACAGAGAAAAACTGAAGGTCCTACATTATTTATTTAACACATTACATGGCAACTTAGGCTTGACACAACAACATCCACCCCAGCTGGTCCCACGACTTCGACCCGAAAAACATTCGCTTAGCAACTCCGCCAAATAGATCATTTCGGCCCCCCCCCTGAAGGTGAAATAAATTCTGTTTACCAAACCAAATGGAAACAACAAAACTGAATTGAGGAAAGGAAAATCACTTACCGGTATGGCAACCTTACATGTTGAGCGGTTTTGTCCCCGGCCCCGGCACCTCGTGCAACGACGTTTTGAAACACGTTAACGCAAAAGAGAGGAACTAATTAGTTTCCTTTAACTCTAACTAGTTCATTTGATAGGGTGAAGATGATATTTTTGTACCTTAAATTCACTTCTAGATAGGAAACACTGCTTTCTTGGACGACCAGGTGGACGGCGAACCGCCGGAGGAGCAAGGTTGCCACCGCCGATATCAGTTGGTGATGGAGACATGGTGTCCATATCCATGACCGGCATGATTACATTTTCGTACCCTAGGCGGCAATACTCAACGGTGTAGTATACCAAGACCAATCGGTCTACACGAACCCCCCTCGTGAATTGCTGCCGCCACGGCATGGCAGCACATGATTCCGATCAACTGAAATTCCCAGCACGTACAGCTCTGCTCCCACAAATGAATCCATAGCATCTCTTACCTCGTATTGGCCATCCCTAATCTTCAGCACAAAGTTTCCAGCAGATTTCTCAAAGTTCTCGATCAGCATTTCTTGATTTTTTGGGTTCAACACATCTTCCTCTTCGCATGTGCATCCCGGCGGAGAGTAAACCACGTAACAAGTATCGTACGGATGGTCTCTAGGATGGAGATAACAGGGAAGTCGCGGCACTTTGTTAGGACGTTGTTGAAAGATTCAGAGATGTTACTTGTCATTACGTGTAACGCTCACCAACAAAATGCGATCTACTCCAGTGCTCAAAGCCGAGAGACCAAGTAACTCAATGATTCAGAATTAAACAAGGTCTGGATGTTGAATTGCTGATGCAAGTTTTTTGCGGCGTGTGAAGACATTGTGTACACCTGGTGGTATAATAAATGTTAGAGAGAACTCAAAATATAGCATATACAAAAGAACCTGGGAAACCAGTCGGTTGGAGGAAACGCAGGGTGACTCAAATGAGGATAAATAAATGCATTAGCACCCTACCAGATTTACTAAATTCAATTAAGTTAACATGAAACGAAGGTTACCGATAACATACTACCGCAGCGGCTACTACTAACTTAACGATAAACCATGTTTACGTCGCTTAACCAATTAACGACCAAGTTAACAAACAGTTATGGAAACTTGATTCCCATGAGAATGTCACATGCGTACCTTCCATATACATTTGTAGATCGAAGCGTGGCGGTCACTAACGAACACTAAATCAGGCTCGTCACAGACAATGGCAGTTAGCTTTGTTAGGAACCACTCCTATGCGACATCATTCTCAATGTTTACAATCCCGATAGCCAGTAGAAACACCTGGAAGTTACCGTCCTGTGCACTAGCGGCGATCAAACATTCTCCATAGCCCCCGGTAAGATGGGTACCATCAATGACGATAACCTTTCTCATGTACTGATATCCCTGTGCGCAAGCGTGCAGCGACCAGAACAAATATTTGAAGCGTTCAACACCATTAGCAGCAACTTCAGTCTCCAATCCAACAACCGAAATATAGTTTTTTGTCTAGAGTAGCCTGAAGTAAGGGGATATAACTACCCAGAGCCGAACCCATCGCATTGTCCATAGCGATTTCTCTCACCCTCCACGCTTTCCAATAGCTGACGTGAAGGTTAAACTCTTGGCGCAACAACCTCTGGAGCTCGCTCGCACGAGGACCTCTACCCTCAAGACCGTATTTCGAGGGAATCATGCTGCCGATGACAGCGGTTGATGCATGCCTGTGGAAGTTGCCTCTCGCGTTGACACTACATGTGTGACACAATTTTGCACTTCTCACTTCGTAGCGTTCACTCTCGTCCATTCTTGTTGCGTACACACGCCATGGACATGTTGAGCCAACACATAAAACAACCAACATATGAGGGGCGGAACATGCGTATTGCAAATGAAACTTCCGATTTATTTTGTGGATGGCTAACTTGAGTTTGCAGTCATCTTTGTTTTTAAAGATCCAGCCAACAAACAGGTCGTCACCTTCGTAATCAACATCCCGCAATGCCCTCTCCAACTCATCTGTTAAATAAAAGCGAGTTATAAAACAAAACCAATTTATCTCCCAAGTATGCAAGGTTGATGAGGCACCTTCGCCAATAGGGTCGTCAAAATACGGCGGCGCGTCTCTAGCGTGCATAGCAGGGTCAACCGTTGTAGCTTGGACAGCCATATTATCGATGTTGTGGACCGACTGAGGGTATTGAAGACTTCTACCGTCTCTTGCAGCAGTAGCTGCTAGAGTATCTAGGTTAGTTACATAAGGTGTAGAGGCCAAAGCCCCACTACCCTCGTTAACCACAGCTTTACCCTTATCAAGGTAGGTTGAAGGACCAAGCGAAAGAGGCGGAGCAATCCCCTCGCGCACTACGAGTTTGCCTTTACCAAAATAAGCCGAAGTCCCAATCCCAGATGATGGACCAATCCCATCGTTAATCGCAGGCGATCCCTTCTCCAAGTCAATATTTGTTCGTCTATTTATCTCTCCCCTCATGCTCTCCAAACCAAACGCATCCGGATATGTTCTACCCCGAGTTTCAGCCCCTGTAAATGAAACACGTCACAAAATACGCCGTCAAGTACATACATTTATAAGAGGTAGACACGAGGGTCCCCATATAAAGGATAATAATACCTGATTCATAGAGTTGTGCTGCAGAAATAAATTCATAATCTGCAATCTCCCCATCTTGTGATCCCGAGTAAGGAGAAATTAAGCTCATCATGGAACTCGGGGAAGAACCAGGGGAAATAGTCACTACATCGTCCATGTCATCCTCTTCGAATATATTAGGAGGACGTTCGACGTTAGCCCATGTGAGGGTCAGTTGCAACGAGTTATCACGACATGATGGGGGTAGTAGCGATTGGCCTTTCAACTTCTCCGCCCCCGGCTCCCTATGCGTTCATGCACCTAAGACTTCGATGGCAGCTCTATTGATTTCATCGGTTCGGTCGAAGTCGCTACTTTAGCGTTTTGTTGACTTAGGCCCACGTCAGAGGTGAAATACCTCCATAGCTGCGAGAGGTGGCTGGGGAAAGGTGATTCCTCCTCTGTTCTAACCCCACATGTTACTGGTTGCGTTAATGGAAACACCCCTGGGAACACAACCATCACGATAACATGGTCAATAACAGTAACACAAATGTTATATGACAAATATGGTAATATTGTTACAGGTACTCTAGTTATCGCTACTTTTCGGTGATGAGCTCCCACTCTTTTATCATTATGTTCTCTCGGCCTGGTGAGGGCCTAACTAAGTTAGGTATATTAGCGTTGCAATTTATAGCGTCCGGCGATTGTCCTGCTAGTTAGGTAGAAATCATAAGCTCTCCCTTTTATATATTTATACGGATGAAAACGCTAACATCCAACAAATAATGATTAACATCAGGGAGGAGGTAACACATACCTATATATTTTTGTGAGGAGCTGCCAACCCCGGTCACACGGTCACCTTCGAATGCTATGTCTTTCCCCTTCTTACTATTCGGCAGCGGCAGAGTTGCTAACGAGGTAAACGTATTGTTGCGGATGAATATGTTATCCAAGTTGACGACAACGGTATAAACATTCATGTAACTGTTAACGTTTCTCTCATTTGCAATGCTCATCACCTTCACGCGGAGATACACCTCTTCTAGGTCAGTTCATATAGCCATGAACAACGCAACGTCTTCATCATCAAACAGGAAAACGAGACTTGCTTTTGATGCCTCTGGCCAAACATTCACTCCGGCCACTGGTAACTAACGTCGATATCCTCATAGTCTCGGACAGCTAATTTCTCTCGTATCGCACGAAAGAGCTTGTTATAGGTTACTCTCTCTGTCAAAGAGACGTTGTAGTTATAACCGGTCTAGTTTGGCTCGTGCACCCACACACCTTCAACACTTCGATTCCACCTCCCGCGGACCAACCAAACTTGCAAAGCTATCTGTTATCACGAAAAATATCATTGCTTGAGGGGCTCATTAGCTATTGTTTACAGTAACGATAATTGTATTAACAAAGACGGCAACAGCTGAGTATTTAATGATACAGACAAATTTATTAAAGGCAACAACCATTAAAATCTCAACTACTACTTCACATAACTATAATACATGAAAAACACATTTCAGATCTTCTAGTCTTCTGAAATCGGTAGGCATTTTGTTAGGTAGCAGTAAGTGGTTGAAGAAAATATCTGAGACTTAAAGGCAAAGACAATGTTTACCTCAACAATATGCGTATCAATACCATAAATAAAGGTAGAGATTATTACTAAAGATACTCTTGCTGCCCCAAAAGATCTGCTAATGTTTGTATTACCAAAATGTCCATTATATTTTGTTGTTGGGCGGCGTACGGTTCCCAAAACTAGACGAGCAAATTTTTTGCATTCAAGCGAAACATTTAATGCAAAACAAGTGCCACTTTGTGCTATGAAATATTGCAGTATGGGCAAATTCGTCACGAAAATAATAAGAGAAGGTGAGAGAACAGATTTTGATATTTATATCGTTAGAAACTTTATTAATAGGTCAACCATAGATATTAACCCAAAAAGCTCTTTATAATATTCTAATCAATTTATCAATAAATTTATATATAAATAATACTACAGTTTAGTAATCAATCAATAAAAAATAATTAATGCTAAATCATCTCATATATAATATACGAATTCAATACTAAAACATATATTTCGGGTAAATAAAATTTATATTTTATTATATAAAGTTGAATACATTAAAGTTGCTAATTAATATGATTGTGACACGTGTCAAATTAATTGATTAGATTTTGACATGTGTTAAAAAATCCAACCAATTAGATAACATGATTTTTACAAAATCTAAAAATTATTTTTAAAAACAAAAAAGGAAAATAATTTTTATTAAGACCCGCATATATACATAAAATTAGAATAAAGGAAAATAAGTTTGACAATTGTAAAATAAGTCGACAAACCCAAAATATAAATCGACTGTTGTAAAATAAGTCGATCAACCCAATATATAAGTCTATTGTTGTAATATAAGTTGACCAACATAAAATATGAGTTGACTGTTGTGAAAATAATTCAACCAATACAAAATAAGTCGACTGTTGTAAAATATGCCAACTATTGTAAAATAAATCGACTGTTGTAAAATAAGTCGACTATTATAAAAATAAGTCGATTATTGTAAAATAAGTCGACCAACCAAAAATATATATCGACAGTTGTAAAATAAGTCGATTGTTATAAAATAAGTCGAACAATCCAAAATAAGTTGACTGTTGTAAGTTATTTTTTGTAAAATAAGTCGACTGTTTTAAAATAAGTTGACCCTAAATATAAGTCGACTTTTGTGAAATAAGTTGATTGTTCTGAAATAAGTTGACTGTTGTAAAATAATTCCACTATTGTAAAATAAGACCAATCCAAAATAAGTCGACCAATCCAAATAAGTCGACGGTTGTGAAATAAGTGGAACAACCCAGAACATAAGTCGAATGTTTTAAAATAAGTCAACTGCTGTAAAATAAGTCGAGTGTTTCAAAATAAGTCAAATGTTGTAAAATAAGTTGATTGTTTTAAAATAAGTCGACAACCAATCCAAAATGAGTCGACTATTATGAAATAAGTCGTCTGTTGAAAAATAAGTTGACTGTTTTAAAATAAGTCAATTGTTTTAAAATAAGCCGACAGTTATAAAATAAGTCGACCAACCCAAAACCAACAGTTGTGAAATAAATCGACTGTTGTGAAATAAATCGACTGTTGTGAAATAAGTCAAGTGTTATAATATAAATCGATCAATCCAAAATAAGTCAACTGGTGTAAAATAAGTCGACTGTTGTAAAATAGGTCGACCAATCCAAAATAAATTGTCTATTGTAAAATAAGTTGACTCTTGTAAAATAAGTCAAATTTTATGTAATAAAGTAGAATTTTAAGTTATAATTATGTGCATATTAAGATAGAGTTATATGTGTGTTCAAATAGAATTCTATGTTTATTATGATAGAATTCTATATATATTATAATATAATTGTATGTTTATTAAGATAGAATTTAATGTGTATTAAAATAGAATTCTATGTATATCAAAATAGAATTCTATGTTTATTACGATAGAATTTATGTATTAAAGTATAATTTTAAGTTATAATTTTAGGTTCACATTTCAAACTAAACATGAATTATTTATTTAATTTAATAAATGTTTGGCGTAATTATTCACAGAATAACAATTATTCGAGACTTAAAACACAATCATGATATAACCTAAATAATAATAAAATAAAATTATTCTTTTATAAACAAAATGTCTTAAAGAAAAATATGTTATTTTTATTATGATTAAAATATATTATTAAATCAATTTTGAGATTACAAATTTTATATAATCAAATTATAATCCTAAAAATGAAATGATTAAGAAAAATAAAAATTAAATATATATATATATATACTTTAATGGAAATCTAAAATAAAAACAAAAGTAAATAAAATTAACTTCAATTAGAAAAATATACAATCTTATTATATAAAGCTTGTTGTTTCAAAGTTGCTAATTAACATGATCGTGACACGTGTTAAGGTCTATCGATCAAATTTTGACAATATCGAATAGATTTTGTTTGACAACATAAAATTTCTATTTGTAATTTTGACACTATAACATTTTATATTTCTTTTTTTAATTTTATTTTTCTTCACAAGTTATCGGATTTTATTTTCAAATAATTTTTTACCGTTTTAAAATATTTTATTCCAAACTCGCATATATACGGATCCTATTCTAGTGTTATATATTACATAATACAAATAGTAGCTAATTTGAAATTTATTACTAATTTAATCAAACTAATCTATTAAAAACGGACATATGGTAAGTGTACAAGTAATTTATAAGATTCAAATCAATTTAACAATAAATTTATATATAACTAATACTATAGTTTAATAATCAATCCATAAAAAATGCTAATTAGTATATCAGTCAAATATTTGAGGGAACATAAACAGCACACATTCGATTGTTGATGTGTCAGATATAATAATTTTTAAAATCACATCAATATTTATATGGAAACTATCACTTATTTGTTGTAAAACGCAAAGTAAAAGAAAGAGGCGCAGACGTTCATTGTCAAATATAAACGCGTCAAATATAAACGCTTGTGGACCCCACTGTCATTATGCGCGCACAGTAACTCATTTTCGTTTCCTATATATATGAGTGTTTAGTTCATTTGTAAAACCATCCTTTTAACACATAATATAACCGTCTCTTCCTTCTCTCTTATCAGTAACTCCTCGTTCTGCGGGTATAAAATTTCTCCCTTTATTTATTATAACACGTTATCAGCACGATCACTCTACGATTCACCTAAATATATATTTATAATATAGCAGGCGATATATCGCATATTTAATTATTTATTATATTTAAAGTGGTTGTTTAACGCACCACTATTTTCTTAATATTACTGTGGGCGGTTTGTCGCCTCGTTAATATTATTATCTTTATATCATGGATGCTAAAAGCACCATAATTATTTATACTGTTAATATTTGACTGGACGGCTGAGCCGCCTTATTCTGGATGGCTGAGCCACCGTATAATTTATTTACTAATTCATGTGGATGATTCTGTCACCATAATTTATTATTCGCATTATTCTGGACGGCTGAGCCACCGTATAATTTATTATTTTCTGTTTAAATGTGGATGATTCCGTCACCACAATATTACCGTTAAATATATGTTTAATTATGTCTATTATTTAAAAATTCGGATTGATTTTTATTTTTATCATCCAACGGTAACAAAGAAAAATTTCATAAATTTTTACCTTTTCAAACGGCTACTCAACGGCTAGTTAATAGTATTTTTCATCTATAAATACTCATATATTTCATTCATTCATCTCATCTTTCCGCAAAATCTTCTACAAACAAAATCTTTCGTTTTCATAAGAAAAAAAAAAATTTTTCTTCTATTTTTAATTTTTGTATTCGGTTATATCTGCGCTACCTTTTATAATTTACTCTTTGGAGAATTTTCTCCAGAAGAATCTGTAATGATTTTTATTTTAATGTTTTATACATCGGTATTTCTTGTAATCTCGTTATTCATCCATGTAGCCCGCATGTTCTAAATTCAATAATATCATCATTCTAATTATATTATTTATTTTATTTTAGAAAATCAAATGGCAAACATTGAGAAGCTTAAGTTCCCAGCTCTCATGATAACTGGAGCAAACTACATAGCATGGGTTACAAATGTGGAGCTTTATCTAGAAATGAAAAAATTATCCGACACGATAAAAGAAGGAAACAAATCGCCTGCCCCAGACAAGGCAGAAGCAATAATCTTCCTGAGGAAGCATTTAGATGAAAATGTGACGCATGACTATGCACACATAAAAAACCCAGCAGAATTGTGGCGAGCTCTGAAAGAAAGGTTTGACAACCAGAAGGATGTCAACCTCCCTCACGCTCTAGAAGAGTGGAAAAATTTGAGGTTTCAAGATTTCGAGAAAGTGGAGGAATACAATTCCGCTATCCTGAGGATAGTCTCACAATTAAAATATTGTGGTAAACCAGTCACTGAAGCAGAAATGCTTGAGAAGACTTACCTCACTTTCCACAAAGAGCACCTTGTCCTACAACAGATATACAGGAAATGCGGATACACAAGGTTTTCTGAGTTAATTGTGACACTCATGCTCGCTGAGAAAAATAATCAGCTTCTCATAAGAAACCACAACTCACGACCCACAGGAGCCAAAGCATTCCCAGAAGTGAATGCAATGGATGTGGAAAATCCACGAAAGAGTCAATTCTATCGAGGTCGTGGTCGTCGATTTAATCGCGGACGAGGGAGAAGTTACAACTCAAGAGGGAGGGGATCAAACAAATGGGTTAGATCTGAGCAGAATTCCAAAGGAAAGGAAACCCAAGTAACTACCACCCAGAAGCGTGAGGAAGTATGTTACAGATGTGGATGTAAAGGACATTGGTCCCGAACATGCCGAACCCCTCCACATCTTTGTAAGTTGTACCAAGAGGCCACAAAGGGCAAAGGAAAAGAAGTGAACCTCACGGAACATCTCGAGGGTACATCGTACCTCGAGTCTCCCGACTTTGCGAATGATTTCGACAATGTCGACTGAAATGCTTGTAGTGAGACTACTGAATAGTCTCCAGTAATGCCATGTATAATTATTACATTTTCAGTTTTAAAATGAATAATGTTGCTTTTAAACAATATAATGTATAATTATTGTGTGTTTCTTTCATATGAATAAAACTTGTTTTGGATTTATTAATGTTTATGTTAATTACAGAGATGGATAACAACACGAATGGAACAATTTCCAAGAAAAGGATTCGAGAAACTTGTATACCAGATAGTGGAACGACGCACACTATTCTGAGACAAAAGAGATTTTTCTCTAGTTTGAAACCGGCAAATATAATTGTCAATACAATCTCGGGTCCTGCAGACTTGATTGAAGGAACTGGTAAAGCAAACTTTACGTTGCCTAATGGGACAAAATTTTCCATAAATAACGCTTTGTATTCTCCAAGTTCTAAAAGGAATTTGTTGAGTTTCAAAGACATATATCTTCAAGGATATGATACTCAGTCTGAAACTGAGGATGGAAAGAAGTACTTGTACGTAACTTCTAATACTTCAGGCAAAAAGCTTATTTTGGAAAAATTCCCAGAACTCCCTTCGGGTTTGCATCATACTTATATAGATGCAATAGAATCACATCTCGTAGTCAAAAGAAATCCAGATGATTTCATACTATGGCATGATCGCCTCGGTCACCCAGGCACTTCGATGATGCGAAAAATCATAGAGAGCTCACATGGTCATTCACTGAAAATCCAGGAGATTTATCAGGGGAATAAAAAGACATGTGCTGCATGTTCTCTCGGAAAATTGATCATCAGGCCATCGCCAACCAAAATTGATAAAGAATCACCAAAGTTCCTTGAACGAATTCAAGGAGATATTTGTGGACCAATACATCCACCATGTGGACCATTCCATTATTTTATGGTATTAATTGACGCATCCAGTAGATGGTCACATGTTTGTCTATTGTCATCTCGAAATGTAGCATTTGCGAGATTTCTAACTCAGATAATCAAACTGCGAGCTCAGTTTTCTGATTATCCCATTAAGAAAGTTAGATTGGACAACGCTGGTGAATTCACATCCCAAGCATTCAATGATTATTGTATGGTAACGGGAATTGAAGTTGAACATTCTGTAGCTCATGTTCATACGCAAAATGGTTTGGCTGAATCATTAATTAAGCGTTTGCAATTGATTGCAAGACCATTGATCATGAGATCAAAACTTCCAACCTCTGTATGGGGACATGCCATTTTGCATGCAGAAGCACTTATTCGGATAAGGCCAAGTGCATATCATAAGTATTCCCCACTACAGTTAGCATTTGGCCGGGAGCCCAATATATCTCATCTAAGAATTTTTGGTTGTGCGGTATATGTGCCCGTAGCACCACCACAACGCACAAAGATGGGACCACAAAGAAGGTTAGGAATATATATTGGTTGTGATTCTCCTTCAATTATACGATATCTAGAACCACAGACTGGTGACGTCTTTACGGCACGATTTGCCGATTGCCATTTTGATGAAAATATATTCCCGGTTCTAGGGGGAGAAAATAAAGAAATGGGAAAGGATATAAAATGGAGTGTACCAACATTATTACACCTTGATCCTCCCACTAAACAGTCTGAACTAGAAGTTCGACGAATTATGCATTTGCAGAGTATAGCAAATCAACTACCAGATGCATTTGCAGATACGAAAACGGTAACTAAATCTCATATACCGGCTGTAAATGCTCCTGCTCGAATTGAAATACCACAAGAACGTGGAGAAGCAGATGATACACGCGAGTCTAGAACACGTCTGAAGCGTGGTAGACCAATCGGTTCTAAGAATAAAAATTCTAGAAAGCAAGAGCAAACTAAAATGCAAAGCATACCCAAAATAACCGAAAATATTTTGGAGGAAACAAGTCATGAAAATAATGACAATATAGAGCATCATGATCCTGAAGTAAATCATGAGATCTCTATCAATTACATCCATAATGGAAAGATATGGAATCGAATTGAAATGGATGATGTTGATGACGTTTTCTCATACCTTGTTTCTAAAGAAATAAATGAGGAAAACGAAGATCCAGAACCTAAGTCCATGTATGAATGCCAAAAGAGGCATGATTGGTTAAAGTGGAAGGATGCTATACAAGTCGAGCTTGACTCGCTTAATAAACGAGATGTATTCGGACCTATTGTGCTCACACCTGTAGATGTGAGACCGGTTGGATACAAATGGGTTTTCGTTCGTAAACGAAATGAGAAAAATGAGATTATGAGATACAAAGCTCGCCTTGTTGCCCAAGGTTTTTCTCAGAGACCTGGAATAGATTATGAGGAAACATATTCTCCTGTTATGGATGCAATCACGTTTAGATTCCTGATGAGTCTAACAGCTATTGAAAATCTAGAAATGCGTCTTATGGATGTTGTTACGGCATATTTATATGGATCATTAGATAGTGATATCTATATGAGAATCCCTGATGGATTCACATTGCCAGCAGCATTGAGTTCCAAACCCAAAGAGTTATGTGCAATAAAATTGCAAAGATCATTATATGGGCTAAAGCAATCTGGACGTATGTGGTACAATCGTCTCAGTGAGCATTTAACAAAAGAAGGATATGTGAACAATCCTATATGCCCATGTGTTTTCATCAAGAAAACAATATCCGGATTTGTAATAATCGCGGTATATGTTGATGATCTAAATATTATCGGAACTCACGAGGAAATACAAAAGGCATCAAATTATCTAAAAGGAGAATTTGAGATGAAAGATCTCGGACAGACAAAGTATTGTCTTGGCCTACAAATTGAACATTCTCAAAATGGTATATTTGTGCACCAATCCACGTATACCAAAAGAGTGTTAAAACGCTTTAATATGGATAAAGCAACTCCTCTAAGTACTCCTATGGTCGTTAGATCACTTCAGGTTGAAAATGATCCATTCCGACCACATGAAAAAAATGAAGAGATACTTGGTCCTGAAGTACCGTATCTAAGTGCAATTGGAGCCCTTATGTACCTTTCAAATTGTACGCGACCTGATATATCATTTGCCGTTAATCTTCTGGCAAGATTCAGTTCGTCCCCTACACGAAGACATTGGAATGGGATTAAACATGTCTTTCGTTACCTTCAAGGGACCACTGATTTAGGTTTGTTTTATCCTAAAAACTCAAACGGTCAAATGATTGGTTTTGCAGATGCAGGATATTTATCAGACCCACATAAAGCCCGATCTCAAACAGGATACGTTTTCACGATCGGAGGCACTGCTATATCTTGGCGTTCTCAAAAACAGACGCTTGTGGCCACCTCTTCAAATCATGCTGAGATTATTGCACTGCATGAAGCAAGTAGAGAATGTGTATGGCTAAGATCAATAAGCCAACACATCCGATCAAGCAGCGGGATTCACATAAATACGGAGCCAACTATCTTATATGAAGACAACGCTGCATGTGTTGCCCAAACGAAGGAAGGTTATATCAAAAGCGATAGGACCAAACATATCCCTCCGAAGTTCTTTTCATACACTCAAGAACTCGAGAAGAATAAGGAAATTGAAGTAAGATATGTTCGATCATGTGACAATGCAGCCGACCTCTTCACAAAATCATTACCCACCACTATGTTCAGGAAACATGTCCATAACATTGGAATGCGTCGTCAACAAGAGCCATGAAATGACTCCTTGCACAATCGAGGGGGAGCTTGCGTGGTTGTACTCTTTTTACCTGTCTATGGTTTTTCCCACTGGGTTTTCCTAGAAAGGTTTTTAACGAGGCAACAAAGACGTTAAGCTAAAGGCGATAGTGACGCTGGTCTCCAAGGGGGAGTGTTGTAAAACGCAAAGTAAAAGAAAGAGGCGCAGACGTTCATTGTCAAATATAAACGCGTCAAATATAAACGCTTGTGGACCCCACTGTCACTATGCGCGCACAGTAACTCATTTTCGTTTCCTATATATATGAGTGTTTAGTTCATTTGTAAAACCATCCTTTTAACACATAATATAACCGTCTCTTCCTTCTCTCTTATCAGTAACTCCTCGTTCTGCGGATATAAAATTTCTCCCTTTATTTATTATAACATTATTAATAATTTCAAAAGGCCTTGACAGGAATTCTGTCCAACTCATCGCTATTCACTTATACATATTTTTGATAAATGGAAAGAATTCTGGACAAAGTCCTTTGATGACATTTACGCAGCTCTGAAAACCAATCGATGCTTTCATATGCAGATTCATTAACAAACAAAATTTATATTTTGGACAACTGTTTGTTTTAAAATGTTTTTTTTCTGTCATCTGAGTAATATTAGAACTTATAACAGAACCAGATTACAAAACACAAGAAGAAAACCTAAAATCAAAACTAAAAAGACAACAAGGGAATCATGAACACAAGCTCACCCAAAAAACAGATACTAACAAAGAAAAAAGAACAACAGAGGACTGAACACTCCTCGCCTAAGACATTCGGACGCCACCGGAGGCCACCATACACAACAAACGGATGCTAACACAACTTCACCAAGACATTGGAAAGCACAGGAATGTCACACTCTAGACCTGTGAACAACACTTACCAATGAAACAGCCACGGACCCGAAAATTACTTTTTTCACTCGATGACTTTGCCTGTTTTCAACTGCCCATACCAAGCTCAAGAAATAGCAATCATCTACACTATGAACCCCACCAACAACTCTTCGACTATGCAGCAAAACAATGCCCTTAAAAAATCTGAGTACCCACGCTAATCCTCCCAAATTTTACTTAGCGCAAATCACATCCGCAAACCACTTTCACAAGATCAACGCGGGGGTCTCCACCGAAGAGCCAGAACCGGAACAACCAGACCTTCTTGAAACTCATCAATCAACGAGACCGACTGAGCCCAAAACCAGCTACAAGTTTTCTCTAAAAACTTCTCCCTAGAGAGCACAAACTGACGCTGACAAAGTAACCCACAAACGACAAACGCCTCCAACACATAAACTACAAACCGAAAAACTAAAGGAAAGCAAAGATGGGCATAACTCGTCATAGCTAACCAAAATTTAATAAAAACCGGCGCTACGAAGAAGATACAACCACCGCCAGGAGAGGAGAGACCGAGAGACACGAACTGGACGAAAATTAGAAAACGAGAACAACGAAGAAAGGAGAGGAAAGCAGATGATCTGCACCGTAGAACAACCAGATCCGGCAACTCCATCGTCACAGAACCTCAGATCCGCACAAATTTGACCCAAATAGTCACAAGAAAACCATCTCCACACCTTACAAAAGAAAGCTGACCCGCAAAGACACACCCGGATCCGGCTTCAAACCACCACCCACGACTAAAGGAGCATCTCCACCAAGCCACACATGCCTCAGGAGACCGCCTGCAGCCCGAGCACCGGAAAAGAACACTTGCAGACCGAGATCGAATACAAGTGCCTAAAAGACTCAAAGAGAAACAAAGGGAGCCTCTAACGGTGCCGACGAAGCTCGCCGGACACCGGAGAAGCAACACCGAAAAAGGAGACTGATGCGGCTAGGGCGAACTCAAGGGAAAGAGACGAGGTGAGATGCTAGAGTTTTAAAATGTTTTCAGTAGGTGTTTTTCTATAAACCGAGTTAATTACATTAAATTTATGGTTACAATTATTGCTTTTTTATTTTTGTTGTGTTATGTCTATATTTTGGTTTCTCTATATATATTTTTTTGGGTCAAAATTTCTATATATTTTAACAGTATGTATATTAACTATTTATTTTCCTCTTTCTTAACATAATATTCTGAATTTTGAATTTATTACAATTTAAACACATAATCATTGTCTTTCTCTTCCTTTAATTTCTTTGATATACTCATAATAATTGTCGTTGAATCTTGTCGTCAATCCCAAGGTCAATATGGCAACTTCGTGATTTGTGCCTAATCCCAACTATCAGTCGGATCTTCAATCAAAGAGATTTATGGAACTTACCGGTAGATTTCCAAGATATGCTTTGCTTTCTTAAGCTATATTTACAATTTTTTAAAAGAAATTTTGAAAATTTTGAATAAACTCTATCACATGTGTCCAACACTCCAACCTCTCTTTTGGATCTGCAATTTTGGATATCCACTAACGTGCTGTTTGATTACTTTCTCTCGATCATAATTTTGTTTACCGAGACTAGAAACCTAATCCTTAATAACAACGATAATGTATTTTACATTTTTTTTCTATTTTAAATATTTAATAATTCTTTTTTTTTTCCAACTTGATACTTTTACAAAAGAATTCAGAAAGGATGGGCAACAATGACATAGTTGCCAAGGAAAATTACATGTTGCTGTCGTTTCGACTAAAAATATTTAATAACTCGTTAAGCATGTTTCTACTATTAATAGTATTGTTAACATTACGAATATCAAATATTATTATGTACGATATAATCAACCCATTTAATTATAAATTAGTATATTATCCAGTCATCTCTTATTTATTGTATGATGTTTTAAACTAATTTATTTAACAACCAAATTACATTATATTTTAAAACCTGTAAAAATAAATTTAAAAAAATGAAAAAAATTCGAATTACTCTTGAAAATTTATTTTTGTTTTCATTTATATTTTTTTCCAACTAAATTTTGTTAAATATTTCTAAATTTTGAGAATTTTATATTCTCATGTGAATTATATTTATTTCTTATGATTTCACAACTTATATTTATATTTATCCTAAAATATTGGCGAATTGATTATCATATTTTTTAAAATTATAACTATTTTTAACCATAACTGAATTTTTAATTAAAAAATTTATTACACGTGTCAAAATTTTATCGATTGACTCACATGCA
The DNA here is from genome assembly GCA_020283515.1 of Alliaria petiolata. Lineage (NCBI taxonomy): Eukaryota > Viridiplantae > Streptophyta > Magnoliopsida > Brassicales > Brassicaceae > Alliaria > Alliaria petiolata. The sequence goes on from JAHZTW010000002.1 coordinate 16,737,918, forward strand.
TCTCAACCATTTTAACTTCGAATGTGATCTCCATATACCCTATTATAATTAACTATTACATAATTCATTTTAAAAAAACATGAAAAAGTAGAAAAAAAATTAGATCATTTGTGAATATAAAAAGTGTGAACCGTAGCGAAACAAACGGAAGACCAAAATGGTTAAATCTATCCTAACAAAGAAAAACATTAAAAAAAAATATTTTCCTTTTTCTTAATTTTTTCTTATTTATCTTTTTGATTTTTTGATCTTCCTTTTAGTATTAGTTCCTTAATCTAAATGAAAAATATAAAATAAATTTACTTTTCTTTTTCTTAATTTTCATATTTACCATTTTTATATACCTTTTTGATTTTTTTAGAATTAGTAATCGATTATATAATTTCCTTAATCTAATTAGAAAACATAAAAGAAACTTTTTTTTAAACTAATTTTTATATTTATGTAAACATTATGTTAAAATCTAATTAGTAATCGATCATACAATTACCTTAATTTAAATGAAAAATATAAAAAAACTTATTTTTCTTTTTCTTAGTATTCTTATTTACCTTTTATTTTTTTTCCTATTAGTATTTGTAGTCGAAAAAGAAACTTATTTTTTTTTTAGTTGATCATAAAATTACCATAAATTAAATGAAAAACATAAAAGAAACTTATTTGTTTTTTCTTAATTTTCTTATTTACCTTTTTGATATTTTTATTTTATTTTTAGTATTAGTAATCGAAAAAGAAACTTATTTTTTTTTCTTTTTAAAATTAATTTTTAGATTTAAGTAATTATTATGTTAAAATTTAATTGGTTGAATTTTTTTAACACGTGTCAAAATCTTATCGAATAACTCGACACGTGTCACGATTATATTAATTAACAATTTTGACGCATCCTACTTTATATAATAAGATAAAATAACTAATAGATATTTAACTCCGCGGATGGTGCAGCTTATTACCTAGTTTAAAGTTATTTGTAATGTTAAATAGTACTTTCTTCTATCAACTATAAGCAAAGCAGATTCAACATTTAATAAAAGTTATAAAATGTATTTTTTTTTTCGTTTTCTAGAATCATAAAATATTGAATTAATACACAATTAATTTATGAAGGCCATTTTCAAAAAAAAAATATACACAATTAATTTATGATTTCTGCTACATGTTGGAAAAGCTCGACCAATGTCCTATACGATGGGGGTGTATTTCCACCGGCTGGTTTAATCCAATCGCAGGTTTAACTAGCCTTAGGTTTAGCTCCAGCTTTAGGTTTAGCTCCAGCATCAGGTTTAGCTCCAGCCTTAGGTTTAGCTCCAGCATCAGGTTTAGCTCCAGCCTTAGGTTTAGCTCCAGCTGCAGGTTTAGCTCCAGCCGCAGATTTATCTCCAGCCGCAGGTTTAGCTACAACCTTAGGTTTAGCTTCAGCCTCAGGTTTAGCTCCAGCCTTAGGTTTAGCTCCAGCCGCAGGTTTATCTCGAGCCGCAGGTTTATCACCTGCATTAGGCTTAGCTCCAGCCTTAGGCTTAGCCCCAACCTCAGGTTTAGCTCCAGCCGCATGTTTAGCTCCACCTTCAGGTTTATCTCCAGCTTTAAGTTTAGCTCCAGCCTTAGGTTTACCTCCAGCCTTAGGTTTAGCTTCACCCTCAGGTTTAGCTACAGCCTTAGGTTTAGCTCCAGCCTCAGGTTTAGCTCCAGTCTTAGATTTACCTCCAGTCGCAGATTTAGATCCCGCCTCAGGTTTAGCTCCAACCGGGGGTGCACCACTGCCCGCAGCCGCTGGTGCATCATCAGCCGTGGGTGCACCATCAGCCGAAGGCGCACCATCAGTTGGAGGTGCACCACCAGCCGCGGGGGCACCACCAGCCGGGGGTATATCACCAACCGGGGGTACACTATCGCCTGCAGCTGCAGGTGCACCATCAGTCGGAGGCGCACCACCAGCCGAAGGCACACCATCAGCCGAAGGCGCACCACCAGCCGCAGATGCACCACCGCCCGCAAGCGTACCTCCTCCCCTGGGTATATTTTTAAACAAGGGTTGATTTTTTAACCAATCTGGAATTGTTGCGGTAATGGAGTTTCCATCCCAAGACCATTTAAAACCACCAGCCGCACCTCTACCCTTGGGTATAATTTTAAACCAGGGTTGATTTTTTAACCATTCTGGAATTGTTCCGGAATAGGATTTTCCATCCCAAGACCATGTAAAACCACCTCCTTGTTTACCTCCACCTGCTGTTGGTGCAGCTCCACCGGCCGAATTATCTTCGAATGTTCCAGAAAATGTTTTTCCTTCCCAAGATCCTCCATACCCCTCTGAAAACTTAAGCAGTTTTAACGGAGTTTGTGCTGACGAAGTTCTTTTCCCAGTCCTATCACATTGACGGTTCTTCAAATGATGTTTTAAGAAAAACGAAAAATATTGTGAAAGAAAATGCAGCTAATAAGGTTCGTATATGCAAAAGGGAGAAATAGAATTAAGTTAAATTTTCCAAAACGTTTTAGAAAAGGATATGTTGGGAGCTGATCGAACCCAAAATTGATAAATCAAAATCGTCACAACCTACGATCACCTTTAAATGTGGCTTCTAAATATATATTTAATCTGAAATCCACAACCTAGGCAACAAAGTTACTATATGTACATGCATGTGCGCGTATGTGAATAAATATATAAGCAAAAATCTCGAGTGATTTCAATATATAGTATTCTTTTTAACATTACTTAATGAGCCCCATGGTGAGGGCAATGGCTCTCAGTCCGAGGGTGGCACCGGCCTTGAGCCCAGTGGCTAGGAGAGTAGTGGCTAGAGTGGCGGGTACGAGTATCGGACTGAATATGAGGAAAAGCGGTGTGGATACGACTAACGCCACGGCTGAACCGGCAAGTGTTAGACCGGCGAAGGCTAAGAAGACCACGGAGGTCACGGAAGCAATAACAAGCTTAATGACGTCAAACAATGGGATGAGAAAAGAGGAATTTGAGAAAAATGTTAAATTTCGATGACTGAGAATGAGATTCGTTTTGAAGGAGTTCTTCGCTCATGTTTTGAGATCGGATTGGTTGTAGTTTAGTGATGGATTTTACGGAGTTGTGTGGTCTATATGCAAAACAATGTGAGTAAAACCTAAATAGAGATCTACGTTACATTATACGTCACGTCACATTCCCTCTTCTTTTTGTGTGTGTGTCGGTTGTCATGTTTCTTGAGCCTTCTTTTCTTTCTTGTAAAAGCTCAAATATCAAGTCTCACGTTGCAACTAATGTTTACGGAAATGTTCAAAAAAAAAAAAAAAGCCTAATGTATACGGTTTGGAACACCCTAAACGAAATTCTTCGAAGATACCCAAAGTGGCCAGTTTGCTTGGTTATTACTTATTAGGCTCAAGTCTAATGGTAAAGGAAAATGTGAAAAGAGACGATAATATTTGGTTTAGGAAAACCAGAGCAATTTGATTCCGATCCATGGCCACGGATAGTAGCCATTCCCATCACGGGTAGCATCTGAAAAAGGGGATTGTGCAGATCGTTATAGCAGTAATTTGCGAAGCAAACATGTTTAATTCACTTGACACTAAACTTCAAGATATTTATTTAACCTTATTCACGTCACTTGAAAAGTTTAATCTATACTATAACTAGGAGATGGTCCGCGCTGCGCGTATATGTGATAGTTTAAATGTTTTAATTTTATAATTTATTTTATAGTATTTGTTTGTAAAAGTTTATCGGTAATTATTAATTTTTAATTTGTAAAGATCATGTAGTTTTTTAATTGTGTATTGAAAGACTGGTGAAATAATAATATCTATAGTGGATGAGTATTTTTTATTCATCGTAAGCATATAAAATATCAAATTATTTCTCTTCGACAATAATGACATGTTGTTTCGTAGTATAACAAATCTCACTACAAGAAAACATCCGATTTGCGTCGGACAAAACCGTCGCAAAGTCCGTCGCAAATCACCAATAGCGATGGAGTTGCGACGGAAGCAAAATCATCGCAATTTGTTAGCAGCAAATTCGTCGCAAAATTTACGACGGAAAGAAATTCAACGCAAATCCGTCGCAAATTTGCGAGGGAAATAAAATGTTGTAAATACGTCGCAAGTTTAGTTCCGTCGCAAATACATCACAACATTTGCGACGGATTTGCGACGAACATTATAAGGTCCGTCGCAAATTCGTCGTAAATTAAATAATTTTTTTCTAAAAAAATAATCCATAAAATTAAATTTAAGAAATAAATAAATAATATTAACAAAAATATTTCTAAATCTAACAAAACACACTAATCTAATTACTTTTTAAAATTATAGCAATTTAACAATTTGAAAGTCTAAAAAAATTAATTATAAATCTAATAATTTCTAAATCTAACAAATTCCAAACCTAAATCTAACTAATTCAAAACCTAAATCTAACAATTCCTAATTCTAACAAAATTCCAAACCTAAATCTAAGAATTCATAAATCTAATAATTTCTAAATATCAAATTCCAAACCTAAATATAACAAATTCCAAACCTAAATCTAACAATTCCTAAATCTAACAAAATTCCAAACCTAAATCTAAGAATTCATAAATCTAACAAAATTAAAATCATATATCTTACAAAATACAAATACTAACAATTTTCAAATCTAACAAATTATAAAACTAAATTCAACAAATTATAAATCCTAAATCTAACACTTTACAAATCCTAAAATAAAAAAAAATCTAACTAATTAATCTAACAAATCTACATCTAAAAAAGAAAAAGAAAGCTAACCATCCATGTTGGTGAGATTGGATAGAAGATTTTGGAGAGAGAGAGAGAGAGAGAGAGAGAGAAAAAGAGAGAGAGAGAAGAGAGGAATATCTATTGCTTAAGAAAAATGGAAGAGAGGGAGATAGACTTGTTAAGAGAAGGAAAAGAGAAGAAAAAAGAGGTAGGGATCGAGAGAGGAAGAGAAGAAAAGAAGGAGAATCAATTTAATAACATATATTGCGACGGATTTGCGACAGATCCGTCGCAAATCCGACGCAATATGGGCGGCCTAATAAAATTTCGCGCGAACTCATCGAATTTTTAAAAAATTCAAATTATTTCGACCAAAATTTCAAAAATTTTCATTTTGCGAGGGATTTGCGAGGGGTCGTCGGATTTGCGACGGACTTGCGACGACCCCTCGCAAATCCGTCGCAAATCTTATATATTTAAAATCTTGTTAATTTTAGTTATGTAAATGTTTTTTTTATCATATTAGAAAGTTAAAAAACATTTATGATAGTATAAGATTGTAATAAATATTAATTTATGCAAAAGTTTACAAATTCTTCTTGTCCAAAGTGAGTTTTATAAAACTCTTATACTTATGAATAAAAATTAACTCCTTCTATTCCTCTATATACCGATTTTAATTACCTTCTGTCTTTCACTTTTACATTCTCACTTAGCTTAATTCGAACTTAGAAGTTTGTTGTGTGGCTATCCCTTCCTTGTGATCCCTTAGTACTACAACTGATCTCTTAATTTGAGAGAGTAGCTCTAGGGTAAATTTGAGAGCATATCAAATTTTGGCGCCGTTTCCGGAGAAGGAGATTAGTTACCTACAGAGTTCTAATATTAGAATTTTGTCTAGGTTTTTATTTTTATTTTTGTTTTGGGTTACTAATTTTTAGCTTTTTGTTCTTGCTTTCAGGTGTATGCTTAATCGCAATACCAGAAGCAATAAAGATCAGGAGCTAATCAGACTTGATAACCAGGCACTAGCACATCTCGAACGGACCAACAGAAAAGCTGCACGAGTGTCGATCGACACCAACATTGGCATCGATCGACACCAGTCGCAAATCGCGATGGCTGACCGTATGATCCTAATCCGAGATGAAGCTGGTGATCTGTTTGATGCAGAGGGGAACAGAAGGAACGCGCAAGGACATAGACTCGATGAGAACGGAGTTGCTGACATCGAACCAGTAGGTGTCGATCGACACAATCTTGGTGTCGATCGACACCAAGCGCATCAAGAGATAACACTAGCTGACGTTGGACGTGGAAGAACACTTGGTGAATACAACAGACCAGACCAGTTCTATGCTAATAGAGCTGCGATCCGTCCTCCTGCATTCCAGAGGAATGATTTCGAGCTGAAGCCTGCTTACT